>JAOVVF010000044.1:15162763-15267506 GCA_028565595.1 Duopalatinus emarginatus
TGTTTTGCCCTGGGCGGGGATCGAACCCACAACCTTCCGGTCAAGAGACCGGTTCCCTAACCACTAGGCCACGGCTGTTTCACACATTGTTAAGATCATTTTCAATCAGTCAGAATAATAAACGTAACCCTTATTTTCATAAACAACAGATATGAAAGTAGTAGCATTCACAAAATAAGTAACCATTGTGGCCTGCAGCATTACCAGATGAGCACTGAGTCTCTCATTGGCAGAGTCTGGCATTCCCCATACAGTTTTAGTGGAGGACAGCTTCAAGTCTGTGTACTCCAACCACTGCAGAAGATCCTGGATTTCCATTGTTACATCTTGAACCTGTAGGTGTAGAGTAGCACTTTATTTCATTCATTCAACATAATGTTATAATTAAAAATAAAAAATAAAATAAAATGTAATCATTAATATTCAGCATACTGCCAATGTCTGTGCTGTTGCATTAATATCAAATATTTTATTGTACACATACAAATACATTTTTTTCCACATTCCTGTAGCACTAGATTAGATCTGAATTGTTGAAGTCCAGCCATACCCTAAACTGTCAACAACTGGCTATGTCAACCCCAGCCTATGTGTCCTTTGTGTGACATTATGTCCTGTGCTTCACCCACTTGACTGAGGTAATTCTCCAACTCAAGTTGCCTACGCTCTGTCTCGGAGCGCACAAACTCCCAGCACTCGTTAAGTTGTTCCAGGTGATGCTGCAGACCCTGTGGGCTCTCTCCTGCTGTGCCCTCCAGCAGAACCCTGCCTGCCTGGTTCAGAGACTCCACAGTGTGTACATGGGACATCACATCATTGCGCAGCACCTGCAGACACAAAAAGACACAATATATATTTTACCTGGTCTCCAGTATAATACAATTTAAAGTTGTATGCACAGAAAACCAAATAGATGATTTGCCACATTTTGTGCTGGTTTGCATTTGGAGATTCTGGAGGCAGCATGATGATCTGGGTTTTAATTGGTCTGGTCTTGATTCAGCAATGTTATGTGGCAATAAAAGGACAGCCGAGTACCCAAATGTATTGAGTCAACAGGTCATAACATAAATGGATTTTTTTTTCTCCAAGATGGAAAAGACATATTCCAGGACATTACCAAGATTCATCAGACTCAAATTGTAAGAGTGATTCAGACAGAATGAGGAAATATTATCACACATGAACTGGCATGTTATCGATTGTTGTTAAAACAATGACATGGCAAGCATGTGCCATAGAGTGTATGACTTTTTTTGACCAAGCAATGTCAATCAGTCAGTTGTTTCATATTGGTCGCAGTTTGTCCACAGCAACCTGTACAACAGGAACACTCACACATAGGACAATTTAGCACAGAAAGAACACACCTAACTCGAAGACAGAGACAAGAGTTAGGATTGAACTCAACGCCAGATGCCTAGAGCTGTGTAGCATACACACTACCTGCAGCGCCACCATGCTGCCCACCAAGCAATGTATTTTTTCTACTTATTACACCCATACAGCTTTTTCTGAAATTTCCACTCACAGAACATTATGTCAAGTTGACATTATTTACAAGTCTATTCAAAGTGTTTGGGTTACTAACCTTATAACAAATCTAATAATAAATTAAACAACTGTGATGACTTTGGGTTGTGATTTCTACTGCATTTAAAACACTTCAGACTCCCCAGCATATGCTTAACAGACCCCTGAGTGGTCCCAGACCCCACTTTGAGAAATACTGCAATAAAGAATACAATATACAGATTAATCATACCTTGTGCTTGGCCAGCTCTATCTCACAGGTCTGTAGATCAATGCTGATAGGCCTAGATGCCTGCAGCAGTTCAGCAGTGTGGGAGATCCAGGCATGCAGCTCATCGAAATTGTTCTGGAACTGGCCCAATCCCAGCATTGCATACTCCAGCTGGTGCTGCTCAATCAAGCATATAATACATCAGTGCAACTCTAAACTAACACTTATCAGAAATCTGCTTTTTATTCTACATGCTTAGATATTATAGCCAGTGTAAAAAGCCGGCAGGTAAATATGTGTATGCCATACTTGTCGGCTGACAGTCTCTGACTCCAGGCTGTCCCAACGCTGACGAAAATCGTTCAGTGGTGATTCAGACCCAGGCCGCACAGAGCCCGGAGAGAGACGACCCACAAAGCGATGGTTCAGACTCTCAATCTCTATCTTTTTCTGGTATAATTCCCGCTTGAACTCCTGAAGGGAGTGATAAAACAACCAGTGTCGTGCTGAGAGGTAAAAAGAAAAAACACTCACGAATTTTCAGAAAAAAATGTTTAGAAGTGCTTAGTACTCTGTCTCCAGGGCAAACAAAGCTCACCTTCAGACTACACAGCTGCTCTTTGACAGATCCAAGATCAGATCCCACTAGGAACTCTTCAGTGGATTTCAGCTCTGCTGACTTGAGCCATTCAAACAGCCCCTACACAAAGAGTATGAAAGGACAGAACCAAAACAAATGAAGAAACATAAGTCCATCTGTGTTGAAGTTAAATTTCATAAGATATATGTTTAAAGCAGGAGAGTAAAATAGCATTTTTATATATTTATAATTTTTTTTCTATAAGAAATTATTTATGAGTAATTAAATTGACCTTACTAGAATACAGAATAACAGTGATAAACCTGACTGCAACTGGAAATGTGAATATAATGTGAATGTAAATATAAAAGTCCCCAGAAGATACTGTAAACATTAATATACGTGAGATATATATTATTAGACAAACTAGCTTGAACAATGTGTAGTGGGAAAAACAGATCTTCTAGCACAAAATTGTTTGAAACATTAACTTTTTTTTATTTTTTATTAAGCATATACCTGTAGTGTGTCCTGATAATTCAGTGCCACCTGCAGAGATTCTTCTAACTTATTGTGGCACTCAGTCCAGATCTTATTTAGATTGTTCCATGTGTAGTAGAGCTACAATAGTTGATTAGGCAAAAAAAAGGAGTTAGATTCAGCATTATTATTCAGCATAAGTATTTTAGGCATTGGTATTGGAAATACAGACCTCATCTAAACTTTTGGTGACTTCTGGCTTGTCTGTGTCTCCACATGCTGACATTAGCTCCATTCCTAAAACTCCAAGTGTGTCCAGTTCTCCTTGTAGTCCATCTATGTCCTCTCTCAGTGTCTATAAATGAAGCATAGAAGATGCTACAGTAAAAAAAGTCCTGAAAAGTCCTGGGACTCATATGTTTTATTTTAGCCATAAAATTTGAACAAATTTTAGCAAATAAAAATAAATAGCTCCATTCTTTAAGGCTGCTTAATGAACTACACACTCATATATTCACATCTAGTTTAATAAATTCTTGATCATTTGCATTCTTAGGAATGAACTGCAGTGTACTACCTGCATTGTGTCCAGGCTCTGCTGGATGGTCTCGGAGTCTGTTCTGCTTGAGTTAAGGTCTAGAAGTGTTTGTTGGGCATCATTGAGTCCAATTGTCATGCTGCTTACTTCGTTCCAGAACCTTGAAGCCAAATCAAGCAGGTGGAGGAGCCATTTCTCCCTCTCTTGACACTGTCTATGAGTCTCTTCCCACTGGCTGGTTAGGCTGCTCACACGCTCTTGGATAGCTAGAGAGAGAGAGAGCGGAGTTTTGGTCAAAGAAAAGTACATTTCAACAAGCAGATACTGATCTTTGTTAGTTAGAATTCTAAAATATTTTCAGGAAACGTCCCACACACTGGACACTATATGGCCAAAAGGATGTAGACACCTAACAATGACATTCATATGTGGGTCTTTCCTAAACTGTTGCCCAAAATTAAAAGCACATTTGTTTAGATTGCCTTTGTTTGCTGTAGCATTACAATTTCCCTTCACTAGAACTGATGAGCCCAAACCAGGATGACAAAACCACTATGCACAAAGAAAATCCCATAAAGACATAGTGTGCCAAGTTTCATGTGGTAGAGTTTGAGTGGCCTGCACAGAGCACTAAGCTCTACCACACTGCACTGAAAAGCTGACTACATGCCAAATCTTCCATCTTGACATTGGTGCCTGACCATCTGACACTGGTGCCTCACTGAAGATCTTGTGGCAAATTTTACCAATCATGCTCCAAAATCCAGTGGATAGCCTTTCCATAGACATGGAGGGTAAAAGTTGAAATAGGATGTTCGACAAGCACATATGGATGTGATTGGTCAGGTGTCCACAAACCATTAGCCATACAGTGGATACCCATATAGTGCATATTAATTAACAACGTATTAAAACCTCATATTAATTAAATTTCTATTCAAAATGTAAACTGAGATCACAAAACAAACAAAACCTAGTTACCTGTGCCTATGGAGCTGCCTCCTGCTGCTTGTGTGTTTGCCAGCAGCTCCTCAGCTTGTGTCTTCACACTGTTCAGGCTCAGCTCCAGCTTGGAGAGCTCAGCTAGAGTGTTTTTGTTGTCCTTCAGTTGCTCCTGTATGCGTGGAGTGAGGCCCTGCAGAATCACAGTGGCCTGCATGTGGTTGTACAGACGCTCCAGGCTTTCCCCTATCAGAATCATCCTCTCATTCAGCTGCAATAGACAGACAGGCAGACACTGGGTTAAGACAATCTCAGCACAGCATTGACAATAATATGGTAGTATTTACAGCGCTGGTACATATGCTCAGACACAGTGTCTATTAATCTTCCTCTAGCTTTTTGTCAGTAGCCAGTTTTGGACAATAACACTGCTGCCAGCAGGAGATTTTTTGTTGGCAGACTTTCAGCCCAGAAGTGACACTGAGGTGTTTAAAACCCCTGCAACATTAATGCACCTAATAATCCTAATAATTAATGCACCTTCTTGGTGTATATCCAAGTCGGCTTTCAATGTTTGTGTGTATTTATAAGTGCTCTTTTGTGTACATTACCTGTGTATACCGTGGCAGAGACTCTTCAAGGACTGCAGCAGCCTCTCGGACTCTGTCTCTGATGGTCTGGTAGTGCTCCTCAGCCTCTGTTGCTTTCTGGCAGTATTGCTGTGCCTGATCAAGACTCAGGTCCGAAAGACGCTTGGCCAACATTCCTAATTGGAATATTACAGGCTTGTGCTCAGCTATAGACTCCCTTAGGCTCTGTGTAAAAGAGAGAAATATGATCAGTAGTGGATTATAAGAATGTGTGTCAAAAGTACTTCAAATTTCTTTCTTTTTAATTAAACCCCTTTCACTAAAGACAAGTGCTGTGATCCTACCAGCAAACCATCTGCTAAGCACAAGTGTGTTCAAAGCCCCTTTCAAAGGATGACCTAATAGGGAACTCTTGGTCAAATGAAAAACCCCACAATGTTCCTAAACAAAGACCTGACTGTTGGACTAAGAAGATGGAGCAGTAAAGAGGCCGGATTTTGTAATACCTGTAAGAGCTCCTGTTGTTCTCTAAATGCCTCGTAACTGATGGAGTTCAAAGCAAGCTGGTCAGTAAGGGTTTTGGTTTCTTGTAACCATGGCACCACCTCTGCATAGCCCTCTGAAAACTGGGACAAGAGAGACTGAGCATGCTCCAGTTGCAGCACCACATGGGAATTAGTGCCAGTGGTTATCTGACAATGCTCCTCCAGGGCATCCAGACCTGTCTGTTAAATGATTGGAAGCAATATAAATATTTAGATTGTCTCTAAATATTGTGTAAATATGCAGAATTTACACCAAAGAAGTTTAATGCTAGAACTTTTCTAATGTTAAATTAAATTATTAAATAATTAATAAGTTCATGATTGGTACCTGGAGGCTTCTCATATCCTCACCATCACTATATGCCTGCAGGAGTTCAGAAACCTTCACCATTTTCTCTATGTTAAACCTGTGCTGAAGAATTTCCACTGTGAGTATCTGTTAAAAACAGTGCAGTGAATTAAGATTAATTTCAAGATGCAACATTTATCATAATCATTTTTTGTAGTTAAATAAATATATATATATAAATATATATATTTATCGAAACTCTTAATAACTCACTTTCTGCTCATAGAGCTGAGTAGCAATGATGTCAGGGTCCAATTTGATGACCTTGAGTTTCTCCAGCCCCTGAATTGTAGCTCTAAACCAGGCCAATTCTTTTTCAACTGCTTGTTCCAACTAGACATACAATTATACATATGTCAAAAACTATAAATATATTTGTATAAAATGTAACCTCATAGTCAGCTATTTATACGTAAATGAATACTTAATTTTTTTTTTTTTTTTTTTTTTTTTTTTTTTTTTTGCTTTTACCCTCTGTCTCTCAGCAGCACATAGCACTGCATCCCCAGTCTGAGCTGTTCCCAAAAGTTCCCTCTCGATGCGGCCCAGCCACAGGTGGAGGTCTTCCTGACTAGAGGTGCATCGGCTAGAAGCCTCCAGCGCCTGCTCCAGCCTCTGCAGCACATCAGCGCTGCCTAAACTGAGCACTGAGTACCGAATCCGCAAGCTATCTGCCTTCTCTTGTACCAGCTGAGACTCCTCCTCTGTGAAAGAGTGGTTTAAATATTTTAAGTTCAAAATATTTTTAAAAGTACTTTTATTATGATAGATAATAAAGGCTAAGAGAGATGATACCTGTGACTATCTCCATGAAATCATGACAGCACTGCTGAAGTTTTCCTAGGTCAGCACTCTTTGCTTTTATTTCCTCCATAACAGCCTATAGTATATAGAAGGATACTATGTGTTTATATATATAGTACATATGGATATATATATATATATATATATATATATACAGATTGCCAAAGCTTTAGACTAATCACCTTGGCCTGATCAGTGGCTTCCTGTAAATGGAGCATTGCTCTCTCTGCAGAACGGAGTTCAGCTAAGTCCTGCTCCATGGATATTAGCCACTGATGAAGACTGTCTATTCTCTCCTGAAAGAGCTGAGCCTGGGGCAAAATTAGCTCCAGCCTCTGTCTCCTGTTAACATAATACATACCTTTGCTCTTAAAGGATTACAATAATGTATTGAAAAGAAACAAAGAGGTTTAAGGACACCATGCTGACCTGCTATTAGCACCCAAAAGAAGAGCTTCCCACTTCAGTTTAAGTTGGGGAAGTTGGAGTTTGGCTTTATCTCTGTCTTCCTCCTGAAGCCCTTCTGCTAAATGTGGGCCCTCCTGCATCATAGTTTCCATGCTGGACCTCCTGTCCTCTAGAAGACGCTGCAGAAGCTGTTAGACAAGAAAAGTCCACATTTATAAAACACAATTAGAATGTTAACTCTAATAGTAAGTGTTGTGAGACTTTTAGAAGATATATCACAATTACATTGCACATTTTTATTATATCACAGCTGTGATCCTTATATACTGGGCAATTGTTTTACTTATATCCTATAATTTATGTACTGAACAAAAATGCTTTTTTTTTGTTCCCATTTTTTATGAGATCTAGGAAAGACCTAAGCCTTTTTCTATGTACACAAAAGGCCCTTTTCTCTCAAATATTGTTCACAAATTTGTCTAAATCTTGAACACATCTCCTTTGCCAAGATAATCCATCCACCTCACAAGTGTGGCATATCAAGATGCTGATTAGACAGCATGATTATTGCACAGGTGTGCCTCAGTCTGGCCACAGTAAAAGGCCACTCTAAAATGTGCAGTTTTAATACTATTATTATTATTACTACTTTTATTATTAGTATTTATTGTGTGATAAAATTTAGATGTTTGAGTTCATCTCCTAAAAAATGGGACCAGAAACAAAAATGTTGCAATTATATTTTTATTCAGTTCATATTGCCTATTTTTACTTATATACTATATACTGTAGCTACTTCTATTTCGATTTTGTTTTATTTTGTTTGCTATGCACTAATTCTCCAAGTCAAATTCTATGTACATAAACATGTACTATAAAATAGCAATAAAATTATCCTGATCCTAATTCTGATTTCTGATCAACCATCATTTGGATTTTGGATTTTGTTCATTTACAATGTTATTGTCTATTTTCTAAAAGTAAGCAGTTTATATATTTTGAAGACTGTACTGTGGAAAAAGATGCAGACTGAAAATGAAGAACTTTCACTAAGTCTTTGTGCCCAGGAAGTTAAAGGTTCGTCTCATGTATCAAGGCCTCATTGTGGTTATCCCGACATGTTTCACCTTACTCACTACACCGACAAAAGATGGCTATTTCAGGCTGTAGAGTGAATAACTTCCCTTCAGGAACTGTACACAAAAGCATTCAGGATCTCACTGTGTGCATAAATGTCTCGGGAGAAGTGTATTTTCACAAGAAAAAAGTGGTTAAAAGAATTTCAAGGTTGAATACACGTTTAAAAACACAGCTTTACAAGTAGGCATTACTCTATTATGGTGGAGACTGTAAACATACCTTCTGTTCTTGAAGTTGAGCTTTTACTACTTTGAATTCAGACGAGGGAGGTTTTTGATTTGCTACGAGTTCTTCAATCTCACAAACCCATGTTAATAATGTCTGCAGATTTTGCATGAACAATTCAGGATCTCCAAATCCATCTGTTAGCACCAAAGTGCTCCTGGTACTCTGGAATAAAGAAAGGATCATACGGAAATATATCAGCAATTTACAGAGGTTAGCATTAGATATCAGCTAGTCAGTGGTAAAATAATATGGTAGACATTTTAACAACACTTTCTATCTTTCCAGACTTAATTTTTTCTCCAAAGTAGACTTTTCCTTATTTTGTACCTGTGAGGAAAAATATCTGTTCCTTACTATAGTATTTGTATCATAAATATGAAGATAAAGATTTAGAAAATCAAACCTAACAAAACTTTTTAGTTTTACTCAACATGAAATGCATCAACCCTACAGATCTTATCCAACCTTTTTATTAATCATATATATATATATATATACAGAAAAGAAACTGGCAATGAATGTTTAATTGTTTAATTTATCACAAAACCAATGTTATCCTCAAACCAAGTCATTTGATTCAAATGAAAATGTGTAATACACAGACATCTAAACAAAAAGAAAAAAATCTGAACAACCTCTGCCAATTCTTCAGCAGCTCCTGTGAGGACCCTAACCGTCCTGGTAATAATAGGATCTCCTCCTTTCTGTCCTGGTGGATATTCCGTCACCTCCACAATTTCTGTCACAATAGTCTCTGTCACTTCAGTAACTTCAGTGACTTCTCGAGTGCCCAGAGTTTTCCAGGACCACGGGCTTCCAGAGTCTCGTCTCTGCAGGGTTCCTCTCGTTTCTGCTGTTCCACACTGTCCCAGAGGTGATCTTCTGTACTCAGGAACATTGGTCCTCCTAGGCAAAGATCCATTGTATAGTGTTTTGGCTGGGGAAGGTGTGTTTCTCCAGGCATTATCTAAAGTGCTGGTGGTTGTGACAGTAGGAGCAGGTGAGCTCCTGTTTTTGTCTGGTGTGGAAACTTGGGGAGCGATTTGGTCCACCTCCTCTATTTTTCTCTCCTCCTTAGGAGGCTGTGGGACAGCCCATTCCCTCTGTCGCTGGTAGCATTCTTTGAGGAAGGCCTCATTTGACCTCACTTGCTTGGACTTCTGACCCAGGCAGCTAGGTCTACTTATGAGGTTACCCATGATCCTTCAGCCTACAGGAGAGTAAGTCGTGACGCAAGAAGGCCACAGGGCCATGCATGCAGGAGTCGCTTCAGCTACCTAAAATAAAAGGGTGCTCAGCATGAGTGCACTTGCATATTTCAACCTTCATCCCAAACATATCTGCTTCACCAACATAAACCCTCTGTGGAGAAATCTAATACACACCACAAAACTCTTGACAGTGAACTATTTGCCTACTGTGCTTGCACACAGAGGAATGTGACCTCAGCATTTAACCCATCTGTGCAGTGACACACACACACCAGTGAACACTAGGGGGCAGTGTACACACTTGGGGCAACCCCAAACCACGGTACCCAGGGAGCAGTTGGGGGAGTTAGGTGTCTTGCCCTGGGTGGGGATCGAATCCGCGACCTTCCGGTCACAAGAACTCTTCCGGTTCTCTAACCACTAGGCCATGGCTCCCCCGTTAAACCTTCGCTAATTCAACACGAGTCTCCTCACTAAACCACTACACACACCAAATAAATACACAAACAACTGAGACTGTAACTGCACCAAAATATGAACACCATATTGAAAGTTTAGGGCATAAAAATGCCAATGGCAGGCTTCCCTATAAAGCAGACTCTTCCAGGATTCCCGCTGTTTGCTATGGCAGCCAGAATTAGTGTCCCCTGCCAGGGCTGGCCCCAGGAAAGCACTGGGAAACCATTTATCTCCTGAACAAATATGACAGGCATAAAAATGCTGCTACATTTTCTTGTCTCAAAAGGTTGGGGGGTCTGCTTGTTTTATTCTTCTGCCAGAGAGAATTGGGTTCTTTGGAGGAAGGCCAGAAAAATTTTAAATGCACACAATGCACACACACACAACCATGTCCGATAGGCCTTAGATAAATTACTCTGAGAAAATATTTTTATGTAAGGTTCGAAACCAAAGAACAGAATGAGACAAAAAATTAGGCAATTTCATTTATAATAGACTGAACACAATCTTCAGCAATGCTAATATTACGTCAAATAAGACCAAATTTGTTAGCATGCCCAGTGAAACAGACAACTAGGTCTTTTGTGTTGGATATGTACAAAAGTCCACTACCTATGTCAGGTGAATGTGAACTATGATGGCAACCTCATCAATATAAGAAACAATAGCTCAGTGAGAGCTGGTTAATCTGGTCGTTTAGGTCAGACCAGATCATTCTGGATCAGTGTACATTAATATAGTAAAGCCTGAAAAACACTGAAGGAGCTGGACCTATCCATTTAGAAGTTTGGGATCAATAGAGAAGGGGCTATAGTTGATTAGGGATCACATTATATGCACTATGCACTGTCAGCAACTACATTTTATGTCAAATCTATTCTCTATGAAAACTCTTTTTAGTTTGCATAATCTGTCTCATAATACTTCAACATATCCTAATGGATTCATGCTAAAATTTTAATAGGTTTTAAAATAGTAGCGGTTTTGGCAGGACTTGGGCTTGAATGATTCAGAAACGCACTGAAAATTGAAAACTACTCTTTTAAAGCAAGCAACACTCACTCACTCGATACACAAAATAAGACATTCAACCTGTTTATCTATACAACACACTGAAAAGTATTACAGTAAATCCAGTATCATGGATGACCCAACCCACCTTCTATTATTCTAGAATGGTCTGTTGTTTAAGACCCCCATCCAAGCATTGATTTTATAGCATATCACAGGCAGAATCTCAATGTATCAAATGAACCTAACGATGGTGAATTACTCTCATGGATAATCTATAGCATTTCCTATAATGCAGGAAGCTTAAAAATATGGCATATATTATACATATACATTAAACCTATTACTGACAGTTAAGTCTAAAGAAAATATTTTTAAGTTTCTATGGTCACCAAAGCTATCCCAGTATTTGAAAATGAATAAGTGTGGGTATAGCCAGAGGCTGCTATAACAAGACCAAACCTTTGTTTGACCCCAATATGGCAAATAACTGGTGGCAGCTGGTGTTAAAGATTAAAGAAGGGCAGTGCAGTCACTCTCAAGCATCTTTATTTGCATTTGATAATAGTGATAACACCAATTTTTATATTCCAGACTGGGAGGATTCAAATAGTAATCAAGATAGTGGGTTCTCTAATTAAAAAGGATAGATGTAGGCTTCCCCAAGGGACACATAAAAACCCTTGATGGTATTGTTCAGGATGTGATCTCATACTAAGACTGACAGTCAACAGATAATGCCAATAACTGAACCAGAATTCATTTTTGTTTCTGTTGTGCAATATGTTGGAAAAAAAATATTTCAAAATCATTACTCATAAATTGTCACAGTAATATGTTTAATATATAATACATAGATACTCAAATTTATATGTACCACATGACTTACAAAATGTGTTTTAAATCTAAATCATGTTTTGTTAAAAATAAAGTATACTCACAGCAACAGGGTAGGCACAAAGCCATGCTTTATAGAGAAACACTAGTGATAACTAAATTCCTCCAAGCTGCTCCTGCTCATAACAAATTCGTACCAAAATCCCCTTCAGTCAAACAAGAGCAGTCCACATAGCATCACAGAGACTGTGCACCTTACCCTGCTGAGGCAGTGTAGGGGGAAAGTTTGAAAGAGCCCACCCCAGTCGTTAAGATTTGTCGGTTTCTGACCGTTAATGACGCTAATTCATACTTACCCCTGGCCATAGAGGACAAACAGCTAACAGAACAATTCCACTGGTCCTTCTGTATTCAAACCAGAGAACAAAAATCTTCAGCATCCTTTGAAAGATCTGCTTTTTCACTGGCAAACTCATACATAGGCATACACATATTGTGCACTTGTGTACACGCTCTCACTCTTTTAAACACACTTTTAAACACAAACACACACACTAGGTCATGCTTTTCCGTTGCCCACAGTCACAGGCGAACAATGTCTTTCCCTGGCTTCAGCCTCCCCCTCCCATCGACACTCTCTGTCCTCTTTGTTGCACCCTCTGTGATAGAGAAATTCCTCCCGCGTTGAGGCAACTGATGGGATGTGCATCCACTGGAACCTAGGATTTCTTCTGTATTTCACTTATCTCCAGGTCAAAAACATAAAGCATGGTTCCCATTCTCAGATATGGGTAGAGCTTAGTCCATACACCAGCAGTGTGTTGTGTGAACTCTCAGGCTCTTGTTTCTCATGTGCCAGACAGTTGGAAAGCGAAGCGCACTCTCATCTCTGTGGCTGCTTCTTTCCCTCCTTTGGTTAGCCCCTCCCCCAGATCCTCTTTTGCCTCCCAAACTCCATGCTGCTTGTGGAGAAAAAAGGAGAAAAACGTGCTCTATAAAGACCCCAGGCTGCCCCCTAACATTCACATGTTAAGTGACAGCTGCCTCCCGAGCCTATCTCGCCCGCACTCTCATTCTCTTTTCCTCCCTCATACAGCAAGTGCAAGCCTGAACAGGACAGGCTACAATAGGGGGACCCCCACTCTTCAAGCACCACACACAACCCCCATCTCTATTCAAATCCTGCAGACTATCTCTACCAAAGCTACAAAGAAAGCTAATTACAGCAAAACATCTCTGATCACTTTTCAATTCGCTTCCTGTCTGCAAACTTTCAACCAACAATCGCAATGCTAAAGAGAAATTTTAAATAAAAGGCTTTAAGTAAATATTGTATAGTGTCAAATGTCCACTCAGCATTCTCACAGAGCCTTAGCAAAAGGTTTTTATACATGCAGGTAGCTAATAATTTATTACACAAAGCTTTTATTATTATTTTCTTTTTTAAAAAGCAGTCTTAAATAGATCTTTATGTTCACTATGGGTCCTATGGGAGGAGACACTATTATGTTTACTCTAGCAAGGTGTCAGATCTCACATAAGCCCTGTGGGTATGGTGAGAGATGGAGAGATTGGGAAGGAGGTGGAGAAAGAAACAAGGTAAAATGCAGAGCTGGGAGTGGACAGGTGTATAAGCAGGTGTGATATAACCCTGGAGAAAAGGAGCTCAGGTGCTACACACACACAAACGCTTTCTGTTCTCATACACTCTTATTTCATTGCACCTGCAGTCCACCTATTATCTAAAGTGCACAACCCAGGCAGATGGGGCTCATAGTTAATTACCATTTAAATCCAATCCAACACAAAGACAATTAACCTTACATGCTTTTTTGCAGACATTGCCAATCTCAGCTTTCAGAAGCTGTCAATATCATACTTGTGTTATAAGATAAAGCAATTCCTTCAATAGGTGTGAACTCACTGTAGCTGTTCTCTATTGCATCTCCTGTCTTTATTCTTCATTCTAATAGCAAAACATTCAGGTGTGACCCCTTTTGAAAACAAAAGATGACACAGTGCTGGGGAGACAAGTCTTTATCACAGAATGGCGAGACTATGAATGAGCAATGACATGCAAGAGCTATTGAGAGACAATGGGAAAGACCTCCTCAACCTTGAGCTTGAAGCTCTGAGACAACCTTTGGGACAACAATATGGTGGGATTACACAGTGTGGACCACCCCTGTTTAAAGAGACCTGGGGTGAAGCATGGGTTCCAGCAGAGCAGATGAGGATAAAAATGGGCAGAGGAAGTGGAGAGAAAGATGAAAGCTAGACAGAATACATATGTCCTCTACACATAAATCTGTCATTGTAATTCCAGTGGGAGCTGTATATGAGGAGACTCTCCAACCACTATACTAAGCACTTAAATTATTAACTTTGACCCATCCCCCAAACAGACAAAAGGAAGCAACCAAGAAAAAATAAGAGTAACAATGCCCGTTGTTAAGGCTGTCCTGGGAAAGAAGACGGCCAAATCCAGGGAGGTCAAACTATTTACCCTTCTTAAGCTTTGATTTAGAAAGCATTTCTATGGGCTATAATGCATTCCAGAGGAATTTAAATAATGAAGTCAAAATTAAATATTCAAACTCTTACAGCAAGATAAATGAAAAAGCCAAAGTGAGAACACATGACACATAGGCAATTTTAAGCATATTTTAAAAAGGCCTGGTTAACTACAGCTTCATTCCTTTTGCATTAAATGCACCAATATAATATTTATATTCAAAGAGGGTCACATACTAGACATCATAGCTAATATACAATGGCATGGATATGCATTTCTACCCTACCTTTTCACATTTTATGGATTGAGGGCACAATTAAAAATTCATATATTTTCAATTAATCGTTGATTAAGCTACAGGTTTCCAGAAATAGCAGCGTTTGTGCAGAACCAGGGAACACCTACAAAATAAAGCTTTTAATGTTCCCAAATATATGCTATAATGCTATAATTACTACATACACTCACATACACTTATTTACCAAAACATTGGCATCTATAAGAGGGCAGCATTCTGCTCTTTCCATTCTTTTCCATTTTAATCCAATTTACTCTACAGACAAGTGATTATTTCATGAAGGTTCACTACGGTGCTGTAGTGCATTGCCTTGAGGACAGGAAGGCAATGTGTGAGCTTGCCGTGTCTGTGACCATCAGTGCTTTGGCATGGTATCGCTCTGTTCTTGCCAGAAATTGCAGTCTGTGAGACACCTGATCCTTGATCCTTGCACAGTCCTCTCTTCAGTGAGGTAATTACATTGTTCCCTCTGACAAAGCCTGTCTCTGTCCACTGTCTAAGGCTACAGCTTTTACCACTCTCAGTCAATCTGTTTCTCAGACCATGTAATAAGGAACAAAATAAGGAAAAGCTTGGTCTGCTCTAAATTGTACATACTATTGGGTTAATCACGGACAAATAAACTGTGCAATAACATGACATTTATTATATTAAATAACCGTTTACTGACTAAAGCAAAATGATGTAGATTGCTATCTTATGTATCTTTCATTAACTTAAAATGAATAGCCTCAGTATGTTCGTGAGGCAGATTGTAGGGGTGAATCTATGAGATGCCAAATGGGTTGCAGATGAGCCCAAATTTGATCAAAACCCCCATGTGTCCGAAGACCTGAAAGCACCAAAGTGGATTAATCCGAACGACTTGTTCCCCTCCCCCTACATTTCACTCTCTCCTCTGCCTTTAAATTCAATAAGACTTCAATGGACCCTCCAGTACACCATAATTAGCACTTGAGCAGACATTGCTCTTTCCATGCGTCTCACGTGAGGCCTGTGCTAAGTGATAAATGAATATGTACAAAAGGATCTCTTTTGAGTCGGGGGTCAAAACTAAAGCACTATTTGACAAACACAGTAATTTATCACCTCGGAGTTCACTTCCCAGAAGAGAATGTGTGTACGGATGGGGTCTTCCCCGCTGGGATGTCTGGGATACTAGAAGCTGAGTCACTGAGGGGGAAATAAAGAATGAACAACTTCAAATGCCTTCACTTTCGTCTATTCAGCAGCTTTGTATAGTTTATTCTAAGGGAGAACATTTCTGTCATGCTAAATTTAATCTTGATCTGCCTGGACAGGTGTTCAGTATAAGCTGCTGAAAATACTGAAGTGTTGCTCCCACAGTGGTTGACTGAATTATTTTAAAATAATGCAAATACAGTTAATGTAAGCAACATTGCAGAATAATCAGTAATTATATGCTTTTGTTGTTTGAGGACCTGCAGTGCAAAGCAAGCTCTGTGATAAGAATGGAGGTTTTACACAAGGGAGTCCTGCTGTCAGATGCTAATTATGTCTGTGGTTTGTACAGGGGCAGGGCCTAGTTCTTACAATAGCTTTATGTGCCTAACAACTACAACTAATCAGTGCCTTATGTTACCATTTGACATCTTTTACTTCCACAAGTTTTTTGGATGTTGTTCTTTCCCATGAACATCACTATACAAACCATTGTGGTTCAGGGCTTTTTCAGTGCCGTAAAGAGTTTATGGAGAATCAAGAAGTGAACCCTTTTCCTAGACCCCTCTTTGTCAGTTTGCATGTTATGCATGCAGTGGTTATTTCAGATGCAGACTTTGCTTTATTGAACTCAGTGAAAAGAGAAACCATTAAGACACACTATTTATTCATCTATTCAATATCAGCAGGAAGTCAAAAGTGAAGAAAGAAAAGAGGCCCATACACATAGAGGAAAAACAAAGCATTATAGGATGTATGAGTAACTGTCTTCTGTGTTAAAGGTAATCCCTGCTATGTGCATTGCTGGTTATTACCATGGCAAATGCATTAGTGAATGACATAGAAGAATACATATATGGATGAAATGCATGACTGGTAAATATACTATATGGCCAAAAATCTGTGTGCACCAAAAACCTATCAATAGCCCATATAATAGATCACATAATAGGGGCCTTTTCAATTTGGAACATGTTTGTGCCTCGTTTTTCCAGCAACGAGAAAGTGTAATGATATAGCATACAAAGTCATCATATACAACTGCTATGTAGCAACAGTTTAGAGACCGAATATGGATGTGATGGTCAGCTGTCCACTAATCTCTGGCCATATAGTGTAGCATTCTCACTGACAATCAGAACACAATGTTCAAAACATGCTCATACTCCAAAATAAAAATCAATTGCATTGCATAATCATTCAACTCATTATAACTTTTCTCTTGAAGAAAACAATACACTCACATCAATGTGCATGCATTAAAGACATTGATATGTATAATGATACTGGGACTCACATTCAGACAAGCAACATTAAATGAATAGGGTACATATTTTCAATATCCTGACATGCTGCACCAAAAATAAATAAATAAAGCTTTTGTGATTTTACTATACTTGTTTATAGACCTTTTTTGACGCATACTAAACCTAAACAGTTAATTGTTTGAATAGAATCTGTCATGTTTTGTGTTCTGCATTTTCTATATTACTAAATAATTTATAATTACTATTGAGTAATTATTATTAATTACTACAATAACCCCTACTGAATGGATGGTCAATGATTTAAGATGCAGTCCAGGATAATGATCACAATGATGGCATGAAGGAACGAGTGTGTTTAACATGACTAGTGTGTTTAACCGCTAAATATTTTACAGTTTGATTTGAAAAGTGACCGATGTGACAAAGGACTTTTTGGCTCTGCCATGTCATCCAATGAAGTTGCCTTTGAATCCTCTGTATGTACAAAAGACATGTAGTGAGTGTGTGAATAACAATGTATGTGGATTCATTTCCTATAACAACACCTCCCACTACACTGCTATGTCAGTGCAGTGTTAGTTTTAGCTGTTCATACTATGCATATCAGTAAGATAATATAATGTAACTGAAGTCCTGAAAATTCATAATGTGCATTTGAGGTTGGTTAGCTCAGAAAAGTTTGGGAATCCATGCTGTAGATGACACCAAAGTGATTTAACAAACAAGCTAATTTTAAAGAACAAGCTAACTCTACAAATGTATCAACTGTGCATTAACAAGGACAAATAGTGCTATAATGTGCATCCTGAATTATAACAAGTCTTTTACTTTAGTCTTGGTACAACATTATTATTATTATTATTATTATTATTATTATTATTATTATGTCCAAGTTAAACACCACTGAAATAAGACTTCAGCTAATCTTTAACAGATGACAAACTGTTACACCATGGTTTACATATCAGATTGGAAGGTTCCTACTATAAGATCCCATTTTTGTCTTCCTCCTTATCCTCGTCTCTGCATCTAATACGCTTTCTCTGTGCTCTCTCATGTGTGAAGAGGCCTCCAGTGCTGTACTGCACCCCACGATCCCAATCTACTCACGGCACAATAGACCGTGCCTGGATGTGTCCTTTCCTCAGAGAAACTGCACCTCGCTCTCCCTTTCTCTAGTGCCAGGCCTCTGAGGTTGTAATGTCATTTACTTGTATTGAAGAACACACACACACATGGATGAACACACTCCCACATGCCAGAACATACTCTACATGAAAAAAGGCCAACTCCTGTGCCATGGGGATAATGTACCATTAAACAGCAATAAGACCCTAGTCACTTTTTACTTTCTTTTTCTATTTAACATTTTTGGCTTACTGTCACAAAACCTCTGTAGGCAGAGACTAAGAAAATTACAGGTTGCAGTTTTAGAAGAGGTGTGGTGTTATTGGTATTGTGTTCCAGTAAATGTATTATTATTATTCGTTGTTTCCTTGTAATATTTTTAGACTTACCCTTTTGGACCTAGGCAGATTTTTAGCTTAAATGTAACTATAGTGCACTAATAAATATTATTTAACTAGACCATAAGGACCACTTTTGTACTTTTAATTAATTTTAGCGTTATTATTTAAAGGTACACCATCTGCATACAAAGGCTACTGAGCCTACTAAGGCTGTTATATGTTGATTAGTTGCTTAGCTCATTCTCTTATTCCTCAGAGTGATGTGATAGTACACATTTTTAACATCAAGTTACTGAATGTGCTTGGGCTGGTGGAACTCACTGCCAGATCCACAGGAGGCAGTCTCATCTCCATGCTCCTCAGCCAGTGGCGCAGTGCCCGGATTTGCCCTCGAAACTCATTCTGCCACTGGCTCCACTCCTCTGTGTCCATTCTGGAATGTGTCAGGAGACATGCAGAGCATATTCTGTATACTCTGGTTCCTTGCATTTCAGAACTCTTATATTACATATAATTCTCTATGAGATTAAATTGTATAGTAAGCTTAGAGACATTACAATAGAAATTACATAAAAAAAATCAGGATTGTCACTATAGATAATGACAATTCTATAGCCCCAACACCTGGAAAAACACAGTAGGACATGTGAATAAATTTTATATATACCATTGCTAATTTAAGCAGCAAAACAATACCTGAGAGTAGAAAAAACATGAATTAATATTGCAGTATTCGTGAAAGGGAATTAAAGCTAAATGTGTGGCAGGACACACAAGTCTGTTCATCAAAAATGTAAGAAGTTAAAACTGATTAAAGATGCAGTTTACTTACAATGAATGTAAATGTTCCAAATGGAACATCTGCTAATTCAAATTGGCATGGACAACGTTATTAATTAATATTTGAAGAAAAGTGAGCTACACTTTCGACCCACTTTTGACCCAGTGAAACACTCACATACACACTAGTGAACACACAGTGGTGGGCAGCACCTCTTCGCATGCTCAAGGAGCAGTTGGGGGTGCTCATGGGCACTTCAGTCAAGTCTTGCTGGTTGTGGGGATCGAACCAGAAACCTTCTAGTCCCAAAGCTGTTTCCCTAACCTAAGCCTACGACTGGCACTTGTAAAACAATAAACTGTCATATTATCAATTAACTGGTCATATTTATACAAATCTAATGTTTTTTAGTGCTGCCATGAAAAGCTTTAAAAACTACAATTTGCTAGCTAGCGGACACTAACTATTTCCATCAGAGTAACGCATGTAGCTATCGCAAGGTAACAACTATTAATACACCACAGATAACATTTACACTGATTTTCCTTTGGTTGGAGATGGAGTGCACTCTCTCTTTACCACTCGTTCTGTTTGTGGAGTTTTTTTTTAAAAGAAATGTCTGGCTAAGTTTCACAGTCTATTTTAACTGTTCATTAAGGTCATACAGTCATTCATAGAATATCATAAAGCTGCTTTGGTATATGTCAGTAGTGTTCTGCCACAGTTTATTGCAGAGCAAGGCATAGTTTTGCTACAAATACTGTATATAAAAAGCTTTGGGTACATGTCTGACAGTGCATGCACATTAATGAGGCTCCACGGTCAGTTCCAAAGCTGTCAATTACCTAAGGAAAAATATTGGGGAAAATATCTAGGCTAAATGAGTGGGTAAAAATTAACACTATCACTGAAAAGTAATTTGTGGAAAAGTAACTTAAAATGAAAATTTGTCATTGTTCCAATTGACTAACATAAGTATGGGTGGATTAAAAAATTGTACTACAAACAGCCACTAGATGTCCGTAGAGGCTCCCTGTAATAATGCACACACATTTAGGTTATAAGTGTACCTTCATAAAAAAAAAAAAAAAAAAGTGAAATACTAATATGGCTCACTTTTCACCTCGTGTCATGTTTGTCTTCTTTTGTAGTAAAAGTAATTGTGGAATTAAATATTCTCATATATTTTGGCCCTCACACTCGTCAGACCAGTTGAACATCTATAAGAGCCAGAACTCTCCACAACCATCATGAAAACACCAGCTATGATTCTTTCAGAGGACTGTTAGGAGTTCTAGTTCAACTCCAGAGAATCAAATCTATCATGCATTACAGCTGTTCTGGTAAACTGTACCAGTCCAATACCACACTAACACACTGTAAATTGTTTTTCCTTGAATTTGTCCCCATCTGTATGTTTTGTATTATATTAGATGCATGATTTTGCATTTCCTTTATCTGAATAGCCACCTGAATCATAATGGTTCTTAGGGCTAATTTAGTATTCAATTTGCAACATACCAAGATGCTCAGTTGCTATACAAAATTAGTAGCTACTGTATGTAATGGGCTTACCCATATCTTTTGCCTTCTGCATCCTGAAAAAATATACATACAAATACAATTCAGTCAAATACAAAAGCATACAAATACACCTAGTATTTTTTATGATGATGTTTCTATTGTATCTGTGTTCCATTGTACTGACTGTAGATTGTGACTGGAGAACTGTATTGGAACAATGTAATTCTGAGATTTTGGGTTGATACCTCTGTCTGTTACTGTTTATTTCAACTCCAATTCAATTCAATTCAATTCATCAGGTTCTGCAGTCTAATTTTGCCTATTTTTTCCCCTCTGCTTTTGATTGGTGATTTGATCAAATTTAGAAACAGGCAACACCACCTCCTGGAGTGCACTCCACATTTGGGTCCAGTCTGATATTCAACTAACTCTATTTCTGGAGAACAGGCCTGACATAGTGGTGCCTGCTGCAGAAGGTTCATCATTTTTTCCAGACATAGATGTTAAAGACCTTCTGTTGGCAATAGGTCAAAATCAACCATAGAAGATGGAATGCAACATCTGGATCTAGCCTTTCACCCAGGATCTTCCTTTATGGGTTTACACACTCCAACTTCCCTGATTAATGGGCATACATCCTATGCTCTATCAAGCCCATTATAGTCAGACTACCTATACGGTTTATCATGCCCTGGACTACCACCAGGTGTGAGCAAGGATACAATGCCCAGTGGACTGGAAATGATTTGGACTCATGTCAAGATATCTTTGACCCTGTTTGCGATTTTAACCATGTCTTGTGTTTTTGGACTGTAATCTCTGCATGAAGGTGTTTGATCCATGCTCATAAGCACGTCTAACACTTATGTCTGAAATGTCTGTGAAGTAAAAGCACTTTTCTTCATGGGCACCTACTTGGTGAACTTTAGTTATTAGAGAGAGCTAATAGCACTATGCTAGAGGACTACAACTGCCACTAAGAGCAAATATAACTGGAAGAAATTTAGGCAGTCGTTCAGAAGAGATATGTTTTATATTTTTAAGCAC
Source organism: Duopalatinus emarginatus (assembly GCA_028565595.1). Classification (NCBI taxonomy): domain Eukaryota; kingdom Metazoa; phylum Chordata; class Actinopteri; order Siluriformes; family Pimelodidae; genus Duopalatinus; species Duopalatinus emarginatus. The sequence goes on from JAOVVF010000044.1 coordinate 15,184,714, forward strand.
ACTGTGTTTCTGATTTCATATTTGGTACTTTTTTCAGGGCTTACCTTATAATGTCCATCTTGGACAGGTGAAAGCAGTGTTATGGGCAGGGATTGAGCAGGAAGATGGTGGTCTCTTCCCAGAGGTGAGCACGGTAGAGGGGTGCTGACAAACTGTGCATAGCAACAGATGGGCTACACTTAGTAATTGTCTATCTATCATGAGTATGCTTTATAGGTATACTTGGAAAATAATTGCCTATTATTGTAATATGCCTAATAAACAGGCAGAACAAACATTTAGAATTATTAGCATTCCTCATTAATAATACCAAGAATTAATGGAAATAAAACAAACAAACAAACAAATACATTTGTGAATCAATTGTATAAACTGAATTATAAATATACCATTTAAAACCAATCAAAAACGTATTGCTTGCTAACTTTAATAAATGATGCCAATAATTCTGCAACATTCTGCACAATATTTTTAATTAAAATATTCATAAAACTTTGACAAAATTCCAAATATTTTAATGTTACATCAACATCTAGTATTTTATAATGAATTATTTATGCTAAATTTGGATAAGGATCAAAGGATTATGTTTAAGAATACGTAATACTGACTAAATATTTATATTTATTACAAACAAAAAGAAATACTTAAAAACGTATTTATATACTTAAAAATGTTATATTTTTAAGAATTTAAAGATACTATTTTGGGCTTTTATTGTGACATTCTATTAGAAGTCTATTCTATTTGCATTTTTTTCTTGGGAAGACCATATCATGTTTATGCACATTACTGTGTACAACCTTTAAATAAACCTTTGTGAAACAAAGTACAGACATAGATGTTGTTTCTATATTTCTTTTTATTTACATTAGAATATGATGATGTTATTCCTAAAAGCAATGTAATTTCCTCCCAGCATTATACACCTCATGCACAAGTCAGTTTAGATTTCATACAATTTAATAATAGGGGTTTAACCTCATAAAGGCACTTATCATGGAATTTTTATATGTCTGCTCTTCATCTAAATTTTCTAAAATGTCATATTAAGTTAGTAAACCATGCAAAGCAAATATATTACAGAACATGATATCAAAATAAAGAAAATGGGAACCAAACATGAAGATATACACAAGTCAAGTACTTTCAAAAAATAAGCAGTGGATTAGAAGAAACACTGGTCAAGGAAAAAAAATCAATATCTGTGTTAAAAACAGAGAAACAATTCCCACAATATATCCTAATACTCTAATTTGTATTGTTGAATTCAAACTTGTATAGAAAACAGAAGCACACACTGGACAAGGGGAACCATGGGGAATGCATATTATTAGTTTTACTGCCTAATATTACTGTGAAATTAGAGATTAGAAAAAATGTGGGAAATAGAACATTACTGTCAAAATGAATCACAGCAAAGTTATACTTAGTCTTTACTTGAAATAATTTTGCCAAAACTAAGTTTGTGTGTGTACAGTGTGGATGGTGCCAAAAAATCACTGGTATGGCATTCAATGAAAACTTCAGAGTCACCCTAACTTCCAACTTCTCTGAGCAAATGATACTGTAGAAGCAACAGAAGAAAGGAGTGAAAGGCTCACTGCAGATCTAAAAAAACAAAAACAAAATAATGGATACTATGAAACAACAAAAAAAAAACAAAAAATGTCAACACAAAACAAATGTATGAAATAAAATGTGTACCAGACCACCATGAATGCATAAATAAGCAATCTGGACATTTTATAACTGAATAAAAGCTCACCTGAATGTTCGGAGCCGAGGGCTGCTGGCAGGCATCAATTTTACTGCTCAAGAACACACTAACACTCTCTTCCATTACTACAGATTTGGTTATAGATAAACTCTGGAGAAAAAGAAAAAGAAAGGGAGAAAAACAGGTTAAAATCATCAATGACTAGTGCACCCTTTGATGGTTTACTAATCAAAATAAGTCTGTGGAAAAGAAATAATGTTAAATTGCAGATTAATTATATATAAAATACATAAAACAAAAAAATATGCCAGGCTAAATGCTCAAACTTCAGGCCTATAGCTTTATTGAGTAATGGGATAACACGAAGAGGTCTGGTTTTAAAAAATATATTATTGATTTAACTTACAAGTATCAAATGCTCAGCATCGCATTCAGGGTTGTCCAGATGCTATGATGAAAGTAGGGTCAGACATCTTTAAACTTCTTGGCACAATACACCAGGACCACTTGAATGAAATGACTGAACTGTGTAGGTGTTTCATGGAGATATTGGTGCTCTTAATTGTTAGTTGTTAAAAAGTACATTTAGATATTAATAAGTAAGGCATATATCTCCATGTTAAGGAATAAATGTGGGTTATGAGATGCAAATAGTGGCATAGTTCATGTTAATTTAAGTGTGCTTTCCTTATCCAGTGTTAATATCAAAACGCCATGAAATATTTCTCTCTATACATTCAGCAATATTATTTGCACAACACTACTTCCATGATGGCATGTTCTGTCACCAGGCCATATACATACATAAAAAAAACATGTATACTTTCAATCTTGTTAGCATAATTGCCTTGTCCATCTTGACATATTTCCTGGTTTGTTAACTTGAAAACAAATCCAAGTAAAAAATAAAGACATCTTAAATTAAAGTACAAATGCAGGCTAGTAGTAGTAGTTAATAAAAGTATTCTCTGTAAAAAAACAAAATGACTAGATAGTTAATGTATTTAACCATAACCTGTCCTATAAAATCAGCAGTGGTATTTGAGTAATGGACAAAATGTTCAACGATACTCAGGTATTACAAATGATCTGAAGTTGAATAAGAAACTTCTGAGGGTGAATAGTTGCTATGGTTGACTATACAATGCATAGTGTTTAAGCACCCAAACTACATATAATGGGGCACTGTTACCAGTCCCCAATAAGAACATAACAGTAGCTTCTGGAATGCACTTTTCTATGACCAAACATGCTAATTAAAATGAATAAATAAATCATTGTTTTCTGCAGTTGTAGTGTGTTGTGGGGGAATTAATTTAACCACTAGCCTCTTTAGAGCTACAAAATTGTATAATTGACAGTGCTGTGAGATTGTGGGCTAAGTGCGTAGGAGGGGCAGTATTAGAATCTGCGAGTATAACTGCTGGACGAGTAGGAAGATGAGGAGAAGTTCATGCTTAAGCCGGAGCCAGTGGCATCAAAGCTTCCTCTTCTTGAGCCTGATCTAGACCCTGTCCTGGATCCAGATCTTGAGCCAGCAGCAGACCCAGGACCACTGATATTGAATGGACTGTAAAGGCCTTTACTAGACTGTGAACAGGCTTCAAGCAACCTTAGCCCAGTTCCTTCCTCAACCATGCTCCTGTCCATTGCATCCTTATAGGAGATCTTCAGCTTAGTTTTGGGGCATGTAAGGTATTTGGTATAAGCACTTACATCCCTTAGCTTTTGGGCTGTGCGGACATCGATAATGCCTTTCCTAATTGCCTCTTCCACAGAGAGTCTACCTTCAGCCTCTGGTTCAATAAGCCCACCAGTAAGATACTGCACCTCCAGAAAACGCTGACCAGCCTCATAATATAGCCAGCCTTTCTTAAGGGCTTGAGCAGCAGACATTTTCACTTTGGTTCTAGGATCCTCAAATCCACAGAAGGCTTTCTGCGCTAGATTAATTCGGTCAACCATTATCTTATCTAGAAGACCCTTATTGGTTGCATCAACAACAGAGTACTTTTGGCCAGTTGTGGGGTCTATTATGCCACCGGTGCAAGCTTGTGCCTCCAGCAGTCTTTGGCCAGAGATGCTATCCACTATGTTCCTGTGCATGGCTTCAGTAATGGAAATCTTTTCTAGAGTGTCTGTATCAAGAATGCCAGCCACAGGTCCAGTCTCCTCAGTTGGATCATTCCACACAGTTGTAGGTGTTTTGATGGATGGTATGGGACTCATTGGATAAGATGAAGTGGAACCAAAGGATGATGAACGGGAGCGAAAGCCACCCATGTTTCCAGACAACATGTCAGCAAATTCTGTAATGGCAAGGTTGCCAGAGCGATACTGGTCAAGAGCAGACTGATCAATAAGACCTCTTGCCAGAGCATCAGCAATGTCATACTGGCGACCTGACCTTCTGTCAATGATTATGGACTTCTCTTCGCCATCAGATGATGTCATTGTGATTTCTTCCCATTCACATTCCTGCTCTGCGAGCTCAAGGTATGTTTGGTGATCGATGAGCCCTTTGCGATAGGCCTCATACACAGACATTTCTTTGCCTGACTCAGGATCAACAATAACAACTCTGCGTTTGCGAACAGAGGACTTGGAGGATGTCTGTTTTTCTCGTTTCTTCTCCTTTAAGAGTAAAAGCAAGAGATCAGTCTCTGGGTCAATAATGCATCTATCCATTAGCTGCAGATAGGTTAGGTTCTCCTCTGTGTTTGGGTCAAAAAAGCCTTTGGTATCATCAGATGGATCAGAAAGGATATCATTCATCTCTTCATCAAAGAATCCACGGTTGTAAGCCACTTCCACTGGCAGGCGGTGGCTCTCCTCAGGGTCAATGATTCCTCCAGTGGCAATCTGAGCTTCAAGAAGACGAATTCCATGGTCTTTGAGAATCAGACCTTTTTTCATAGCCTGGAAGAGAGAGATGGTTTTACCTGTGTAAGGATCTCGGTATCCAGTTACAGCCCGTTCAGCAGACATGAGCTTGTCTTTAAACTCTGGGCCAACAATTCCCATCTTCACAGCTTCACCGACTGTTAATTTGAGATTCTTAATTGGGTCAATGATGTATCCTGTAGCTGCTTGGGCTTCCAATAATTCAAAGGCTGTCCCTGGCCTGATCATATTTTTCTTCATGGCTTGGTATATAGAAAGACGGTCTTTAGTTTTTTCCACAAACACACCAGCAATACAGCTTGTGCCCTCAAGGTATTTCTTAAGCCTGCTGCTCACTTCCTCAACTGTTAACAGACCCTCATTAAGTGCAGAAACAGTTTCTGCATCAATGATTTGCGAGCGTATCAATTCTTCAATTGTGATTTCTTTGCGGAGACCCCTGAACATTGGTCTTTTTTCTGCTAAAGGCAGCAAATACAGCCCATCTTTATCAAGCCTGCATCTCTTGAGCAGTTTTGCATAGGAGAGTTTTTCCTCTGTAACAGGATCAACATATCCTTTAACCTCATCATTAAGTTTCTCATATGTTTCTTTGTTGATATAGCCACGTTGTGTAGCAACATCTGCTGGCAGATGAAAGTTTAATTCTGGATCGATTATACCACCAGTTGCTGTCTGAGCCTCAAGCAGCTTCAAAGCATAGTCATCTGGCACAAGGTCCTTTTTCATTGCCTGGAAGAGGGAAATTATTTTGCCACTGTATGGATCTTTATACCCAGTGACTGCTCTTTCTGCTGACAATAGTTTGTCATGAATTTCTGGCCCTACCACACCTTTGCGCACTGCTTCATCAACTGTGAGCATCTCATTCTTGATAGGATCAATGATAAAGCCGGTGGCTGCTTGGGCTTCCAAGAAAACAATCGCATCTTCTGGATTCATGAGCCCTCTCTTCATTGCCTGATAAAAACTAGTTTTACATTTGGAATCTGTGGCCACACCAGCAATGCTGCCAGTACCAAACAAGTACTGTTTAACACTCTGTAGCTCTATGATCTCACGAATGGTCTTTCTCTCTTGCTTTAGCAGGTTGAACGTTGCTATATCAATTATACGGGCACTATAGAGTTCTTCAATTGTGATCTGCCGTCTGCCCACGCTATATGACTTGATGTTCTCCCCTCTGATTATTTCTCTCTGCTCCATTATCTCAATGATTATAATAATCATTCGCTCTTTAGTTATTTTGCCAGAACGATATTCCTCCAGGAGTTTTGACCTTTCTTCTTCGGGTAGCAGATCGGAGTTCATGACATCCCAGAGGGACATTGAGCCCTGTGTAAGGCCTTCAATTGGGAGGTTAACCTCAGTACTAGACAGATCACTCTGGGTTTGTTCTTCAGTGTAAAGGTAAGTCTTTTCGACTACTGTTGGTGCCTGTGGTTTGGACAGTCGTAAGAGGTTTAGGCCTGTCTCAGGATCTATAATGCACTTGTCTTTTAACTGTTTATATGACACTTTCTCATCAGTATCAGGGTCAGAGAAGGTTTTGTTTATGTCTGTGGGTTCAGCCATAATGTTGGCCATTTCCTTGCTGAAATATCCCCGCTGGCATGCCACATCAGTGGGAATTCGATGACTGTTAACTGGATCAATAATTCCTCCAGTGGAAATTTGTGCCTCTATAAGAGGCATGGCATGGTCTTTGGGTATAAGCTCTTTTTGCATGGCTTGAAACAAGGAGATAATTTTCCCTGTGAATGGGTCTTTGTAGCCAGTAACAGCTTTTTCAGCAGTGAGAAGTTTTTCATGAAGTTCAGGTCCCACAAGACCTGCTTTTACAGCATCATCAACTGTGAGGAACTGATTCTTTACCGGATCCACTATGAAACCTGTAGCAGCTTGGGCTTCAAGCAGAGCTGTTCCTGTGTCCTGTCTCAAAAGTTTCTTCTTCATTGCTTGATAAATGCCAAACTTTTCTTTTGTAGGTTCAAGGTATATACCAGCAATGGCATCAGAGCCTTGTAGGTACTTACTAACAGCATTGTTTTTGCTGACTTCATCTGGAGACTTTTTATTTTGTTGAAGCAAGTCATAAGTAGACTTATCAATAATTTTGGAATCCAAAAGAGATTTAGCTGGGACAGGAGCCCTAAGGCCTTTGAAACTGGACTGTTCTTGTTTCTTGGCTTCTTTGTCCTCTACAATTGTGACAACAATCTTTATTATCTTCTCAATTGTTACTTTTCCAGATCTGTACTGCCTGAGTAAATCAAGTCGTTGTTCCTCAGTAAGATACTCAGAATTAATGATCTCCCAGATGGTAATCTTTCTTCCTTTAAATGGCCCACTCTGAAACTCTACTGATGCCTGCGTCATTGCTTCTTTGGTCTGTGCTTCGGTGTATTTCTGTTCCTCTTTGGCATTAATTGCTTGTTCTGACAAGGGCAGAAGTTTGAGCCCAGTCTTTTTATCAGTAATACATCTCTTCTGAAGCTGCTGATATGTGACATACTCCTGTGTGTTTGGATCATAGAAACCCTTGATATCGTCTGTTGGGTTACTCAAGACCTTATATGTTTCATCATCAAAGTAGCCCCGTTTGTAGGCAATGTCCTGTGAAATGTGGTAGCTTTTGACTGGGTCTATAATGCCTCCTGTTGCCAGTTGTGCATCAAGAAATCTGATCCCTTGGTCTTTGTTAATCAGTTCCTTTTTCATTGCCTCAAAGAGAGACACTGTTTTTCCAGTGTAAGGATCCCGGTAGCCAGTGACGGCTCTTTCTGCAGACAGCAGTTTTTCATGTAGCTCAGGGCCAACAACACCTGCTTTTACAGCTTCATCTACTGTAAGTTTCTGGTTTTTCACAGGGTCTATGATATATCCACTTGCAGCTTGAGCTTCTAAGAGCGCCAGAGCAGGGCCTGTCCTCATCACATCTTTTTTCAAAGCCTGGTAGAATGGCATTGTCTCTTTAGTTGAGTCAATAACTATGCCTGCAATGCAGTTGTTACCCTTCAGAGCTTTGTGTACAGACTCCAAATCAGACACCTCTTTGACAGTCTTATTTCCTTTGTGTAACTTGTTGTAAAGATCTTTGTCAATGACCTTTGATTCCAGTAGCTCTGCTGCAGGAACTGGTGCTCTAAGGCCATCAAATTCAAGCTCATTTGCTTTCTCTTTTTCTTCAGCAACAGTGATTACAATCTTAATGATCTTTTCCACTGTGATCTTGCCTGTTTTGTACTGCCGAATTAAATCCCTCTTCTGGTCTTCTGAAAAGTACTCAGAATTGATAATCTCCCAAATGGTAATAGTCTTTCCTTTGAATCTTCCAAATGGCACAGACACAGTTGTCTTATTGAAAATTTCTTTAGTTTCCTCATCCGTGAATGTTTTGGCATTAAAAGCAGCAGTTTCTGAAATAGGCAGGAGAAGTAAACCTGTTTCAGGATCTGTAACACACCTGTTCATCAACTGCAGGTATGTGAGATTTTCTTGAGTGTTTGGATCAAAAAATCCTTTTGTGTCATCAGAGGGGTCCTGGAGAATTTTATTCATCTCTGCATTGAACTGGCCTTGCTTATAGGCTGTTTCAGTTGGCACACGGTGACTGTTCACTGGGTCGATTATTCCCCCTGTAGCAATTTGAGCCTCAAGCAGTCTGATTGCATGGTCTTCCAAAATAAGACCTTTCTTCATGGCTTCAAAGAGCGAAATCTTTGCCTCTGTATAGGGATCCTTGTAACCTGTGACGGCTTTCTCAGCAGACAGCATTTTGTTATGAAGTTCAGGCCCTATAAGTCCTTCCTTTACTGCCTCATTGACTGATAATTTCTTGTTATTTATTGGATCAATGATGTATCCAGAGGCAGCCTGTGCTTCTAGTAGCACTAAACCAGTACCCTGAGCAATTTTCTTCCTTCTGACGGCTTCATAAATGGGCATTTTTTCGTTTGGATGAACAAGCAAGCCCCCAATACAGTTACTGCCCTTAAGCATTGTCTTAAGCTTTTCTGTTTGGCTAAGCTCATGGACCGTTATCTTGCCTTTGGTTAAATTATCATACTCCTTTTGGGTTAAGAGGCCTACATCCAACAGGCGGCGTGCTGGAACCTTCTCACGAATGCCATCAAAACATAAAGCAGAGTCTCCGTTTCTACTGTCCACTTCAACAGCCTGTCCATTAAGGTCTCTAGACTGGTTCACAGTTTCCTGTTTTTGAATGACTTCAAACTCCATAAGCCTTTCACGTAATTTCTTGTTTTCTTCAGCAAGCTGTTTTTCTTGCTCACGCTTTTTCCTCTCAAGCTCTTGCATCTCTTTTCGTTTGTTGACCATTTCTTCTTCAGCTTCCCTTTGTTTCTTGAGAGCAGCATCCATGGTAGCCTGAAGTTTTTTCTTCTCCTCTTCCAGTTGTTTACGTTGACGCTCTTGTTCCTCTTTTAGAGCTCTGGATTTTTTAACTTCTTCTTCAAACTGGCTTTCCAGTTTCTTTTTCTCATCTTCAATTAGTTTTTCTTTCCTCAGCAACTGCTCTTTTTCTATGATGAATGTCTCCTGAAGGATTGTTTTCTCCTGTTTAATTTGTTCCTGTTGAGCATTTGCCATCTAGAGATGAAGAGAAATAATTATTAGTTCACATTAATACATAAAAAAAAATACATTTACACACAGAAAGTGTACTGTATAAAAATACCTGATTAAATACCCATTACTCAGTTAGTATAAAGGTAGAGAATATATCTTAAAAAGGAAAGTTATGTAAGAAAAATCTTCAAAGAACATGACAGGGACAAACAAAATCTTAAAATTCTCATTTAAAGCACTGTTAGTTTTCAGGGAGGGGGTTACTGACATAAGCCGCACATTGATACCACGATACCATGATTATTACAATACCTCTTTAGACTTTTTCTGCAAATCTTCAGCCTCTTTTTTCAATTTATTCTTTTCCCTTTCAAGATCAGCAATAGATCTGCGTAGTTCATCAGCTTCTTTGACACTGGTCAAGTGCTGTATTTCCAGTTTTTTGGTTTCCTCTTCAAGTCGCTGTTGCATGAGCCGTTTGTCCTCAAGCAGCTTCTGAGCCTGCTCTTGTGCTAAATCTTTTTGTCTCTGAAGCATTTCTGCTTCGGCTCGCAGCTTGGAGGCTTCCTGAATAGCTTGCATCTTTTCTTTAAGCATTTTTTCAGCAAGTGCCCTTTGCTGAACAAGGTCAGACTCTGCTATTTGTCTCAAGCGTGCAGCCTCCTGAGCCTCTACACTGAGTCTAGCAGCTTCTTCAGCTAACTTTTTCATGTTCTCAGCCTCCTCAGCCAGAAACTTCTGTGTGTTATCTTTGTCCTTTCTGATAAGACGTTGATTCTCATCTTCTATTCTGAGCTTGAGTTTGATTAGCTCCTCCATTTGAATCTTAACCTTGAAGAGTTCATCTTCTACCTGGGCCTTTTGTTTAACAGCATCACTGACCTCATCCTTAAGGCGATGAAGCTCCTCATCAAGGAGGGATTTCTGTTTATCAGTTTCATCCAGCTGCATTTTCACCTTAGTAAGCTCTTGTTCAATCTGAGACTTCTGCTTAAGGGTTTGTTCTGCCAACAATTTATGCTTCGCCATTTCTGCATCAGCTTGTTGTTTCTGTTTCAGAGCAGAACTTTCTGCCTGAGCACGTTTTGCTGCTTCTAACTCAGCTTCTTTTCTCAGTCTCTCAGCATCCTCCTGTGCTTTGGCCTGTTTGGCAGCTTCAGTTTCAGCAGCTTGCCGCTGAAGCTCTGCTTCTTCTGCTTTTTGATGAAGCAGTGCTGCCTCTCTTTCAGCCTTTTCTTTGGCCTTATTTGCTTCTTCAGCAAGCTTTTTAGCCCTCTCATACTCTTCCTTTAGTTTTAGTTGTACAAGGTTGTCTTCCTTTTGTTGCACAAGGACACTCTGGGCTTGCTGTTCAGCAACAGTACATCTCTGCACTGCCTCTTTAGCAGCAACAATCTGCATCTCAGCTTCTTTCTCAGCCTCCTCTTTCTGCTTTTTGGTTTCTTCCGCCTTCTTTCTGAGACGCTCCACCTCCTCTTGGGCAGCCTGGCGCTGTCGAGCAGCTTCTTTCTCTGCTGCGGCAATCTTTTTAAGGTTTTCTTCGGCTCCCCGCCTTCTGTTCTCCTCCTCCAAGGCAAGCTTACGGAATTTTTCAGCTTCTTCTTCAGCCCGCAACTTACTCTGCTGTGTTTCGTCTGCGATGTTCTTTAGTTTATTTAATTCAAGCTCCAAATCCAGTTTACCAGATGATGCCTTCTCAAAATTAAGTTTTAAAATACGTATCTCCTCTTCAACAACTCTTCTTTGTTTGAGAGTTTCTTCTACAATTGCTTTCTGTCTATCTAATTCCACATCGGACGATTTCTTGAGCTGATTTATCTTTTCCTCAATGTCTTGCTTGTGCTGGCTTGCTTGATCTTCAAGAGCCTTCCTTTGGTATGCTTCATCTTCAGCTTGCCTTCGAAGACGCTCATTTTCTGCCTCTTTCTCTTTGAGTACAATCTCTGCGTCTGTTTTAAGGCAGGTGGCCTCATTGATTGCTGCAAGTTTTTCTTTAAGGATTCTTTCAGCTTCTGCTCTTTGTCTAGCAGCTTCCTCCTCGGCTACCTGCCTCTGCCTTTTTGCCTCTTCGGCGATTGCACGAAGTTTAGCTGCTTCCTCTGCAAGTTCCCTCATTTTAGCAGCTTCAGCTTCAAGAAGCTCTTTTCTCTCTGCCATGTTAGACATACTTTCCTTCTCAGCTTTAGATTTAAGCTGTAGAAGTATGTCCATTTCACTTCTTACCCTGGCCAGTTCATCTTCAAGCTGCTTCCGCTGCTGCACAGCAGCATTTACCTCATTCTTTAAGCGGTAAAGCTCATCGTCAAGCAGGGATCTCTGTTGCTCAGCATGTTCAAAGTTAGCCCTTAAACGGATGAGTTCCTGTTCAGCAGAGAGCTTCTGCTGAGCTGTACATTCAGCTAGTTTCCTTTGCCTCTCCAGTTCTTGCTCTGCCATTTCTTTCTGCTTCAGAGCAGACTCTTCAGCTTTGGCTCGTTTCTTCGCCTCACGCTCAGCCTCTTCTTTCTGCTTCTCTGCTTCTTCCTGGGCAAGATTTTTTTTGTGGGCTTCTTCCTCAGCCTGGAGCCTTAGACGAAGGGCCTCATTGGCTTTTTGCCTCCATTTTTCTAGCTCTTTTTCAGCTCCCTCCCTTGCCTTTTCTGCTTCCTCAGATTGCTTTTTGAGGCGTTCAGCTTCCTCCTGCAGCTGAATAACAGCTCCATGCTTTTCTTTAAGTGATTCTTCAAGTTCTGATGTCTTTTCAACAAAAGATATGTGCGCACGTTCTTGCTCCACAGCTGCACTTTTCTGTGCTGCTTCCTGAGCAAGACTGATCTGTCTTTGTTTTTCCACTTCAGCCTGTTTCATGCGTCTCTCTGCCTCCTCTGCTTGCATCCTGAGCTGTTCAAGGTCATCCAAGGCTTTTTGCTTTTGTTTAGCTGCCTCTCTTTCTGCTTCCATCTTAAGCTTTAGCTCTTCCTCTGCCTTGTATTTTTTCTGAGTTTCTTCAGCGACCTGTTTGCGGAGCTTCTCTGCCTCCTCTTGAGCTGCTTTACGGAGTTTTTCCGCCTCAGCAGCATTGTCCCTTAGCTGTTTCAGCTCTGCCTCTGCAGTGGATTTTTGCTTTAATGTAGTTTCCAGTTGGAGTCTGATAATGCGTATCTCCTCCTCAATTTTAGCTCGACTATGATGAGCATCCTCCACCAGCTGATGTTTTAATTTTATCTGCTGTTCTGAAATTATTTTGAGCTCATGCAACTCTTGTTGAATATTATGCTTTTGGTTCTCGGCATCCACAGAAACAACCTCTCTCTTTCTAACTTCTTCTTCCATCATGCGCTTGAGTTCCTGTGCCTCTTTCTCTGATTTGGCAATGGCTTTTTTATGAGCTTCAGCTAGCTGCTTCTGTTTCTCTAACTCGGCTTGCATTTCAGCCATTTTTTTCCTCTCCTCCGCTTTAAGTTTCTCAGCAGCTTTCTGTATTAGTGGAAGTAAATGGTAAAGAAAATTATGATTATGAGCAAGCATGACAGGATGTTATGGTTAAGGTTAAGGGTTTTTTTTAGCTCAAAGAAAGACGTAAACATGACAAATGTTAAGGTTGGATTTCTCAAAACAAATCAATCAACAAAGCAATCAATTAGGGCATGAAAATGTGTTATAATTAATGTATGGAGACAGCAGACATCTTTGTCCCAGCAATTGACATTTTCACTGCAAAATCATGCAACTGGTGCACTGGCTGCATTTAAGCTGTTAAAAGGCTGCTAAAATGGCCAGTGAAGCTTAGCATGTAAATGTAATGATGAGACTAGAATTGTAAATTCATTGGCATACTGAGATTATTCATTTCAGTATGGAGACAAACCATTCTTGAATAATCTATAAAGGTGTGATCTTATAGGATGAAAAGGTTTACTGTTATAAGAAAATAATCAACAGAGACATTACAACCCTGGAATTGACCACTTTCACATAACAGCACATCCCGGGGTGTTTTATTCCTCTTATACCATGGCAATGTTTACATGTTTTAAGAGTTCTTTTTTTTTTTTAAGTTACTAAAACTGTGTAATCTAATATTTGCGAGTCCTAATACCACTTTAGTTATAGCAGTTATATATGTATATATACACACTTACAGTGAAGTCTTGTACCCTGAATAAAATAAATAAATAATTAAATTAATTGAATTAAAATAAATGTGTCCTTGATAAAATCTTTACCTCAGCTCAACTATTATATGTTTATTGTATGTCTTTGTTAAACAACAAATGTTAATATAAAAAATTAAAATTTGCTGGCTTAAATACACCTGTCATTTGCCTTGTGACACTGTTACGGAAAGTTATTGAACATAATGTTTATTAATGAACTTCGGACCAATAACAATAAAAAAAAAAAAAAAACTGTGCCATGGTATAAAACTGTCTTATATAAAGTTGTATATATTAGTAAAGGTTAAGGAATATAGAGTAAATAGTTGAAAAAAAGGAATATAGCTAAAAAAAGAAAACTGCAGGTATTAAAAGCTATATACTCTATAGAAAACAGAAAGACAGTATTCAAAGCATCATGTTTGGTTCAGCTATTTGTTATTACTGCAGGAATTAATTACTAAAGCAGTACAGCCAGGAAAAGCAAAAAGGTGCATATTTGATGTAAAATAAAATAAATATAGTTCTAATTCTCACTGTCCATTTTGGCATCCAAGGTATATTGTTATTCGTTACATATGTAAAACAGGAGCAATATAATCTTTTCCACTCAAAATTCATGGTACACTGTATTACTACAGTTAATTTTTTACTGATAACAACCTATAAAGGTGAGAATTAGAAATTATTATTTCATAAAAAAATATGATGCAGTTATAGAGAAGAAAAATCTAAAAGACATGAGCAAAGTGAAATCTTTACCTCTTTAGTGCCCAAACAAGATAAGCAATCATCATGACAAAGCACTGGCAAGCAGTTAAGAGAAGCAAAGAAATAAAAAAAGGTTAGGGTTAGAAAATGGGGAAAGAAACGTTATTCAGTGAAAGGTAAGAAACTCCGGCTTTGATGGATACTGAGAGAAAGTAGTGTAAAAGAGGAAAGGGATAAATGAAAAGGACTATAGATTAGGGGATATGATCATAGATTTAATATGGCAGAAATTTTATGTGGCACTGATATCATGTAATAGCTACTTATTATTATCTAATATATTAAATTGAGAAAAATCAGAATTTTTGTATTTGGTTACTAGGTCATTTTAAACACTGGCAATAGTTCAGATGAAGCATATAAAATCATATATTCTGCTGCAACTCACAGCAGATGTGTGGTCTGTGATAGATGGATTTCTTTTTATTTCCATTCTACTGATTTCTTCCCTCAGCACCGAATAAGTCCAGTCATCCATACATTAATATATGTAGTTTTGTTGGTGAGTAAGTTGCTAGACAGTTAGGGTTAGTGTGTTGATTTGTTTGGTTAAGTCTTTTTAACAAGTCACGCACCTCCTCATCCTCTAGGCGGCTCTGTGTGTCTGTGATGAATTTGATGTACTGGCTGGTCAAGGTCAGCAACTCACTGTAGCGAGTTCTCAGTGTTACATACTAATCAGGGAGGGAACAAATCTCAGTATTAATATACATTAGCAATCAGCTTAAAAAAAGCGATCATATAAAAACAGAGTGAAATATATAAAGATAAATGGAAAAAGGGGTCAAACAACGCCAGAAATTACTGAAAATTCACTCACTTCCTGAATGATGTTATCAGAGGCAGACTCCATCTTTGTTTTCTTCAAAGGTGATGTCAAGGGTTCCACCTGTGCTTTGTAAGCCACCAGCTGCAGTTCATAGTCCTGAAACAGTCAGATGCTTGTTAATATACTATAAGAACAGCGCATGATTTGAAAGAGATCTGCAATCGAATCCATTTACCTTAATGGTGTCAATGTAATCCTTGGCATATTTTTGACATTCATCACATTTGTCTTTGTTTTTCTCAATCTCCTCCAACAGTTTCTGAAAAGCAGAGATTCACACCAGTTATTCTCTCAGATCAAAGACCAAAACCTAATGAGAAATGTATCTGATTACACTGATCCAAACTGGTGCTATCAATAAAGAACGAATTTGTGTAAACTGGCACCTTTTCTTGAGCCAGCTGTTCTTTCAGGCTCTTGCTGTCAGTAATGGGAATAGACTGGATCTTCTCCTGCCTTTGTCTAGCATCTGTGATCCAGCGAATAAGCCAGTCGTAGCTTTCACGATAATATCCCAGCTGCCTCCCCAGTTGTTCCAGCTCACGCTGTCTAAGGTCAATCTGGGTAAAAATGGCATGCCAGCGCTCCCGCAGGTTGGACAAGAGCTGCTTGTAGTGATCAAGCTCAACATCCCTCTCTCTGTGCACCTGGGCCATGCGCTCACTCACTACAGTAGCCTTAGCCAACTCTCCTTCGAGGGCATCGAAGACGGGCTGTTTGCCCTCTGCCTCACTGCGCATTTTCTATAGAAAATAAGGATAAAACCCAGGTTAGTGATTTGTCCATCATGGATCAAAAATGTCTGAAATTTAAAACTAAACTTTTAATATGTTATATTATTATTCATATTAGGATATATGATAATGTACCTCTGTATTTTAAATGTAATGTAAAAGTAAATTAAGTGCATTGAAGAAACATTAATTAATATTGCATTAAAGTAAGGAGAAAGACGTCATGCAATGCAGCTGCACGTTGCTTATAATATTTCATAACTACATTTTAGTCACCTTGAGTTCAGTACGGTAGGTCTCCACTTCCACAGTATTTGTTGGGACAGTAAAAACATTGCGGAGTTGATCTTCATACTTTTTGAGAATGTCCTCAGCCCCTTGTGTATTGCGAATCACCAGTTCTATGGTCTTCAACCTAAGACAACAAACATGCTAGTAAATAAGCTCATTTACAAAACAGCTGTTATTAATGAGTGGGAAAACCTGCTTGTGAAAATGAAAAAAAAAGTCCTTATTACTTCTCGAGGTAGACTGAAGACAAGCAGTGGGTATGGTCCATCTTCTGCAGAGTGATGTCTAGCTCAGAGCGCAGGACTGGAGTGCTGGACTGCTCAGGAGAGGCGAGGACCTCTTCTGCTTTCTGAGCCACATTATCCAGGCTCCTCTTAATACCCTCCAGCTCCACATGCACTTTCTGCAAGAGCACACATAGATGTGTTAACAGTCATCTGATTTAAAATGAATGAGTACATAAATAAAACAAGAGTTTCGAGCTCTTACTTTCTGGTCTGTGGCCTTTTGGAGGCAGTCCTTCAGTGGATCTTTTTCCACTGGCTGGCGAATGCGGGCCACTGTGCGAGACTCGCAGTCCTCAATCTTCAGACGCAGATCTCTGACCTGTGTGATGTAGGTCTTGCACACTGACTCATCTTGCTCACCTGTGGGAAGGACAGCCGGGTTATCACAGATCGGCACACAGCATTATGGGAAAATTCGTGTGTATACTTTGGTAGGTAAAGAGAGAAAATGATTAACATTACAGATGATTATCAATTTTTAATCAAATATCTATCAAAAACAGAACAAAAAAAACATCACTGTTACCCTCCTACCAAACACCACCTTTCAGAGAGCCAGGTTCTGGGAAGCTAACTAGCTAACAATTAATACATAACATGACAAAATTTGATTTATTTCCCCTTGTCCATAGAACAGGTGATTACAATATTACTGTTTTAGCCACAGGACATGCAAGTGTTCATACAAAAATTGGCATAATAACTACTTGATGCTGGCAATTAGTTTCTTTTAGCTTTCAGCAGAAAAAAAAATATACTGGCAGCAACTTTAGCTTACATAGCTTCCCTAAAGGAGCAATGTGTGCAACATCCAACATGCCTTACCTCACAAAGTATAATAAGCATTAAACTGAAGCACATTCTGACATTTCATTAAATACCCTGAATGACCTTAACAGTATTCATTAAGACACTTATTTTAAACAGACTTTAAATGCTTTAGCCATCTGTCATTGTCTAACTGTCAAAAAGATAAATATGGCAAATATGTCCATATAGGTGACAAAAGAAACACAAGCCATGCACTCACACTCTTGAGATTAAAATTTATAATAATAAAAAAAAGCAAGCATCTGGTTTAGAGCTGATCAAAGTTTTCATCGCTACATCCATCTGGATGCAACTCACCCTTTGCTCTGATAAACCGTCCTGTAAGGTGAATTTAACAGTTACCACACTGTACAAACTATTATAACCTTCACTGCCATTCATTGTTTTAGCTACTGATGACAGAACAGGTTTATAGGTTGTAGTGTACAGGGAGCTGGGCTCACCTTTCTCCATAGTTTGGAGCAGTTCTTCATAATGTTGCATTGCCTTCTTGTAATCTTTCTCAGTCTGCATGCACTCATCCGGCTTGAAGAGTTGAGAGTTCTTAGAGTCTCGCAAAAAGTCCTGGTAGTGAAGCTCTAGATTTCTCAAAATCTGTCTGTACTCATCCACCTTCATGGTCTTCAGCTACAAAACATCCACATTAACCACAAAGACAAATTACTGCAACGTTATGGTACTTCATATCCATTTCATTGTATAATATATTGTTTAATAATTCTCTTTTTTACTTATTTAGCGGAAATCGTTATTAAGAGCCAACAAATAACGATAATAATAACGATAATAATGAAATACATGTGCACAATTTATGGGTAAGAAAACTGGAAATCACAGACATAATTATGTACTTAGTTTATGATATACATTTGTAAAATGAATTAATGGATAATGCATATAACAAACAGTGTGTAAGAACTGACTATGGTGATGTTCCATGAGCGAATAAGCTGGATGTCTCTCATCAGGTACTGCCAGGACAGCAGGCTCCTCATATCACCATGCAGTCTCTGCCACAGACTCGTCATCTGCTGGTGACCAGCGTCCAGACTAAATAGTTCGAAGCACAGAAATAACAATATTAGTTGAGCCACTTAAGATGAGACATTTCAAATATTTCATATCACTAACATATGAAAAAACAACAATGACTGTTTTCTACAGAGCAGAAAATTGGAATTGCACCTGGATACAATGTAAAAGCATTTACAGTGAAAAACATATCCAAAGCTATGACTTTTTGTTAGGTATGAAATACCTGTATGTTAGCATGTAATTCAAATTCAAATGCACAAAGCATTATTTAAAAAAATATATATGATAGCTTTTTCAGAATGTGATCTAGCTAATACTTACTTAGACACACTCTCTACAGCCTCCTTGTTCACTGGTGGCACAATAAAGCACACAGAAGGTACAGTGGCCTCACTGCCTGAGTGGCTTTGGACCTTCCACTTGTAAGGCTGTGAGTTGTTGAGAAGTGTACACTCTTCACCTTTGTGAACGGTTATCTGTAAACCAAAAACAAAATGTCTGAGCATATAGTACAGAGATTATATAGTAAATATAGTAGGATTTGATCAGGGTTCAGGTGCTTTCACTAACCTCCATCTGTTTGAAGTCACACACTGCCTGGACTGGCAGCTTGCCTTTGATGGTGGTGGTGGGATTGCGAGGTTTGAGCTGAATGATGCTCTTGGCTCTCCTGTTGAGGCCAGCTATGTGAGTTTTAAACTCATTCAGTTGCTCCTTTTCATCCTGCCAGATATGACCCAGTGTAAGAATTGACACTTGATAAACCTTGTGCACAGAATGCCTTATTAATGAAATGCAGGAGATACCAACCATAGCATCCTGTAGCAGGTCTTCCAGACGTGTGGCAGTGGTAGAGCGATCACATGTGTACTTCTTTCTCATGTTCTCTTGCATCCTCTTCATCTTCTCGTTTGCCTCTTTGACATCAGCAAAGAACTGCAAGAGCAGGTCAGAAGAAGGGGTAAGAGTTTAAAGGGGAACAAGTGTAATCAGCACCTTACAAGGATGAATGACAAAGTAGTCATAGTTGAAATTGTCTTTGTTTTAAGAGACTTGCTAAGAAGCCCCTCTCCTATGTCCTCAATGCCTCTCCCAGATACCGGGATGCCATTTTTAAATAACTAGTAGACTGGCTGACCTGATAGTATGCAGTGTTCTCTTTGAGATGAGCCTCAATACAGCAGCAAAGCTGAAGAATCCAACTCCACTGGGTCTGCAGGGCTGCAGCAAAGGCCTGATACAGAAAAAAATGTGAATAAAAAAAAAGTATATATACACACACACATATATATATATATATATATATATATATATATATAATTTTAATTAATATTGTAGAATATCTTTGCCAAGCAAACTCTTACCTCAACAGTCTTTTTGCCTGGATGACCATCCTTAATCAGTCTGTCTCCTGTGGCTTGGATGTCATTGATCTTCTTCTCCCGGAGCTCCAGCTCTCTCATCAGTCCCTAAGACACAATCAACGAGTTATAACGCAAATAAAATCCAGGTAACCCGAAACAGTCTGTAAAAATCTCTAATCATAAATATAGCATTTAAATAATTACTTACAGAGTAGTTCTCTTTCTTTGCCGTCATGTTAGGGTTACGGTCACTCCAGTCAAAGTTGACCTCCTCCTCCTCTTTGTCATTTAGCCACATGAGCTCTTTAGTGGCGGCAGAGACGAAAGCATGGAGCTGATCGAGCTGCCTCAGGCGAGACTTAGACGAGTTCTGAATATAAACGATATCATATTACTGACAGCTTCTCTAAATGAACAACATAATATATTAGGTGATTGAAAGAACAGTACTCACCAAGAGCTTAGCGTACTGAATATCCAGTTTGGCAAGATATTCTTTGTAAGTACTCTTGCTGACAGGAGACAGCTGACTCTGAAACACACAAACAAAAAATATAATGTAACAACGTTGCTGTCAATACAGATAAATTTATATGAAATATTCCATAATAAATAGGGCAAGTGTAGCGTGACTGACATGAGAACTACACAACCTGAACAGCCTGAAGTTAACAAGAAACTTCAGAACTGTCCATCTGCATTTATTTAGCATAATAACCCCTGCCTATCCAGGCTTTTGCTTTGGTTAGTATTGCCATGCCTTTAGTGTTGTGATGCTTGGATTTAAATAGTTTAACCCATAGTTTTATTTTAGCAATAGACACTGCCATAAAGCAGTTTTACAGAAATCGGAATACAGCTGTAGTAAAGGAAGGCAAAACTCTTTGTCAGAAGCAAAACTGAGTGATGTGACATTTTCTTTATCATATGAAAGATTTTCTATAATACAAGATATGTAGGTCTGCTATACAAATAGTGCTGCATTAAAAATGTTAGAAATACCAACAGATTCTTCTATTAATAAAGAAATATATACGTTATTATATTAACTACTTGTAATTATTTAAGTGTACCATTTTTAATTATTTTTTAATTATTAAAAACATATCACTGATAACTCAGAGAATAGTATTGTGTAACCTATGATGAGATCAATAATATATTATCATATTGCCCATTGGTTAGTGAGAGAATGTTCAGCTTAAACATGTTGTTTTGGCTTATAGAGTCTTGGGATGAACACAGCACAGTCTTTAATTACAGAAGCAGATCTTATAAGGTACCTATCTGCAGAATTCTCACACTACCACTCACCACAGACACAACCTCCTTGCGATGTTCATACCGATAAAGGATACTAAAAAGAGGATTTTTTTTCCCCTCATGATCTCTTACTTTGCCAACTCTAACCTCATCTCTGTTTTAAAACCCAGTAACCAGCTCATCTCCTAGCATTTGCTTGTAAAATCACTTTCAACTTCCAAATCAATATTAATAAATGTTTATTTTCAGGAACAGACAATATTGTACCTCATCATTTCGTGCACGCTCAATCTTGGACTTAAAGTCCTCCACTGTCTGATGAAGGCCTCTATGGTTATTTAGCTGGTAATCCACAGTGGGCAGATCTGAGCCCCACTCTGCAGTTTCAATCCGGCGTTGGTTCTCTTCCACCCACGCCAGCAGATCCTGGGCATAACGAAGGGTGACATCATCCAGCTCAGGCCGCACACGCTGACTTTGCTGCACCTGAGAGGCCAAACTGGTCGTGACTACTGCCTTGAGTCTCAAGTTATAGTCACTGCGCAGATTCACCAGGCGCTCATGAAGACGGTAAACCCTACATAAAGAAATCTCAGAGTTATCCAAATCAGCCTTTTTCCACCTTGTAATATTTTCATTTAAGATAAAAGAAATAAATTATTAAATATCACACCAAATCTGAGTTGAATAATTGACACACCTGCGGTACATCTGCTCAGCCTGTGGGTGGTGCTCATCTTTGAGAATCTGGACATCGTGGAAGAGGAGACGGATCAAGCCATCGGCATTGTCTAAGCCTCTCTCAAGCTCAAGTGTGTTCTGGGCAGGTTTGCCAGCATTTAACAGGCGAATATCCTACAAGCATGAAAAAAACACACTCTTAATGAAAAATTGGTAAATGTATCTTGCATAGAGCTGAAATGTGAAGACGCACAAGAAATCAAATAAGAGTTACGAAACATATTTACTCACCGATTGCAGAAGGGTCTCCATTTGGTTCAGCTGCTCTTCACACACACTAGAGTCCACCTGCACTTTATTAACTATCCGCTGGAGCCGCTCTAACCTGGACCACAAAAAAAATGTCACTATGAATCAGTTCTCTCTTTTTGGATTAATAATGAATAGTACATTGACTAAATTAATAATAAAAATAAAAAAGTAGGTACCACTGCTTCATAAACTAAACTGCAGTAAACACTCACGGTCTCCCTGGCTGAAGCAAGTATTCTAACGCATGTGGATCCGTCACAAATGCCATCCTCCAGTCTCCAAAACTGCTTTATCCAGAATGATGGACTCAAACGCCAATCTCGTCCCTCATAGTAATGGACTGTTTATAGGATTTTGCAGAACCAAACTGCAAACAGGCCTGAACTAAGTGTCCAGAGTGCCTGGTCAGCCATTCCATATTGTTATGCTATGAAAAGGGCTTCACTGTGAGCAACATTACTCACTCCCACAAGTCTTGTGACTGGGGACAAACCCTATCCAGAGTCCCTATCTGTGTACTGACCCCTGCCTTATGGGGTAATTCAATTAAAGCAAGCCAACTGCATTATCGGTTTTTTATTTAGTAGCATGACAAGCAAAATATCTGCATTTTTCAATACTCTAACTGAAATTAAAATATGATAGCAGGTCCTTATTAATTACGACAGATAAGAAATAAGCTAATACATTTAGTAGATAGGTCAGAGCATCTCTCTTATTAAGCAAGATTTCCTCATTGTACTAAACACTTAATGGTATCACTTACCTCTCAAACTCAATTCTAAGCAGTCTTTCTCTTTCTAGGATGGCCACATGAAGTCGGCCCCATTCCTTCTCAACATCGATAGGGTGGTAACCAGGGGGCACTTTGACCTGACCCGAGTGAACTGCACTCTGTTTAGGTATAAAGTATGTTACTAACAACAAACTTGTTTAACTTTGTGCATGTGTCAGATGACATTCGGAAAGATGATACTAACCTCAAAGGATTGATACATCAGTTTGGACCGGTTCTTGTCTGCCTCTTTGGCTGGAAGTTCAGTCTCTTTGAACGTCAAAAACTGACGCCACAGGAGCTGTAAATCAGCATTATAACATGTATAACAGTTTTCCCATGTGTAGTGTAATGTTATAGTTATTTAACTGGAACACTAATCCTATAGAGATTAGTCTATAATAGCCAATTTCTGCATGCAAAGAAGCTCAATAGATGAGTCAGACTGGTGTCAGGTAGACATTGCTCTAAGCCTGTTCTCAGTTTGCTGCAGAGTCGAGAAACTAAAGACGACCAGAATTAAAAATCCTTCACTAAAAGCTGGAAATCAAAATACTATCGATGAAAATGACTGTTAAAACAGAACCGAATGTATCTCAAGCTATCTAAGCGCAGCAGAATTATGCTGTTAATTCACTAATATTAGCAATATTAATGAGGCATGATTAAATTGTAGTTTATTTATTATGGTATTTAATATCTATGTACCCTATAAATAAAATAAAGTTAAATAATCTCAAATTTATTCTTGTGTTCCAGGCTGAATTTATTGCACCTACTTTATTGGATACACATTTATTCTCCTGACATTCTTTTTCCAATTTTGCAGAAAAGTATCAGATAAAACAAATAAAAATAAATAGAAGATTTATTCTTAAGAGTTGATAAGCGTTTGAAAGCAGTTAAAGAAAAGTATTAAGTTTGTTTCTTTGGAGAACTTTCCCTTTTTGTAACTACATACTTGTTCATGCAGTAGGGAGTGGCATTGAGTCTTTTTCATATTAGGACAAAAACCTGCCCAGGGGTTATGTTGAATATTTTTTAAGCAGAGACCTGCTGCACCCTTAGAGGGGAGGATCATAGAATTCTCACAATACAGCATGCAAGGGCACAAACCTGCATTGTTTAGTGTTCTACTGAATAACATGACTCACTCCCAGTCACAGCAATGATCGCTTTTATAAGCCAACATGCCAGATTCTCATTGGGCCTTGTGACTGTTGTTTATCACAAAACACCATAAACTATCAACAAAGCTGCATGACAACATTTAATGATCCATAACAGAAACAGTTTGCAGTCCAAATAGTGTGTGCATGTGTGTGTGTGTGTGTGTACCTCAATCTCCTCATAGCTGGCAGGGAACTTTCTACCCTCGAAGATGACAACGTGGTGTTTGATCCACTGAAGAATAATGGTGACCAGTTCATAGTACTCCTTCCAGCGCAGCTCCAGCTCCTGCACACACACACACACACACACACAGTTCTTTGCTAAACAATGGATACAGCAACCTTTCAGCAACCCACTGCTTAGTCACTAACACACATCACACTCCCCAAGTCAGGTGTAAGCCATGCTCCTGTCTGACCATGAACATATAAAGAGACACAGAACTATACAAACTATGTAAAACAGTAAAAAAGCAAACATCTAGGAGCTACTGTTTTTTTTTTTTATTAAAATTTTAACAATATTTGTATGTTAAGCTACAAAAATGGGTTATTGGGTCTACACGCAACTACAAGATACAAAAAAAGGATAGACAATAAGGACATTAGCACACTAGACCTCACAACAGACACCTCTTTAGGACTTTAATAAGAATCTAAAAGAGAAAGCAATAAAACTCACAGTGATTCTGGCACCATCATGAGCATCAAGTGCACGAGGCATGGCGTCATAGAGGGAGGACACGTATGTGATGATGGATTTCTCATCAGGATGGGGCACGTCAACATCTACAAACAGAGTCAAGATTTTTCTAAATGTAAATACATTTGAAATAAATTCAGTATTTAATCAAGCAAAAAAAGTGTAGAGCTGCATTAAAGAAGAATAATATTTCAGCAAGTGCTTCCAATGTCATGTGATATTGAAATCTACAATTATTAATATAACCTGCAATTTCTTACATTTAAAACCTAAACAGAGATTTTTAAATATATTATTTCTGGTTCTGTTACATTGTATACTTTGTCTGGATGCAATGCAAGTAAATAGCTATTATTATAGTCTATACAATAAAAACAAAGAAATTAATTTGACAGGTGAATAATAAGTAATAGGCATTAAATATCCTTTTAGAAAAGCAGAATGTACCCTCTGGGTCGAGCAGGCGTGTGACACCAAGCTCTTTCTCAGCCACGGTGAAGGCCTGTTCCAGGTTCTCCAGGTTGGTCTGGCGGTACACTTTTCCCATGTCGACAAGTCTGGGTCTGAAAGAGCGCAAAGATGAGAAAACATCAGCAGTGTGAGCAGCACTGATGCATAAACAGGTAATAAATAATGATACTAAGCTAATTAGCTACTCTAATGCCATTTGATAAAGTAAGGATTTTCTGGAATTAGTGACATTTGTGCTGCTACAATCTTTGAAATAGTTAGAATATTAAAAAAACAGACTATTATATCTGTTTTTTATATATAGTTATCTCTTTTAGCACATTTGGTTTACTTTATTTCAAGAGAGGAAATATCTCATAGTAACGCTGTTATAAACAACCTAAGACATATATCCTAGGAATACCTAGCACATTATAGGATCACCTGTCCCATAAATCATGACTGTTAGCTATCTCCTGCAGCACAGGCATTCCTGACATGCCACTCATTAAGCAGAAATAGCCCACTTTAAATACACAGTGTGCTACACAAAGCACCAGAGGAGACACCAAAATCTGTAAAGACTTTTAAATTAAATTAAATACAAGACAAAATTACACACATGAGATTCCAAACACGATACAATTTTTAACCACCTACTCATCACTCTGGGTTGAGAAATACAAAAGTCTAGGTAAAATAGAGAAATAAAAGTGAATTCGATAGTTCAGACCGGTATAACTCTTTGACGTGTAGGGTGGAACGGACAGCGTAGTGATCTCCAGGATTGGGAACAGAACCATTTCTCTCATCTTCCATCCTGAGTAAATGCTTGGGGGAGATGGCAACAGTGCTCCAACCCAGGCCATTTTCAGCATCGCCTGCTGAGGAATCTTCACTGGAGCGAGTTTCTGTGCTGTGGGAGCCCCTACCTGAGTCTACAGAGATCTCAGAGGGAATCTCCTCACACACCATGACCACTCTGTCTTCAGCATCACTCACTGAGTTACTGCTGCTGCTTGCACGACGCTTCTTAACCGACAGTCTCCTTTTTAAACTGAACATCTCTGAATGCCTCTTTGAATCAGTTATAAGAAGAAGAAAAATGGTGCTCCAACACAGAGGAAATGTTCAGGAAGTCTTTTACCATTGCAGTTGTACTTTACGGCACAGCAATTTACATTATATTAACATAAGAACAATACAGATATTCAAGCTGCATATTTCCTTGCTCTTGCAGTCTGTCCATTCTAGGTGCAGAAAATGTCAAACACCTTCACATCAGCTCTCCTTATTATTCACAGCCGTCATTCAGCAAGGCTTACACCCAAAACTCCTTTAAATGGATATCCAAAACTCCAAAAGCACAAAACCAAATAATAAAAATACACAGTCCAGTCACTTTAACAGACGCAAGAAGAGTGTAAAAAGAAATGAAGGATATGTAAAACAGTAAAAAGGTCCTCGTTCTGTCCGCAGTGCTGCAGCACTGACTTTGCCTGACAAAAACATAAAGCTCCTGCTCTCGCTCTGAAAAGGCAGTACCCAAGCTTTGCAGGTACATGTTAATGCTTCACAAAAAAACCTCCCTACGGCGATGACTGTCTTTTCTTTTTATAATGACGCCCCATGGACCACACCTTAAACTATTTAACTCCTTAACTCTCTCTCTTTCTAGCAATAAACCACTGTCTTCCACTCTTTATTCAGCCACTCCTTTTTTATCTATTGAGAATAAAGACCATTTGCTGTGTTGTGTAAGGGCTAAAATAACATTTCTTATACTAAATACATGTCTGACTGCTCTTAAACCTACCCTAAACTAATTAATTTCTCCATCAAGACAGCAAAAGTCCTAGTGTGCTACGTTTGGGAGACTTTTTTCCAGTTATGTTGAGCTTTGTGCACAGACATACTGATGTGCCACACCTTTTGAAAACTCCAGGCCAGCCTCAAGGCAGCAGAAAAAATCCTTTTAAAAGAAGAATCTACTTTTTTTTATACCCAAGGCAAGCTTAATATAGTTAAATCTATTAAAAATCTGATTTTCCTCATATCACATTTCAGCCAAAAAAAAAACTTTTATTGCTTTTAGCTTTAATTGATAATCTGACTCATTATGGCCTGATAAAAACATAGCAATCACACTCACGTAATTATGCTTATACTAATATAATCATGATCCGGCTCTAATTAGCCTAACCGGATGCGCCCAAGTCCCATGTCCTCCCTGAGTACTTACTCATGTCTGTGAATAACAGCATTGAAGAGCTTGCCGTCTCGCCAGCTGGTGGTGAAGTTGTCACAGCGCATACCCTTGTATCCCTCCACCATACGCTGTGACCACAGGAGCAGCTTTTCCTTAGCTGACATGTCATCAGACTGCCCATTGATCTGGATGTCTGAAATCTACCAGGTACCAACAATGCATGAGATTTAACACGTGCAATTTAAAAATGTTTATAATTAATCAGTTTTTACAGAATACCAGCACCAACAGCATTAAGAGAGATTGCATAAAAGACACCATATACATGCATGCACTTCACAATTATGAACAAGGTTCCAGCCATTACCATTAACCTCCGGGCCCATGACTTAATCACCTTAATGAATTTTCCCAGGAAGACACTGGGTAAATGAAATATGGCAGTTGGAAGGAAAAAATCTGTTTTGGTCAAGGAAGAGACAAATGGAACAGACTAAATTTATTTTACCATCAGTGGTAGCTCAGTGGTTAAGACGTTGGACTTTTAAAAAAGGTTTTAAGCTTAAATCCCATCACCACCAAGCTGCCACAGATAAGCCCTTAAGCAAGACCCCTAAACTGTCGTCAGCTCACTTGTATAAATGAGATAAAAGTAAGTCTGCCAAACGCCAGAAACGCAAATGTAATGTCAAATCAATTGTATCATACAGGAAAACTCTATTATCTAATAATATGTTTGTGTACTTGGCTTGAGCCAAGAGTCATAAGATTACAGTGAAGGCCAAGATGTAGCCTGGGAACAGAAATCTGATTTTATGTCCCCTGTTACACGGAAGTGAGTCATCAGAAATTCCCACACGTAGGCCATCAGCCTCCATCTAGAGATGTCTTCAAGATACATCCTCCACACCCATATACTGGTCTGTGTGACTCATCACAGACTCAAGCTTGAAAAGGGAACTAAGATGGGAAATCTGTCAGCAGAGGAACTAAGGTGCCGAAATAATATCTTGCTCATAGCTTCCAAACTGTTCTTGTTGTTGTCTTGAACCCCAGAAAAATAGCATATAGTGCTATTCATTACTTGTGAGCATCAATAATTTATGAGCGGATCCCAGCTACAGTGATTCATACAATTCCAGATAAATAAACGCAAGACATATAATTAATTTTTACATTTACAAGACAGGTGTACTTAGCTTTATGTATTTCCATAATAATTGTTCAGTTTGATCACAATAACCAAACCCATGATTTCCCATTTCTCTAGTAAACCAAGAAGACATTAATTTAAGGAAATGATGGATTAGATGCCATTTGACAGTTATGACCCAAACCACCAAAAAGATTAGTGACTTCCAACTGATTTTCCCAGACTGGATAGGATAACGGCGGCGGAGGTAAATGGTAAAGGAACTTAACACTGACAGAGGAGGAGACCTGGAAGTGGAGGATGATGGTCCATATGAGCCCCAGCGTGAGCTTGGGGTTTCCATCTGCGATGTCATCATTCCTAATGTTCACCAGCTTGACCTGAGATTGGCAGAGATAAACGAAATAGCACTATTTATGAAAATTTTAAGTAAAATTTTTAAATATATATACAACAGAACTTGAATATTGAAGCTGTATTTTTTAGATCAGCAGAAGCTGTCCTACCTGCCGGTGTTTGAGAAAGTCCAATGCTATCTGTACATTCTGAAGTTTATGGAATCGCATGCGTCCTTTTTCTCGAGGCTGAAGGAAAAAAAAGTGCAAATGGAGGAAGACAGACATGAGAGAAACATTTTTAACACAGTGGAAACCATAGCCCATACTCATGCAGGAAGAAGTGAAGACATATTTGAATTTTTTTGACCTATTCCTTCTCTGTCAGTAATATAAAGCCATCGAGTGGATGTTTAAAGACAAGGACACATCTGATCAGCATTCAAGTGCAACTTTTCATGGACGTTCAGGCCAACTGATAGTAAGTATAACCATAATGACAAACACTGATTGTTTGATACATCTACCACATTGGTTACACACCCAAAACATGATCTTGAGGTTCAGATCAATTAAAACACAAAATGAAAAAGAACCAATAGTTCATGCAGCAGGCAAGATAAAATCATTCAAGCCTTTTAAATGACATTTACACAAAGTAACTAATAATTAATACAGGAATTGGTCTGGGGCAATAGACACTGGAGTAAGCTATTCATAATGTTTTAAGGAATAATGTAATCTACTATAAAAATGAACAAATCTACAATAAAAACTTATATATATATATTTATATATTGTATTATATACAATAAAATATGTATTACCTTATATGAAAACTTGTTATATTTCATTTGGCATCATAATAATCAATTCAAAACTGATTAAGACCATTTTAGAATCTAAAGAGGATTGCTGGATTTTATCATAACATGTTTAAAAAGTCAAAAAAAAATTGACAACAGCTCACATAAAGGCTGTCCACTGACGCACCCATGCTATTACAGAAAGGAAAATATCTAAATAACAAACCCACTCACCAACCGCAAGTTCCTGACAACGTCCCTCTCCCTCGACTAGCCCCAGAAAGAGCAGGGAAGAGAGAGAAGGCAAAGCCCATGGGGCAGAGGTCAAAGGTCAGCACACAGAGATAGGAAGGGATAGAAGGAGATAGAGGCAAAGAAGGAAGAGAAGGAGTCACACAGGTGCCACACAGTTCAATGAGATAAAGGCATAGACTGAACTGTGAGGTTAATGTATTATGGCCAAGAAGAAAAGCAGCATTAAAGCATGGCATCAAGCCAGCAGAGAACGAAAAGTTGGCAAAAGTCATCTGAAACCCAGTGTTTAGTTTTGGGTGTGATTCAATATTTGTATTTTAACAGTTTAAACTAAAATAATAAATTTAAATCACGAGCAAATTAATTTTTGGACAAAACATAAAGATTCTTTAACATGATCCTAACAGACCAAGATCAATTTATGTAATGCAAAGAACCATCTCATGATTAAGAAAATGCATTTTGTTATAGATAGGAGTGTTTTTTTTTTTTTTATAGGTCTAAACTTGTTTTAGAAGTAGTTCAGCTTGACATCAGGCCTGTGGACAAGCTTGGGACGCAGGGTTAGTGCTGATTGTTGAGTTGGGCTGCAGACAGTGAACAGGGTCAATCAGAGTTATACAGGCATTGTGGCTCACCAGTGTATCTCCGGACAGCACCTCCAGCAGAGAGATCAAGTTATGTCCATCTCTCAGGTCTTCATACAGATCAGCCACATGACGCTGAGCCTAAGGACAAACAGAGCATAGGGTCATCAGAGATCATATTATGGCTTTCACTAGCCATTTTATGGTGAAGAAGCAACATTTACGTCCAGTGCATTAATCTTTACTCTCAGTTACAGAGTATCAGACTCATATGTACACAGAACAGGAATGCATGCCCCCAGGCAGGAAAGCAACCATGACTTTAGTAGAGACACACCTGCCAACATGCCAGCTGCCTACCATCTTGACAGATGATTTAGAAGACTCATAGAGCAGTGATGATATATTGAAACAATCCCCCATCCCTTTTTTTGTTTCTTCACTTAAACCCATAAAGCTGCCCTCATATATACAGTTATGTTTTAATTCATAAACATAGATGCCAAGAACCAAGCAGTGCTTTCAAGAATATGTGTGGCAACCTGGGAAAACCCTAAACATACTAATATGTTGATGTTTTGGATAAATTAAAAGCTATGAATCGACAGAATTTTATGAACTGAAATATATTCAGCAAAGTGAAAAACTGCAGAGAAAGATTTAATTCCAAGTGAAAGACAGGAGTATCTCAGACAACAATGTCTGATATCTCATTACAAACAAATTTGATTGATTTGGTTAATTTTGCAGGTAGCTATCCAACAACCTAAAGTATAACAATCATTGTTGATCACTGAAAATTATTATTGTTATTATTATTATTATTATTATTATTATGATTATTAACAACACAACAACAACAACAACAACAATAATAATAATAATAATAATAATAATAATAATAATAATAATAATAAAAGTCCCTGGCAAATAGACATTTCTGTCAGAAATCGGCTACATTGATATTAAATTGGTATTTCCCTCCCACATTGCCACACATGTTGTTTTAAACCACCCAGTGTTAATAAAATATTTTAGCAAACAAAATGTGCTGTAATGGTGCATGTAAACCACCCAAGTGATGAGAGAGTAAAAGCCTTGTGGACCTCTTTTGCTGATGTTTTATTTAGAAAATAAATAAATAACTGGCTTAAAAAAATATCTATTAGCAATTTGACTGTAAGCCAAGACCACATTCCTCATACTTAAAGTGACAGCATAAGAAGCTCCACATTAAAGCGCATGGGGGTGGGGTGCTGCATTTTCTGCAGGTCAGAAAATGCAGCAGATTCCAATCTTGTTGGAGCTTGTGTGCAGATGCTACCTACCTCTGCTCTCTGGTGCTGCATGAAGATAAGTGGCATGAGATGAGCAAAAGGCAGAAATAAGGAAAAAAAGGGGAAGAAAAGGAATGGGCAATCAAGTGAGAATGCATGAATACACTATAAAGAACATTATATTTTTTAATGACTGAAACAATTACAAAATTAACAATTAAACAGGTGTATTTATGGATTTGTGGAATTCATGTTTATGATCTAAAGGAATATACTTTCTATTAACACTTAATTAAAATAAAAGACTAAATTTTATTTGCAAGCATCAGCCAAAAACTAAACCTTAAAAACAATATGTACTGTAATAAATCAGACTGCACTGCCCCTAAGGAGTTTTCAGGATCACCACACGGTCCACACGGTGATAAAGCAGAGCTGCGGACTGGTTGGAAGACCCTGAGGACTGCTTTGAGAACCACTGCTCTAATTAAAACCTGACTGATGTCTGTAAACTTTATGTTTCAAAGCATAAGACAGAGGATTTATAGCTGGAAAAGTATAAAACCTTTAATTTACATTCCAAACTGTCACCACAACATAACTACATAACCAGTATGATAACTAGTATAACACATACAGTACAGTATATCTTTTTTATCTCCACACCTTCCCTTCTCTTATATATATCCAACCTACTAATGTCTAACAATTTTTTTCTGCTATTTATCATCTCATGTATTTTCTTTTGGAGGGAATTAGCTTGCTCCTGATTATGTATATTATTATATTTTCTAACACTAAAATGCAGTGTGTTGTTTTAACCACTAGGGATCACCATTGTAACATGGTATAAGGTATTAGCTGTAGAAGTGCCTTAAATGTTCCACTATAGCACACCACCTCCGCCTGCCTAATTTAAGCAATGGAATATATGCTGAGTGATATGTAGAGGTGCGAGTAATAATCCACAGCACAGAGGCCATTACGTTCCCTCCACCGTCTAAAACCATGCATCAGTTTTCACACCCATCACTTGCTCTGTACTTAATAAGACCAGTCCATCAACACTAACTAATACTCTATTGTTGCGTTGTGTTCAAGGGAGGCTATTAGTCTTATTGTGTTTACTCTAAAGCTGTTGACATGTTAAAGCCTGGGTAAAATTATCACTCTTGTAATTAGAACGCTTGATCACTGTCTGTCTGACTTTCGGTATACATGTACGGAATCGTCCATACAGTGTCAGCAGCATCGCACTGTCTGGTGAGGTAACGCAAACAGCTGGATTTGTGGCTTGTACGCAAGCCACAAGCAAGCTAGCTTGGGGTTGGTCTGCTAAATAAAGCAAGAACGTATATCCTGAACGGCTTCTCGCTCAATTGCTTTATCAAAAATGGACTTTATGTGCTTTATAGTAACAATATTATCTCTTTACATACCCTGAACTCCTGACCTGAGTACAGGCCATTAAAACACCATAAAACAATTAGATTTAAAGGGCAGAGATTAGACCTTCAACCTAGACCTCAGACTCCATCCATTGCTGTTCTGATCGAGAAGGACTTTCCACTGTAACAAGTTAATGACTAATTAATGACTTCTTAATGACATCCTCTATTTAAATATGCATTTACTTGAACGCGTATACTCCTTTATATAACTGCTGCATTTATAGACCTACATAATTACTGTCTTATCTTGCTATAGTAAAGCAGTCACTACAGTAAAACAACTTTAAACTGAACTGAGCCTAAATCACAGGCCTCTTTTTAACACCACTTTTATGACTGTAGTCACTGCAGTGGCATTCTTTAAATGAATGTCAGCGGAAATTCACATAGGGCTGAGGGGAGACAGATTGTTGCTGCCGAGGCAGACAGTCAGCCACCCGCAGCCAAACACACGCTACTGGAGGCCAGTCTGCCTCTAAAGAGCACCAAAATGAATCCAGATGTTTCTGACTCACCCTTACATCCACACACTAACTCTCAGAACTGTTTTCAACCAAGTGTTTGCCATTCTGGCATTACTCTGGACCTTTGCAGAATAGGCTTTTGTGCAATATTTTTTTTATGGGTTGATGAATGGTCTTTCGACTTTTGGAGGCTGATCAGTATAAACAGAAACTGTGTTTTTACTCCCAAGTTTGAAGCTGCTTTATACTACGAACACTGACATGGCATAGATTTATGCAACAGGAGCTAATTTCCATTACAAATGAAAAAAGTCCAGAGGGATAAGATAGCCTTTTATAATCCATCTTTCCCCTGACCATTCTGACTCGACTATGATAAATTGGCTGGTCTCTAGCAATAATTACAAAGCTCTGACTGAGGTACACTATGGAAAAGGAGCTATGAATAGTTTGTTGACAACATGTTTTAAGCTACTGGTGTAAAACTCACTCTTTATAATAAAACCCTTGTTTCCTGGGTGTAAAATATACTGCAGACTTACAGATTTGGCAGACCTGTGTATACAAACTGACCTACAAATACAGCTGTATGTTCTAAAGTAAAGAAAGTCAGGCAGTTCATTTCACCATCATATTACAGACACGTTTTAGACATAACACCAACCCAGGTGACATTTTAATGTTTACAGCTAAATCATCATCATCATCATCATCTTCATCATCGTCATCACCACCACCATCTTGGTGAAGGTTGAATCATTGATGGATTTTTAATCAATTTCAAAAAGTAAATCAGAATTGAAATCTTTGAATTGAAATTTTGATTTTGAATGTGGATTGACGGTGAAATTTCAACATTGATTAAAAAAAAATTGTTAACTATTTCAAAATTATTTAACATTAAACATTGTGTCAACATTGAAATGCAGCTGAAATAATGTCAGTCGTTGTTTCAATGTTAAAGGTCTGTCATGTGGTATCTGGGAAGTAATGGTGATATAATCAAGTTTTTTAAGGTTGAATACTTATGTATAAACGGGTCATAGAAACATAAACCACAATTTACTAGCAGCTAAAATGAGAGAGTGGACTGAAGTGAAGAAGGGCAAAAGAGGAATTTTAATTCAAGACCAGACATGCTGCTGAGTTTTGAATTGGTTTGCAATGTGCAAGCTGAAGGGTGGTAAGCAGAGAGCTGCAGTGAAAGAATGTTGTTGCTTTTTCAACAGGTATATGATCTAATCCCCCCCACCCCACACCCCCCTCATATTATACAGATTAAAATAATGACATGTAGTATGCATAGAACATGTTGTGCTGAGAATTATCAGCATAACTTCAATTAATCAAAAAAATCTCTAACAGTTGAGGAAAGATGATCAGAAAGATGTTTATGTTGTGTTTTAGTCCACATGTGTGCTAAATTTAACTAATTAAATCATCATTTAATTCATATAATCCAACCTTTCAACTATTAGGACCATTATTCATGTGTACTACTTTTGATTTACAGACCACACCTATAAGTTAAATATAACAACTTTTATAATTATAGGTTGTGGTTTCATCACTTTTTTTTAAAGGCACAGACACAGTTAAAAAAAAAAATAATCTGCTGTTAATTATCCAAAATATTGTGTTGGCTTGAAAGATGCCTGTCTTGTCATTTTCTTGATATTATCTGAGCAATCTCTATGTCACAGCAGTCAAATTAGACTCTAAGAGTGTGGAACACAAATGTTTTTCATAGTCTTACACCAAGATCACTTGTGCTTAATCCCTTAATCGCTGACCTCCCTTAGTGAACTGCAAGAGTGTTTCCCTATGATGTTCTGCTTCCAACTGACTCCAATTTAGCGAATATCGAGCATCTGTCTTTAGTAAAAAAGGATCAATAGTTCATCCCTGTGCTAAATCAAAATCATCAGAAGTCACTGAACTCTTCATTTAGCTATGACTGAGACCAAAAAACATCTGATGTGTTCCTACTGTGGTTGGCATATATTCAAAATATTCAAAGATGATCCTTTCTTTCAACATCTGGGTTGAATAAAATATTGTCTTTGTGTATTGTCTTTTCCCATTAATAATGTGTAAGAGGGGGACTATAACCTGGAAAAAGATCTGAACATGTGAGATAAAAGGTTATTACAGAAATTATTTGTTGAAACTGCAGCAAACTTTTAAAATTTAGTAGGAATTACCTTTATCAGGTGCTTGTTCACCCATTTTGTGAAAGTCTTTTTCTGCACCCTGTCCCGTTCATCTGTCAAACACAAAAACAAATAGGTTACAGATAATTATACTTTTTATGACTTGAACTTACATATGTCAGATTAACAATATAGCCATATCAGTATTCAGATATTCCACAGAACCAGAAAACTTTTCACCAAAAGGTAAAGAACAATTTGAGAAAGCATAGTAAATAGACAGTGATGGTCTGCATCTCTCCTGTTTCAGTCTGACCAAATACACACAATGGCAAGATCTACACTTTGCACAGACATGTTCACTTCATACCAAGCCACAAGCACCAACTGGCTCAGGGGCACACATCTTAATTGGTGTTCACATGGCAGATAACTTGGCATGCTTATATGGGTGTTTAACAGTGCCAGGAGGTGGAACAAAATCTGAGCTCAGGGGATGAGAAACACATATACACATGCACAGACAGAACACTAGAAATCACAACAATACTAGGCAAAATGTAGATCAGAGGAACATGATGGTGCTACACAGTACACACAGTATATACACTATTTAGGAAACTCACACTATTCAATTCAATTTTATTTATACAGTGTTGTCATCAAGTGGAAGTTGTTTTTAACCCTTAAAGAAAAAGCTAAAGGTGATGGTGGAAAACTAGCTGAAGAAGCTAACTAAAAGTGGGACTTTCATTCTATGAAGAAGTGAAGCGAATTAGTCATGTACTAAAAAAAGGACAGTGACCACCGCTATGCACGTCATTTCTCATTCCTACATATATGCAATGAACAATGTGACAGACCCAGTAAAATGCACCCTATATTTAGACTTACTAATGCACCAAGTTGTCTTATGAGAATTAACATAACGTTTGTACTAAGGGACCAAATGAGCAAATAATGCTTGATGTTCCTTCAAGAAAAATGAATCGTGCGCCTATGTTATAATGGTACATTTGCATTTGAAAGTCGATAAAGAGGTCAACCAGAAGAACTGCAATGGGCGAATCCTTCCTATTCTATTCATAGTTGATATTAACAAAACACAGATGTAGTAAGAAAGACTGCCTGTCACATTCACTACAATGTAATGACTGCATGAGTTATATACAGAGGAAGCCTTCTCATAGTGCTTTACCATCATTGGCTTTTGCAATCGAGTTAACATGAAATTACACTTCTGTTAACATATACTCTATGCCCACATCGACTAGAAAAGATTCAGTGATTCAAACCCTGATGACTAAATAGAGATTTCTGCTATCTGCATACTTTACCATGGAGTCATCAGAAGAAACCGCCTGACCAATAAAAATAATTATGTTATGGCTACAATACATAAAAACCCCAGAGTGTATAAAAGTAGAAGAGGAAGTTTCACGATCGTTAACTTCAGCTTTAAGAAAGTCAGACAGTGGAAAAGTAAATGATAAGTGGGTTTTAATAGCTCTGGCTTATCACGGACACACCCTCGTCAGACCACTGACACAGCTTCTCCACTTTCTGTCCATTTCTAAGGGTGGAGTGTTATTGTATCAACGTTGCTATGGTAAGCACGCGCTCAACGTTCACCAAAAAGGGTGGAGTAATCCGTGCCTCACCAAAAAAAGACTTCCTTTTTTGGTGGTTCCCAGTACAGAGAAATTATGTCGATTACAACAGCTAACCAGTCCTAAGTTTGCTCCCGAGTAGCCTTTGACAATTGAAGAGCATTTACTCTGAGTCTGCAGTAGAGGAATACCTCATTCAGGTATTGCATTTCAGAGCTAATGGTTAAGCCATCACTCCTGTCACTTTACAATAGACCACACCCTTTGGGCAATGTGAGGTCAGGAGCCCAGAAATCTGATACCATTGACTGCTTCTAATTTGGCTCTAATCGGTAGAGTACATGTAACATGTTCTTAAGTCATATGAGAAAATACCTGGTGCAAAATAAATAAACCTAAATATTAATGATAAACACAATCCTCAGCATAAAAAGAAGAGGAATGTATTAAAAGTACATTTAACATACGTCAGCAGTGCCACTGTCTTAGTGCCAGAAGCACTATTTGCTCATGATTACTTATGTTTGTTCATTTAAAACAGTAGAAGGTAAGATAAAATGGGTGTAGATCGTTTCAAGCTGAACTCAAGAAGTTAAAGACACCTGATGTCAAAGTCTTACGGCACAACCAGAGATTTGTGAATATTGTTTTTTTTCCAGCACCAGAGCAAGACAATATGCTTTTCTTCAGTATGCTAGCAAAAAGTCTTTGCCATCAGCAATGCATCAAAGTACAGAATTACAGTGAAAGTTATGGTGGGTACTTGGGTACTTTGCTTTCTCCAAGAGAAAACCACAAACCATGCAGAACCACTTTTAGCACGGCCATAAACATACCTCATAAACTAGCATTTAGAATTTCTCAGAATAACTAGAAGACTAGGTCTTAAAGTATTAATCATTGTAAGTCAATAATAACACTTGTATATTTTATAACTGGTTTTAATAAAACCAGCCTGTTTTTGTCCAATCTAAGCAGTAAAGCAGCTTTTACTCAGGTACCTTTTCTGCCATCCATGGCTTTAAGCATGCCCTGGTAGAAGCCATCATCTGAGGGAATCCTGGATCTGCCCGTGCTGTCAGAGGAGTAGTTCCTCTGTTTCTGTGCAGAACTCATTTTCACTGTATCAAGGTTATAACTGCTGATTCTAGTTTCTTCCTGTCTCCAGTCAATGGTTGATGTCCTCAAATCTCTTGCTGCTTTTCAGAGCAGCAGACTGCAGCACTCCAGCTGAAATGGACCTACTTCCTTTTCTTGGTTTGGTTTTATTCTCTCCTCTGTCAGCTTATGTTTCCTTCCTGCCTTGCGTATCCTCAGCATAAAAGATGTCCACAAGCCTATGGACTGTGGGCCTGTCCCTGCTCTGTATGTGTGCGTTCTCTGAGTTTTCAGAGGACACTGTGGGCTTGGCTTTGCCCGCCCTGTTTCTTTGCCAGAACAGGAAAAGAGGGAGGGACTGATGACACCAAGAACTTAAGGTGCAGTTACCAGCATGCCTCATGTGCAACCCATATTCACACTGTATACATACACACACCTTTAACATTAGGTGCATGACAAAAAGTCTTTAGAAATAAGGAGAAAATACTAGCACTAGACTCAGATACAACTTAGTGACACTCAAGACATTACAACCTAATTAAACTTTCATAAAGCCAGTATATTTCTAATTACAGCTGAACTTTCCCTTCTTGTGTGTACAAGCATGAACTCCGTTAAGAATTTATTTAATCATTAAGGAATGTTACTTAATTATGGCTTACTCATGGTGGCAGGAAGGGTGGAGAAAAAGGAGCGTCATTCAGGTGTCTACAGGATGGTAGAATTAGTCATCTGCCAGTCATCAAACAAGCCTCAAACACCCACACACACCACCACCACCAACAGCATCACTGCAGATAACATGGAACTGTATGTACCATGATAAAAGGTTTATACGTATATATATATACATTTCTTAAAAGCGCACTTTCTAGTATTTCTACAGTTTTGAGTATATACATCATAATCTATTTAAGGCTAAATTTGTACACATTTTCCATCTCCACAACAAGAAAACACAGATCTTCCTCTAACTGTGATTGTTCACTATTATACTTGCTCCATTTTTAGATTATTTAACAATTCTGTGCTGTGTAACATTTTCCTATACAGGTCCATAAAGCTGGCTGCTATGAGCTTATCATCACAGACAACACAGTAGCCCATCATAAAATAGTACATGGCATAGGCGTTGCCCAATCCACAAGCTGCTGAATTATGGACATTTTAACACATGAAATTTTTTTTTTTTTTTTTACACATTTCTAACAAAGACACAACCTATTACTGTACCTGTTCAGGCTTGACTGCTGCACAGTATTCGTATGTGTTTATTTTATGATATTCAGACACTCTGCAACAGACATGGAGGAACACACCTTAAATAATGACTTTAGTACTTCCACGCATGTGCCCCTACAAGTGAAGGAATTAAGGAGCGGCCGAA
Organism: Duopalatinus emarginatus; assembly: GCA_028565595.1. Lineage (NCBI taxonomy): Eukaryota > Metazoa > Chordata > Actinopteri > Siluriformes > Pimelodidae > Duopalatinus > Duopalatinus emarginatus. Next base: position 15,224,350 of record JAOVVF010000044.1, read on the forward strand.
GAAATGCAAACATTATACCCAGGAGCAATAGAGCTTCACTGCTATAATAGAGCTTGTAGCTTAACGGATAAAACGATCCCTAAACGTCCATGATATCATTATATGTAAACGTATTATAAATTATTAAGAAGTACAGAGGATGCAGAAAAAACGTTATTTACCTATAACGGATACATTTTAATGATCTGTTAAAAACTTATTCTTCATTTAGCACTATTAACAATCTAACTGAGATCTCTATCCAAATATTTAGACACCAGCATTACTTCAAAGCATCAGTAGGAGTCACAATGTGTCACCGTCTCTGTCAGGGTTCACACACACCAACAGTGACATTCACATGTTCTCAGCTAGCACTAATATTATCAGCTTGAGCATCACCATAAGCTATGGTGAATCCTTGCTAAAAATAAGCGTTAAAAGACAGATTTTGATATATTGCTACAATATAATGACCAAAAAAATCGTTCCATGAATCTATCAGAGCCTGAAGGAAGGAAAATATATATGTTGATGTGCACTGACTGACGCACAGCATGCGTTTCACATGGCTATTCTACTGCATTTTCAGCCTTCAAGAATGTGACAGAGAGGCAATACAGACTCTTTGGTCAAAGTCTGCCTTTACCCATGTATTCATACCGAGTATGTGGAACAAGTAGGTCATTGGACCGTTTCTGCAATGGCGTGCAAAAGAAACGTCCCATTACACGAACCAAAAGTGCTTACTGCGCTACTCTTAGACCAGACGGGTCTGTTTAACAATAAAGGCTTTCATGTGAGGATTTACTTATATTCTGGGCTATTTCCAGTCTCACAGGGTCTCCCATGTTCATCATTTAATTTAGTCATGTGGTTGGAACTTTGCTATTTCTAAAGACAGACTCATACTGGTGTTACCCTATTTTTCCTGTAAGGCAGCAGAAAGTACTGCGGAAAAATATGCAAAATACACCTTCAATACATATATTTTACCTAAAAACCTTAAGGGAATTTAAGGTACATAACTGGAACTTACAGACCACTGCTATAGGTACAACACATGAACCTTCTACATAAAACAGGGAAGATAAATGTACAGTTTGGTATACTAAAGAGTATACTAAAGAGTATAAATGGAAACTACATACGTTGCCTCAGGTATACAAGCTGTTCTTATACTTCTATCATGTCGACTACATAAATGCCCAGCACTCCCTTTCATTACATTTTCAGTAAGAATATTTTTAATATGCTCCACTGATTAAGTGCTTAAAAACACATCTGTAATATAACCAATAAAATTATATACAATGATGAAGTAGGAGTTCTCATATTAAAAAAAAAGCAAAAGTCTTACTAGTGGTTTAATTCAAAGAACATTACAATCAACCATTACATAATCTTTGTTTTTTCCTGGGTAAATTCTAAGCAGACTAATGCCTACTGAATAATGAGAAGAAACAGGACACCCTTGGGAGGAGGGAAACCATAAAATGGCTGTGTTCACATTCCTGTGCAGGGTGTAACATGATCCTTCTTACCAACACAGGTGGATTCGATCCCAACTCCTATCTGCCTTATTTTCCTCCTCTCCCTCTCTCTCTATTTTCTTTGCTTGTGAGAGCGTGTGCTGAGCTGCCACACCCAGATAAAGGGGAATGTTCACACCCTAAACACCATCATTTCTTTAATCTCTTTTAAGTATTAAATGGAAGTAAAAGTGAAAATCATTTGTGTTTCACAGGGCTACAACAAAACAACACCCTGCAGTCCTCGTTACAGGGTTCATGTGTCCTTCACCAACCCTTCCCAGGAGCCATTGTGCTGACTCATGTTCCTTTAATATTTATAGTTACCTAAACGCACAGATCAGATAGCAATGGTGCATTAAAACAGGATTTGAGGATGAAGCAAAATCACCTAGCACCAGCATCAACAGCTGTGGTCTCGAATGACTTCGTTTGCAAGGAAAATCCCATGTGTCAGGCTTTTGGTTCCAGATCATTCTGGCACAACACAGCAACGGAATCAACAAAGTGAGAACGATGACTTATCTGCTGTCTCCCTCTAATGGAGATTACTGTTAAGGTCATCCTGTGACGCAGTTTAAAGGCAGTACAGAAGCTTAAGGTTCTGATGAGTGGCATGTCAGAGGGAGGTTAGACATACTGTAGGTCAGAAGTTTTATATTATAAGTCTTAGCAATGGATCTTTTTATTTTATAATGATTTAAAATGACAGCGTCTCATCATGCATGTATTTCCACTTCACACCCAGTGTTAGACTTCAGATCCACTATATCGTTGAAGATGAATGAATGAATAAAAGTTGACTACAGGAAGAGTGGAATTACAGAGACATTACAGTCAATCTGGAATCAGGAGCATAGGAACTTATGCTGTAGAGCATAGGTTAGAGCTTTAATTACTAACCTACACTCATATCTTATGGTTGTGTAAGTACAGTCAATATTTACAACAACTTAAAGATCTAAAACTGGGCTTATTCAATTTTTACAAATTGTTATTCAAAGGCAAAACTGATCAAAAAAAAAAGAAAAAGAAAAAAGGAATAAATTTAACAATAAGCATATTTCATGCTTATGTTCAAAAACATCCATTCCACAACCTTAACTTAAGAAAAACTTTTTTCCTTAAAGGCACTTGAAAAAAATCAAACACTAGATGGCGAGAACGCACAAATGTCCACCACTATTCACTAAATACTACCACTGAGACTTAGTCTTTACTATTTAACTTGTATGTTGCACATATGAATAAAACAAGAAACCAGCTTACACACACATCAAACCCAATTTTTTTTAGTTCTAATAAAGGACACTTTAATAAACAGGACCTGTATGTATGTTTGTATGTATGTATAATAATAAGGCTGTGCAGAGCAGCAGCATAAATGATAAATATAAATTCTTTGTATTGGCTTAGCTATTTACCCATAATAGTTCATGAAACCTAATATACAAGAAGCATCTGCACGCACCTGCTATGGCTGGGATATTAAACAAACAGGGCGAAATAAAAAAAGCATTGTACACCCCCTTTTCAATAGAACAGTAATCCCAGTTGGATAATAAAATGTGTACAGTGAAATCCCGGTGACTGCTGGTTCACATTGCCAGCACTTTCTGTTAAACCTCAGAGTCAACCTTGTTGTATAACTTTAGCAAAGCCCACAAATTTAACATATGTAAGGCCATAAAACTGACTAAGAGTTTACTGATGCACCAATTAACTTTAACCTGTATATACAAAACTTGTACTGCAGGAAAGTTACTCCTCCAGCCAAACGCTTCCTTAAGCAAGAATGCCCATATTTATCGAATGAACTGTACCTTACCTGTGCAACACATTTGGAGACATAAAAACGCAAATCTCTCTCCATAGCTTGTCTTGTGCAAATAATTCGGCCATTCAGGAACCTCTTCAATAGGATACGCACTCAATTTTTCAGAATCTGTCCCTTCCGCCATGACTAGTCTTTGATTTTTTTTTCGTATTCATCCACACACTCTAATTCCACAGAAACACACACACACATGCCCCTGCATGCGTCACTAGAAAACAATAAACAAAATCGTCCAGTAGAATAACAGCAGGAAAACCTCTCACAAATTCAGCTCAAACACTTTTGTCTCCTGTTTACTGTCACATGTTAATATTAAAAAAATGCAAGGAATTGTTTCCACATGACTAACAATTACTGCAATAATTAATTAGTATAATCAACTTGTGACATCAAGATAGATAACATTAGCATCAAGAATTAGTTACATAATCTACATGCAGAGTGTGTAATAAACTGAATTAGTTATCTAATAGATCTACTGCATGTTATACAGTAAGAAAAAAGTTAAATGTACTGTTACATAATATAATAGGAATTTATATACATACATACACACACATATATATATATATATATATATATATATATATATATACACACACACACACACGCATAGATTCACAGACAGTGTTTAAAAAAATACTTCCTCCAATAAAAGTTCCTCCAATAAAGTAGCATTAATCTATAAATATTGACCTGTAAATGTCAGTTCATGCCTTCAGCATAGGCATTTTAACTAAATGACAATTCTGACCATGACAGCAAAAGTGATGTGAGGTTTAGAGAAGTTAATGTGTGTCAAAGACACAAAAACGGGGGGCGGGGGTTGGTTATGCAGGTATGTGCTTGAATTTTTGGTGTCCTGGACACAGGAATCTTGCCCGACAGAACAGTATTGACAGGTTTAGTGCAACCCTGAAGGGAATGGGTCTCTCTAGCTTTGGAGCAATAATTACTACTACTGTCAAACATGCTACTGCTACAAGCTGGCACAAAATTCTTAGACTCATGACACAACACAGTAAACTAGTGTGTGTCTTGTGGACTTGGATTGGTGAGTTCAAAGAAAAGAGATATTATTTAACATTTTTAACATTAATTGTCTGTTTCACAATGGAAGTGGGAGAAACATGTAGATATACTAAACAACATTTCATACTACAAAAATGTGCTAACTTGTTAGAACTCATCAGGACACATCTCTAACATGAGTAATTAAGCAAGCTGTCTGATGAACTAGTCACTTCGCCTGCTGTTTGTAGATTTGTAACATTGTGCAGAAACTAACAGAAACAACTTTCACTGACTTGCCACACAGAGTCAGATATCTCCCCAAGTCAGTGCTGCTGGTTCCAAGTAATCGACTGCTCAAAAAATAAGTTTTTTTTTTTTTTTTAATTGTGTGTGTGAATGTCAGACAAACAAAGGTCGCAGGTGGCCTTATACTGAGCTGTGGAAAATGACAAAGTACAACAAGGCTCATCCTATAATCCCTCCACACCCGTGTCTACAGAGGCAGTGGTAGATTTTCTACACAATGACCCATGCTGTGCAAAAACACTGTCGGGTTTAATTAGTAGACAGCTGTATTGAAACCTTACACAGAAACAGTGCATGTGTACAATCATCATGCTTAAGTAGACTTGAACAGAAATATATTATGAAAAAAATTAAATGTATAAAGTAAATCTTGAATTGCAGTACCTGTTTTACTTTATCAAGCTATTCTAATGGCGTTGCGGAGAAAAAAACCCCAAAAAAAACATGTTCTGTTTTCTTCTGTTCAACTTCTGAAATTGACCAGTGATCTATAAATCCCTAGGTCAGTCAGAAAGAAAGTTGGGTTTGTTATAGCATGTTGCTGTGCTTAGTATTACGAAAGGTGAGTTCAAAACACTTCATGGACTTGTCTTTATCAGCTCAAATGTACACTGTTTAACCACTGCTTATTAGACCTGTCACATATCTCTGCTGCACTCTGCTTAATACAATAATTAACCATATGGGTTAATAAGATACTTTATGATCATTTAAAAAGCATTTGCTCACTAAATACAGTAGAACATCCCTTGGTGGTCTGGTGTGACAGGTTGACTGATGTGGGTGACCTGGGTTCAATTCCCGGTCTGGGCAGCCAGTCTGTGCTACACCAATAAGAATCCTTGTGCAAGACTCCTAACACTATGTTGGCCTACCTGTAATACCAATAACCTTGCAAGTCGCTCTGGATAAGAGCGTCTGCCAAATGCTGTAAATGTAAATGTAAAGCACTGATTTATCATGACTTAAGAGTGGTCAGCATTGCTGTAGTGTGGCATCTTGTTCCAACCGGATTTTTGAAGATCAGATATGGTAGTATTAGACAATATTACACCCAAAAGTGGTGAGCTTTACATACCATGTAGAGATTTTACATTACCATTATTCCTAGTGAACCAGTAGCAAATACCTCATTTTGGTTTCAGTGTATTCTAGTACCAGTATGAGTGCAGGACAAACAATACACTGATACTTCTATTATCTGATCCCCCATTTCAATGTGAATATGAGCTGTTGGGACAGTCACAGTGTCACACAGAAAGCTGAAAGTGAAACAGAAATCAAGAAACAGCTGCATCAAGAATCTTCAAGATGGAAAACCCCACATTGCTGAGACACTGAGTCCAGGTCTTTAAAAAACCAGCTTCATTTCAACAAGAAATCTCATTTTTCACTGACAGCCACTATCTGGTTAATTAATATTCATACCTCAGTTAATAGATCACCAGCCGCTTCTAATATTTAAAATGACATTTACAGCATTTAACAGATGCTCTTATCCAGAGCGACTTACAAGTTTGCCTAGTTATTTTCTTGGATTATCCAAAGCTAGTGCAGACAGACCAGGATTCAAGTACTTGAAGCCTGAATACTGCTGGAAATGAGCCACACGGCATTAATTATAAAACAGTAAATACAACATTCAAATATAATATGGCTAATATTTATTTGCACCGGATTTTACGTAACTCTAAGATAAAAATATACACCTATCTTATCATCAACATGCTACGTGAATGGACAAATTTGATTGCCTTTTAAAGTTTCCACACTTGGGCACTATACAGTTTGTATTATTAGAACGCTAACCTGTGCACTAAGTACATTCTGTCCAGAGCGGTATAACCACTGATTGTAGGGCATAATTATGAGTTAAGCCACTGACAGCTGCTATGCAGACATGTACATTAACAGCTTTGGGTTTTGTCCACTATTTGCAACATGGATCATTAAATCCAATTCCCAAGAATAGAAAATGGAAAAGGTAAGAAAGAAGAGAGGAGATGAGAAGAGAAAAGATGAGACAAGACCAAAAAAAAAAGAGAGAAAGACTAAAACTGTTTTACCCAAAGTTAGAAAACATTGTTGTAACCCCAAGTACACGTAAATCCATAATATGATAATATCTGGACACAAACACACTTATTGGTGAGTAGCAGTAGCAGTCATGTCAGTACTGTTTACACTCTCCTACTTCCCCTGAAGAAAACACCACTACACTGCACCTTACTTTTGTATATTTAGTATGGAATCAGAGAACATCTGGAAAACATTTCATTTCAAAAAATATATATACAGCATATGTCTCTAAAACAAACAAACAAAGTTTATTGGAGCATAATTAGACTAAAGTTTTAAAATGTACACTACATTTTATATTACAGGTAAAAGGCACATACTAATGATAGACTTGAGGGTACCAAGAGGATACAGAAATGCACAAACAATGAACTTCATCCTTTAGTGAAAGTGCTCTAGTTTTTGGAAAGGATAGGTTCCACAGAAAAAAAAAATCCCAGAGGTGTTTTCAAAGCTTGCCTTCTGTGTTTGTACAAATGGCAGACAGCTAAGAGGGGGATGATGAGCCCCAAAAGCACCAGGGTGGGGAACACTGCTCCCAGGAGACTAGCTAGCATTAGCCCTGAGATAAGCCTGGGACAAGTCAGGCAGCAACAGGTGGGAGGACTTTGGGGGACAACATGAGTGCTAAAAAGATCAGGGGTGGGTCTACAATAAAAAAAAAAGGGAGAAAATGTTCTACTGTGAAATAAACAAACAAACAAACAAACAAACAAACATTTTTTTCTCTCTGTCAAGGTTGTGGTACTTTTCTTGCTTAGGATTTACACACTCCTTTCCTAAAAAAAAAAGCTAACTTTTTTTTCCTAGAAATGGTTGTACCTGGAACACTCCTAACCACAAGAACTGATGATTCATCTGTACACACAGAACGTAAAGATGATCATGATGGACATTCGTGCTAGAGACACCTATAGAAAAATATACAGTCCATCATAAACCTAAAAACTACAGCGGTGCACACTGATAAATAAAGTAACAAAAAAAAAACAGTCTGAAAAGAAATACATAAACAACACGGCGTCCTACAGCTTCAGTTGAAGATTATGTTCATGATATTGCATAACCAACGTAGCCTGATAGAAAACAAAACAAACACTGGCCTCCCCTCTCTCAAGATCATAAGCAGCTTTGACAAAACATATAAACAAATCACAACAATCCTGTCAAATAATCATAGACATTTGCGATCTCACAGTCATAGATGGCTAAGATTTACAAATTAATTCTACGCTCTTTAATCCGTCCACCAATCCATGCCAACACCGTGCTGAGAGTATCAGCTCCTGTTTAGCTCCATACAGCTTGAGGTGGGAAGTCATTAACATCAAATAAAGAAACGTAGAGAGAAAAAAAAAACGCTGAAATGTCATACGTAATTCAAGTCTCGCATAGTGGGGAAGTGTTTAAATATGGCATAGAATTTCAGTCAGGCTGCCTGAAGGTCATGCTGAAGCGGACATGCGTTTCTCCTCCTCCCCCAACAACAGCAGTCGACCCGCTGAGTTTGCCAAAAACACACACAAATATATGGACGCACAGACAAATGTAGACAAAAGTCTATTCATGTTCACCTACCAGGTATGACCTTCATGGAGCAGGCTGTGTGGCGGGAGAGAAGAAGGAGGACAGCAGGACTGGGGGAATGAGGGGAAGGGAAGAGACTCCAGTTTGTTTGGTGTCTGCTGCCTTGTTTCTCCCCAATGTTAATTTTGACAGTCTGTGCCTGCTGCTTGGATATGTCAGCTGGCTCCCTGGTGTATTTGCCATTAGGTGGGAGGGGCAGCTAGAGGCCTTGGGGGTGAGTAGAGAGGTGGGCAAGGGTCCAGTGAGGCAGTGAGCATGGTATTACAGCCTGCTGAGGATATAAATATCAAGCAACTGAAGTGCTCATGATGGCAGAGATAGAAACTGATGAAAGTGTGCCCACTTGGCTTCAGAAGTCCAGAGAGATTCAGAAGAGAGATCAGACTGTCCTTGGAGGATGATTGAGCTATTCTGTCAGATTATGTCACAGATCACCAGCTTTACTATGATTATCTGACCCAGGAAACCTGATCTGGAGTAAATCCATTCATCACACAGGATTATCTTATTTTTGCTCTGTTTATGTCCCGCATTTAATATCACATTACCTATTTAATGTCCTGTATTAGAAATCAAGCAACAGCAAGGCCAAAACATTAAACACCCTACACATTTTCCTGCTGCAAGTCTACAGTGCAAGGTGTTGTAAACCATCACATTGTCTTTTACATTACTTTTACATACTCAAACACTTTCAGCTGTATGTATCCAACCTTGTTAGTGTATGTTTTGCTCAACAGGGAAGCAATGCTTGAATGCCAGGAATGATTAGAGATCCCCGTCTCTCTCAGAGGATACCCTGATGCCTTAGAGACCCCCCAGTGTGCACAACACACGCTAAATATAGCATGCTTTATAGCGCTCTAAAACCAACATATGGCACAGTAAATAAAGGTGCCGAAAGACTGCTTATTTTACCAACCATTATCTTTCTCATGTTTATGCTACCCAGGCACTATACTTATATGGACTACATCTGCAAGGCTTGACTTAGATCAGAATTTCTTTGAAAATGAAAGCTGCACTTATCAGATAACATTTTCACGCACCATTCATTCCAATGAAACCATAAATAGGTTTTAGCTTATCCTTTCCTGCTAGGTTAAAATAGATTCAAAGATCATTCATTCAGTCATCCATAGTTAGTGCTTTATCCTGGTAGGGGTTGCTGTAGATCCAAAGTTGATCCCGGGATCACTGGACGTGAGGTGGGAATACACCCAGAAATAGACAAGTCCATCACAGGGCACAAGGAACACACATTCACACACTTATTCATACCTAGGAGGAGTTTACAGAAACCAATAAATCATAAGAAAACCCACCCATACATACTATCTACAGTGTACATGTACTATCTACAGTGACAGTAACCCAAGCACAGGATCAAACTGGTGTCCATGGAGTTTTAATAATTTTAACTAGGCAGCTAGAAAGCCATAAGTGGATTCTCATGTTAACAGATACTTGCCCTGAGGTATGATGTAACTGTTGGTAAAATGGCTTTGTCTGTTATATAAAGACATCTCTGAGCCAAAGCTCAATTAACAATGAATAATAAAGGCCTAAACCCAATGTCTTCTCCAAAGTTTAAGCCATGAATGATCAGGCAGTGGCACCAACAAAGATGGACAATCAACCCATTTTTGTGCTGCATAAATAGATTTGCAGACTAATCTAATTTAAAGTGATATATTATTCTACAATAGAATACAGTTCCCTTAGGGGATGAACTCCAAAATTATAAAAGAGCAGCTTTACAAAAGACATCCTGCTCTTACAACAACACTGCTCAAGTCTGGACATCTTTTGCAATGTAAGCATATTTTGCTGGTAAAATAATGTCATCAATTTCTTTGAATAAGAGATGGCCAAACTTACCTATTTATTTATTCATGTTTTAGGAGAACTATACAATAGTACAAGGCCAATAAACATTGTGTGGTCCTAAGACATACTGATTGTAGCCTGAATCTGAATACAATGACAGCCTGGAACTGAGCAACACAAGCTAGCCTGTACTTATGGCAATGCATTATCCACTATAATTACAACAGACGCCAGGGGCTTTTTTTTTTTTTTTAATACATGATAAATTCTTTCATACACAGTTAGAAAATTAGGGACTTGTTATCCATAAGAACACAACAATTTAAGAGCAATTATACAAGGAAATTTGTTTACATGATTCAGGGGACAGTGACTTTAGAGGATCATTGCTGTGAAGTCAATGCACAAGCTGTTAATAGTTTGCAGGACAGCTCAACATCTTAAAGGTCAGGCTCATATTTGTCTCTCTGAATTCAGCCATGAATGACTCACCCTCTAAACCACAATCATGTGGCACGAAAGAAAAAGTGACATTCTGCCCACTTCTGAATATTTGACACAATTATACACACTCAGGAATTCAGAGAGTGGGCCGACACTGGAAAACAAAAGTGGCATATATGAGAACTGACTCAGAGACATTATTTCTCAGTTTGCACATAGGCAAATCTCAGGTCTTACTAAGAATACACTGCACAAAAACAGGAACGTACCTTACCAGCACAACTAGGAAATAGCTAAACCACTTTCATTTTATACCCTGCTTCGTATAATGGAGCTAGCTACACTTATTTCTTTTAAACAGCAAACTGATCTCCTGGATGACATTTCTCTGAATCCTAGGAAGGAAATGCACATTTGCGTGACTCCATGGAAAAAATCTGTGTGTGGCTCCTAACATTTCCTGTCCATGAACAATATTTCCCAAGTGACACCATTAAAATTGGACATATTTTCCATATTATTTGGAAATAAACTAGATGGAATGGAATCTGACTAAGAAAGCTTGACATGGAAGCTATGCTCACCCAAAAAAACGAAATGCTTTCACACACAGGCAGAAAAACACTTTGGTGATGATGCAGTAGGGGGCAGTAGACAGTTATTAAGCTTTTCTTTCTGTTTTACTGCAGACCATCTGTGTAACTTATTGAATGATAAAAACAATGTGTGAAGAAATGTGATCAAATCACGCAATACTTTGGATTGACAAACCTTAGGTGTGACGATAAACAAACGCACCCAAGGTGAAATGCCAGCTTTTAGAGCTTCCTGTCATTCCCACATTTTGCCCCACCCATAGCAGTTTAGGTGTGAGCACGCACACACACGCGCACGCACACACACACGCGCGCACGCACACACATCTTTACACTAACATCTTAATTTGCAGAGGCATCACCAAATTCAGCTACCAGAGCACATTCCAGACATTCCTACTGCACAATGTATAGCATGTGCTGATGTGACACAGGGATTGCTTTATTTTTTTGTTATAGTTGATTTCATTTGTGCTATGCTTTATGCACAGGGCACAATAGATCTGCAGCACAGATCCTAGTACACAAGCTTTCTAAAACTGGGCAAAAGACTGCTAAAAGCACAATACCCTCCCATGCACTTATAATCCTGCAGCAGAGCAAAGCTGTCGGCGGCTTTAATACCTTTCTTCTGGATGAGTGAAGGGTTGGGTCATTTCCGGTATGAGAAACAGAGAAAGTAGGAAGAGAATCCTGCACCAATATTTAGTGCTGCAAATCTGTTAATAATCAGTAATTTCCAATACAAAATAAATAAATAAAGCCTCTGTGTTAGAATGGATATCTGACTATAAATCACACCGTATGCAAGTTACAGCATTATTTTTAAGCCAGTATATTAACCTGATGTTTTGGGTGTGGATATGGTATGGATCAATGCCAGGGAAACATTTCATGGAATGCTTTATATATCCACTGGATAATTCTGAACTAGACAAACAGGTCGATTGTGCAAACCTTTAGTAACCACATGAGCATTAAAAGAGGTAACCACTGAAAGCTTTACAAAGATGAACTTTTATTCAGTTCATTTGGTGCACTTTATAGACTTGTAGTGTCACTATGTGAAACTGCATATGGCTACATACACACCCAGTTTAAACGGAACGTTGATTGGGAATGACAGCACTTGTAACGTCTTCGCAGTGATAACTAAAGAGGCAACAAGTTACCATTTTTCAATAAGAATTTAGATCACGGATCACTGTGCAGGAACAGTGCACATATTGAGCTGTACCTTATACATAGTAACTAAGCTTTTGACCAAATTGGAGACACCCCTTTATGACAACTCCATGCTAGCCACACTGACCCTCCCACACTGCAAACACACAGGAACACTGTCAGTGACTTTACACATGCACAGGAAGGAAAGAAGAGACACGTTTTACCATACCTTCAATGAAGTTTGGAAAAGTTTTAGGCTCTGGCTCGTTCAGAGAATGGTCCCAGGTCACCTCTTTGTCAGGACTCTTGAAGACAGAACGCTCTTTAGCCAACTCCTCTAAAACATCATAGTCCAGGTCACCTCCTGGAATCTCAGGGATGGGTGCCACAACAGCTTGGCTTCCATCTGCACCCGGGCTAGCAATCTGCTGCTGCACCTCAATCACCTCCTCTACTACAACTATCTTCTTCCGCATGGCAGCTTCGTCCTCAGAGAACACTTGTTTCTCCTCAGCAGAGAGAGGGCCAGTGGTGACAAGGTTTTTGCTCACAGAGAGCACTTTTTGCTGCTCTCCTCTGCTCTGTGTGTCTAAATGTTGAGCAACAATGGGAGGCTCCCCGTGCTCAGGGTAGGGGCCGGCCTGGGCTGAGGCTGCTGCTGACGCTTGGGCTGTGGGTGCTTCCCTCGGTTGCTGTGAGGAGGATGTTTTTTCTTTCAGAACCTCCCGTTTTATTTTTTCAGCAGAGGGCTGAGCTGGCTCCACCTCCCTTTTGTGTATAGGGGCCTCACTCTGCACAGCTGCTGGCTGGCTGCTTTCTTCAGAGTAGATTTTAGGAGACTCACTTACTGCAAATGGTTCAGAGCCCTGGTTGGAATGAATTTTAACTGAAACCTGGGCTGTCACCATTTCCTCAGTTGCACCGATTTCTGCGGTTGAAGATGGAACTTGCTTATCAGCACCTGCCTGCTTTTTCTTCCTTCTTTTTGAAGACTTTGGGGCTATCTCTGCATCTTTCATCTTCAAATCTTTAGCCTCTGATTCCTCCAACAGTTTTATTGGTGGTGGTGGTTGGTCGACTGATGTTATTTCTGATGTTATCGTTTGCACTTTTGTTGTTATTGTTGTTTGTTCCACAACTTTTATTTCTTTGTGGGTAACAACCTCTTTCACCTGTTCAACAGCAGCTGCTTGTGAGATATCAGCAGCTGGTTTGCCGTCAAACTTCAGAACTTTACTCTCTGTCTTGATAACAGTGGTAGATGATTCCTGAGATGGAATTTCTTCCACGTTTGGAGCATTTATCTGAATAGGCTTTACATGTTTGGACTCTTTATTACTGAATGTCTTCTTTGACTTCTTACTTTTCTGAACATTGCTCATTATGACCGCTTCTGGTGGTACAACTGATTCTGCACCAACATCACTGGTCCGTTCCACCAAAGATACAGTAGTTTGCTTCACAAGACATGCCTCAGCTTCTTTAGCTAAATCAACCACATTATTTACACCTGCTGCATCTTCAGTTATTTTGGACGCTGGTTTGCTGGTGTCATCATTCTCCTTTATGCCCTTAGCATTTTCACCTTTATCCAAATCAGTCACACCTTTAGCCAGCGGCTTCAGTTCCTGAACATTAGAAGCTGACATGGAGATATATGTTTCCTTATTTTGGGGCATTTCATCCTTAACAAGAAGCTCCGGAGAAGCCTTAGTCTCAGTCACGTTCAGTGCTTTTTTCCCCTTTTGTTTTTTAGATTGAGGAGGCACAAAGGCATCCTTGGCTGGCTCAGTTGTGACAAGGTCCTGACTGGGTTCAGGTTCCAATTCCACAGACTGAGTAGATTTGGACGATGAAGACAGATACATTTCAGTATCATTGGTCATTTCATCCTTTGCTGGATGCTTTTGAATATTCTTGATCTTGGTCACCTTTACTGTTTTTTCCACTTGCTTTTTAGAGGAAAGAGGCCCTGAGGTCTCCTTGGCTGGCTCACTTGTGATGAAATCCTGAGAAGCTTTAGACTTCACCTTCAATTCTACTGGCTCAATAGTAGAAACTGATGTGGACATGTACATTTCTGTATTTTGGGGTATTTCATCCTTGATCAGACACTCCTGTTCATTATTGGTCTCTGACACATTCACTTGTGTTTTTGAAAGAATCATAGGGGAATCCTTGACTGGACTGCTAGGAATGAGTTCCTGTGAGGATTCAATTTTTGGTTTTACATCCACTGGCTGTGGAATATTAGAAGTAGATGATATAGAGATATATGTTTCTGTATTTCTGGATATTTTCTCCTCAACTGGGTGCTCCTTAACATTCTCTGTTACTTTCAGTGTTGTTTCCACTAGTGTTTTAGAATGAGAAGACAAAGAGACATCCTTGAATGACTCGCTATGGACAAGTTTCTGACTGGTTTCTGTATTTTGGGGAACAGCTTTCACTGGCTGCTCCTTAATAGTCTTGATCTCAGTCACAGTCAGTGATTTTTCCACTTGTCCATTAGAAGACAGGGTTCCATGGGCATCCTTGGCTGGCCTGGTAATGATGGTTTCCTTTGAGGCTTTAGTCTTTGGCTTCAGGTCCACTGGCTGAGGAGTAGAAGTTGTGGAGATGCATGCTTCTGTATTTTTTGGATTTTTATCCTTGACTAGATGTTCCTGAGTATTCTTAGTCTTGGTCACTTGCACTGTTTGTTCCACTTGTTCTTTAGATTTAGACAGTGTAGAGGTGTCTTCAGCTGCCTTGGCAATGATGAGTTCCCGGGAGGCTTTAACACATACCTCTTCTTTTGGTTTACTTGCTTTGCTAGTGGACATGAAAGCTGCAACTGCACCAGTTTCAGCGCCAACAGCACTTTGAGGTGGCAGATCCACATGTAGCATGGTCTTTGATGCATTTTTAATCAGAGATGCTTCAGCATTTCTCTTGGAGCTCTCAGACATCATCTGTACCAAAGTTGTTGCATTACTGATTTTAGAAGGTGGCTGATGGGACACTGTAGTAATCATCTTGACACTGTGGTCTCGGTCTTGACCTCGTAGATACATGGACTGGACTTGGTCCCTAGATTCCCCTGATGCCCTAGATTTGCTGTAATCAACTGTCACTGGGCGCCCTCTAAACTTTGATACTTTCTCAGGGGGCACTGCTTCTTCTTCAGTTGGCATCCTTTTGTGACGGTACCCCTGCCTGTCCAATAGAGCCTCCTGGCTCTCTGCACCTACTTTTCCTGGTTTGGGAACATATGAAGTTGGACCATGAACAGCCTGCACTCGTGCAGCCCTCTGGGCAACGGACAAAGTGGCAGCTGGCCGCCGCACTCTCTGCAGTGGAGTTGGCACAATCTCAGGTGGCAGATGTAGGTAGTCACGCAGGTAAACAATACCTTCATTTGTAAGGTACCAATAGAAATGCCTCCAGGCAAAAGTCTCCCTTACAAAACCTCTGGACTTCAAGGAGCCCATTGCTCTAATTACCTGTAGGTTTTCCACCTCTGGTATTTCGGGGTGCTTTGTCTGAGGGCGCTTGTCTTTCTTGGCCACCATTACGCCATCACGGAAGAGCCTTTCATAAATGGCCCTAAGGCTGTCAAGAGGCATCAACATTCCAGCAACCATTGTGCTTCCTTAATCTTCCTCGGAGCACTTGAATAAATGGAATTATGCCGACCACTGAACTAGGACTGAGAAATTGTTCAATGACTCACTCTTCTCTCTGTAGACAGGTCCAGTGGCAGAGCCGGCTGCCACGTGCTTTCAAGTAAAAGAAAAAATGTGTGAAAAAAAAAATCCTTCTGGAGTAGGGTCTCCTCTCTGTTTTGTTTAACTCTCAAGTCCTTAGAGAGTAGGTCAATCTTCTGAAAGAATTAAAAAAAAACCTCCAAAAGCAAACGCAAAGGAAAATCCTTTCCCTCCTTTGCACTGCCTGGGTTGGAAGTGAAAGAAACTGGACTGGCAGACCAGCAATGACAGAGAGAGGGGGTGTGTGCAGCAGAGAGTGAGACAGCACTGCACACCACTCAGCTCCTCCTACCTCTCTCTCACAGAGGAAGAAATGGAACACTATTAGCCAAATGTTCCACACGCAGACTTTTAGCAGTGGTCAAACTGAATTAGTACAAATCAAATTGAGAAATGAGGTCAGGATTTGAAAAAGAGGGAAAAAAAAAACTGTGTAAAGAGTTTAAAAAAAAAACCCTAGAGATATATTAAAGTCTTGCCTGAACGCATACAGGACAAGGACCAAGTGTAGCTGGCCACACACACTTGTATAACCATACCGTATAAACACTCCCTGGTGTGTCAGATTTTCTTACACTAGCAGGGAGCAAGCTAACCAATGAGGAATGAGACTTAAAGAAGGGAGGCTCCCTCAAGGCATACTATATTAGAAAGAGGCACAGTCATTCACACCCACTCTCAGTTAACCGAGCTTACACACTTTATATTGTATGACAAGACCTATGCCCTAGAGATAAAATTTTTCCTGGAAAAAAAATATATACACAAATCAACAATTTAACTGTTAAGCCTATTTTAAAGTATGGGTGTCAGCCTGTCTGTTAAAAGATTAGATTATCTGTACACAGACGCCATGTGAACATTTATATGCAAACAAATGAGTAACCTCTAAGCTATTAGCAGTGCAGCTTAAGAACACAGAAGAACTGGATAAGAGAAAAATAGTATTAGGAAGTGATTTTTCTTCCCCCCATTGTCTTCCCTTATGATATTTCCTTGCATATCTCCTTGTGATTGCTCTTATGTATGCTTGACACAAGACACAAAGCAAATGCTTGTGCACATAATAAAAACAGAGCTATAAAACTCACTTAAATTATTAAAGTCATCACGGTGGGGACTTGAAGTGATGCAACTGGTTGAAAGAACGACTGAAGAATTTTTACTGTCTCGATATAGCCAGCGAACTCAAATTGCCTATGAGACACAACACTAAATAAAGACCTGTCCATTGGAGCTAACCTTTCTTAGCAACTCGAAACAAGATATTAAGTTTCACACCCCTTGATAAATTCTGCTCTATACATCTGTCTCTCCATTTATCTGTCACTCTGAATAGCAGCGAGAGACACAGTGAGTTTGATTTTGCACTAGAAGCAGTTCAAACAAGATATTAAGTCACTGTAATAATTCAATGCTAAGGAAAAAGAAATGTCAAGGACATTTGGTAAGGATCAATAAAAAATATTTCTCTGTTAATAGGTGTAAAAATATTTTTAAAAAGCGGCAAGAAAATGCATCATCACCTAAGCAAACTCTTAACCCAGTTATTCAGCTCAGTTTAATTACACACCACCACCATGGCTCTAATTACAGTCTTTCACTTACCTGATCTTTTTCATCTAGATGGCTATTTCAAAGGTAAGCAGCTATAATTTGACGACAACACCTCAATATGGTGATAAAGTATTAATACCCTTATTATGAAATACAAAAACAGGACCAGTCTAACTACATGCTGTCTCTTTCATTGTCCTTAAAAGCAGGTGGGGACAGGACGTGTTGAATAAAATGGATTTATTTTATATATAGGTCCACGTCATGTTAGGAACAAGCCTGTTCTACATGAAAAAGTTCTGAAATTAAGTTATTTGTGCACAAATGTTACAACAGTGAATAATAAAGTAAAAAAAGCAACCAGTATATGAATGAAGAAGTGACTATTAGCACAAGCATGCATTTCTCAAGCGTTAAAATCCCACGACACAGAGAACGGCTTAATGAGATGCTCTGAAATAAAACTGGTCACACAGGTGAGCACTGTGCTGGAACACACCCCAAACAAGCATTTCAAAAATTTGTAGTCTGACAGGTCATAACAAAGAACACATAAAACAATTTCACAAGGAGCCACAATGCTCAGGTGAGCAGATCTGCAGTAATTTACACTTTTCACCTCAAGGCATGTATCCAGGGCAGTGAGTCAATGGCTATGAAGAAACACAGATATGACTGAGCATGTTACACTTTTTCTCAAGGGAAACCGAGAAGGAACATGTATGGAAACCATGTTTTACGCAAGGCCTGTATGTACATGAACATGATATCTAGACCAGCGGGTACAGGCCATTCTTTTCACATAACAGTTTCTGTTCAGTTAACTTACTGCACTGGACATATATAAAAAGTGAAGTGATGCATGTACAAGTATGTAGAGTATGCTGCCCCTTACTGCTTGAGGGTTCCGGTTTGATCCTGAGCCCTGGTTTCTGTGTCACCTGTTTATCTGTTTCCTCTGTTTTTTTTCTAACTTTTAAATCATATGCGGTAGGTGGATTTACGACTAATCATAAACGGCCTTTATGAGTGTATGCCCTGCAACTGGCCCTGAAATGGCATTGCAGGTGTATTACTCCTTTACATTCAGTATTGCTTGGACAGGATCTTGATTCATTAACCCTGAGCAGGATAAGGCAGCTACTAAAGATAAATCATTTATGTATGCTTTACACTGGGAGTTGGCATCAGGATACAGTTCAGTGCCATGATCAACAGGACTGCAATTACAAAAGAATTCAAATGAGTGACCTCAAGATTTCAAGCACGTGTGTGCACACGCAAACACACACACACACACACACACACACGCAAACACACACACACACACACACCCCCCTCCATATCCATACATACATCTGCATCCTTGTAAGAGCTTGTTAGCCAGCATCATCTAACAATGACTGAAATTGACTGGCAGTGTCATATCGTGTTAAATAATTGATATTATAAAAGAAAACCCAACCCAGATGATGTTTCCTAGTAATGCAATATACATAAGATCCCCGACTTCCTGGAACTGATGGGTCAGTGCTGCGTCTGGAGGTCTGCTACTATGCCTTCTATAAAGGCTATGCATTTCTCCAGGGTCAGTTTGGTGTGCAGCCATGACAACTGAAGGGTTGCAGCAGCTGGCATGTCAGTAGAATAAATGCCTTATAATATTAGCCCTCAATCATTTTAAGGATTTTTGAAGACTTTTTGTATAATCATTGAAATAAGTCTAAAGGTGTTTTTATAGAAATGAAGAATGATAATAGGCACTGTGCTTTTATTTGTCTGAACAGACCCTGTGGTCACAGACTTTATTTGCATGCTTTTTGCAAATTTATAATAGGTCATACAGTTTTAATTTAAATTTTATATGAAAATATAGTTTGATGCAGGCACCTGTACTACACATACTGATGACTGATGTAAAATGATCTCATGCAAGGACATGTTTTATTGGATGTGTATGTTTTTTGTGTACAGATTTCTATAATCTTTTTGGAACATGAGAGGAAGCAGACCTGCTTTTAGACTTCAAATACACAAAACAACTTCTTGGATTTGCATGATATGACTTGCAAAATGTCCCTCAATGCAAATTATAATGCACTCCGCTCTTACTTTCATTTTGATATTATTTGGAGGGCATGATACAGTTGATGAGTTGATGTGTTTCCCCTCATAGATCACACATACAAAACACTTTAATTAATCATGTTAATATGATGTATTTTTGGGAAATTGCATGCAAAAAAGTCTTCCAAGTCCTAGATTTTAGTCAAAAATACATACTATAAGTATAATGTAAAATAGCCACTTCTTCCCAAATACACACACACACACACACACACACACACACACACACACAAAAAAAAACAAAAAAAACACGAGTTTCTGGAAATTGACGTATAAATTAAAAAAGGTGCAATGGTCAGGTAGTTACGGAAATTTTGTTAGCACAAAGTTAAAAGCCTTCATAAAACATTTTAGTAGTCTGTGCTTATGCTTGACTGGAGTGGAAAACATGCAAAAGCACAGCGTGAACAGCTCATCACTCATGTCTCAACTTCACCACAGCATGTACTAAATGCCTGAAATTCATGCACTTGTGAGTGAGCAGCTTGTGTGAAGCCTTCTCTGACCTTTGGTGATCTACTACTGAGAAAAAATGAGGTCACAGAGCACACCAATTTAAGATAAAACAATAAGACACTTCTGACACTTATACACCTACACTACTTATCCTTATGTCGACTTAAATTGTCTAACACGCTCCCAAGCAGCACAACAGGAAGCTTTTTACTCTATCATTAGAAGAATTTGAGTTCAAATTTCGATGATGCCACAGTGAGGCTGTGTTCATGCAACACTATCCTTTTGTAAATGTCCATCAGCTCATTTATCGGCTCAAACAACATGGCACACCACACAAGTGAGCGCAGACATGCATTCACAGATTACAGTATGTCACATAGGAAGGATTCCAGACAGAGTATTTTATCTCTATACTCACAAAACAACATAAAAAAGTGTGTTTATATACTTGTAGCTTTGTCAAAATAGAGTCAGATAAGATGGAGTTGATTGCTGTGCAGATCACATGTGCAACGTTTGGCCCCTATGGACTTTTATCTTTTAATGAAACCATTACAAAAAGGCTGTTATGTTTTCCTTTCATTTTCGACATGATTTTGATATTAAAACTCTGAGTATCAGCTGAAGCCATGATGTTCTACTGGCTTCCTCTCGTGCTCTGATTGTTTACTGTAACATGTTTAATAACAATGGAGTGTCTGGAATGGCTCAAGGACCAGGTCAGTACACATCTCTGAAGCGACCGTGTGTTGGACACAAGCAGAGACAGACTCTGGCTAGGTTTATTTGTCTCCAAAATTTGTCTGCAACTGGAAAATCAGAGACTGAAATCTTGTAGCCTAAACCTGGCATATGTGGATGAGGGCAGTTAGGGTCTTCTTTTAAGTTCAGATGCTCTGTGATGTAGCATGTACAATAGTAGGAAAAGATGCAGTGGCTCAGAAGACGTACAAGCTAGACTTCACCCCTTCCTAGTTGGTGATAGGCAAGAGCTATATAGTAGGTGGTGGGGAAAAAATGGAGTAAAAAAGCTATAGAAATATGAGAAAACACAGGGCGAGTCAAAAGTCGATACAATATGGTGGCTTTTAAAATGGCGGCCATGTTCTAAAATAAAGCCTAAAATATAGGCCCCCTGACCCATTACTTGCTGGGGTATTCAGACATGTCATTTTCCCTTTCGTTTATGAATCATGCAGAAAAGACCCAATAACTCAATATACTTTGCCCCAGGGTGTGGCAAGACAAGAGGTGCCGTCAGTATGTTCATATTTCCAGTGCTCAGGCTTGAAGGGCCATGAGGATTGACCATCTGCACAACGCTGGACACTCTGGACAATACAACTGGAGATATTCACTGAGTCTAGGATCCTATGATACCCTTGGGGACCCAGCCCAAATAAACAGAAAGCAGAGATCCACATGGAAAGGAAATGTGTTTAACCCAGATACACAACAAATTACCCACTGGTACCTGTTTATACTCAACAATAGCATATTGTTGTTTGTTAGTTTGTGCGTGTTTGATTATCTAAGATGTCCATTAATAGACGGATGATAAGTATACCGTATTACAGAATTGAGCACGTTTTGGAATTTACCTTGACGGTTTAATGCACAAACAGAATACAACTGAAATAATAGCGGGCGTGGTCCGGCATGATTAGACTATCTACAGGATTAATAAAAACAGGACTTGGTATAAGAGTACAGACATGCAAAGCAGTCTAAATTATAAAGACTGAAAAGAAAGATAAAGAAGCCAAATGGAAATGAGACAAAGGGAGCGGCTTTCTTCCCTTTAGCAACATACTCGTAAAAAGAATGAGACGTGCACTTTTACGGCATTGCAACTCATATAAACACAAATCTGTTACACTTTAAATGTATTCAGTGTTCAAACATTAACCACGTCTTAAATGTTACAAATGCAAAATCAATAATCTAAATCAAAAATCTAATCAATATCGCTGGCATGAGGACAATTGTATGTCCATGTTTACATACAAGCTGTGACTACACACATTCTATATAAACACGAGCAGACTTAGCAAGACTTTACACAAAGTAGCAATATAAAGGCAGACTCTTTGGAGATGGCTGGATTTTGGGTTTTTTTATGTTTTACCATTTGAGTGGAGGACCACATAAACCACAATGAGAGTTTCTGTCCAGCATAAGTAGACAGGAAGTAATAAGAGCCACTTAGAGCCTTCGACTGCTACAGCACACATGGAAATATAGCATAAAAAATGATGCAATGAATCAAGTAAAAATCACAAGTTTCTGCTGTGTTCTCCACAACATGAGTCATCGGTCACACCAACTTCTCGTTTTCCAGAATGGAAAGAAATACAGTCACAAGTTATCCCTTACTGTTTCAAACCAACACTCATCCAATCTCTCACTTCCCCTCTTCGTTGGTCCCCATTCTCCCAAAATTACCACTTTTTCAAATTACCAAAATTCTGCATTACCACTGAAAAATCATTGTCTTTTCATTATTTATTTTGCATACACATTTTATGTGTTCTTGGCTGATCCAAAGTTACTAATAAATCTCAGCTTTGGAGCTGCTGGTACATGGCGTGCATTCAGCGAAAGTGCCTGCGTGCACACACACACACACACACACACACAAATGCAGTAAACAGCTCCAGTAGTTGGATCTCATATGAGGTTATAGGGAATGTAAAACAGTCCTGACTTTTCCAGCTTCCCTTGAGGAAGCTTTGACAAGAGACTGAGCTGAACGGAGGCCAACTCTTAAAGCAGGAGAGATGTGGCACTCATCTCACTCAAACTAAGCTGTGAGAAAAACAAATCTGCTCTCAATCAATCCGGATCTGGGAATCTGAAACTCGTATCTGGTGCCGGAGATCCATGACCATATAATGAGAAAGTCTGGGATGGAATCTGAAATTACTGAAGGTTCCAGATTAACAGAGGAAACAAGCAAAATGATGGCTTAATTACAAGAATAACTTTATTAATTCACTTATTTTTATAATAAGGATTTCTTCTGACTTGTAAGGTGTGTTTTCAGTTTTCCTACCTTTTTTTCTGCTGCGCCAGAAACGATCTCCTAGAATATCACCCATGCTCAAACAGCTTTGTGGATCAACGTGCCTGGACAAAATCTCTTCCACCAACAGGACCGTGTTCCAATGGTACCAACCCGTTCCCACCACCCTGTCTAAAACGTGTTAGATGGGAGAGGAACCGGGGGCAGGTTGGTGTGAACAGGAGGGGATAACGAGAAAAAACAAGAGCTTCTTTTCTTCCTCTTCCCACAAACACACAAATGCATGGACTCCATAAATCTGCCCAGACCCCCAGCCCTTTCTATTCCAACTTCATACATCTACTAGCAGCACAGCACCGTTTCACAGACACTGACTGCCTTGTTCACAACAACAGATTTAGCATGCAGTGACTGGGACAAAGTATTTAAAAAAAAATATATGTGAGAGAGAACAAGCACAAAGGAAGGCATTTCAGGCGTTAGGGCCGCAGCGCACTTAGCAACTCAGACATCAGCCAGATATAAAATGTGGACCAAGAGTATATCCCGTGGTATAATAATACTAACATCAGATTATAATCTCACCCAGACTAGTGCACATTAATTCTTAAACTAGAAGTTTAGAAACGGTGGTAGAAAACCAGTTACCAGACCATGCAGTGTTACTGACACAAATGTTATTGCTATAGAAACCACGCAATCAGTCTGTACTTCACTACTTCAGCAACTGCTGCTTTAATGAAGTGCGGTACTCTCTTTTCAGGGAGTGAAAGCTGATGCTGTCACCAAACAAATTATCCATGCCAAAGAAATCTGCAGTCCATGTGTTTCTGTGGTATGCCATACACATCTGTGTAAAAGCCTCTCCAACGTGGTCACGGTCCCAAGGATGGAGTAGGGGTGGGCAATAGGACAAACAATATTATGTCATGATACTTATTATAAAAATAAAAAAAAGTGTTACAGAATTCAAAACTTTTTAATCTGAATATTTTAACTAGTGTTTTATAAATAAACAAAAAAAGGTGTACTGTGACAATTTATCATATCAATATAAATATGAATTTTGTCATATGGCCCTAGGTGGAAGCTTCACACTAATTCAAAATGATTCATAGTAATTAGTAATAGGCAACAGAAAAATTGTTACAACAACTGCAGAGAAGACAATGTAATGCGTTTGCCTCCATTTTACAAGCTCATAACTGCTTTACCAATGAGTGAGTGGGACGGACGACAGGACGGAAAATGGCCGGTGAGGAGAATGCCAGGCGACTGGTATGGGATCGAGCCATGTGCGCCACCCAGAGACACACACCAGAGGTGTTTACAAGCTACTGAACCAACACAGACCAAGGTTTAGATATCACATCTGGCTTACACATCAACAGTAATTATTACATTGTAAACAGAAATGTCCTAAACGAGATAAATGTGCAATGATATAGAGTCACAGTAGTGTTTGAGAAACACCATGAAGCACTTTAAATGTTTAGCTGGTGAGTCAGAAAGTGTTGAGCCGCAACAGGGTGTGTTCAGGCAGCTCCTGAGGTTGCTATGGAAACATGAGTCAGAGGCCGTTGGTTGGGCAAATAGACTGTCTGCACTGGACGGGGGTAAGAGGAACACCGCCGTTACTCCTGGCAACGGCAAAGCAAAACTGACACACGATAGCTTGCTGCCAGTGCAAGTCTGTGTCCGAACCTTAGGTCTTTATTTTTAGACTTTCTGATAATTGAGTAGCAAATTCCTCACCCTTTCTGAACAAAGTGAAAATGCTCACATGGCCACATACACACACTGCAAACACTGAACACACATACAAAGTCAGACAGGCAAATATGTACTGAATAAAATGATTCAGGACAAAACTCTGCCCACAAAGTGCCCCCATCTGGAGAAAATGATTCAGCTTGATTCCTACTTCAAGGCCAGAAGAATTAGTGTAAAATAATACTGAACGGCAATGAGCCCCTAATAACCCTCTCCTTTCCAAATGAAAATTCCATACCATTGTCATTACAATGGATTTAGATCAACATCTCTCTGATGTATATTTAGGCATTGCTCAACAGAATGCTCACAGTTTCTTTATGCCCTGAGATGATTAATTTTATGAGCTGTGTCGGGGGAGAAAACTGCAAGAACAGAGGAGAATGTGTGTTGGAGAGAAGAATTATTACAACATCGAGCTAAACACTTATAGCAACAAAAATTGTTTTTAGATTTTTTACATAGATATATTTTTAAATTATATAAAAAATAGATTTATTTCTTAGAGGGGTCAATAACATTTTTGGCTATTTTCTTAAACGTTTCAATAACAATCCTGCAGCTGAATGTCACTATTAAACCAGGATCCCCTTTTAATTAGTCAACTAGTTTAAGGTTAACTAACATTAGTGAAACCACTACAGCTTTAATGTGATAAGAGCTCAGATGATTATCTGGTTTGCTGTTCCTGATGAACTTCTGCAGAATTGATGCATATAAAACTGACACACCCAGCTCAGGCAATGCTGGGTAAATGTATTCAGAAATAAACTTCTCAACCGTAGCTGCAGGTGTGTTGTGTTAAAGTTTAAATTACTACTGGCAGCAGTCTTAAACCTGCAATGTCAATAAAATTTCCATAAACAATAGATAAACACTGGACAGTACATCCCCAGGCATATCCAGTACTTACTGAGAATGGACACACCCTTCGAGATTTCCTGGATACTATTCAATGTTCCTCTCTAATTTATTTAAGAGAATCTATCTATAGTCTATGCATCTATCCATTTCTCTATCTTTAATGTCAAATAGGGCAAAGTCATTTGCGTACACGTCCTATGAGATGCCAGGCATTTGCATGCAAGTCAGTAAAAAGCTTCCAAACTGAACCCATGCCAAAACCTCACCCATATCAAAAGATGAACAGTTCCTAAGATCATTTCAACCCAGCCCAGCATTTCCAAAATTCCACGAAATATCTCTTTTAATTGCTAAACAGTACAGTTCTGTTACATGCAGCTTTCTGAGAAAAAAAGCGTTCTCTTTCCTAGTGTCACTTGCATGAACAAATATAGTGATATAGCTATAGTGTTTAAACTGGGCTTATCATACAGTATAGGACAGGGTGTGGTAAGGAACCAAGAGTCAACTATCATCTGTACTATACATACAGTATAATCGCAAACAGCAGAATGGGGCTGTTGTATTGTGTGATTTTTCACTTCACTGCACTACATTTCTCATGCACTTAACAGGTATACAACAAATACTACAGGACCTTTTAAAAAAGTCTTAGCTCCTTTTTAGACCTTTCTGTGCAACTGATTATGTAAAATCAAACAGTCAGTGCTAAGCCAATGACCATGAAGCCTCGAGCTACACTAAAATCCAACACAGACTTTGCTTTAAAGAGCCATCAGGGGTGGAGAAAACAATAAAAGAATCGGACATGTTTCATAAAGCAGGCCAAAACTAACAACCTCTAGTTGTTTGGAAGGCAATTCTGATAATTATGACCACCAACATGTTCCAGAAAGGAACATGACATTGAATGGAATTATTTTCCAGAGAAGAGTAAGTCAAGAAGTCTTTCAAGTCTCTCCTCAGGGGGTGCCATCAACATGATTTACACCTTTATCATGTATGAACACGTCAAGTTCGTGTTCGAGCAGTTCTCTCTTTCTAGAATGTTCCGAGACATGTTCGATTCACATGTTTCCCTCCAAGAGAATTTATTCCAGATGACATGCCATCCCCATAGTAACGCCCTCATTCTATCCTCACTTTATTGTCAAAAGTCTGGCTAGCAGATCAGAGAGTCCTCCAACATCTGCAAATGCCTTTGTCCTTGCTTCAATTACATAAAACATGCATATGTGTAAAAAGCTGTCAGTGGTGAGAAACAGGATTTCTGTTATAAAGACCATTTATAACACCACCATACACAGTAGGTGTGAGGGTTTCTGCAAGTGGGTGCGATTGCTGGGGGAAATGTTTTGCAGTGTTTTTGAGGATTATCTTCTCAGGTCCTGGTAAAGCAGACCGAGATGTCTACTCACCTTGTAGGATCACAAGTTTAGGACAGTGAAATGGTAAGAAGGAGGATCAACTCACCTGTAACAGACAAAAATAAAGTCTGATATTAGTTTACACTTCCACAAGAATTTTCAAAAGATGGAAAACATTTTGCAAAGTGACTAACTAGTAGCAACTGAAGAATGAAGTGTGAGAGGAAGAAGGGCATAAAGACAAAGCTTTGGCATAACAGAGAGCAGCAGTAAATATCATTTGGAGGGGGCAGATTAGCAAACAGTGCCATCTGCTGTACATAACATGCTTTAACCGTTGCAAAGTTTTCTTATTCTGTACAACACTTGCTGAATTTAATTTTACGTTTTTGTTTTTTTTCTGGAAAAGACTCTGCATTTCAAGAAATGATGTGCACTGTACGGACAAAGGTATGTGAACATCTGACCACCACCACACCGATACGTGGTCCTTTCTGA
The DNA here is from genome assembly GCA_028565595.1 of Duopalatinus emarginatus. Classification (NCBI taxonomy): domain Eukaryota; kingdom Metazoa; phylum Chordata; class Actinopteri; order Siluriformes; family Pimelodidae; genus Duopalatinus; species Duopalatinus emarginatus. The sequence continues at coordinate 15,252,140 of JAOVVF010000044.1, forward strand.
AACGTATGCCATAAATTTGTAAACACACAATTTTCTAGTAAGTATTTATTTGCTTTATTGGCTTCACAACTCACTTAAATTAAGGGGCTGAAACCTGTTTCAGCATGACAAAGCCCCTGTGCACAAAGTGAGCTCTATGAAGACATGGTGTGTTAAGTGTGGAGTTGATGAACAAGTAACCTGCACATTATCCTGAAATCAACCCCACTAAACACCTTTGAGAAGAACTGGAATGCTGATTGTACTCCAGGATTCCTCGCCCAAACATCAGTGCCTGAACTCAGTAACACTCTAAAGCTGCCTTCCTTCAGGAAACAGAACCTGGAGGCATGCAGAGAAAATCATTGCCGACCCCTCACACCCAGGCCACCAAATATCTGAATTCCACCCCTTCAGCAGATCAGATCAATGTGTGTAAAAACAGACAGACACTCATTTTATACACAGTAACACTTATGACTAGCAAATTGCCTCACAAAACACCATCACGGTCAACATATAAAAATTGCACAGAAAAAATATTGTATGTGCGTTATTCGTTCTAGCAAATGCTGTATGTAACATACTCAAATATTTGTTATATTACCAGTGTTGTCTATGTCCTTCTGTAAGCACAACTATGTTTAATTTAATATCTGCATGTCTTGTCCTCTGTGAGCAGTCTTCTAGTCTGTTGTTTAATACCTTTTCTGAAAATGTAAAAATCTGAAAACGTAAAATTGTTACTATAACTCAATGCTGGGAATGCTAACCTCTGTAAACAGACATATAAGACATTGAAAAATGTCACTCTTTCTAAAAACAGCTTATTAGAGACAGAATATGAGAATACTAGGATTTTTGAGATTAACTAATAATTGGTTTTGAACTGCAAAACATCACAGAAGGCATCATAGAAGATAATCCAAATTTTGTTAACATACTCTCAGCTAGAGCTACGTAGGTAATAAGAGAAACAAGAAATAGTTGCGAGTTGTGCATCAGATAGTGATACAAGTATGTTAATTTTATGGCTCTCGAGCAGCCCAAACAATAATGTCTGTCTTTTTATAAACAGAAATACAGACTTGGGGTGTATTGGTGGATCTTAAGCTTAGTGTCAAAGGCAGAGACACCAAGGCTAATAATAATAACAATATCTTTGTGATTGCAAGCTCCTTGAAATAATTTTCAGTCTATGCAACGCAAAAATATTTTAATACAGATTGAGGTCAGATCTCAGATCTGTCTAAATGTACCAGAGAGATATCTCATACTACAACAGAGGATTCATCAATAACAAAGTAGAGCAGAAAGTCTGCTAGATCAGCCATACAGAAGACAAAAGTGTTTGTTTTTTTATGAATTTTTTTTCATTTGACAGTCTTTATAATAGCATGATTATCCCACCAGATTCAAAGGGTGAGGGAAACCATGCATGGAATGTTCCACAGCATGACATCTTTACTGTGCAGTGTTAAACAAAAAAAAACAAAAAACAGGTCAGACGATGCATCCCAAGAGATATGGATACACTGATGTTCTAAACTCTGCCTGAAAAACAAGATGTTTCAAAGCGTCAAAAACCTGGGTACTGTATGGACATGCGCTACGTTTAAACAAAGACTACTGGCTGTAGCTGTGATAGAAACTGGAAAACAAGCTGGCTCAGGCTGCAGACAGACTGCTGAGTGTACTGAATGCCTGTGCAAGCACTGTGGATGTACTCTGTCTGAGATCAAGCAGCAGGAGATAAAAACAAATTGTACTCCAGATGGAGACTATTTGGGAAAATATGCCCACCACCCAGTCCTGTTCTCTCTCTCACACACACACACACACACACACACCCCACTGTCTCACATGCACACGCATAAGCAAAGAGCCACATTCGACACAGGGTGCACTGGACAGCACAGCGGTACACCATTCTTGGCCAGAATGCACGGAGTCGTCACTCTCTGCACGAACTGGTGAAAAAGACCTTTTTATAATAATAATCCAAATCCAAAAGGTCAGATCATATAGAGTACAATTGCTACTCATGAAGTCTTTCTAAAAGGAAAGCACAGATGAACCAGAGCATACAATAAAGCTAGTTAATGTGTCCTCTACAAGCAGTGGGAGAAAGAAGTCTGAACCGCTGTAATCTATTCAGCACACATGACTTCTTTCTAATATAACAAAGCCCGCTTTCTTCTGAAAGTCTCACAATATGAAATAACGGGAAATGATTAAAAGCATATAATGCTCTAATGCTTCCCGTTGCTCTTTTTTAGACACGAAGCCTCAGACAGTGGTGATGGAATTCTGCATGCATCTCTGCAGGCATCTCTGTTTTGCTTACAGATGTATGAATAAACGGATTAGTACAGGTAAGTGTCTGCTAAACATGAGGAGTAAAATAGGAACTCTAGCTCGAGTAAACTTTACCCCACAATTCTGACTGAGATGATCCAAGCTAGAGCTACATGGGTAATAGGAGAAACAAGAAACAAAGTTGTGCATCAGAAAGTGATGCAAGTATATTTAATTTTATGTCTCTCTGTCCAAACAGTAATGTAAACAGTAAACAGTCTTTATTACCACAGATTTCGGGTGTATTGGTGGATTTTAAGCTTAATTGTGATGGGCAGACTACGGGACTAGACTACAGATCGAAAGACAGGGGTACTTACCTGCCAAAATTAGTGATGTGTAGAAACTAGATTGTACAGTACATTTGTACTTCATTATCCCAAAGCTGCTTTATAAAATATTAAATAAGTCTGCAATATGCAAATATACCATGAAACCTGTCAGTATTCAAAAACATATAGGAATGTTTTATGGGTTTTCCATGAGGGCTTTTATAAATTATATTATTCCAATAATAATAATAATAATAATAATAAGTTGGTGCTATTATTATCATTATAACTATTACTACTACTTTAGAAAATAACAGTAGCAATGACTATTATTGTTGTTTGTTCTTGTTTTAATGCAGACCAATCCATCCACACAACATAGGCAGACAGAGGCAGCTTGTATTAATATACTGCATTTACAAATACTTAACTATTTATTCACAATATGTTACGTCAGTTCATTACATGCAGACTTATTGTTATACTTGTAAACTTATATTATAGAATTATTGCTATCACTAATAAGAAGTCAGATTTGCTGATATGCTGTGAAGAATGCAAAACCGAACGCTCATTCTGATGCAAACTTTCCAAAGTGAATCATCTTGCCAAGTGCATTTTTCACTGTGCACTGAAGAAATGAGAACAGGCTGTGAAAAACACCTGGGAGAAAAAGAAGCAGGAGCCTGCTGGTCTGACTCCCAGATGAAACATCAGAAAAGTAGACTGCAGTCTTCAAAAAGACTCTTAAGTACAAGAAGCCTGACTGCTGCCTCTACTGCCTGCTCTTGAAAAGAAACCCAGCACATCAACTGAGCGCACTCCGACTGCAACACAACGCTGAACAAGGCATAACTTTCTACAGACAACAGAATTGACTCTGCTCCCCCTGGCAAACACATACTCATGCACACCCATGTCTGTCCACTCGCTGGAACTGCACCTGATGTCTTGCACCTGTCACGTCTCTGCCTTTACTACCTCTGATCCTCGTTCCCGGGCTGCACTGCTGGTTTTGTGCCCTAAATACAATGATCTCTTACCTTTAGCTGAATAGTACGACTCCAACATTCTGAGCAGTCATTCAAGATGCGTGGATTCACTGAAGTCTGACTTTTACACTGTACTCCTGTTTCTTTCTCCAAGTTTCTTTCTACTTTTGCTGTCTCTCAAGCATGTCCTGGCTTACTGTGCTACAGAATCAGTCCCTCCCTCCTTCGCAGGTTAGTGTGGCCCTTCCCACAACTTAACAGTGTGTGTATGTGTGTGATTCTTTCAGGTACACAACACATAAGCAGCATGAACAGATTAATTCACTCCCATGTTCTGCTCATAGACAATAACTTTAAAGAGATTTTCTTACCACTATATATTTCATAGCGCAGCACAGAGCAGCCGAAAGGCTCGACCGCTACAGTCCATTCAGCATGCGACACATGGCCTTGTACAACAAAGGCTGCTTTCTTCAAAAAGTGAACAAAAACGGGAAAATTATGCCTTTAAAAAGTGCACTACGTTAAGAGCATTATCAGTGTTTAAAGATAGTGCAGTGTTGTGTGTGTGTCAGTAAGGCCATGAAGTAAATTATTAACCAGCACCTAAGCATATTGTTATATAAGTACAGTAAATGCAGATGGATACGGAAATTAGATAAACTTCAATTTTTAAACATCTATAGCAAAATACAGTTGCTCCAAAAACCAAACTCTCAATAATGATTTAGCAAAAGGTATCACTTTCACAGGCCTCGAGTCAGGAGAGAGCGCAATAAAAAAAAAATCCCGCAAACATAGATAATGCAAGAAAGTTTCAGATTTCATCAGGATAATAACTGCGGCCTCAATGCATTCATTTAAGCACAGCTGCAACATCATCCTGATCTCACGTCAAAAATCACATCCTGCACTTCTCAATTCTGCTTCTAACTTTCAGTAAAATGAAGTGAAGTCTTCTCATAATTACAGTGAGTAAATGAATACTAACAGTAAGTGGCAGCAGTGCAGAAACCGGGCTTACTTTATTTATCAAGCAACACAATGCACAGACGAAGAAATGAGCTGTTCCCCATAAACCCTGTGTTTAGATTTGTATACTCCATGAGACTGAAACAAACCCCACCCCTGAAGCAAATCCCACTGGTTATTGTGAGCTAAGCATGTCTGCAAATACAAATAAAGCTGAGATCACTCCTCATATGTTGAAAGAATGATTAATGGCATGTAATTAGGGCATTTAAACATGAGAACCTGAACAGATTATAGATGTTGCAAGGAGAAAGACATGAAAGCTGCATACACTGGAGCATGTCAGCAATTACACAGCAGCAGTGTTGTGGTTATAATTTGCTAAATGTAAAAAATATGGCTATGAATCCCGCTAGCTTTAAATTATGGGACAGTGCTGACACTGCGTACATGGATACCTGACTTCACAGTTTTTATTGGTCAGTAATCATGAGGGCAATTAGAATTATATATTAATAGCCCATCAACCAAGGCAGTGTGTATTTCAACATCAGGTGGTTTTGATACGCGGCTAGAAAGATACACCAAAGGAATGGTAAAAGAGTTGAAAAAGAAAAGAAAAACAGATGATTTATACTCCAACATCTTTAGCACATCTGTGTGTACATTGAAAGCCTTACATGCAGTGGAAAGTTCAGAGACTATCCTGTGGACAGAAGAGACAAAGGTTAACCAGTGTCAGAGTGACAGAACGAGGAAAGAGAAAAGGAAAAACAAAGGTTTGAAATTGGTGGAATGGGCACTTGCCAGTGGTGGGCATTTGTGTTTGGGAAATGAGCAGTTTGGGACAGGGGTGACTCAGTGGTTAAGGCTCTGGGTTACTGATCAGATGGTCAGCGGTTCAAGCCCCAGCACTTCTGTGCTATTAAGCAGGGCCTTTAACCCTCTCTGCTACAACAGCACGGTATCACCTGGGTTCTGACGCAACAACTGTGAATTTCACAATGGCGTATTCTTCCCCTTCTTACTCTTCAGTAGTAAAGCTATATCAATCTTATTTATTAATGTGACAGCAACAGCAGGACAATTATTTCATACTATCTCATTTAAAGACACAAACTGAAAACTTTCAAAATACCTCTAAGGTAGGGAAATATTTTAAAATTTTAAACCTAAAAAGCAGCAAATAATGTGCCTTGCAAAATTCACAGAAGATACACTAATCTGTCAGGGCAAATAATTAAAACACTGAATAACTGAACAGCAAAACAAATACTAAATATCCATCTAAATATTCAGTTATCCTGGTCTAGGCCACAATAGAGAGGCATGAACACACGGCAGAGAAAATACACTCTGGACGTGCACACACATTTACACACTGATTCATAACTTAGGACATTTTACCACAGCCAATCCACCCACCACCATGAACCCAGATGAAATTCCACAGAAACACAAGGAGAACGTGTGAAACTCTGCACAGACAGTAACCTGAGCTCAAAGCCCCTGGAGCTATGATATTGCAATCCAATGCCAATATACTGTACATGCACATGAACACTGGACACACCACAATATCTCTTCATGTCAGATTAGACCACGTACTGTGAGGATTAGTACTGATATTATAATGTGGGTACTACAGTATATTAAAAATAGACAATGTGCAGAAAAAGTGTAAACTGAAAATTTCCTGACTGTAAAGTTAAGCAGGGTGTAGCACTTTTAGCTAAAAATATTACACGACATAAATGGACAACAATGACTTTTTTTTAGTTGGCCCCTCCCTGACCCATTAACACACATCCTCACTTGCTAGAGCAGATCCAGCCGGTTTAATGGCATTCCCAGAATTGGAAACAGGAGATCTTTTCTCTAGCCACTACACAGCAGAAGACAATGGGAGGCGTTGGGAGTAATGTGCAAACAAAACATAGTCACTGCTACATATCACAATAACGTATAGCAATTATGCTATACACTTGGCTATGTTTTACAACACACACACAAATTCTCTGTTTATTTAGATGAAATGTCAAATTACAGTGACAACATTAAAGAGGCAAAAGCTGTATAATTAGAGCATGAACAATATTTGATATTATGCAAGTCAAGGCACAGTAAATGAATTTTGGTTTAAAACTGTATTGACGTTGTTTAAAATTTTGTTCTGAAAAAAAAAACAAACAGTTGCTTTTTTTATGTAAAACGAGCAGATTCCATGAAAGTAAACAATTTTCCTAATGTTCAGAATCAGGCCCCATGTTTCCCTTCCTGTCTTTGTCTAACACTTTTCTCAGCTGAATCAACAGCACACAGATGTGCATGCAGATTTTTCTTTTTCCACTTCAGTAGTTTTGATTAGAAGTCATGATGCTACACCTAGTGCTGAGGAATGGTGTGACCAGTGCAGTAAGGAATCAGCAGAGGGCAGTGCAGAGCAGGCCACTTATCTTTAAATACCAATTAAAGGCCGCTTAAGAGACCATCTAGATACTACTATAATACTATTATAATACTACATGAAAACATTGGTCCACACTTTATTTATTAGCCATTTATTTTGATAATGCCTAAAATATACTGGCCAAAAAAGTTGCTGCTTGGAGTTGGAGTCACTGTAGAAGTGTTTAATGGGGGATTGGGTCAGGTTTAGACTCAGCAAGTAAGCCAAGTGTACTAAAGGAACAGGTTATAACATCTACGGATTGTTCTTTTCAGATGGCACAGACATATTCCTGATGTGCTGGAGAAAAAATCGAGTGGTTCAATTTTCCATTGTCAAAAAGCTAAGACATAAATTAAGGTTTTGATGATGCCGCACGGTGAATCTGTTCCATTAATCATAGCTAAGGGTGTCCAACAAAATATGAGTATGTGCGACTGTTTCTGACTGGGCTGTGTATCTTTACACAGCCAACCAAAATGAGCGACTGAATGGGTACACATTCATTGCCCATTTGAAAGCTGAGTTTGTTTAACAGCACTTTTGTAAGATGTACCAATACAATAATGAGCAGCTTTACTAAGGCCAACACTAGTCTGAAAGGCTAGGCCAGTACTGGATTAGATTTTCTCATTTGATTAACTGATATATTTTGTCCTGTGAACATGTTTCACATTGGTGAAGACTACACTGTCCAGACATGTAAACACAGGACACAATAATAAAGTTTGCAATAGAAAATGTTTTATTTTCTTTTTTTTTTCCATTTGTGATTTTACTTACACTTGGATTTGACTGGTTTGGGTGTAATGGAAAAGATGGTGGTGTTTTAAAATGCAGCAGTGTGGACCAAAAAGTACAAAGGGGAAATGTGAGATAGTTGGAAACTAGGCCAAAATCCAGAGAAAAGTCCACAGAAGATGCCAGGCAGTTGGCCATGTAGACACTGGCTGTACTCTCTGTCTTTTACCAAGTTTCCCCACTTAGTGAATATTAAACACAGGTAGACTATGTTGGCTTAAAGGAATGTGATCATAAATCATAAATAACAAACATGGAATATATTTTGAAACCAAATCTCACTGCACACACCCATTTTGTTCAATTTTAGCCTATTCTTTATGTCCATAATAAATATAGCAGTTATAATGAAGTAAAAATAATAATAATAAATTTACATGTATATGTTTACAGGTAAAAGTTAGGAGGTCAAAGTGATCTATAACTATGGTCTATGTAAGTATATTTAACTAGATAAAAGAACTAATAAGTATAATCAAGCCAGGATAAACATGTAGAACTGTGTAAAAGTCTTCAGTGCATGCAACGAAATGTTGTAAAAAGGTTTCCACTAAAGAGACTTCCCCACAATGAGTAACAAAGTAAAGAAAGTCAGAATTGGATGTGACTACCCTTTGCTTTAAAAAAAATTAGCCATCCAAGGTTAGGATGATACAGTTTTATTAGAAAATCAGTTTTACTGAGCGTCTTGGAGAATCTGCAACAGTTTTTCTGGATGGACTAACTGTCACACTTACTTCTTCATTCATTGTGTTTTTTATCTTATTAAATAGGTTGCTTTCTTTACTGACATTTAAACATTTCTTCCATAACATTATTATTATTTATAATCTAAAATGTTTTTGACTCAGTAACGCAGAATTCAAATAAATGTCTATAATGTCTATAAAATTTGTACTAAACACAATTCAGGGTTCATGCGACTTTTGCACAGTACTGAATGTGCATTTAACCTAGATTTAAAAACACCAGTAGAAGCATTCCTAATCTGCTGTCCAGTACTGCAAAAGTTGGGGTGATCTACACCAGATGAGCTACAAGTTATTCATAGGACTAAGCCTGTCTCAGCTGAGCATGAGAGTAAATTCAGAACGTCATAGACAAGCAGTGTAGCTTAAATAATATTGAGACAATCTCTGACGCTCTGAATTTTTTCCATTTAAGGATGCAGGAAGTTTTGATGGAAAATGTCATAACTGTCATCTGAATATCAAGACCCAGGTGTCTGCGTAGGTGTGCTTAAATGCCTACAATGCAAAAAGTCCAGTACATAACCCTCTTATATCGGACAGGCACAGTGGGCTCTCCTTGACGTATACACCATCCTGATCTCTGCAGCCAAACGGAAAAAATGACATGGCAGACAACTGTTCTGCCTCAAGAGACCAGCAAACAGGAAGATATGGAATGCAAGCCAATTTCCCAGAGACTAAAAGCAGGAAGCCTGGGGAATCCCTTCCAGTCAAATGACGTTTTTTTACAGTCTAAGACAGGACCATGGGCTTTAATGACTGTTAATGACAAGCGCTTAACCATGAACTCTGTAAACAGAGGGATTTCCCCTCCATGCTCTTAATAGCAAATTCACAGCAGGGGTCCATGTGGAAGTGCGTCACTTCACAGACGTGATATGGGAGTGGAGAAATCTGGGCCCTAATTCAGGAGTTAGCAAATAATCACCTAAAGCTCTTTTACCGGTCATTGTAATGATCCAGCTCTGCCTTATGACCTGATAAGAAGTCATGGGTCTTTGACCCAGGTTTACTGATTGACTGATAACAGCTGAATGGTACCGTTTAGAGCTAAACATGTATTTCTGTTTCCTTTCTAAATTTAGTATATATCCCCACAGATCCAAGATGCACTATATGGCCAATGGTATGTGGACACCTGAGCATTGCATCCATGTTTGTCCTTTACGCACACGGTTGCCACAAAGATGGAAGCACACAATTACAGTGGGGAAAATAAATATTTGATACACTGAAGAAAGAATGAAGAGGTCTATAATTTTTATCGTAGGTACAGTTCAACTCTGAGAGACAGAATCTAAAATAAATGAATAAATAAATAAATACAGAAAATCACATTGTATAATTTTTAAAAAATAAATTTGCATTTTATTGCATGAAATAAGTAGAAAGTCAGGAATAGGTGTGACTACACTTTACTTTTTTGTTCAACAATGGTTAGGATGATACAGTTTTATTAGAAAATTACATGATCAGTTACATGAACAGGTGTAACACCTGTCCACACACTAAATCAATCATACTCCAAACTCTCCACCATGGCCAAGAACATAGAGCTGTCTAAGGACATCAGGGACATAAATGTGGACCTGCACAATGGCTAGGATGGGCTACAGGACAACAGGCACGCAGCTTGGTGACAATTATTAGAAAATGGAAGAAAAACACAAGATGACAGTCAATTTTCCATGCAAGATCTCACCTCGTTGGGTAAGGATGATTCTAAGAAAGGTCAGGAATTAGCCCATAATACACTACGCTGTCATGGTTTAAAATCCTGCAGGGCACACAAGGTGCCCCTTATCATGCCAGCACACGTCCAGGCATTGGTTTGAAGTTTGCCAATGACCATCTGAATGATCCAGAGGAGGCATGGGAGTGGGTCATGTGGTCAGATGAGACCAAAGTAGAGCTTTTTGGTATTAACTCCACTCGCCATGTTTGGAGGAAAAAGAAGGATGAGTACAACCCCAAGAAGACCGTCCCAAATGTGAAGCATGGGGGTGCTTTTTTGCAAAGGGTGACAGGGCAACTGCGCTGTATTGAAGGGAGGATGGATGGGGTCATGTATTGCAAGATATTGGCCAATAACCATCTTTCCTCAGTAAGAGCATTGAAGATGGGTGGTGGCTAGACTTCCAGCATGACAATGACCCGAACACACATGGCCAGGGCAACTAAGGAGTGGCTCTGTAAGAAGCATTTCAAGGTCCTGGAATGGCCTAGCCAGTCTCCAGACCTGAACCCATTAAAAAAAATCTTTGGGGGCAGCTGAAACTTAATGTTGCCCAGCGACAGGCCTGAACCCTAAAAGATAACAAATATTACGTTGTTTTTCTATTATATAAAATTTTCTGGATTTTTTCTTAGATTCTGTTTGAAGTGTAAATAACAGACCTCTCCATTCTTCGTAGGTATCAAACACTTATTATCCGCACTGTATATAACCTGTCAATAATGGTATATCAACAGGGTGGCTTTCCAAAATAGGAGTGGAAGAACACCAGTGGCTTACATGGAGATTTGATCTCAACCCCACTGAACACATTTGGGATAAATTGGAATGCCAAATCCAAACAACTCCAAAATCTAGTGGAAAGCCTTCCCAGAAGAGTGGGAACTATTATAATAGTACAATGGAGAAAGAAAGCTTCCTGCATGAGTATAATGCTTACATGTTTCCATATTTTTAGTCATAATTAGAGCACATGACAACATGCACCTGTACAGTATGAGTATTTGCATAATGCTCTGCATAAATTGACCTTATATTGACCTTCCTTGAACTGAAATGGATATAATCAGGATTATATAGTATGTCATGAATCTATAGAAAATAATGGATCAGTACAGTTATAATTTAATCAAACATTGTTGTTGCAAAAGACCCCCCCCCCCCATTTATGCAAACCAAAAACTGCTCTCCAAACCATTTCTGATGCAGCCACATGCAATCAGAAGTCTGATAATTAATAATTGGATAGAGTACATCAGTGAGTAACTAAAGCGAGAAGAGCAGTATAAATACATTTCTCCCTAAAAGGTGCATAATTTGCTGCCACTGTTTGTCTTTGAGAAGGAAGTGTCATTGCCAATCTATGCAAAATTCTTTACTATCTATAACCTATAACGAAACATTTCCTGATAGGCATGGTCTTTTCCAGGATGACAAACTCACGGCACAAGTGGCCACTAAATGGTTTGATGAAAGTGAAAATGACAATTCATATGCAGAGGCCTTCACACTCCAGTTCAACACTTATGAGAGAATTTGAAGCTATGTGGAGCGTTTCCACCGCCATCAAAACACCAAATAAGTAAATTTTGGAAAAATGGTGTTTCATTCTGTATAATTTTTAGAGACTCACAGAATCAATAGCAAGGAACTGAAGCTAGTCTGGGGGGCAATTCTTAAATCTGGGTTTGGTAAAAAAAAAAAAAATAAATAAAATCTTTTATTTAACGAATGGATAGAATATATCACTGCTCTGGCTTTATCTAGACGAGGATATCCACCAAAAGTTAGTGACCACTTAACATAAAGGATCAACCAAAATGTAAGGTTTGTATGTATGTATGTATGTAATGCACAGTATCATCAGTATATCATACTACACAATACATCGGGCAGGGCTCCAGAGCCGTGCAGAGGTCATTAAAGCCTTTTGCACGCCTAGCCATTTATCTCATTTCACTCTCATCGTCCAAGACACTGACATAGCCAACATTTCCACACTCATGAGTAAATATGAGTCAAAGGGGAAGACCTCTCACATATGCTGTTAGAGAAATGGGTTGAACTTAACACTGCAATGTGATTTAATATACAAGTTGTGAGATTAGCACTGAAGTGCTAGCGTTCACAGACTGGCTACTGCAACCACCCAGTAGATAGTTTAAGGCTGATAGTCCCATCACTGCAGATGAATGGAAAGTCTGTATATGCTCAGGAAAACAAAAATGCACAGCAACAAGACATTTAGGCTGATTTACTATGAGCCTAAAAAAGGCACTGGCTGATACATATTTGTTTTATATGTGTTGTGAGTACAAAAAGTGGCTGGTGATTACAAGAATGATATTGTGCACTGTGAAAAACCAAGAATGACAGGCAAATATTCTGCATATATGCAAAGATATAAAAGATATATTTTGCATATTATTGGCAGAGAATCCTGAAAAAATAAACTAATGATGTTTAAAGGTAGTGAGACATTAAACAACTGTATAAATAAATGAGTTTAAGGCACACAGACACGAGCAAGTTATCAAGTTATGTCACTGATTTAGTTCGGCTGCCAGCGGATCTGTTTGATACGCAAACATACTGTGAACATTTAATTAAAGCATAATAAAAAATAAATAAATAAAAGAAAACAAAGCTTTTTAAACAAGTTATTTCTGGTCCACTAATTTGATTGGTCAAGTGGAATTCCAAGAGTGTTTACAGTTCCTATAATCAAACTGGGACATTCCACATTGCATATCACATTTACTCATCTGTTTTCACCACACAGACTTCCTAGCGCAAACTAGCTACTACAGTAGAGTTAGGAACATTCTCAGTGGACAATAAACAATAATTATGACTTAAAATATGAAAGGTCATTAAATGAAGGAGAAAGGAAGAAGGCGAAGAAAAGAAGGCCATATAATACAGTGGTTTTTGTAAATCAGGTCTAGAGACTGGAACAGTTGCAGCAAAACGTCTGTTAATTTTCTTTTTTACGTTTCAGACTGTTGTTTTATTGCAGGATACATACATACATAATTTTTAACATCATAAAATAAAATCTTTTTTTAATTAATTGTCAAATAAAGGTCCCTTTTCACCATTTCAGATGCAACCGTTTGGTCTCAGCTGTACTGAGTGGATAAGTTTTGCCTTACTTCTGGCCTGTTCTCACCGAGAAGTTATATTTGCCTCAAAGTGAATGAATAATTTCACTGAGAAAGTACCAATGTATTTTCACATCAAGCGGAGAAATAACACCTCAAGTTTCAAAATAGATATGTTGAGTTATCACACCACTGTATCAGACGATTCTCGTTGTACACACAGTACTGTGCACCACTTTTACACACACATTAATCTTTTATACATTTCATCTTGAATGTTTTCTGCACTAGTGTTTCAGGATAAAAAAATAAACTGGCTACAAGTCATGTGATTTGGCTTTACAGAGATATGCTGTTTCACAGCCTTTTCACAGCCACTGTCTACCTACTAAATGCTCCAAGGAATATTGCAGAGCTTTACATTGGAAAAATACGAAGACATACATTTGCATAAAATGCACATCTGCTGGCTAAATGATGTAATATAGATCCTGATCTGTTGGTCATGCACACCTTTACATTCTCAGATATAATCTAGGTATCACTCGCTTTTAATTTACAAATAGGAACAGTCCCAGCAGATGAAAAAAATGGTGCTCAGGGATTTGCTCCTTGGTTTGCAAGGGAAATGCGAGGTTTGGCTGCTTTGATAAGTGGTCACTATACTTCATGGGTAGGCAAGCCTCTTCATGCATGCATATAGTAAATTGACTAGGTGGAATTGGTCTACAATGCAAAGTTTTTTCATTACAGCTTTTACAAAGAACAACAAAGCAAAAGGATTCACATGAAAACTTTAAAAAGGTATCTGAGTATTGTTGTGTATGTTGTTATGTTTGCCTGTCAGCACACATTACTAACATACGAAGATTAAAAACTGTGAGGACAAAAGCTACTGAGACACTTTTCACACAGATAAAGACATGCGGAAAAACTTTTGTCCATCACTCGGCGGTGGGTCTGCTAGTCTCGCAAACAATGCCACAGCCGGACACCCTTCCCCTGTCTAGCCCCTCCTTCCTGTCTCATAAAAACCAAAACATTCCTTTACTTTTGAATGCACACTCTAACAATCTCTCTGAACACACACACACACACACACACACACACCACACAAGTTTCACCTGAAGTGAAACTATGCACTTTAATGAAAGAAAGTTCACTCAAAAGAGCATGAGGCACAGAAATAGAAAAAAATTAAAATAAAAAAACGGAGGAGGATGCACCGGCAAGGATGCCAACCCACATGACGTGGAGTGTGTGTACCTTTCAGAGTATTGATCTCATGTTGGATGGACCTGTAGTATTCCATAGCTGCATGTACAGGTGCTTTAAGTAAGTATCCCTGCAGTCTACGCTACTCGTATCACTCTGCTGCTGAAGCAACACTGATCCTGTGCACCTTCACTCTTCTCTCACACCGGATGCAAGATCCCTCTGTTCTCTCTGCCTTTCTTCTGTAGTTTCTCTGTACTCTCCGGATCAACAGTCTACTTGCTGTAGTTCAGGTTAGCTCTCACTGCTTGCCACTCTCGTCTACAGGCTCATGTAGCATGACTCACTTGCTCATGCATTAATTTGTGTTTTGTGCCCCTCCCACTCTTCATCCTCCACTACACAGAGCCGGCACCCACATGAAACATCCGGTCTTGGCCAATCACATTCCTTATCTTTTCTTCGCGGTCCTTGTAAATATATTAGGCCTTAGAAATATCAAACATCAAACTGTTTACTATTTACCCAAAAAAGAAGAATGAGACTTCACAAGGCCTTGTTGTCTAAACATATTCCATTACAATATTTATTTATTAAAATGCTCTGTGCTGTGATAAATGAGGATTATTTACCCCACCTCCAACTTCTAGTATATGTATATATACACACACATACATACATACATACATACATACATATATATATACATATACATATATATATATATATATATATACA
>JAOVVF010000044.1:15269996-15281089 GCA_028565595.1 Duopalatinus emarginatus
ACATATATATATAAAAAAATTCCGACACTACCCTTCCTTCACCCCACATATGACCTTTTTAAAACAGTCACGTGTGTACATTGCAGTACACAGCTTTTCACACACATTGCTGTAACTCTCTCTGATTTTTCAACAGACATTTCTCATATCAAGTCATGGGTTAAATGACTTTTGTTATTAGTTTCAAAATAGTCACTGCATTACATTGCATTTTTCTGCATTTCATCAAATCAACATAGAAACTGAGTTTGATATACCCTTCACACAAACATATTTTGTTGTGCCTGTTACTGTAGTTAACTGTAAGCCAATAGCATTGATAGAATTAGACATGAACAATATTCGGGGTAAAAAAAAATAAAAAAAATGGGACACCAACTGACTAAAATAAAGTTAAAGAAACAAATCAGTAAATAGCCTGTTGTATGATATCTATATAATATAGATTTGTATATATAGATTTCCTGAAACTTGCCAGCAGCCGAAGTCACTCAGTTGACTTGTACTTTAAAAATTCTCATAAAGGATGACTTTTAATGAATCACTTTATCACTGCTGATCATACAGGAATGTGAAATCTCTGAGAACAGAAACCCCACCCATGTTCAGACTCTGGGTGTTAGCTGTCACAGCCCATCGCTGTCTAATAGCTCCACTATAGACGTCCGGACCAACATTCCATCTATCTGAGGTCAAGCTCTCCCATACAGCTTTAGCCGTCATGCCAGTGTATAGCAGAGGACGGACACCCTGACCACCCTGCTGACACAGAGAGAAACCATAGGAAAAAATGTCCAAGATTAAAATTAAGACTTCACAAACTAAGAAACTATGTAGGCACAAAATGTCCCTACAAAGACATACACATCAGACAGCTTTGACCTTGCATAGACCTGTGACTGTTCCCTGTGAGGGGAAACCTTCCCAGGAGCTAACAGGTTTAATTTGGACACTGAGGTGGATATTAGCTATGATAATTATACCAGTGGAAGATCCTCACACTAATAAGACAGACCTTGCTGTGTGCATAGGGACATTTTCCAGGGATCATTGCTGAATAATCATGGATATTTTTTTTTACTTTTCTTGTAAATGTAATGGCAAACTTTTTTTATACACTATAGACAATTGAAATGTTGTAAACATTGTAACGGTTTTTGGTGGGCGGGGCTTAGCTGGAGGCAAAAGGAGGCTCTGGAGGCAATGTTTTGACAAGGTTCTCCTACAACATATTAGGATATAACATTATAGAGAAGCTTTTAGATCAATCCAATGATGTCTGAAGGATTTAGGCCAAGCGATAGCTTAGAACAGCAATAAACCTGTTCAGTGAATAATTCTGTAAGATAAGTCTCTGGTATAGTCCTGGTTATACACATATTTTAGCCCTGGTTTAGTCCTGTTTGACTGTGACAGCTGGTATATGGTAAAACATTAATCCTTTCTGTTTTGGCACCAGACAACACAAGTCGAACCACCATGTGGCCGCAGCAGGTAGGTTAATTCTGACTCCCTCTGTTTTGCCTCCAGCTAGTGTGGTGACGTCACAGTGACGTAGGTGGGTAAGGGGTCTATACACACCCATTTAAACCAAAACTATATTTATTGCTGCTTTTTAAAAGCATACTATTACTACAACAAATAATAATAACCACTACAATAAACCCCTTTATTTCTGCTTAGGTTTTATCAGAAATATCACTGAAATATGGCAGAGCAAAACAATCTTTCTGTTTATTAATAATATCATGGAGGGGTCTCACTGTGATCGTCCGAGGTTTTTACAGAGTTCTCCACAGTCACAAAGCTGTTTACAATACATTCACCACTGCTTATAGAGTTGGAGCCATTGTCCTGGTTAATGTTGAGAGCCATTAAGACAATGTGGAAACATAATTAGCCATTGTTTTTCTATAGCTTAGCTCCTCCTCAGCTAAGACTTCATCATTAACATCACATCACAACACAAATGAGAAATATTCTACAGTCACATCATTGCCATACAGAAGGAAATCCACTAGGGGCTGTGCTTCCCCTGGTCACTGTATAATTCTTTGCCAACGTGCCAGTGTATGACAGCCAAAGAAAATAAATCGAAACACAAGGAAGCAATTATGCCACATCAGATCTGCAGACAAAAATATTCTAGATATACATCTTACCCTAGTCAGGCTCATGGGTAATTCTGTCCCAGAAACATTGAGATTTAGGCAGAGATACCTATTATATTATATAGTCCATTTCATTGCACTACGCCCTCACATTTATTCACAGTCATGGCAATTGAGACTCAGCAATCATAACTACCAGAATATTTCTGCATACTATGAGGAAACCAGAGAAGCTAGAGGACACACACAAGGACAAGTTTAGGATCAATCTGCAGAATTAACACTACCTGCTGCCTAAATCTTGCTCCCAAACGCATCATCAGTACAGTCACTGTGGTGTCCAAAACACAACCATCACTACTGTGCAAGATCCTGAATTTATTAATAGGACATCCTGATTTTGAGAGCTATAAAACAGTATCATAAAAGTGGGCACATTAATATACCAAGATCATTGCTACATTTAATCCCTAAAACATTGCACCAAAAATTACACTATATTGTTAAAAGTATTCACTTGTTTGTTTTCACACGCTCGGCTATGGAAACCCATTCCATGAAGCTTTCTATGCACTGTGAAGCTAATCTCAAGGCCGCATGATGTTTGGAGGTCTGTAGGGATTGACGCTACAGAAAGTTGGTGACCTATGGCGCACTATGCTCCTCAGCATTCGCTGACCCTGCTCTGTCATTTTACGTGGCCTAATACTTAGTAGCATGGTTGCTGTTAATCCCATTTTGTTATAGTACCACTGATAGTTGACTGTGGAGTATTTAGTAGTGAGGAAATTTCCCTATTGGACTTGTTGCACAGGTGGCATCCTATCATGGTACCACGCTGGATTTCAGTGAGGAATTTTGTTTGTAGAAGCAGTCATGCCTTGGTACTTCATTTTATACCCAGTGGCCATGGAATTGATTGGAATGCCGGAATTCAATGATGCGATGGGTAAGTCAACACTTTTGGCAATATACACTATTTGGAGCATATTCAGCTACAAGTGAACATTCATAAGGAACCTTTATCAATCTATTAAATCCCTAAGAATGATTAATTTCAGAATTGGTCCTGAACCAGAATAAAAACCAGGACAAAAATACACTATAGGAGATGTACACTCTTTCCAAGCATATGACTAATATCACTGGCCTTCCCAGAGGACATAAGCTGCTGGGAATATCCACATATATACAGAGAATAGAACTGTTGCCCTTTTTACTGTCACTGACTGTGTACGTAGGCTGTGACACTTCTGCACGATGAGCAGATCTCCATGTTTTCCCACTGGACCACACAAGGAAACTATTAGCTTTAATTAAACTGAAGTATGCACACACAGCCAATTCTGCCTCAGCACACAGTTTTACATACACATTCAGTACTACTATGTTTTAACCTATGATACTTAACAGGTTTAACCTGGTTAAGGTCATGGTATAATTCAGAGCCTATCCTAGTAACACGGGGCATAAGATAAAAGTAGAGGCAATTTAACTTGGCTGGCTGTGCGCTTTTTTAGACAAGAACATGAAAAACTTGATATTTGTTTCCTAAATTGAATTGTGCTTTGCTTTCTTTAGGAAATGGCTTTCTTCCTTGGGATCATTGTACAACGTTTATTTAAAGGAAGTACATTTCGGCATTTATGGCTGAGAGTAAAAGAGTTCCTTCAGATTTTGTTGGATAGTTAAGGATCCTTCATTTCCTAAATGAGGTTCTATACTTGAAATCTTTGCAGAGAGGGAAACTAGTATATACACATCTTCATCCACTCCAGTTGTTTAAAAATCACCGCAGCTTCTGTGGCAGAGCCTTTGTTGCAGGTAGTTACATGCATTTATGTTAATAAATTTAGCTTTCTTAGTTTTCACAGATATAATATATATAAAATATACATACTACTCCTTGACAGGTATCACTGTAACAAGATATTCTGAATCTGAGTTACTTTGACAAAGACCAAATTGTGATGGATATACGACCACAGGTCTTGTGGGGTGTTATTGGTATGTAGTGCTTAACACCTACCAAAAGTGTTAGGCGCACGCTCACACACACGCACACACATGGTCAAAAATGCCAGATGTCTCATTTGTTTACAGTTACGCTGGTCAAAAGTGGTAACGTGAACTCCCATTAAGACATAAGACAATCACTCAATGCTTACACATTTCCAGGCATTTGCTAATCATTAATGGTTTGGTATTAATATGGTTTGTAAACTGTTGTCTCCATTCAAATTCAGTTTTATATATGGACATTTATGTAGCTGGTCAAATTTTAGTTGTATACCCCATGTTTTACATTCAGTCTAAAGAGCTTGAAGGTTCTGGAGTTAAACCTGTTTTTTTTTTTTTTTTTAATGGCCTGGCCCTAGCATAAAATATAACCTAAAAACTGTTGGAGTTATATGTATTAAGTTCTCAAAAAACTTGGAACGCGACACATTAAAGATATAAAATACAATTTTATAAACCATATCTTCAAGCTAAGGTTCCTATGCTTGCAAACATTTTTATTTCCTGTTCACTTTTCCTTAAAGAAACAGCTACAGGATGTGACATTTGACACAGAAGAGGTCAAAGCTGTTTTCCATTCACAGTATGAGGGTTAAACTGCGTCAGAGGTGCATTGGCAGGCTCATTGTTATAGAATAAAAATAACAAGATACTAATCAATTCTTACTCATGGTCAAGAAACAGTTTAGACCTGAATAATGACTCGCTTTCTCAGATAGCTTCCTCTTTCCAGTTTTGTGTACGATCTTCAACCCAGGTCAAACTATGGCTATTGAGGTAAGGGTTGTACCTCCAATCTTCAGTCACATGCATTTATTTCTTTCATCTATTTTTTTAGTACTTAGTGTTTTCTATTCTAACAAACAAGATTATTAAATCAATTACTTTGGGTAGCTTAACAAACTAATACCTATTCCTCTACATTTTTAACTCTACTGGCTGATATTTTTTCCAGAAAAAAAATGCAAAATTTACTTCCAGTGTTACAAGACTTACTCAGACTTTGCCTTCATGTCATAAGAGTATTTAAACAGCTACAATTTGTATCTTGTGGTTTTACTAGATTGTAAGTGACTGTCTAAAAGCCCAAGCAACCTCAGACACATGAACATAAGTTATTTCGTTAATGTAACTAAGCTAGCTTACTTACTGAAAAAAAATGGATGACACTCCTTTGCATATCTATCAGAAAAGAAATTAAGGGAAAAGCAGTTGTACTATAAAAGGCATTTAACTAGCATGGTTTGTGTTACTGCAAATCAGCACCAAGTGATTCTTACAAATGACATTTATTCTATTGAAACATTACTATCCTGATGAAAGCGTTCTCTTCCAGGATGACTCCACCTGCACACACAGGACATGAGGGTTTACTGAATGGTTAGACAAATACGAAAATGATGTAAATCATATGCTAAGAGTTTCATAGTCACCAGATTACAACCCAGCTGAACAGAAACTGAAAATTATGGAGTCACATATTAGACTTTCCACCACCATCATCAAAACACAGGAAGAATAGTATTCAGCCATCCGGTGGAGAACCAGTGGATCTGCAGAACCTATGCTAAGGAGTTCTGGTGGTTTGTAGTGGTTCAACACCTTACTAACAAGCTTGGTTATTGTTTTATCCTAAGTACATAGCTCCAAATAGGAAAACCACTACAAACAGTTCTCTTTTATAGACAATCCACACAAAAGCCCATATAAAGGTTTTTTTCTTAACAGCAAATGGAACAATAAATCAGAGGAATGACTGAATAACCATATATGTGTTGAAACTGACAGTTTCTTTTCAACAATTTGCTTTGCTGGAACAGGAACTAAGGAGTATGACTTGTTAATCTTGTAGCTACAGCACTAATGTAACTCTGACCTCATATCATCAGCTCAAATTAAAAAGTCAAAGTCGGAGTTCAGAGCTGTTAACGCAGCAGAATGTAACAGAAGGCAAGTGAAGGTCTCCAGACTAGACTTCAGGGAATAAACTGCGTGCGTGTGTCTGTAGGCTTGTGTAATGTGACATGTGCTCAGTACCAGGAGAATAAAGTACATGAGCTGAACAGCAGCTGTGGTTGATGACCTGGCGTGACAATCTGGGGCACACAACCCAGTCACACCAGCTCAAAGTGTGTGACGTGCCACTGTGCTACAGTAAGCCACTCTTTTCTGCTTTCCTGTCATGTTCTCTGTCTGTATAACAGCAACCTCAGCAGTGGGAGTACTGAACTAAGAATAGTTCAAACCCTGGTGAGTTTTCCCCATCGAAGTGGTTTGTTTAAACTCACTAGCATGGATTCTCTGCAGTGAAAACGAGATTTGACCCTGAATCAACCCAACTGTAGGAAGTGAAACAGAAATATTGCGTATTGTGGGAGGCATGCCCTAGATCTTTTTTTAATGTGAGACAATACAATAACCCACAGGATTCAAACTAAGCAAAGGTCAGAACTGTAGTCCTAAATAGCAGCTTGGTTTAAAATGTTTTAACAAGTTATTTATACAATTATACAATCATTCATTTATAACCGCTGCTGCGTTTTCCATGCTCAGGTGATTTTTTTTTCTACTTGCACTTGGCAAAGTTGTTCAGTTATGTCCATTGCCATTCAGAGCTTATTATCAGGCATACAGACACCACGTCCAACTTACTTTTCTTTTTGATTTGCTTATCTGAGAAACCAAAAGAGCAAACAATTCTAATATCAATTTCACTCTAATCCAGACAAATGTGTGAAAGCTGCACACATCCTGAACTACCTTCATGTTTTGTTTCCAACATAATCGTCTCCTTTGCTGACCAGTTTTTCACTCCCACCATATTGAAGATTGTAAGCTTCCATTATGACGTGTGCATATGCACAGAACGTAGATAACCTATCCATTTGGGAATGTAATCGGATGCTGGTATTTATATGTCTTTTATTCTTCTATTTAAAGGATTATTTAAAGGATTAACCCACCTTATTCAATTAGACTCAAAAGTATGAGTGCTTATGTCTCCATGAAAATGTTTTCATTTTGATATTTTTACATTGATACCATTTTTAGAAAAGAACTATAATGCATTTAAGACTCAAACATCCTCCCTCTTTACTGAGACTTCCTTGAAATTCATACAGATCATTTTGAGGTGAATAAAATTAAAAAGCTCATCTATCAGGGTTTGTTCTTCCATAACAAAGTTCTCTTTATCCATTTACTTGAGGACCTCTTCATCTAAATATGCTCAGCTTCCATTTATCTCATTTTAGAAAATGGCATGGGGAACATTCTATCCTTCACTGCTACATCAGTTTCATTTGCCAAACCACATTACAACATGTGTCAAATGTCAGTTAAAGACTTTATAACTGGACAATTGAAACTCTTCCATCCTGCAGTGCCAGTGGCTGATGCAATGGTCAGTAACAGGAGGCCCATGTTCAAGACAGATGCCATATAGACAGGATCAACTATTTATTTAAACGTCTACAGAGAGATAGAGAAATGTACTGTGGTGATTTTAAACGACATGTGTGTGGGTAGGCCACAGAGCCATAGCTGGGAAATGAGGAGGAGGGAATGTTCTAACCAGCAGAGGTGATGATTCCCAACCCAGCCATACTGCTTCATTCCTTCCATATCCACATCCTCAGTGTGTGTGTTTTATAAGAGAGAGCCTGAGATTGAGGGAGGAGACTTAAATAAAAAAAGAGGTGTTTAAACGCAGGTGTGCGTGTGTCTGTGGGCCTCCACATTCCACTTGTGTTTTATGTTCATGGCTTACAAGCATGGAACAATTACAGCAGACACAAGCCATCTTTACACAGGCATGTAGGGCTGCAGTGAAGGAAGCAGACGTCTCTTTGTGCCCGCTGTGTGTGAACACTGGGAACTCATATGCTATCTTCCATGGTTAAACAGTTACACACATTCTGCTGTATATACTGGCACCTAAAACGATCCTCTGTCACAGAATTTCCAATTAATCACCTACACTGACCTATCCCAAGACCTGTGAAATGAATAAGGAATGGAAAATTAACTGCAGGAAAACTTTAGCCTTACTAACAATGTAATAATTATGTTCCTGTGATCATTCATGTGTCCCCCTGTCTGTTTTCAAAACAATTCAGTCAAAATGTGGGACATTTGACATATTTCTAAGTAATGTACTGGCTTCTGACTATTTCCCAGAAGTTGTTGCTGTAGACTGCTGCTTCAGTCGTCTCAGGATTTTGACATAGGCATGCAATTAAACTTCCTCTCTGCGTCTATTTACTGTTAATATCCTGGAAAAGTGAAAATATGAAAAAGGTATGTCTCAGAGAGTGGCATCTTACAAAGAGTTAATAAAGGTGAACAAAACTAAACCAGATGAGCAGAGCTCCAAATCAGAAGGTACGAGTTTTCAGACTCTGTTATCTGAGGGAAGCAGAGACAGGAGACAGTGGAAAAGGAAAAGCAGCTGCCTGAGGCTCATACTTGGATTAGAAACAGAGTACACTCAGGCTAGCAGGTCAAGCTGCTAAAATACCAGTCTTAGTTGAAATCCTCAGCTCATCTAAAGCAGATTCCTGAAGCGCAGACACAACAGGAAACAGAAAACAACTCCAATATTTTTAACACCCATGGTCTCCTAAAATGGGATAAACACATACGTTACACTGCTTAGCAAATTAACAGGCTACAAAGAGAAACAAGAATGCACACAATCCAAAAAGTTTCCTATTCTTTGGGAGTGTGCAATTAACATCATAGTAGCAGCTTATCTTCACACCACCAGTCACTGCGGGATTAAATAAGAAAGTATGAGGGAGTCTCTTTACAGAAATTCCTAATAAGGATGTTAGAATTCAAGCTCTTTTGGGAATGGGTTTGGTCTGAATTATTATTGCTGAGAGAGTAATGTACAGAAGCACACAAACACATTTACATTTTATAACACCCTTTATAAACATAAACAAAGCTACCACATATAGCTGTTGAAGTAACCTAATAAAAAGCAGTGGAATGAAGAGTAGAAAGGTCCCAAATTCTGAGCAGCATCAGATCAACATGCTCAGACTGTCACAGCAGGAGCTATAGCAGCAGTGACATTTCTTAACCATTAATCATGTGCTTAGTCATGGTTTTAAATTGGACTAAAATTGCTATTTTGGTTTTGAACATCTAACAATGCCCAGTGGTGATCCCAATCTCCACTTGGTGTGGATCCCACCAATCCCCAGCCATGACCTCCACTCAAATCAGTGCATCAAGTGGTCCCAGTCATGATCTTAACTCTGCTAATTAACGATTACCACCATCCCCGGCCATGATCTTGACTGGGTGTGAGAACTACCAATGCCCAGTCTTGATCTCCACTTAATATGGGAACCACCAAACCCTGGCCTTGACTTTGACCCATTGTAGGACTCAATAAACCCAGCCTTGTTCTTAACACTAAATGTTAGTTCCCAGAATCCTCTTGTTCAGTAACTAGGACACTGACTAGGTGATCTCAATTAAATAACACAAACATCAGAACAACAGAACGGAGTGGGAGATGAGTGAGTTAAGCCTAATGCAATGTGCTTTTTAAAAAAACACTACAGAATCACTGTCATTCTACTGCCTAGAGATGAACAGTCAGTGCTAGGACGATGGGTGAAATAACACACGAAAAAGATTCTTGGAAAAATGGGCAGTGCATTCCAAAAAAAAAAGGGTTGACCATGTGTGCACACATACAGCATTAACCCATTCCAAGAACTGTAAACAGGTGGGGCCAATTGGAAATTCCACCTCCGCCCCCAAACACTGGTATTTTATCTCTGCATCATTTCGGCCAACCACAGTCCACTAGGATGGCCTTTCTGGGACACAAAGTTAATTCCAAAGCAAGTATACAAACTGTGGTTATAAGACAATTCTAGCCACTGAATACAATTACTGTTGCTTGCCAACCGATATCCACATTGTCCAACTGAGAGTTCAATACTTGATGGTCACTCAAAATCACTGGATGCAAGGCTTAAAAATTTCACCCTTTCTAATGAGAAAGCACTATGGCACTGCTAGTTTTGTAACACAGGTTTGCTGCAACATTCTCCAATTTAGATAAATACAGAGACTTTATATATAGGGAGGCTTCATGAATATACATTCACAGAGATCTTAGTGGTGCAAGACAAACCACATTCTGCACCTAAATAAGAATCCTAAAGTGCATTGACACCATTGGCGCACTGACTACATAGTATGGCAGCATTTTGGTACGTCATCCTACCCAGTATGGCATGATAAGTCTTTAAAATATTGCATAAGTGTTATAACAATGAAAACTTCACTGTGACAGTCACATGGGCAATAAAAAGTCAAACATTTAGATAATAGCAAGCCAAGGTCTATGGAGTGAGATTTTAACCCATCTCTAAGGCTCTGCAGTTTACAGCAGTTTAGGCACATCATGTATGATACAGTATTTTTCTCCCCGACAATGTTTTTTTTTAAAAAAAAAAAATCCTAAATGATTGTGCTTTAACTTAAACAAATATATCAGACAAATCTTTTCCACTTGGTTAAACACAACAGCAGCTAATAAATGTTTTCCAAGCACAGTATAGAATAAAAGTACCACAGATATTTATTTGACTTTCTTAGTATGCTAAAGGATTTACATTGCCACCGTGGTTGTCAGTCGGGTCTGCTCCACATCTCAAAATATCTCTTTAATAAGACATCCGAACAAGTTAAGGCTATATATAATATGTGGGTATTTTAGGCCCTGAGGGGGTAAAAAAGGACCCATGTGGTGCAAAGTGTCAGAGAGAAAGGAAGGGGGGGGGCAATGTGGAGAACGGGAAATGGTGTGGGGATTTCACACTGGGTCATTCCCCGTATGTATGAGCCAAATGGGGCTTATATCAACTGCACTACAGATGGCATTTGAGGATATAGGAAGGTACAGAGAGAAGGGGAGTGACAGAGGGAAAGAAA
>JAOVVF010000044.1:15291522-15351542 GCA_028565595.1 Duopalatinus emarginatus
AATATAAATCTGAATTCATCACCTCCACCACTAGATGGCGGTAGCAGTCTTTCCTTCCTGTACTCGAACCTGTTACAAAACGTTCTTGCGTAACATTACTACGGCTGGTCTGAAGTGATGGTTCACTTACTGTTCACACAGATATGAATATATGCTGTAAACCATTCATCATTACAATCACTCACACATGTTGCAGTGGACCTCAGTGTAATAGTGTGGGTCTCTTCGACAGAACTGTCTGCATGGAGTTTGCTTAAACCACCTTCGTTTCCTTTCTCTCTTTTATTTTCTGTCTTTTTTTTATTATTATCTTATTATCTTAAGTCAAATAGCTTTTTTATCTCAAGTCAAATCACTGATAGATTTAGATTTTTTTTGTCTGAAGCTTTTTGAAAGTCTTTGTGCACAATAACAAACCAAATATAAACTGATACTGGCAGTTCTTGGAATAAAATGTAAGGTCTTAACCTGGAGGGGGTGGAAAAAGCTGTGGTTGAGTGGAAAAGTTTGCAAGTTACCCTTAGGATAAAATAAGTTAAAATAAGTCAGGTAGTAAATGGTCAAATATTGTTCATTATTGTTACATTATTAATAGGGAAAATTAATCTGTTTAACAATATTTAAAAAAAAAATAGGGATTATATAACACAATGCCACTCTCTATATCTGTATATATATATGTGTGTGTGTGTGTGTGTGTGTGTGTGTCTGTTTCGGTGTATGTTTACCACAAATATCTGCAACTCTATATGAACTGAAATCTGGGATTGATGGTCAGCATCAATTTGGTAGGCATGTGGCAACAAACAACAGTACATTGTATAAGTCATGCCCAAAAAGAAGTGAGCTATTTTGCATTTTGACATACTCATCCTAAATGTTTCATCAGATTCATGTCATATTTTAGAAATATAATGTTCTCAATTTTAAAAAGATTTGTGATGTCTTGTAAAGTTTTGACCTAGCAAAATAATGGATTTATACAGGTATGTCCCAACATGCAAACAGGAATGTGTTGTAAATTCACAATGCATTGTTTGATACAGGGCAAACTTTACAGGTTATAGATTATGATAATATCCACATGCCCAGAGTGACACTCTGTTATTGTGCCTGTAACTGCTAACAGAAAGAGTGACTTTTTCACTGTTTCTTAACAGTTCATCATATTATTTTCATATCTTTCTGATTATACATATTATTCCAAATCTCCTGATTATACACTAAATCAATTTATCATGTGCAGAGCAGTGTAGCCATGGCAACCGGATGAATTTGTGTACCTGTGAAACAGATGTTTGGGTTGTTTTAGCAGTTGAATGTTTAACCAATCAAATGAATGTGTTGCTGATTCACTGATGCTGGTGATACAAGGGCCCACCAATACCGCTCACAGCTTTATTTGTTGTTATTTAAATTAAATATGATCTTTATGATATTTGCATGGGACTGTTTTTGAATGTTTTGCCAACTAGTAACCATGGCAACCATGACTAGGCAGTTAGTAAGTATGAATATATTATGTGTGGCAATAAAGATACTCTTTTATTTGTCCTGCAAGCATCATAACTTTTTTTCATCATAACTTTTCTTCCCAGTCCCAAAACAGTCATTGGTCACCTCAAACAATTCTCATTGAAATGCAATATGAAAGTGTTCTGGAAAAACTTTATATTTTTATCTGTTTAGAATATATTTAGTGTTTGTCAGTAATGTATTCAAGTCCGTGTTCTGAATGGCTTAAATATTCTCGAATAATTTTGGCCTTCTAACTGTAACTCTGTGTTCTCTAAGCAGCTTTTGGACCAACTCAGTCTAATACCTCAGTCTCATTCCCTCCTGTAACCCCGGCTTATTCTTCCTGACATATCTCGTCTCTCTGACAGATTGCTTGGCAGTTGGAAATCTGCATTGTTAAAATCAGGCTTGGAGCCAGAGAAGGTCATGCGATTCTATTTTTTTTTTTTTTTTTTTTTTGTAAATTAATAGTAATATTGAGGCACATTTCTTTGTATTCAAGTCAGGAGGCATTTTTTTAGCTTAAATGTATAAGCTAAACACACTCTTCAGAGTTCAAGGAATCATTCACTTTGAGCAGCTTACATTAATTGTTTTTTTATAATTAATATGACCTTCAGTCATGTGTTATTTTATAATAAAGTCCCTGACATTTCACTTCAGTCCTGGACTTGACATTTCATTTTCACCTTGGCCAATTGTTTCACAAGTTACACTTAACGTCCTTTAACTGGGAGCACCTCTAGTGAGAATTAGCTCTTGGTTCATCTATTCCTAATCAGTCCACTCTTCATAAACAAATCAGCTTCCTAAGCTTCATCTTCCACACTAATACTGCCGTAAACATCATCATCATTTGTCATGTTGTAGATCAGCCAAGTTTTTGCAGTTCTATTGTATCCTATAGCAGAAATGCATTCTGGATCTTTTACTCCAGTGTGTGCTGTTTCCAATATATTTCAGCCATAGGCTAGTGCTTAAGGAAATAGTCCCCAGTTTCATAACCCATACTGGCAAGACATGACTGAAGTGCCCTTGAGTAAGGCACCTAACCCCACAATTTCCTTTCTCCTGTCTGCAGAGATAGAATCCACATGAGGTAACTGTGTATCTAATCCAAGACTCCTGGTTATCCAGAGTGGAATTCTGTCTTTCCCATTCTTTATGTGAAGTAATAATTCAGTGAACCACAACACACACATGTTCTTGTACACTCTTGCATGCACACATTGTTAAATTAAGTGTTCCCTCCCCAGAAAGCCCATCTGCTGGCTGGATTCTTTACTTTTTCACATGGGAAATCAAGGCCGTAAACTACACGTCTGTGCTGCATGGAGGATGAGATACAGTAGCACTCCTGGGTCGAACTGCCATAACTCTTTAGAGGAGCATTTATTTTTGGATTGTCCTATGTTGGCATGCTTTCCTGCCCTTGTTTTTGTTTGGAGGTTGTGACATCCCAATGTGGAGAAAGCACTTCCCAGAAAAAGAATGAATATGAATGAAATGAATATTTGTGTTGTTGCTTTTCTCATCAGTGCAAGTTGACAGAGAACTTATTGTGTAACAGGTGAAGGAGTGGATGGAATAACCATTCGCCTCACATTTGTGTTATTTAACATCATTTAAAAAACGGGACCTTATGACCAGGTCGGAAATGGCTTTTTCACTGCAAATATAAAGCAGGCACACTAAAAAGCTGGCAAAAAGTTAATAATAAAATTGAGGAAATAATAATTTCAGTGAAAGCAATGTCTGTGTAACGTTTGGACATTCTCATGTTTTTTTCATTAAATATATTCCTTAAATGAATTCATTTTCTAGACTGCTTCTATCACAATTTTATTGCACTGCCTCTTAAAAGAAATTAAGACATCTGGCTTGTCAATTTTGCAAAACAAATGAGCCCTTATGTGTGTCTGTTCACAATGAATTATTGATTGCTTTATCTTGGGAAAACAAGATCATGTGAATGGACAATTGTGACAGCAAATAAAAGAATTTAATTATAACAATTAAACTATGTTTTATCACAAAAACCTTGGCAGCTGCAACAGATGTGCACAGCGTCTCATTTCTGAGGGATGACCTTTTGTATATCCATGCCAGACCTTCCACACTAGAGGATTTCTGGAGTTGGCTGACAACTTCTTCAAACTGTTCAATGCAGATTCCTTCCAGAGAAGCTTGAGTGAAAAGTTGTGTGACAGGTCAGGCCGTTCAAATACACCCAGCACCATCTCCTACTCTACAAATATCTCTTACACACAATTTAGGCATGTTCAGGGTCATGCATACTCAAACATTTCTTGGAAAAGTGTGAAAAGAGGCAAGATGGCCTTCTGACAGAATTTTACAGCTCTTTGTTCTTTTATGTTAAGATCAACATTCACATTTTCTTTGCCACCACATATATCCTAGCCCGAACAGTCACAATCCAGGCTGAAACTGGAAACTCAAACATGATTCACTCAGAGCCAATGCATGGAATGTTATTCACAGTGATGCTTTGAAGGCCAGAGGCTAAACGAGGCTTGCTCAATTAGTGCATCCCTTCCTCAGCCACAGCTCTAAATGCCGTGTGGCATGTTTGACTTTGGAGGTGAAACGAGAAACATCGGCTGTCAGACATGAGCCAGATAGAGGGGTACAGCAATCAAGGAAACTTAGTCCAGCGTTAGGCAAGACTTCAATAAAATGCCTCCTGCCCGCTTTTAAAAAGCATTAGTCCAAGGCAAATTAAAAAGTAGAGTGCAATTAAAAGAAATCACTGTGTAAATGTTAGCATGTGGAAGTTTTCCTTTCCTTTTTTCAAAGTTAAGAAAGGGCCCGGGGGCTGGGGTGTGCAGCTGCTGAATATTACTACATACATCTGGTTTTGATAAGGCACTATTATTATCAAAATCATAAAAGTGTAATGTGGTCGCCTCTTGTACATATAGATGTTAGAACCCTAGTACACACAAAGTTCATCTATTCACTGCCATATGAATGAATAAAGGGATGGAGTCACTGAAATGTCTGATGCTCACTGATTTCTTGAGTTGTTCTTTAATAGCCATTAGCAAATGCGTGATTTGTAAATCAACCCCTTAACGTTAACTGGTTTAAAGAAGACATCTTTAGTGGTATTTAATAATAGCTTTTGTATACTGTGTGTGTATTGTATTGAGCTCACAATGTAAATATAATAAATAATATAAAGTGCTTGTGAGAAAAAGAGACGCAGAAATTACGTTTAACAAGCTCATTATTAGTTTTGGTGTTTGAAAGTTCTATTCATTTATTACCCACTTCGGTAGCCTTCCAATTAGGAAAGTAAGTCAAGCAATTTATCTAAATATAATTTATTTTGTTATATAAGTCCCAGATTTTATTTATGTGTTAATCTCTAAAGCAATTATGTATATAAAATACCAAATATTGTATACCATCAAAATTTCTTTAAAGATACCACATGTCAGAGCCTATGTGATTCCCATGACCCTTGCATGTGGAGTGCTGGGAAAACAGCAAGCTGAAATGAATAAAGATATCTGAAAAGTTTCAAAGGCAACATAATCAGTGTAAGTGCATTAGATTTGTATCTGACAGATGTCGATGGCATTTGAAGTTGGGAACCTCCAGAGCCTCAAGCTAAAAGAGTTCCAGGATGTGGGGAAATTACGTGTAGCTTGAAATATTTATGTTTAGATAGCAAAGCTCGTAAGTAGTTTTGGATTACCTGGCAAAAACGATCATCTCTGGTTAGTCTTTAGTTTACTCCATTCTGTTTGAGGTGACAGATGTCGCTCCATATCAAATGGGCTATGGGTTGTTGGGTTTCCACACACAGAAAATGCAAATGTCTGGCCAGACCGACGTTTCCCCTGCATTACAGTGGATATTTCCGAACTGTCAGGAGGGTGAAGTCTGGGTTTTGTGAATGTCCTCCTGGCAGAGCACTTCAAACCCCGATGCGGTGGCTTGTGCGTTCCCCATGGGTCACGAGCCAGTGCGACTCAGTCCATAGGCTCACTTTTCACTCAGCAGCACACATTCATTTACTGAGACCTGACACTTCTGCTGAGCCCATAATGTAAAAAGGCCTTTTTCAGCTGAGAAAATATATCATTAGCCCTTTACAGTGTAATACTTGCCACATTACGTTATGAAATGGGGTGTAAAGCAGTTGAAATACATGCAGTTTTCAGAGTGGCTGATTTTCATCGCTTTCTAGAGGAGTCACCAGTGAGTGGAGAAGACGAAATAATGTGCATATCATCGACTTCTTATAATATGCCTGGAAAATAAAAAATGCCCAGTTAACATAAGATGGTACAGCAATGACCCATTTTGCATTGGAATATGAAATTACGATGCACAAAAGAAATGGACCCTTTTTAACTTGATGAATAAAACATGTCTGATTTGCATTGCTCTCTCATTACAGTTTAAGTGAAGGGCATTTCTGAGGTGATGAGAAGCACTTTGAAAGGATTTTCACTTCACAAACATTTTTACAGCTCTGACAGTCTGTAACCTACGAGGCCATGGTTCACAGTTTACATCCCTAACAACCACCTCAGCATGCCACATGAGACAGCCAAATATAACTGCTTCCTTCAAAATCACCAGCAAGAGATCTGCATTTGCTTCTGGTTTGGTCGTTAGGATTAATTAACCAGCACAGGACACAGTCAATGCAAATTACAGAGCAACATAATCTTCAGTAGGAGATCGGATACATACAGATGGTGACCATAATGTGTCCAAGTGGAGTGTTCCACATTTGGAATATCAACACATCAGGCAATCTGCCCACCAATCTATTCAGCAATCCTAATCATCCAAAAGTTGGCATTACTGTCCAATATTGAACGAGCACCATTCATGTGGTAGCAATTTGGTTTGCCAACAACCAATGGTGGCTAAATTCCTGACCCCCTCAGTGCCCCTTCTTATTCCCTCAGCTCTCCTTTGAATAACCACATCTATGGCTGAGGTTGGTGGAACGTGAAACGGCAGCCCTGAGCCATTAAAAAGGGCCAAGCAGGTCTGTAGAAATGCTAGTCAGTGGCAGAGGCCATACCAATTCTACTAAGTAATGAGCCAGACGTTTCTATGCCACATCAAATCCAAGTCACGCCACCTTCTCTGTCCGCTCGTGTTGCCACTAAAGAGAGGTAAAAAGTGAAATTACTTTGTGTGAAAGTTTCACACATTACCATGACATATTTGTTATATTACAATATCTAATCTGTACTTCATTTGCATCTTGAATCAGAAGTTAGGCAGCCATAAAACTGGCCCTGAACAAACCCAAAATCCTCATACCAATTTTTATAACATCCTTAGATTATAAAACAGGAAAAGCAGTTCCTCATTTACTTTCTTGGTAGAAGAGAACTTGTGCTATTAGTGCTTGAGCTCCTTTTAAATTGCTTCATTACCACACTAAGAGCAAAGCCTTTGACTTGGAGGAGAAGGCATCATGCACTTACAAGGTCTCACAATAAAAGTCATGCTTGCTGCAATAAGACCCGCTTTGTTTCCAATACATCCATGGTAAAACATTTATTAGACTAATTACAACAAGCTCCCATTGATTTTTCCCCCCCCTGTGTTACAGATGCCTTGGCAGAGATCCCATGTCGTGTCACAATGTCGTTTTATTCAACGCCGTGGCAGAGAGTGCAGGGAAGGAGAACAAATTGAGGCAGTATGGTGTGACTCATGAAATGAGGTTTCCCCAGGTCTCATTCAGGGCTCAGCACTCTAGCAAAGGGGCTTATTTTAGTTTAGGTGAATGTTAGCTGTGTGTGCAACACTCTCAAGAAAAAGATTACGAGACCACTTATACGATCACCAAGATGTCTGATCTGCATATATCATGAGGATTCTCAAGAGAGATGTTTGTCTTGAATAGCAATACAATGAATAACATGTAGTCAGAGATCACCAGTGTGCATGAACGTTAATACTACTAATATTATTTGGTTAAATGATAACTTTTTTCCAGGTATGAATTATTTAGTAACTAAAAACAAGCTAACATCCAGCTAACAATTTGTAACTTCTAAATATTACTTGGAATAGCATCCCGTCAATGGTCATGCTCAGTGTTCCCAATATAGGCCCTGTCCACTGCCAGCCAGATGAGGATAAAAGACGATCAGCCGACTGAAGATGTAGTAATTAATTAAAAGCTAATGTTGAATATTTTAGATTTTCTGAGTTTTAGAATTTCAGAAGAGTTCAATACATCAAAACCAATGACAGAATAATTCTTGCCTCATTACATCATAAAAAGGGTTGTTAAGCAAAAGCAATACATTCCATTTTCACTGTTATATTTTATCTGCTTTCTAAAGTCATGTAGAGGACATGAAATAACAGTTTATTCTAATAAGCCCAGCAAATATAAATGTCCATTTTTTTTCTAAATGTTGCGTACAGTGGTGTGTCCTTTTAGTGTGTATTCATACCATGTGGCCAGCTTTCCCAGGACTGTAGAGCTGCTGCCACCATGACCAGGATAAACCGATTACTAAAGATGAATGATTGAATGAATAAATTTTACTTTTATTGTCTGAAATCACTCAAACGTTCAAATACTTTTTTGCACATTATAAAAACATTCTCTGATAGCTATGTAGGAAAAGTATAAGGAATACAGTAGGCACCAAGTTAGTTATGAAATGAAACGTTCTTCTAAAACGGTTGTTGCAGCAGAACTAGCCCTATTTTGCTGCTTTGAGCATGGCATATGCCCACATATGGTTGTCTCTGTGCCTGTGTGTGGGCACTTCCCTCCTTAAATCTGTAGTGTTTATAATCTTGTTTTGATTGGAGCTTAAACTACCCCTGCAGAGACTGGTGCCTCGTAGCCGCACTCTCAGACACAAGAGCCTAGAGTGGCGAAGCGAACTCTCCGGAGAAAGCATTCTCTGTAAGCAGCGCAGGGGAGATGGGCGGACTGCCAGGCCTTGCGCCCAGGCACATGCCCACTGTACGCCCACAGCACAGCCTGAAACCACACAGGGTGATGGCAATGAGTGGTCAGCTTTTCTGCTTGCCTGTCTTCTATCCACTACCATGTGGTTCACTTTATCTCACACAATGAAATCAGGCTGTAATTACAACACTGCTGCTGATGGGGCATTCATTGCTTCTCTTGAAAGTATACAGTCTGTGAAAACAGTGATGATAGACTTTTTAAAGCTCAGCACAGCCTGGGAGTCGGAGAAGCCTTACAAAATGCTTTGCATTCGCTGGTTTGATTAACACACACAGTGTTTTGTGAATCTCTTCCTAAAGGCAGTTAAGGTTATGAATCTGATTAAGGAAACACAACAGCAGGCCTCCTGCTGAGCTCTGCTTCAGCTCTTCCACAGTTCAGCTCTTCAGCAGTTACTCTATCCCACTGCTTAATGACTGCTACCCCAGACATGTTTAATGTAGAGGCTAATCTCTTTTTCCTCCTTTTCCCTTGAAAATCTGCACATCATAAATATCTAAACGCCTCTCCCAGGAGTCAATGTGAATAGTTAGTCTGTCTTAATGGGCACTAAGAGATGTTAGCGAGTATTATTTACTCCCCAAGCCCCATTTATGCCGTAACTACTGAAAAATACAGATGTCCCACAGACAGGCACATACACACGCTCACACATAGGCACACGGGCACACTCAAAGCATAAACATGCTCTGTAAACACAGGGTAAAGACACACTGTAGTAAAAGATTGGGAATTAGAGGCTGACACACAGCTACAGCCACTAATCTAGAGGGCTGTGATAGCAGGTATGCGCTCTGAAGGCCTTTAGTCACCCCCAAACACTGCATGTTATTGCCTTTATACACACTGATGAGAGGAAGGCATTTGTAATGAGGCCACTGAGGCTAAAGGCAGCAAGCAGTTGTATAAAATTGGCCTTCAAATTACCTCACTGAAGTTTTGATGATCCTCACAAATACTACATGGAATGTGCTACAGCAAGGCTGTTTTATCTACACTGTTCTTGTATGTACATAAAGCCAGTCTACAAACAGTGTATCGATGCACACACACACACACACACACACACACACACACACACACACACACACACACACACACTGCAATTATTTGTTGAGGAAACAAATTAGACTTTTCCCAGAACATTTTAATTACACTAATCTGCATATGGGGAAAAATAAAATCCATGGATTTTCCTTAACCATCAGCAAAACAAAAGGGATTGATACGCAACCTTTCAGTTAGCCTACATTTAATTAAATGTAGGTGTAGCTAGCCTAGTACTTTAGTAACAACAACAACAACAATAATAATAATAATAATAATAATAATAATAATAATAATAATAATAATGAAAAAAAAGATGCATTAAGAATGAAATGTATCCTGGGCTGCAAATAATGAGGGCATTTACGGATGGATGGTAAGGGTCCAGCTGCCACACCAGAGGTGCTCTGGAGGTAAACATTCCTGAAGTATGACAGATTCACTACCCCATTTCCACATACACCTATTTCCCTCCCTAAAGAGCAGTGTTACACGCCTTGCATGGCAATGTACTAACATCTCTCCCCCAAGACTCTTAACCAGTTCCCTTCTGCCCACAGCACAAATATGTCCCTTTTCCTCATTTGGGCCATTTGGGTCAACTATGGAATATATGTTGCCCTTTTGGGTCCTCACTGGTTAAATTACATTTAAGAGGAATTCTCTCAGCGTTGTTTAATAAGGGCTGGTTTTGATTAATCTTTCCTTGAAACCTTTTGTTAATGCAGCTACTAGACCCATATAAAGTCCAATAAATGGGAAACCAGTGCCAAACAAATAAGAAAAAAGAGCAGCAATGATGGAGTTTTTCATTTTCTTTCTAGCAGCTGGCTCGATCGCTTTGCCAAACGTGACCATTGTGCCCACACAGCACTGTCTGTCCATAAAGGGAATTCCGAGTTTTTGCTAATGTGTTTTGAGCATACAGTGTTCAGATCCATTTATAAAGACCATGTGTTACCGATTCTGTGGGCTGAGCTGGAGTCCAGAGATGGGTGGTGATGGTGTGGTTGACTCAGGGCTTTGACCTCTCATGTGATTACGAGACCTCGAGCCCTCTGGGGAAGGAGAAAGGCCTTGTGTGGTTGTCAGACTGAAATAAAACAGGCCGCTCCGAATGGCTGAGATGTTAGCCACGATGGTGGTCACTAGCAGGGAAGTTTACCATAGCAAAGGAAAAGATGTTAAGAGGAATATTGGAGAGAGAAAAAGCTCAGAATGTCAAAGAACAGCTGCCAATTCCTCTTCTAAAACTTCATGCCAGTTCAGTCCAATAATCGCTATCCAGTGGGAGTTCATATGGATACTTTATACGTTAATGCACCTGCCTTTATGAAACCAAGAAGACCATAAAAATTAAGCCATAAGAATAGTTTTATTCTTGCTAAAATAGATCATTAGGATCATTAAGAGCTCTGGTTGTGATATGATCTTTTATTTTGTATAACTGCGCAAAAAGTCCTATTTTGTTGCTTTCAGCATCTTTTATTACTTTATTCAATTATATGTTGACTAAAGCAATCCCTTAAAGTTGTACTGTTTAACTCATTTTCCATTCCACATTAAATCATTTCCTATTAATTCCCCGTATTGAATAAAGTAGAGCGAGTCACACATAAATACCATTCATTGGTGGTTGTATTTAAGTGAGTAATAAATGTAACTTAGCAACTTTTATTCCTAAATGTGAGCAATTTGTTTAAATGGAACAAACTCTGGATACGCTCGACCATTATGAGGATATTTGTCCATATTATTTCCCTCACTAATCTGGTGCGTGTCGAGTCTTGATAGCTGTCAGATGGTAAATCTGTACTCTGCACTGGACTCTGCTGGCCTGGATTATTGGCCAGCACAGGCTACATCCACACGTTCTCCAGCAGTGCTTCATGCTAAAACGTCATATTCAATGAGTGCATTAATGATTCCTAATTTCCTGCATACTAGAGGGCAATCCATATTTCATTACATGGCTGCTGCAAACAGCGAATTATTACAACATTTAATGTTCTGGGCAACATTGTTTAAACAACAATGTCATAACTTCCATCTTTGCCATCTGTTTTGCAATGAATGTGTCAAATAGAGTGAAGTGTGTGACATTCTGATGGCATGAAAGACAGCATATAAACATGCACACACACACCCACACCCACACATACACAGAATATGGCAACTTGGTCTTTACTTCCTGTTGGTGGTTTTACTAGTTCAAGCTTTGATGCATGCCATAATAATAGAACTGAACTCAGCTAATGAAACTGCATACTGTCAGATTAAAGGGGTCTTTTGACCCACCACACACACTCACACACACAAAATACAGAGGTCCCTCAGAGTGATCCATTGCCTTTAAGCTGCCACAAAGTTTACAGTAGTGGTTTTCTGATGAAAAGAATAGTAGCGGAAGTGTGGTAGTGTATAGATGGATGTGTGATGTACTAAAGAGTTTAATATGTGCCAGTCTATAGATAACCAGACTTCAATGAATTTTCCTCAGTGGAGTTCTCTCTACATATCAATCTCCACCTCTGGTGCACTCACATTCTGCTCTTCTGTGATGATGCCTGTGAGTAGTTAATTAGGTTGGAACCCACAACAGATGGCTCTTTAAACACAGTTAGTAAGTGTACACATACAGTACACTACACATTATCGTAATGGATCTTACCCCTGTTTCAGAGATGTGCAAAAATAGTACTCTACTAAATGGACTGGAACAACAATGCACCCTGTTAAGATTAACATCAGACTATCACACTATTAGTGCCAATTCTCAACGTTGAATTTAGAATAAATACATCTTTTATTTGATTTATGAACAATAACTTCAGTTAACCAGTCACCTAACATATGCCTACCCTGCAAATTGTTCTGTGCTTGGCAGGATTACAAATTTTAGATCAGGAACTATTAGATATATTATCTTGTTTTGAAAGTTAATTACTAGTTTGCATCTCTGAATTCATGGTATTTCCAAGTTATTCTAAGATTTCTTATCTCTCTCTACTAGTATTAAATCATGTTCTCCTCAAATTCAGCATGTATTTCTCATATTTCACCAAGCTAAGTGTTTGTCTTTCTTCTTTTCACTCACAATCAGTTTCCTGATATTTAAACTACACACACTCATCATGACAGAAATGTGACTTTTAATTTGTGCGCTTATAACCAATATCTTCAGCAGCTGCTTTGTCCTGGTCAAGGCCGTAATCGATCCGAATCCTACTGCAGGAATACTTGTGTGGCAGAAATACTAAAACTTGGATAGAATGCAAATAAGGGCATGTTCATTGGGAATTGGGAAAAAAACGGGAGATCCTCAAGGACAAACAAGTGCAAACATGGGGAGCATGTAAAACATACTTTTTATATCAGACAGTAATCCAAGCTCATGATCAAACTGTGGGTCTTTTGTTCTGTGAGGTATTAATGCTACTTGCTGCACCACTGATAACACTTTAATCACTGTCTACACTGGTAGAAGGGTTTTGGGGTACATCCTTTCCCCAGAGAAATAATCATGTTTTAGCCACATTTTGTCGGTGATCATCCTATGTGTCAGCTGGGACAGTGTTCCTTCCACTTTCCACCCTGTCACACTTTCCACCTAAAAACTGCTTAAAACTACAAATTGTCTTCTTCTTCCTCTCATTTCTTGATTCCCTTTAATTCTGGAAATATTTTCTGACTTGACACAAGGATGGAAATCTAGTGTCAAACTTTCTGTGTTTAACCAGTTGATTCATTTGTTGGTGTGCATTCATAAGCTGTCTGGCAGTTTAGGTCTGAAGATTTTTTTCTTCTTTTTTTGTAGGCAGTGATTATATAGTGCACTACACTAGCTTAATTTGCCATGACTCACTGTAAACTCCTCCAGCTGTCTGGGAGTTACACACAGGAGAGTTTTTTATTCACTTCTGTCCATTTTTCTCCAAGAGGCACACAAAGACGGGAAGAAACATGAAAGATTTGTATGAGTCATAAGAGAGGCAATTTGTTCATTCAAACATGACACGGAGGTCATATGACGCTCCTGTATTTGATAAATGATGCACACAATGTGTCAGAAAGGCTTAAAGTCTACTATATTCTCAGTGGTCATATGTCCTGGGAAAATGACAAGTATAATAGTCTTTATAGGTATTATGTTGAATGATAAATATCATTATTTAACAAAAATACAAAACAGTATGACGTAGGTGGCATGAATTGCATTTTTAATAGAACATCATATATACATGGTCATTCCATTGCCTATAATATTTCAGCTGCTCTATTATGGGTCAGTTTAAAGCTTAAAGCATGGAAAGTTCTTCTAAAGAACAGTTATTAGACACATCTGACAGAAACTGGATCCACTGGTGGAGATATCTGCATTGTTATAAGTGTTCAAAGAATATTTCAGCACAGAGTAATAACAGATACAGAGACAAAACTCTCACCCAACACAAAAAAAGTACAAAATCAAAATCAATAAATAAATCAAATATATACCATATAAATGTAATAGCTATGTGAAGGCTATGTTTTCATTTACTTATTTTTTATTATTTTTTTAAATCTTAAATCTGTAGCTGGTATTATAACCTCTTACTAACACATTTAATGGTGAAGGAGTTCAATACTGAAAATACAGTAATGTTTTCTTTTAATAATATCATTAGGTAAACTCACCGACTATGTACACATGAGCTTGTGGCCATGCTAGGTGAACAACTAAATTTTTTATTATCCACAATATACAGTTAGAGCATAAAGCAGTCTGGACGTAAACATCTTGTGCCAAGAATAAAATACTTTGCAACTACACATTATACTGGATTACTTTCAAAAATGTACAGAGCCTACCAAAAAGGCATTACATTGCGCACTCTGCCTCCATCAATGCGCACATTTTACATAAATATAGACAAGTCTCTTTCTTCACAAGACATTATTCTCTCCACCACCCTTCTATCCATTATCATTCTGCACTCTCTCTGTCTGTCTCTCTCTGTGTCTGTCTGTCTGTCTGTCTGTCTCTCTCCCCCTCTCTCTCTCTCTCGCTTGCTCGTTGCTTATCCTCCAACCTTAAAGTCCATGACTCCTTCAGTCCATGTTCAGCTCTGTTTTCCTCATCTTCCAGCTCAGACTGGGTACCAGCAGCTGCTGTACGGCTTGATGATGTCGAGAAGGGTCACGCGTCGGGGCACCAGCACGACGGAAGCAGCAGGAGGTACAAATACACAGCGCATGTGTGAATGTGTGTGTACAGCTTAAGAGACTGTGAGGAACTGCATTTATGTGTGTGTGAGAGTGCGTGTGTGTGTTTGTGTGTATGTGTATGTGTGTGCATGTACAGGTGAGTGTGTTGAGCAGCGGGTAGCAGCTTTCTGATCTTCGTTCCATGTGGAAATCTTAGTCTTTACTGGCTGGCCCTCAATGAGGCCAGGTGGTCACTGTGGTGGTTCTGAGCCCGGAAGCGCAGCCTCTGCTTGTTGGACTTCTTCTTCTGATCTTTGGGCTTGTGCTTCCCTGATCCCCCTGCAGCAAACACACAGAACAAAATACTAATTTTACACAGCAGCTTTTTTTGTAGCTGAACCTCAAATTAAATCACCCCCCCCCTCTCTTGTGTTCTCACACCAGCGCAAATGAAGTGAAGTGAGAGAAACTTAATAACCTCTAAGCTACTCTTAAACCAGACTTAATGCAGCCCAGGTGTGAGCACAAGACTGCAAAGCATGTTGGGAAAACAAGGACTATGCAGGACAGCACAGCAAATACATGCACAGTGACTACTCAGTTCAGTTCACGTGTCTGTAATAGGGTGAACAAGCCAGTGTTTCTGATGAAGTAGAAGTCGGGAGTGTAACAGCCAATATTTGAAAACCTCGTCAGAATTGAACGCTGGAAAAATAAATGGATATTGAGCCAGCAAGCACTTTCTATAGTTCACAGTCCAGAGAGAGAGAGTGCAGGGAGGAATACTGCTGAAAATGAGCTCGTCTCTAGTCAGGTTTCAGTGCTCAGCTTAATATCTCTTTATTGCACTTGTTTGAATTGTTTAGTGCAGCAAAATGAGGCCTGAGTAATATGTGGTGTGTTTATCTAAAATGAGACTCTCACCCATGGCCGGGCGCTTTGGCTCAAGCAGCTGCCCCTTTGGCCTTCCCAGCACAGCACTGTAAATTCTCCGAAAATGATTTTCTTAAGTGGAAACAACCCTGAGAATAGACTGCGGCTGTTTTAGCCCTTTTCAGTGGCACAAAAATGTAACGGTTTCACGTAATGTTCCAAGGGCAATTTCCTGCTATTACTCCAATCACACTATTTTTGGGACTAAAATCTTCCAGTTTAGCAATTTGGCAGGATTCGAAAAATGTTGTCTTCACGCGATCACTTGTTATTTGTCCAGAGAGGCCTCCAAATTTTTGGCTCCCACAGCATTATGTTTTGCCACTTCAACTTGTGCTATTCAGGAGTACATGAACGTTTCCATGAGCCTCGTTTAAAAACACAAAAGTTGCTGAGCTGGTTTCACAAATGTCCCTTTCTATTCTAGTGAGTTACAGCAAGGTTATGACTCTATGCAGACACAGCGTACTGTGCTAGAACATCTGGACCATAGACTTGTTTTCTCACTAATTGCCATTTAAAGAGGTCCTTTTCATTTGAAACTGTGTTGCTATGCACTTTATAAACAGACCTTTTCTGCAATCAACTCAAAAGGAATTACGTTTGATGGCAATAAAGACACAGCTCTGTTTCCACTGGAACAAAACAGAACATATGTTTCTTTCCTCCCAGAAGTATAGCAAGACCCCTGTTATGATTAGTGACCCATCTCGTTATGATCTTATTATAGTCTTTTATTATAATCTATTGTGGTGTGCTATGCATATGGCTAATACAAGTTGAACTCCAAATCATAAACCTTTAAAAGTTCCTGAAAGCACTGAGATATATGCTTCATAATATTTCATAACTGGCAGCTAGAGGGCAACCCACACCTGCTGAATGCTTCATCACTATTAGACCAAAACAATGCTCAAAATGGAAAATTATATCAAGATGTCCTGAGCATTTAATGGGTCTTAGTCTCACCCGTGCACAATAATGAATGAATAAACAGTCGTTTGAGAGTTATTTTCAATTGATTGCCAACATCTAATCTCAGGATACCCTCCTGGGCTGGTGTAATTTTACAATCAGCACACTTAGAGTGTGAACAGTGAACTGAACTAGAAAAAGATGGAGCAAAAAATAGATGCACATTTGCTTCTTTGAATTAGTTTTGAGTAAATAGTGCGGTGACGTGAGAAAACCTCAGGCTTATAGACTTACAGTATCACTGCTTTTCTTTTGTACAGAGATGTTAACATCTGCATTCATTCAAACAAACAATTCAGAGCAAACATCCAGTTTATTCATATACATTAGCTTATTACTCCCATCTTTTTTAGTCTTGCTTTGGTCACACGGGAAACTGGTTACAATCCACTGGCTGACCTCTGAACATGTAAATCCACGTTTCTCTAGATCGATGTCTTTTTGTATGACGTTAAAGTTGCATATTTTTTCCGGTGTTCAATTTTGCATGTAAATCTACAGTATTATGTAGTTCTTGGCAGCATGCTGAAGTTTCCTGTATGCCTATTTTATTATGAAGTTACTTGAAATTGTATATTGCATTATATGGATTTTTTTTTCTCTGTGTTGTATATTGTTGACTTGTACATTTACCCATGTATATTTGGCCTTTCTGTACCTTAAAGTTCTTGGCATTGCACTGAAGTTTCCTTTTTGCATTCTAAACTGTCGTGCACTATGTCTGAAATAGAAGCATAATCATGTAGCAAAGTTGGCACTGGTTACAGTTGTATGCTTTGGTTGTACTTCTTATACTTGTTAGACATTTTGGGTAAAAACAGCAGTCATACGGAAAAATGCAGATGATTTCCAGGTGATTTTTTTTTCAATTGTTTTGCATGTTACATATGGATAATATCCATCCATCCATCCATCCATCCATCCATCCATCCATCCATCTATCCATTCCTCCATCCATCCATTCACCGTTCATTCGTTCATATATTTTTAGTAAGTTCTTTATCCTGATTGCACAGTTACAGTGGATCCAGACCTTACCCTGATAACACTGTGATGTGGATGTGAGGTATTAATACACCCTAGATTGTCCGGCACCAGCCCTTAACAGGGCACTATGCACCTACACATTCACAGCTTACCCCTTTACCCACTAGAGCACCCAGAGGAAACCCAGGTGGACACAGGGAGAACAAGCTACATGCAGTATAGATAATCACCCAAGCTCAGGGTCAAATAGTATGCTGCTCTATACTATTATTGGATAATGACAATTTTTATTAAGTTCTGCTGAAACTAAAATTTCGACAAAAATTCACTTGCTGTTGGATAAGAGTTCAAACTCTTGTTTCTTTAATTCTGTTTTGTCCCTTTTTATTTTTACTTTGGTTGTGCATTGCTTATAGAGCGCAACCTTTCTTTCTATTACTACTGAACTTGGGGGTAAATTCACACCCACTGTAGATGGTCACGCTGTTTATGGTGGGCTCCAGTGCACAGAAAGCAAAGTCAACCTGTTATGAGTGAAGCAATGACCTAATGAAAAGAGAACTATCTTTTCAGCTCCAGAGAGCTATCTGGTCTGCTGTCCAACCCAAAGTGACTTCATCTGGATGACTCAAGTAGTTCAGGAATCGAAAGGCCTAATCTTATCAGTACAGCATGTGGTTTAAAGCAAATCGATGGCTGACCTCAGGAAGGCATTACGCGAGAGCGGTAAATGGGCCTCTCT
This sequence comes from Duopalatinus emarginatus, assembly GCA_028565595.1. Taxonomy (NCBI): domain Eukaryota; kingdom Metazoa; phylum Chordata; class Actinopteri; order Siluriformes; family Pimelodidae; genus Duopalatinus; species Duopalatinus emarginatus. The sequence goes on from JAOVVF010000044.1 coordinate 15,309,912, forward strand.
GCAAGGACTCGCTGCTCCTTCTGTTCAAAACCTTCTCAGCTTTCAGGGGACCAATAATTAATAACTATCTCCTCCACTCCTGACCCTTCGAAAAAGGGCCAAGCAATGAAGTGAGACTGTGAGATACAGGGGAGGCATACTGAATAAGGCTTAAAAGACTCAGGTGGACTCACGTGGTATAGCCAGTATTTTTGGTGATGCATGATTTTTATAAACACACAAATGCAAAGACCATTATTTGTGCATGAAGGAGAGGTCTACTGGCGCCAGTGAGATTTGATTCCAGTAGCAGAAATTGGATTAGCAGCCATTAAGGGCCTCCTCACACATACATTTATAATGCTGTGAAGGGGAGCGTAGTTAGAGCCAGCTCGCCACATCTGACACTATAGACTCCTCTATCTGAAAGAGAAAACATAACACTCGCAAAGCACCATGAATGCGTGTATGTGTTTATGTGTGAGTGTCAAAAAAAAGTGCACATGCATTACTCTTCCTCACTTATTGTTTCCCTATATCATATGTACTGTTGATTGTGAGTATTTTCAGTTTCTTGCCTTAATGATTAAATTAGAAATGTAAAAAAAACAACAAAGAAATGCAACCAAATTTATTTTCAGGAGCTCAAAAGTGACACATTTTACATGTAAGTATTATTTTTTTCCTTGTGATTCAGTGAATTTTATTTGAAATTCGAACTGTTCTTGAAATGTTATTTTTAGGTATAACATTATATTGGCGAACGTATCTTGAAGGTTTCTTCGATTATCCTATGGTTTTCCATGAAAGTTTTTTATATAAATATATACAATATATAAATATATAACATTAGCTTTTGGTTGCATAATTTGGTTTATGAAATGTTTTATTAAATGTTCTCTGCAGCTATTTTGTCACAAATATCAGTCAAGATAACATATTTCAAGGCTAAATAATACATGAACAGAACTTGTATTACTTGTAGCTTATAGAAGACTCAGATGATTTAGTTGTATGTGAGATTTTTTGCTTGCCATATTTGAGACAGAAGTGTATCTAGCAGGCTGGATTTGCATCATATGCACATGACTAAAATCTCAAGAGTTATCTCCACAAGTCAACAAGCCAGGTATAAGCAACATGTGAAGTCTACACAATCCAGCATTTTTACAATACAAATGTTCTTCATAAACATTTAGATTCAAAAATGCTATTGGAAGAACACAAGAAAACCAGGAAGACGAGTTCGAGTGATAATAGAAAAGTGAAATGCAAAGATGGAGATTGATCTAGGAGCAGAAGTTCATCTTGCCAGCCGGCTGACAAGAGCCTTTTCTGCAAAGCTTCACTTAGCTTAACAAGATTACACTGGATACTACTTATCCCACTCTCTCTTTCATCACTGTGCTCTGCTTAGTATCACATGGTATGACTTAAAACACATGCATTTCAGATGAAAAATTGCCAATGCTGAGATTAGGTGTGTCATTATTTCCTCATTGTATTTAATGTCAGATGTTTTGTCAGGAGATTTAGCAGTAGGTAAAAGCTTATGCTCTCTGAAGATACATACATCCTACTGGAGGGAAGTGAAAATAGAAAACTGATGGAACAGAGGGCACCAAAAGGCTGGAGGGCTGGGAATTAGCAGACAGACCCATTCTCTGACAGGATAAAGCATTTGAAGAGAGGTTAACTTAGATATAATGTTACTGTTGCAAATCTGTTATTTATTTATTTATTTATTTATTTTATTATTATTATTATTATTATTATTATTATTATTATTATTATTATTGCAAAGTCCCTATTAAAAATTTCTGTCCATGCTTGGTTCCACTGTCAACATCCAGTGTAACCTATTGAATTGAACTGTTTAGCACTCCAACCTAACTGACAGTTGATGGTCAGCCAGCAAATAGCTGAGAACTCCAGCTCTGGGTTCCTAATCAGAAGGCCAGGGGGTTCAAGCCCCAGCACCACCAAGCCGACACTGTTGGGCCCTTGACCAAAGCCTTTAACCTTCTTTGGTGCTGTGTTATGACTGACCCTGTGCTCTGACCCCAACTTCAAAAAGAATTTCACAGAATTTCATGTACCCTGGGGTAGTGGTGGCTGAACAGTTAAGGCTCTGGGTTACTGATCAGAAGGTTGGAGATTGTATCCCAGCACTGCAAAGCTGTCACTTTTTGGCCCTTACCCCTCTCTGCAAAAGTGCAACTTCCTAACAAGCTGGGGTATGCGGGGGGAAAAGTATTTAACTGTGCTTTAATGTATATTCAACAAATAAATGCGACTGCTGCACAAGATTCAGAATACTCCATGGATTGGTTCTTACAAATAGCCGAGAGTTCACAGGAAATCACTTTCACCTGTTAGAGCTGAAGATGTTCCATTAGATCACAACTAATCGCCTTTGTACCTAAGCAACATTTAGATGTTTTCAACCCAAACATTTTCCTGAGTTTTTATGACCTCCACCAACATGTCATAATGGAGTTACATCAGACTCCCATAAAGAGGCTGATTCCTGTCTGGTTCACATGTGGGCGTACATGGATGGAGTTCCAGTCCTGTGTCACTTAGAAAATAGGACATAATTAGCTGCAGTTATGTTTAATTACTGTGTATATGTTATGTCGCATTTCTGATGAGTCACATATAAAGATCTGTCTGACTTATTTAATAATTTCTCTGTTTTTTTGTGTGTGCTGGTGTGTGTGTAGGCATGATTTCACCCTCACAAAGACAGGAATATCTGTCTTTTTGACCTGCAGGTTTTATTTAAAAACCCAAAAGAGTCCGAAAGTTACATGTTCTAAAGCAGATAGAAATTCCACCAACCATAACATATTGAAAGTTAACTGTAAATTTAAAACCTCCTCTTCATGGTTGTCATGAAATTTTACTAAGAAATCACCACTGCCAAGACGGTGACCTTTGCACACTACCATTACATAAACCATTTGAAGGAACATTTGTTTTCTATTTTACCCCTGAAGCTGCATTTCCTGCACATGATAAAGGTGGTGGGAAGAATATATATTCTGTGTGTGTTTCTCAGCCAATAAGAGCACAGCATTTTTTTCCTCTTTCGGAGAAACTAGCCCTCCATTTTCCCCTGAATATATTAGTGTAACTTTCTGAGAACTGCTAAAACAACTGGGTTTCCATGCTCCAAACCATTTTTGCTTTATAGGAATGAAAACAACATGCACTGAAAAATGGTTTAGAGAATGCTGAGCGTGAGAAAAGTGGATCTTTTTTATTGTCTGGAGATTTCTGAAAGAACACAAGCACAAACTGGAAAACAGTCATAACTACATACAGTTGTACTTCCAGGTAGAGTATCAAATAACTGAAACTGATGTGTACCTGTACTGTTAGCTTCTTTAAATGCTCTGGTTTATATATTCTGCCCCAACAGAGCTGTTCTAGATGACGGAGAAGTCGGTGGACTAGCTTGATTTGTTCTCTATATGTCATACCCTTCATACCTGTCACTGATGAGAGACTAGCAGGAGGAAATCTGCCTTATATCCACAGAAGGAGCAGATTTTTACAGTGAAAAAGAGGAAGGGGCCAGGAGGCCAAGGGGCCTCTGCAAATAGCCAGGCTTACACGCTAAAGACAAGAAGAAGGGAACGCAACATGGGAAACGCTTCAAGTTGCTGCAATCATGTCTGCTCTCCTTTACATCCTTCCATTTCAGAATCTCCCCAAACACCTTTCAAATGTCAGCCTGCTCAAAGCCCTATCCTCCTGAGATGAAAACAGAGGAAATAGATTTAGCGCATCTGTACGAGCTGTGCTCAAAATGTGCGTTTGAGTGTTTTTGATGTTACGCCCTAAGACGTCTGGAGTGAGCATTTCACTCTCAGATGAGACACACTTGACTGCTGCTGGACAGCACTCATGTGGACATCTGAGTGAAGTAGACAGCTTTTATCATCTACCTGCTGAGCTACAGGAGCTCTGAAGCAACCCCCTGCACAAAAGCAAACACCATCACAGCATATTTCACAGACATTTTCCATTCTATATGCGCACGTTCGATTGTGATATAATTTCGATTTGCGATTTCGAAATGGAGATTGTTGTATTTGGAAACAGAGCTACTGAAACGCCGAACCGACAAAAAAGTAATGCGAGGTAGTCAAAGTGCCTGTTGCTGTTAAAGCTGCATAGGTTAAGGGAAAAACTAGAAGCATGTCAGGCAAGAGGTCTAACTGTAACCACAGGGTCCTGCTGATTTGTCAGGCATCCAGGTCCATTATTCAGGTTCATTATTCCTTCTAAACACACAAAGTGAAGTTAAGAAGAAACCAAACTGCCAACAAATAAGCAGAAAAACCTGAGAAAATGAACACAGAGTCTAGGGATTTCTTTTATTGTACAGCGTTATTGTTCTGGGCATCATTTAAAATCTTGTGCACAAATCTACATACAGCGTGTGAAGAAAATGCAACTTTTGTAATAGAGCAAATATTTCCAGATAAAGCTTTAAACTCATTTGGCATTTGTAAGACCAGGAGGTGTCTTTCCTGTAATTTTGCATTCTGCTGGAGTACACATGATTAAAGTGACAGAGAGCAACCTCCAAAGCTTACATCCTTACTTAACCACCCAGAAACAGGTCTTTGTTTTGACTAGGTGTCTCTTTGAGTGGTCCAGCCCTCTGGACATGAGTGGGTCAGACACCACCACTTCCCTCCACAGGCACATCATCATGTTCTGATTACAAGCTGTGATGTCTCAATGAAGATCGCTGGGAGGAAAGAGGGAACAGACAGAGGGAAAACAGAGAGGTTTCCAGAGCCTGAACTGGTGCAACTGCACACCAGATGTGGATGGCCATGCTCTCTCTGCAAAAGGCAGTCAGGGTCGTGGCAATGCTCAGCTGAAACAAATTCTACACATACACATCATCATGTATACGTATCCAGGCATCTATCCATGTGTGAATGCACGAATATGCATGTTTACTGAGGACTGAGGAGGAAGTGCGTGGCTTGCCATGTGTGGTGCATAGAGATGAAAGAGTATGTGGGGGCCCTACGCAAAGGGGCAAAGCAGAGGATTTGGCTGGCAGAAAAGCCAAACACTACACACTGTCATCACACTTCTTTTTAAACTATCACCAAACACTATTCACATATCCGCTGAACCATGCTGGACACCGTATCCTATGTATAATATATTCCAAGAATGATTTCTCCCTCTCATAAACAAGGCCTGCACAAGACTCCCAAGGTGCCTATATTTCAGCAAAACCATTGGCAGATATGAAACAAAAAAAAAATCTGTCCTGCAAATGAGCCATGCTTCTCCTGGTTTGAGAGGGCCAGATGACGGAGATGTGGAGAGGAGAGCCCTCTTCCACAGGAGTCCCTGTGTTTATGGGTCATGCCTGTGGTATGATGATGAATTCTCCATATAAAAGCCAGGAAGATCGTCGGGTGTTTCAAATATTGCTCTCTGAAAACAGTTGCCGACAGAATGACAGCGGCCATATTTATTTTGGTCAGGGAGCAGAGCACTTTGTGGGGAGTTAATCAGAGGCTGCCCCCCCCTCATAAGGAATGTAACCATAGCAAAAAAAAAAAGATGAAGAGAGAGATACACTGTACATGTGAGAGAAAAAGTCTTTCACATAGTGTTGGTGTGAAAGAAAGTGAGAAAGTGTGCCCATAATTTGGAAGATTTTCCAGAAGCCCTGAAATAAGCACGATGTGACTGAGATGTATATAACAGGTGAGAATTTGTAGTCTAGATAATGAACTATGAGAAATGACTAAATAGGCTAAATATATTTGCTGATGTGGTGATAAAACACCTCAAATCCCAGCTCCCTTTCTAAATAGCGTAATAGTACCAAGCTTTCCTTTAAAGAAATTCACTAAGCTACAGAATGCTTGGACTAACTTGAGCACATAGCATTATTTGCTCAAGTTCATAGCTGAATCCAGTTATTGGCTATGAGAAAATGGGCAGGGATTCTTTTTAATCTGAAGAAAAGATGATGTGGGTTTCTTGTAACCAGGAACCACAAGGACTGCCAGTGGATAAACCTTGAAACAAAGTCCCAATCAGCGCACTGGGCTTTAACCCCAAAATATCTACCACAAACTCAATGCCTGCTCAGTGAGTGCACTGGATTTAAGTTCTTGGATGAGAAATTGCTGACAAAAAATCTTTTTGATTTCTAAATTGATCTCTGCCTGTCTCAATTTTATACATTTGAATTGACTTGAAGTTCATTTCTAATCACTGGCAACAACTGGTTGGTGACCTCTGGATGACCTCGCTGACCTTCTTCAGCTTTATATTTTATTCAGGTTTTATGCGGCGGATGAAAAGGGATTGTGGTGTTAATGTATGCAAGGACACACCGGGCTCTATCACACAGAGCTGGCTCTCTGTCAGTGCTACAGATTGAGATAATTAAAGAAAGATTAGGCCACAGACCCGGCAGTCACAACAGGCTTGGCAATGGCCATGAATAATCACTCGGATACAACACCAGCCAGCCAGAGAGCGCCACTTGTCCTGGGAAAGCGACATGTCCAATACTCCTGCTGGCCACCCTCTTCTGTTCAGCACTTGTCTGTGATAATATGTAGACATAATTCAACATTAATCATTCCTGAGTTTCAGCACCAGAGCCAAATCTCATTGCGAGTCATTGTCAGCAGATTGCTTTCTACTATGACAAGCCCCATGCTTCTGTGAAGAACGCCAACAGCTGAGAGTAATCAAATAAATAAGCTAAGGTAGCGACTCTTTCACCTTTTCCCTTGGCCTCTCTTAACTAAGTGCATCCAAGAGGTTTTGCTGTGATGGTAAAAGTGCAGTGCTTGCTATTTGTTTTGGATGAGTTGGCCCAGTGTGTTTCTCCGCAGACAGGAATGACTGGATGTGCCAGAAGAAGTAAATTAGCTGTCTGTGGAAGCATGCATCTGTGCTGGCTTGATGGTAGGACAAAAAATGAACATGTTTGACACAAAGATGCTCAAAAATGGGTCTGGATTTTGGTTTTCCAAACCAAACATGGGCAGCAAGTCAGATGCCGAATACATAACTGAAATGTTTGGATGCGGAGAAGAAGGATATCTCTGTCATGGTACTGAAGTTCTTTAGTATCTAGTCATTAATGCAGAGAATTCCAGGCGAGACTGTACGTACAGGAAACCAGATCGGCACATGGCCTGTGTCATGGAAAGCCCAATCCATGAAAGATTAAGGGCAATTATTCCTCTGTACCATCTCCTTCACTGGCTCCCAGACACACCTGGCATGAGAATCGAATTGTTCCCAGCTTCAGACTTGTCTTTCCACTCTTCCTAACATTTAGACAGATGTGTGCAAACAAAAGCAGCCGGGTGAGCACTCTGAGCCAGGTGTGGAGGCACCGGCAGCTGTCCACAGAAGCAACCTCTTAAGTGCAAACCAGCTGTGTGTAAACCTCAGTTCACAAGCCTGGAAGTGATGAAGACATTAGATCCAGTCTGTTTTGCTTGTTGGTATGATCTGAACAGTCGTATTTGAATTTTTCACTGACTATACTCTGCAAACTTATAGCTTTAATGTCACAAACCAATCCCAACTCTAAAAGCCATCTAAACTGAAATGCCTTTGATGTATTAGTCTAGCAGATGTATTACATCGACACATTCTATAGTAGCAAAGTAAATTATTTGAGTGGCGTGCATGTTTCCTTTTACAAAAATGGGAAATCGATGGCATCCCACCCGACGCTTTAGCTTGAAGCTAAATCCGGGAGCTATTTGAAGTAATTGGTTGGAAGTGAGCGTCTGTCTCTCACATCATATTATCTGTTGCATGCGTAGCACTTTCCAAAAGGGCTTATTATTTATCCTTACACATGCTCAGTAATGTGTGTGTTCATCACACTGTTTCCTGCTGTCTGAGTAGGATGAAGCTGTGTTGCTACCATCAGTGAAATTAGCCAGTGAGTCCGCAGTAGTTGTGCAAGACCTTCTCCTCTCTTCTCTTCTCTTCTCTTCTCTTCTCTTCTCTTCTCTTCTCTTCTCTTCTCTTCTCTTCTGTCCTGTCCTGTCCTGTCCTGTCCTGTCCTGTCCTGTCCTCTGAACCTGCTGTGGAGATGGTGAGGCGTTCAGGTTTGCTGCAAAGAAAATTTCCACAATCCTGACAGGCCATGTGGGGTGAGCTGAGCTGGAGGGCTGGAAACATCAGTCATATACTGGAAGATTACTTAAGGGTGCTGACAGGACTGTTTACACAGATACAACCATTAGGACACTTTTCTTTAACGGCCTTTTCTGTAGCCAGTCTCTCCTCTCCTCTAATACACTCTTCTGTTCTTCTCTAGTGTATTTTCCCTGTTTGATGATGGGACAGAGGAAGGCGCAGAATGGAGCTCAGCAGGCGTTTCATTTTCGAAAGCAGTCAAGCGCCTATTAATAAACAGTGTTTATGGGCCACGCAGAAGCCCACTCTAGGGAGTCCCGCCACACGCTGCCACAATAGGCTGAAGTGCCTGTAGGGGAGCGTTGGCACAGCAACCGACTCCCAAGCTCCAATTCGGAGCAGCCAAGCAACACTAAATTTCCACGCCTGACGGCTGCTGTGGAATCCTGTATAATAACTACACCATCATCAGAATGTTTCACTAAAGCAAATAATTATAAGCATTTTCCATGTTTTCACTGGTACCCTAAGGGTATCATAAATCCGGTTGGTCAGATCAAGTGTGAACCCTGAATATCTGTAAAATCTGTAAATAATTCGGGGTGGTATTTAAACTGAGTGCGATGGAAACAGGATGACAGATAAACAATGCCAGAAACAGTGGACCTTCATATTCTCAGGCTGTTTTTCCTCTCTGCTGCTTTCTCCTATTCTCCGATATCCAGTATCCACTTAATCCATAACTGTATAGAGGTTCTTTTCTTATGTAACCCAAGCCTGGTGTATAGTGTCTGCATTTAGACATATTATAGTAATAGTGATATTACCCTGGGCCTGTCTCCTCAGACTCCTTCTGCTTCCTCTCTGCACCAGTGCACCAGTTACTTGGGACAGTGACATATGTTTAAACATACATGTTCATAGTTGTTCCCTAATCCTATTTAGGTCCCTAAATGTAATTTGTTCTATAGTGGAGTAAAACCGTCATATTAGGTAGCATTCAGGGACTTATTTACAAAGCCCTCGGAATCCAGTGTAATTTAAGCGGTCAGTTGGGAGGAATTCTATCCGGTCCGCTGTTTTAACAAAGGATTGAGAAATGCTCTCAAAGCCTAATTTAAAGTCTTTGGCCCTTTCCTGGTCATCTGCACAAGCTATTTTACTAACTGGGTCAGACAGCCAGAGTATCATGTCAAATTTCTACTACTGCTTGGAAATGGACTTTGCCATCACTGGCAACAAAGACAGAAAAATTTAATAGTCATCATATCCATGTACTCAAACACAGTGGGATGACATGGTTCTTGAGAACTTTGGTACAACATGTAAAAGGAAGACAACAGCATGATGCACAGTGACTGCAGAGAATAACAGAGCTTAGTATGACCAGTGAAAATACTGAACATGGTGCTTGAATAAACCAATTAAATTAAATGTACCGCTATTTGACCATTTGTACAAAAAAATAAAATTAAATATAATGACTTCATCCTACAACAGGACAACAAACACCTCAAGCAAAATCTACAGACACTTTAAAAATAAACTGTGTGACCCCCAAACCTGATTTGATGAAGGCGGAGCATGACAGCTGGCAGTGTTGTAACAGATACATCAGGAAAAATGGACAACGATTTGCCAAGCAATTTGGCACAGTTAGAACAGGGATGTCAAGAGGAATGAGCTCTGGGTGGGTTACGGCCAGTTTAATATTACGGCTGAGAGGCAAAATGCAAATTACAGGCATATAAAATATGACAGCTAAAGCTATTAAAGGAAAATAATCAATGATGAGTGATGATGCCTGCCGACCGGAGCAGAGTTAATGCTCCCACCCGAAGTGGATTATTTTCCTATAACAGCAGGTTGCAAAGTGTTTTATTCCCTGTATACTGCAGAATTTTGCCAACAATTATCATTTTTTAGTCAAGTCAAATTAGTTACACTTACATATAAATGGCAATAAATCACTGTTCCTTCACTAGCTTCTCTGTTCTTTCCTCTCTGTCTGTTCAAATTAATAATTAAAAAAAACCCTCATCTTATCATGTTACTGAAAAATCGAAACTACAAAGTCCCCTGTCCTGAACATTCCCATAAATAAAAAATACTCTCTGTTACAACATGCTGACACTGGAGACCTATTTCATAAATGTTAAATAAACATATCATATCAATACTATACTGTATGTAGTTCTTTGTTAAATAACAATATATTTGTAATTTCTTTATAAGTAGTCTTAAATTATAAGGGGTGCATGCCATATACGTCCCTACAAATAAACTCTTACTATAGAAATGATACCTACAGAAGTGTATCTATTTTAAAACAGACCTACAATACCCTCAGACAAATCAGATCAAAAAAAATCAACAGCACTGTGGTATAATAGAGATTATTTATTCATTCGTCCATTTTCAGTACTGCTTTATTGTTCTTTAGGGACACACTAAATCCAGAGCCTATCCCAGGAACCCAGGAATAAACAGAGTAGCAGAATATTTCGATTTTTTCTCTATTTACATATTCACAATCCAATCATTATGTAATCTGTGATTAACTCTGAAACATTTGTGAAGACACATTAAATGTCTTACATAATTCACATATTGATGATAGTGAGTTGTACAATGTAGGTAGGAATGATGGTGGTGAGAAAGAGGGCATCATTGCACATAGGTGGTACTACAGAGGCTTATACTCACAAAAATATATACTGCATATATGCATATATACTGTCTTTGACTCAATTATGGCAAACTGGCAGAAGAATGATTCCTCAGTGAGTTCACTTCATTAACACTTTAACTATGGCCCCAATCCCTGACCTTATACTAGACCATACTAGATATGCCGGTAGGTATGTGTCTCAGTGCTTAATAATAATAATAATTAAGTAATTTGGGAAATATCAGGCTGGAGAAATTAATCCTGGCCTCAAAATGAGCTATCATTAAACAATGATAATTATTCTTTCCAACACCAAGAATCTTCACTGCTACTGAAGGAGACAACACACAGCCTATTTCATAAAAGAATCGTCTAAAATGCTCCTCAGTGTGCTTCTCACATCTCACCTGAACACAAGCCATAGATTCCTCAGGCTATTTTCACCGGTGTACCTAAGATCCGAACAGTAAAGGTCTTCAGTTTAGAGTAATTTCTTTAACTTCCTCATTGGATGCCAAGAAAAACTTAAATAAATATTGATATTTGAACAAACGAACACAGTCCATGTGAGCCATGGACACTTAATTAAAATGTCCATGCAAAAAAAAAAAAAAAAAAAAAAAAGGAAAAAAACATACTCAGTATATAAAAACAGCTAGAGTTACAGGAAGGGTTGTTCTTATAGTGACCTTACATCGCAATTATATGTGTACTTACTGTAACAGGATCATAATTCAAGAACCACAAATGAGATATATGTAATCAGGTGAGCAGGAAATAAAACTCCAGAGGTTAGACATGAACCTTTATTATACATGTTGGTTAATAAGGCTTCCCCTAAATAGCAATTATTTTAATTAGCAACGTTGGCCCGTCAATGTTAAACGAAGTGCTTCATAAAAAAAAAAAAAAAAAACTCTACGGCTGTGTTTAGAGTGCAAATAGTTTCCTCCAGACTGGACCTCTCTATTAATAGTGAAGCTGCGTGCAGCACATACCGCAAATAAGTCTTGAGTAGACGAGAGGAAACAGAGAGTGCCACTGCACTTCATACACTGAGCAATTCCACTATGAAGAGAGGGAAGAAGCCAAGAGAAAATATACTGCGGCAAAACATAGCAGGCAGACTAAAGTGAGCATGGAAAAACACTAATGTATCATGCATGAAAACACACCACCCGCCACTTGCAATTCAAATAAAAAGATTGAGGTTAAAGAAGACAGTGTAGAGCATAAGATGGTGAAACAGGTGAATGTGAAAGTACTGAACATTTGTCTCTTCTTGAACCCTGTACAGGCCACTAATATGGCATCTATCATTGGGAGAAAATCTACAATGTAATGGCCTCTGAATAAATGGCTTGGAATAAAAGCAAGGCTTAGAAAATCTACCAAAAATACCCGTTCACTGATTTTACACATTGCTGTCTCACTCCATGGTAGTGCTGCTAATACTTATCAGGGGAAAGTAGCTAATACATGCTCATGAAGGTGACAGCATTGACAGCAATTGTCATAATCATTTGCATATTCAGAAGATTTACTGAATTTGCAAATGCGACTGCATCAGGCTTTACACACTGGTGGTGTCAAGCAAGTAACAGCAGCTGTAATGTGAATTCAGGAGCTGTGTCTCCTGTATATAATTAACAAAGTGGTCTACTAAAGTTGCATGGACAAGTCATTGAGGTGGTAACAAGAACTTTTCAGACTGCGTATCTCACCTTTCCTGCAGTGTCGCATAGGCATTTTGCACCTCCTGGACTCAGCGATCGTAGGGCATGGTATCGTGTCCCTTGGAGGTTTCTTCACAATATGCCTCGTGCGAGTCTCCAATCCCCACTTGAAGCCGCATGTTTTGTTTCTCCTGGTGCACGTCCCCCACTCGCTCCATTGGCCCACCTCACAGCCCTCTGAAGGAAGAAGACAATAAGCGTTTAGAAACCACTTCACACTGCATTACAGCAAGTAAATGAGAACAGTGTAAGAAAAGCAGTTTCTCATGTGCTCATTTTCACTCCATTTCCATTACAGAATGTTATCAGTAATTACTCTTTATTATACCATAGCTGTGACAGCTGTTCAGACAAGAGTTTTATATTAATGGATTAGTAACAGCTCATGTATGGGGTCTTTATGGTGGATGCACTGAAATATCTAAAAAATATCTAAATAAATCTAAACATTATAATAAACAGATCAAAACCTCTGTTGTTATGGTGAAGACTTCTGTAAGGAGACATTTATGCAATAGTCTTTGATATCAGTCATTAATTTTTCCACTGCAGGAGAAAATTCAGTACAGCAACTTTACGGTTTCTCTATAACATGACAAACTGTGGGTTTTTATAGTATGGTCCAGGAAAAGGGTTTTATTGTAAGTAATAACAAGGCAACGTCTCTTGTGCTTTCTATGACGTTAAATGCTACTATGAATGAACGACACTACTTTGGGCCTTAATAATTCATTATTTTATATTATATAGAAACTTTGTACCGCATGAGCAGCTGCCTTTCATTTGTAAACAAATGCCATATCAGTGCTTTCTCTTATGCAGGCTTTCCTCACCTCCACACTCCATGCTGTCATCCAGCGGCGCAAAGCCCTCGGGACACTTCTCATAGCAGCGGGTTTTGTGCAAGTAAAAACCAGGCTTGCACTTTGTACAATGCTCTTTGCTGAAACAGGTCTCACAGTTGTCTATCCTGCATCCTGCAGAGTGGAGAAAAAGAGAGAGAGAAAGGTGTTGAACACATAAACATTATCGACTGCATATTGACATCTGCATCTGATCAAGGCTGAGCAAGAGACTGTTAAAAAACGATTAAGGTTAAAAAAAGGGAGGGGGGGGGGTAGATGTTTGAAAACGTCTTCTTGGGGCAGTGCTAAATTGCTGAATGCTTTTTATCCCTGTATCCTCTTTACACTGTGTGTGTGTGTGTGTGTGTGTGTGTGTGTCTGTGTGTGTGTCTGTGCGAGATCATACAAATATCCTCTACTAAAGGTCATAAGCAACGACCTCATCATGACCCCTTTTAGCAGGGGAGAGAAAAAGCACACAGTCAAGAGGTCAATCTTCAATAATTACTCTTTCACATGTATCTGAAGCTGTGGCCTTTTTGTTTACAGTCTGTTATGTATCATTGATTCATAGCCAGATAGATATGACATGATGAATGATCTGTCAAATTGTGCAATTCTCCATATTGTACTTAAATCTAGCTCTGAGAATCCAGGCTTGGTTGAAAACTTCTCTTACGGCCCATGCAGTTTCATCCTGTTGGCACACCACCAAGATCAGACTTTACATTTAGGTAGATTACTTTAACTTCATCAACAGGACCATGCATTATAAGGATTGTAAATACTGTTTAGAAGCCAAGTCAGATGCCTGATGTTCCTTAATTCTCAGATTTCAGACATTGCGAGTCTTGATTAGACATGATAAGCCATACCCTGTATTGCATGACAGTGATTCACTGTAGCTTGCACTCAAATTGGAGTCTCGATATGCCTTACAGAGGTTCCTTAAACAAAGTGTGCTTTGGTAAATCGGATGCTCCTTGAATCTGGGTTTATTGTGTCAATTATTATCATAGACTGAAATCACCATATTAGGTAATTAGGTTTCTTAGAGAGTTGACACCAAGGAAACCTCTATACGTTTCATTCCCAGCCTTTCCAAACCTGTCTAAACAAAACATACAGGTTCCGAAAAGATTCCTCCATTTTAATGCAGACCATTGGTCACCTTTTTGACATGACACTCACCTCAGCTACAGTCCTGAATACAACCTTCATACAATCACTATTATCTAACCATCACACACTCCAGCTGTGGAGTAACAGGCCAGTAAAGCATAAGCAGATTATGAGTGGGAATTTCCTGCCTGAGCAGAACAGAGCATCTTTGAGGCTTTGGGAAGTTTCCTAACAGAATACAATGAACATTTAATGTGATACGAGGAATAATAAGACAGGCTCAACCATCCTTGAATACCTCACATAGTTTCACTATGGTGCATCAATGTACACTGTCTAGTCAGGGTAAACAAATCTTTTCCTCATATCTGTCTCCAACATACTGTCTTCACACCGTCAGCCACCAGCAGACACCACAACAGCTCAGCCCTGTTTGATAAACATGTGCTTTAGCTGGTCAAGTTTCAATGTACTGTAGAGTTCTTGGCATGGATGCAAAGGCCACACAGGAGGATGTGGTGTGCTTTTGTTGCTAGTGAAATGAGAGCTCTGAGCAGTTCGATGTCCCTACATGTCCAGCACATGACGGGAACCAAGAGCTAATAAATCACATCTGTAATTGGACAACCCTCCCCGTCCATTAAACTTTAGGCATGTTAAGCCTGTCATCACTTGATCACATTTTTTACTCCACAGAAAATGGGAAAAAAAGGTGAAAAAACTGGAATCTGGTGCAGAGTGCAGACAACAGTCAGTTCTTTTTTTAAAAAGTGGACAAGAGTTGAAGTTGGCCTGAATCCCTGTGAAGCTTTCAGTAGATGCTTAGTGCAGCAGGGATATCCGCCCTCAACCAGCCTCTAACCACCATGCCGAGGTGGGGGAAAAAGTCCAGCCACATTTTTCCATTTTTCCTTCAGCAGGCCCAGCGGAGGGAGCCTGGCTGTTCTGACCTTCTGCTGGTGAAGGCATATCACACAGACTTCTTGCTCACACCCAGCCATGTCATCTAGTAATGCTGAGTGGTAAGCCAAGCCTTTTGTGGTTTTACCCAGGGCTCTAACAGGGACAGTGCTGACGGTTGCACAGGCAACTATCTATCACCAAGATAGTGTGGTGAATAGAACAAATTACAAACAGCACAGTGTTCCTGGCCATGACTTCCTAAAATGAAAATACTAACTTTAAAATGTTGTTGTTTTTCTACAGACACAGAGGAAGCTCACATCCACCCTAGACAGATATGGATTAGATACACTAGATAATTTCACTGATCTGCAGATAGGCAGCATGCACCAAACCCATTTAGCACTGCTTCTGCACAGAGCTGCTGACAGATCAGGGACAGACGTCTTTCACACTGTCTGGACCAGGCTGCATTATGCGGTCGGTGCAGGCACACAAGCCAAATGCAACCTCTGTTTTGCAGGTCCCAAACGACGTCACTGTAAATGGAACAGCCCATTCATAACCAAAGGATACAGAGCTCTGGCAGGTTTACACTGGCATTTTGCTGGGTTTGTGCAGAGACCTTAATGGTTTTTGGGTACCATTCTGGGCACTGGGCATTTTCTGTAACTTCTAAACCAGCACATAAATTTTCCTTTAAATATACTAGGGGGTTAGGACAGGATGAAGGTAGGAGATAGGACTGGTCCAAATGTCTGCATTTTCCAATGTGGAACAAATTATAAGTATTATAATACATCTTAAAATGCAACAGAGCAAATAAAGGCTTGGGTGACTCTGAATAGTGGGGTTATGTACATATACAGTATGCAGTCATACAAAGACAAGGCAAACAGTAGTTAATGTGTAGAAAGTATACAGAATTCAGTATGAATTGGATGCTCAGAAAGGCTATAAGAACGAAATCAGGTAAATTGTCATATATTTCAAGTTGATATAATGGACAGAGAAGTCTTTTTTTAGAATAAAAAAGTATACAGAATATTTTCTCAATCAACCACTATGCTTAAACTCTCATTCACTCACTGTAAGCTGCTTATCCTACTACTGGTTTGTTGGGGAAGGGAGGGGAGGGGGGGGGGGTGCTGGAGTCTATCCCAGTACTCATTGGGCAGAGGGCAGGAAAACACCCAGGACCGGTTACCAGTCCATCACATGACAGACACACAGACACACATATTATTACACCCAGGGGCAATTCACCCAATTCTTTGGACTGTACGAGGTAAACTGTAGCAAACCCACAAAGACACAGGAAGGACATGCAAACTTCACACAAAAAGGACCCTGGTCATTCAGGCCGAGGAATTAAACCCAAGCCCTTTGAGGTGTCGTCCTATGCATAGGTGCCGCCCTATTCCCAAATACCTGTCCACCTAACCCAATATTTTACCAATGTGTTTTTACTGCAGAACAGAACGGCTACTCTCCTCTATGGGAGTTACACACATTATAGGGCAACACTTAGTTGTAAGCCCTATAAATCACAGCTATTGATTTAAATAATTCATCATTCACAACTTTTTGAATGTTTTAGCACTTGCATTGAAAATGGAGTGCTGAGAAGACACAACGATAACTTAAAATGATTACATTAATCAACGTACAGTGCATTGATCTCTTTCTCCTGTGCCTACCTATAAAACTAAATGGGATGGACTAACCTACTGAGCTGCTAAGTGTCTTAGTGACAGCTGGTAAAGTTATTGCTGTTATCAAATTCTCCATTTACTGTATTTAAGATCGAATTTCCAGAAGAACCACCTCAGCTGTGAGTGTGTGTGTGTGTGTGTGTGTGTGTGTGTGTGTGTGTGTGTGTGTGTGTGAGAAAAAGAAGAATACAGGAGGTTGTAAGATCGATGAGAAAGCATATTTTACTTGAAAAAACTGTGGAAAAACTGACGGTACATGCAAAGTTTTTGCTTCTGCAGAGCCTTATTATTTTCCACTTTTATCTTCTGCACTTCCTCCCCATCAAACTCGACTTTCACCCTTCGCTCTGGCCCGTCTCCCCACATAAGAAGAACTAGGGTGGTGGAATGACCTGTTTATTCCCATGTGAGTAAAAGTCTGCACCTGTAGGTTAGGGTCATTGAGCTGATGCTCACCAGAGAGCGTTTAGAGAGTGTGGTGGACGTTTCAAAGCTCTGCCTGACCCTCTAGGCCCTGAGAAAGGCTGTCTGACAGAGTGTCAACCTGCTGTTCCATTGCCTTTGTTGTTGTTTTTCCCCCTCAAAGTCTGCAAGGCATTAATCAGGGAGATAACATCATACAGACGCCCTTGGTTGTAATAACATACAGCTCCTTAAGTGAATTCATACCCATTTTTTTTTTACGTGACCAAGTCACACCATTACATACAACGTTTACATTTTATTACCGTGCTTCCAGTGTGCCATTTCCCAACAACAAACTTTTTTACACTAGTCTTGTAAGAACACCTCATTATAGATAAGAAGAGCTTAGGGAAGGACAGGAAAAAATGTAACTTAAAGAGGAGGGTTAAAAGTGAGACTGATTATGTGGATTATGGCTAAAATTGGGATCACAGTGGGATCAAAGTAAGCTTTCAGTTGAGATCTAATGATACGTGACTGTGAGGTTTTGTTCTGCGAGAAGATCTCTTTGAAAATGGGACACAGATTAACTTGCTGTGCATCAGTCTGGTTTAAGAACAATAGTCACAGATGACACAGATGGTTCAGAGGATCCAAGATTTTTTTACCACTAGTTTATAACCAGAAATTTATCTCAGTCCTACTAACCATCTATATTTCAGTGCTCACTAAAATTGGAGAAAAAAAAATCTTGGTCTTGGGCAAGGAAGTGGCTTTTTTTGCTGAGGTGTCTGCGGTGTGTCTACATTATTGGGCCTGGAGGTCCTGACACGGTCCTCTGAGGAGCCGTTTCTGTCAGAAGCTTGGCTTCCACAACCTACTGGGTTTGAGTTCCTTTCTGTTTTCACATGACAAACTCAGCCAACACCTCCGGCTTTTCTACAAAAGCCCCAGAGTGTCTCCAGCCAGATACAAATGTTAAAATAATGTTATGATGCTGGCCAGTGTCCGGGGAGGAGAGGGGCGCATTTTCTTAATAGAATTCTTGTATTCTTTCAACAGACAGGCTTAAAATATAACCGTCCTCAATCACCATTGTTTTAAATGCTGAGCGCTTAATTCAAGCAGCATGTAACTAACGGTGTTGTCTGCTTAAATTTAGCAGTGTTATGCTATGAGGATATTATACAGGCTTTAAAGTTTGTGTACTGGTCATACTTCATTAGGAAAAACTTCAAGCTCTTTCAGTCTATCCATTAGAATCGTAACAAGACAAATTGTCCTCTGGGAAAATTACAACGATGACAGAAATTACAATTATTTAGAAAGCTAATTGCCTAGATCTAGATTTCAGTGTAGCAATGTAATTGGTGTATAGCTGAACATCTACATAATTTTTTTTTACATGTGAAAAAGGCAATTAATAAGTTTGGGCGGTAGCATTTTTATTCCTGCCGTATTATATCTCCTGATTTATTTTGAGTTACTCTGACAAGCTTATACAAAGGAAATCTGGATAGATAAAATATTGTCCCACTTCAGCTTTATTGGGATAAACCCGCAGTGACATTTACAGAAAAAGATACTGTTTCTGTTTGTGTGTATATTTTATTGCTCCGTGTTTTAGCTAGATTACTATCTGACTCGGCACAAACTAAATACACATATTATATAATAAAATACACAGACAGAACAGATTAGGTAATAAAAATACACATTAGAAGAAACCAGACATAATATTTTTTGTTCTGTAAACTGTATTTTATCTAACTAGAGTTAGTGGGCTAGCTCTATTGGCCTCAGAGATATGTGAAATGTAAACAGTAGCACGTCTACATAGAAGCATGCTGTAAGATTCGATATGTCACCTTATTTTATTCATGTAATGCTGTTCAAACATCCAGTAATACTTCGGTCATGTCCCAAACCACATACACTACTGTTTGGATGAATACTTTGTGAATACGTGCCGGTTTGGCCGTGTTAAGTTATAAAATGCAGACAGTGATACTTAATCAGGACTACGCCTTTGATAAATGTGATAAACAGTGGGTCAGGAGATTATTAAAGTCATTTCATCAGCATGACTTCATATATATAACTCGACCACAACAGACTTGACCTACGCCTTTAAAAGGAGAGACAGGAAGTTTCAAAAGGAAGTTAGCTAGTACTCTGAATAAATCAAATAACCACCAGACGTGGATCTGTTATGAATGGTTATGGGAACACAGTGCTGTCATTCAGTTGTTTCCATCTGTATATGTAACCAATCATATTTCACTTCCATTGATTCCACAGTGAACTGCATTGGATCCAGATGTCTTTACAGAGCACATGATGGGCAGACAGGAGAGCAGAATACAACCGTTTTAGTGTACTTTATTTCTGAATACTAATGCAAAGATTTGGAAAGGCTTTGTGTGTGTGTGTGTGTGTGTGTGTGTGTGTGTGTGTGTGTGAAGTCTTTGATATTGCTAATTGCTTAAGCAGCCTTTTTGGAACACACAAAATTGCACCTAATGAAATGGAACTCTCTTTGTGGCGCTCAAAAGATATTTTGTTCCCAGCTGAACTCCAGTCTCTGTATATGTGGTATAGGTGTGTTTGTGTGTGGGTGTGAATGTGTCCATGCCATGCACAGGCTATGCTAACGGGTTAAAGGGTCTTACTTGAGCACATGTTGATCTCCGGCCCACGGGTGCCGTAGTAGCCGGAGGGGCAGACGTGGAGACACTCGCCGTACTGCCTTATCTTCTCCCTCCTTAGGAAAAGGAAGAGCTTGGGTTGGCACGTCATACAGCCATTGTCCCTCGAACACACTGAGCAGCCTTTGCAGATTGGGTGAACATAGCTAGCTGGAACACAAGACAGAAAATACACAGGTTTTACCGAACAGTACTAATATGCTGAGGATTGTGACTTAACAATGTGACATTATTACACGATTTGTGTCAAGATTGATAAGAAAAGAATACTGAATTGCTTACATTGACGTTTTTGCGGTACTCTGATTCATTGAAATTTCGCAGAAACCCTTATGAATGTGAATGTTACTCTGATTTGGTTCTGAGCTTAACTGCTGAACACAGTGCAGCGGAAGCCAAAACAGCAGTGACTGCATGCCAGATTTTGAAGAAAAGGCAGCCAGTAATAACTAAACTGTTCCTCCTACTGTAACTTCTTAGTGTCCAGTTTACAGGAAAATGTCCTCGGGTGCACACAATAGCTGCAAACAAAGCACAGCGCTATTGATTGGAGCCAAGTTTTAAATATCACACGCCTAGATAGAGTAACAGGCCTAACTATATGACCTACCACAACGCAGGAGAAAATCTCAAGCTGTGGGAGAGGGAGCAGAATGAGGTCCTGTGCTGTCCTTTATATTGCTAAGCAATTTCTGGAATTTACTCGATCAAAAACGTCTGAGTGGGTGGTGTTAGAACCTATATGATGATATGTTGAAGCCTCTGAGGAATTTATTAAAAAAAAGTGTTTTTTTTTGGCAACTAAAATATGTCCTGTCTTGCTGTCGGAAATTGGAAAGTTAGGTCTAACCCCACAATAGCCCACACCTCCATTTTTATTTTACTGACATTACTTTATTCATTGCATGATGTTGATTTACAGTTAATTTGACAATGATGGATGACAAGCCTGCTAACAAAAGTCATCTGGGTATTAAACGTTGATATACCATTTATTTTAATTCGCTTCACTTTACCTCTTGATAGACTCTTAATAAAATCTATATTGATCTTAGTTTCAGTCTTGTTGTCTACACAACGCATACAATTTACATCTTTCCACAATCTACAATCTACATCTCCAGCCCCTTTCAATGCACTGTGCCTTATTTCAGGCATGCAGTGTATATACTGCATATGATATACTGTTGACTGATGTAAATATTGCACTGCATTCTGTCAATACACACTTTGTTAGCATACATACAACATTTCAGTGTTTGCCTCCCAGAAAGCTAAACCTATATATATATATATATCAAAGCTGGTAGTCCATATTGAATGCACTTGATATTGACATCAAAGTCATTATACAGAAGGTCATCTCCTGATTACTTCAACGAACAAAATACAATATCGAATTTCTGTTTAGCTAAGGTTCATATTCCACGCTTACACATATGTGATGAGAAGGATAAGTAGGCACGTTTTTATTTGACCGCATTGTGCATTCACGCAGACATATGGTATACAGTTTTGACGTGTTTACAGTAAGCTGACATTGGGGTGCACTTCTACCCCCCACCAGTCTACACCCTGATTGCTATTGTAGCATGGAGAATTGAGAAAATTTGGCCTGCGAGTAGAAAAAGCAGACAGCCATTGGAGCATTCAATCAGTTAGGTAGTTGGTGGGTGGCATTGCAAACTGTTGCTTTCTTTCCTCATCTTTTTTTCCCCATTTTAACTTCATCCAACCAGCAGCTCGGTCATCCGTTTCAACAACACCTATTAGAAGTTACGACATAATTCCTAGCTGTTTCAGCAACACTCACAATAATGACACTTCCTTTAAATGCTTGATTGCTGTGCATTTGCTGGGTTTGTGTTTCATGAGGATTTGTTTTGCTTGCTGCATTGTGTAACATCCTACCCAGAATGTACTGTAGAGCCCATGCTCTCCACACACTAAGCCTTTACAAATGGAAAACTAGAAAGCAAGGGTTTCAGCTGATGGCTGAAAAGATTAGCTTTCTCTATAAAGAGATTTTGGAGCAAGGTCCCGTCTTTGCTCTGGTTCAAACCACAGGTATGTCAAATAGGAGGCTGAGATTCAGTGCGTTTCAGACAAGGGTGTCCAACCACTGTCCTCGAGGACCCAGGGCTTCTACGTTTTATGGAAATTTTTTTTCACCACCAATTGATTTATACCTGAGGCTTTAATAGCTACAGTAGGAGTTTCATATCCCACCTAATATTTTCAACAGTTGCTCAAGAGGCTCACATTTAAGCTCTAAACCAGAAATTATAACTAGCTTCCAGTATCACTTTCGAAGACAGTCCTTTAACATTCAGCACACACAGTGACCTGCAGCGGAAACAACTAAACCGGCCCGTGTAGCACCTAATTCATACTCAGCACTCGACTCAGATGTTTAACTTGGGATAAGTGGTGTAGTTTGGTGACTGGCTTTATGGCTTCGCTCATAAAGACATCAGCCTTCACCATACACGTTATACTGCATCCAAGAGCGTGTCAATCTACAATTTAATATATAAACAGCTTCTCAGCCAATGTTTTGAGTCGAAGCTAATTTGACTGTAAAGAGGGTTATGGTGCAAAACATGAGTGCATTCAAATGCTACATCTTTACAGTTCTATAAAATTACAATTTAAAAATTATAGTCAAAAAATTGGAAATCGTTTTTTTTGGAATCTCTCACACTTCCTGACTGAATAAATTAGGGAATAAAATACAAAATATCATGCTGTTACAGTAATTAAACACAAACTACAATGATTTTTTTACCCCCATTCCTTATACCACAGCAATTTGCCAAAAAAATATTATATATTAATATATATTATATTATATATTAATATGTAGAACAACAGTAAATACGTTTTTTCTTATTATTTATAGTTATATTTGATGCTGTCGGCTAAATGTCTGCTAAACAATTCATTACTTACATTATTATAGCTATAAACAAATTTTTCTACACTGGTTCTCTCTCTCTCTTTCTCTCTCTCTCTCTCTCTCTGGGGATTGCATTTTTGAATCCCTCCATCATGAAACCTTTCCTGTCTTGGAAACCGTTGGCTATTACAAAGTAGGCTCCTTCCATCAATGTTAAATAAACAAAACTTCATGCTGTCTATGCATGTTTTAAAATCCATGTATGTGGTGTGTCTACCACATCCCTGCTCTAATATAATAGAATTAATAATAGTGCATTACTATAACCCTGCAGTTTGCCTTGCATTCATAACGACTGAATTTCTGTTACAGAAAATTAATCAACACTTTCTGACCAACCAGAATACAAAATTGGACTCTTTTACACTGTCAGAATCCCTACCACAAATAATAAGAACTTTCATGTGCTTTCATGTTAAAACAAATACTGCAAACCATGTCAGTGTTATAAAAGGAGACCAAAATTATTGATCAGCCAAAACTTCACTTCATTGCTTGTCAGCTTGGATGGAGCCCATGACAGAAAAGACTAAGTGTCTGGACTAACTGATTAAAGGTATATGTCTGGATATGTTTGGACAGAAAGACTGCTGATCATTATTCTTTTGAAGATGTTATTTCATTCTTAGCCATGTTTTTATTTCTCTCCCATATTCACTCAATCTTTCTCTCTGGTTTTAGAATTTATAACTTCTGTCACACAAGCAATACTTACTTTCCTTTCATAAGTAACAATAGTGTGCCTAAACCCAGAAGCCGTCACCACACAGGAACACCGGGCTAAAACATTAATCCAGAGCAGTAGAGCCATGATTTCCCTCTGCCTGCTGCGACACAACGAGAAATGAAATCTAATTTGCAAGGGGTAACATGCCCTCCCAAATGAATTCTATATGAATGTCGCTCTGCCAGCTGCAGTGGTGATAATGTGTTTCTTTCAGGTAACTTTCTCTCCTTCGTTCATGCATGCTCATTGAGAGCATGAGGCATGATGCTGTATTTCTCCTGCCCTGAATTCATTCAACCAGAGGAGGCTTGGTTTTGAATTGGGTTCAAGAGCAATTACAGAACAAGTAAGATCCAGACGAATAGTGCTCCGTCTCAGGTACGTTTAACAGATTCTAAACAACCGTGTCGGCTGTAGGCCCAGGCAGACCTCCTTTATTCTCTGTCTCAGGGACACAAGTACCACATGAACCTCCAACACCCATGCCAGCACACACTGAATCTCTTACTCCTCTACATCCAATCATACTGTACAATGGTTCATTAAAAGCCTTACTTTTCAACCCATAAAGAAACTGCAACTTTGATTGCCATGTTGATTGCTCCCCCTAGAAAGTAAGTTACCCACATCACTAAGGGTAATTTTGTGTTCATCCAATTAGCGAGAGTTGTGTAAAAGACAGATGTGTGCGTCATTAGAGTAAGATCCCAAAGAACAACAAAAGTCTTTTACCACTACTACAACCTACTCGGTTTGCAGTGTGTTACCAACAACCTGATATATCACACTTACTGCAAGACCTGTATTATTAAAAAAAATACATCAGTCTAAGAATCAGTTCCAGAAATGTTTCTCTTTCAAGGAAAGCAATACAACTTTAACAGAGGTTTATTATCTAATGGATGTATGCATGAAGATAAATGTGCACCTGTTGATTAAAAAAAATAATAATAAAATAAAAAAACCAAACAAACTGAGAAACCTTTCAATCATGCAGAGCAATATTGTCGACATAAACAGCCAGAGCTCTGGGTAAACCTCAGCCCTCAGAAGCTAAACCCAAGCCTTCTTATGAGGTCTCTGTTCTGTGGTGAAAATGAAGTTTGCCAACAGAACCATGCACTTGTAATATAACGTCCTTAAAGTCCTTGGGTTATGCGCTCCTAAAAAGCGAGGCTATTAAAACTATAGTGCACCACAGGAGAAATTCACTACAGTTCCTCTGACTTTGAGAGCTGTCAAGTTCACAGCATCCTTGCTAAGTGTCTAGAGGAAAAAACAGACGAATGCGTGAGGCTGCCAAAATTTCTAGCCACTCGTCCTGGAAATTGGAAGTCATGTCCTTGTGATAAAGCTTTCAGAATGTCCACGAAGTGCACAGCAGCCACTGACGGCTGCAAACACTTCACACTCTTCTACACTCTATCGCATTGTTAAGGACAGTACACTGAAAATGACATCAAACATCCTACATGCCTTAAACATGACTGTATTTATTATACACACGGAAGTCTCTCATTGCTAAATATTAAAAAGAAAAAAAGGATGCTCATGGTTAAGGAGATACAGCACTTCATGTTCCAAAAATTCATTTCTGTTTCAGTTTATCAGCAAATATGTTGGCCCTCGTTTTAAAGTCCTTAACAGCTGGAAATGGTCGGGATTTGGAGATTCAGCCTTTTTTTTTTCAGATTTACTTTAACAGTTTGCACTGTATGCATATGTTTACAATTTAGAGCAATCTCAGTGCTTATAATGCTTTAGCAGCATGTGCCTGAATAAATGCTTTTTATTTTGCCATATTATTAGTTGAACTGAAGGGTTCCTGTGCTGCAGGCTTAGCATTCATGCCAGACATTGGTAAATTTGTAAATCGAATCTCCGTGCTTAAATGCTGGATTTGATATACATATATATATATATATATATATATATATGTGTGTGTGTGTGTGTGTGTGTGTGTGTGTGTGTGTGTATCCAGCAAGAGTCAGGAGCTGGCAGTAAAACCCTGCAGGAAGGCATAAAGTGGAGACTGTGGCTCTACTTGATACAATGCTGCAGATAGAATGGAAATTAGTCCCTAGTACTTGGCCTTAATGAATTCATATCTTTATATTATGGTTTATAATCTTCAGTCACAACTATATCTATCTATCTATCTATCTAGATATATATAGGTATATATACATACATACATACACATATAATATATATAATTAAACTGAACTGAATTGAATTGCATTGAAGATCTTATCCCATTGTTCTAGCTACAGTAAATATGATGAAAACTGGTCACTATAAAACAGTCAATAGTACCAAGCAATACACCAACAAGCCAGCAGAGTTTCCGAATTAGCACCTCATATCCTGAGGTTCATTATGTTATGACCATTAACTTATTCAAAAAGAAACAAAAACCACAGGACGTCAGACCATGCTTTCAGGTATGTACTGAAACAACAGTAAGGCAGGCTGCCTGATCTCTGTTTATTCTCTTCAGACACGCAAGACTAGGCAAAATGATGTACACAGGTGCTCGGAGCATCCTAGAACAGCAGGCAGCGCAATCAACAACCCGTCACGAGAGCTGTTCTGTCTGGAGGAGCGTGCCCAAGCACACAGTAACATGTGTTTTAGGTTTCTTTCTTTTAGTAGAAAATTTAGACCTCTCCAACTTCTGCAATACCCCACAGGGCAGTAAGATCGGGTTATCCTCACTAAATAAAAGAGCTCATGGTGAAGGCGATGATGTGAAGGGAATAGGAGCTGGGTAGGAGAGAAACACTATCTTTTACTTCTCTACATTTGAAAACCAAAGAGGTTTTTTTTTTTACTGAAATATATTTCTTCAGACACATTTGTTGCAATATTTCATTTCATTTTAAAACAGGGAAAAAAATACATGTAACAATATTCAACCAGTTTTTCTCAGATGTGTAACCACCAAAATCATTTTCAGATCTGAGAGTCCAACATTCAGTTTAAAAAGCTGATTTAAAAAAAAAAGTGACTGGCTACCAGGTAGCAACAGAAAAGAATTCTTATCAGTCAAAAGAGACCAAATTCCCACGATGCCACAGCCATCTGTGTCCACAAGTCAAAATGAGCAAAACTGACCTGGCTTTGAAAATAGTTTACACTTGATCAAATGTAAAGCATATTAAGACAACATAGAAAGGTTAGCTTTTTGCACACACTTACACACACACACACACACACACACACACACACACACACACACACAATTACATCAGTGAATTTATAGCTGGTAGAAATACAAAGATTGAGGGCTAAAAGACTGATGCAAGAAAAGGACCAGAAACAATTGACAGAGAAAAAAAGGACAAGAGAAACAGTTGGTTAAAACGGGTGGAATGTGGACTGGATCTAATTAGCACACCTGTTGCTTATTTCTCACACATAAATCTCACACCTAATTTTCACACCTGTAGCTGATGCACTCGCTCACATGTGCCGTTCTGGAACTGGCTTCGAGCTCGCTGCTCTGAGAGGCACAGTTACCACAGCCACAGATCAATGAAACCCCCTCCAATTTTATCACCCGGTATAGGAAACCTTCTGCCTGCTATTTCTGCACATACCTCTGCACCCACATGATCAAATAATACCCTAACCAACACATCAACACCCAAAACCTCACACAAACTGGGATTCCTGCCCCTCGAGGCTCATATATACACACAGATGAAGCAGAGGTGTAGTGATTTCAGGTCTGAATACCACTGAAATGTTATACATTGTATATTATATAATGACAGTCTTGAATGTGAATTCATGGCCAGATTATGTAACATGCATATAGCGCAGATGATTAAATAGTTTATATGTGTTATTGTACTGATGTTCACAAAAGGTCACCAATGTTATCATTATCATTACTTTATATTTAACCACAATGGAGCTGAAATGAACACCCCTCTTACTTTGTTTAATGACATTTTATTAGGTTCTGGGAGGGAAAAAAAACAGGATTAACCAATCAGGATGATGCAATTTCTATTTTTGCTTAAAGGCTCCTAGACAGCTAGTTACACTCTGAGAACAAGGATATTAAGGTGACAGCAGGATGAAATATTAGGGAAGGAGATATCATTCCCTCCCTGTCACTAGCAGTGTAATAAAGGACCATTTTTCATACGTCTATTATCCATTGGCTGTTGGTACATTAATTTTTAAATAAGTCAAAGAAATTCCGAATACCACCACCGCTGCTGCTACTGACTGACATCCACTCAAAATACAGGAGCATGCCACATGCAATTAATTTAACTGTACATGTCATGCAGTGATTTTATTTAGCATATTTCTCACCTTCTCTAAAATTAATTCTTGGCCCTGAAATGTGCAGACATAAACCACACACCCATATGAATGCTCCTCCTGAGCTCTTCAGCGTCCAATGCCACCTTTGGTGTCACAGGCAATGAAAATACTGCTGCCCGGTTGTATATCATTAACTCTTTAATGAGACCTCTTCTCCACCTCACACCATCGTCTTACTCAACCCCGTGCACACAGTTCAGATCAGAAAAAGGTCCACAAGGGTCAAAAGTGTGGAAAACCACAGGGGTGCCCACAGCGAGTCACGCACACATATGGTCCTGGCCACTTGGAGAACACTTCAAAAGCCTGATGCTCAAGATGGGAACTCAAACATTATTACTAGAGACTCATGGCACCTGATGGGAGGTCCACAGAGAAAACACAGAGGTGATGAGAAACAAGCACCTACAACGTGTGAGCTGTAAATGAGGATTTTTTTTTAAGCAAGCTAAGTAATTAATGAATTGATTTGATTGACTGGTTAAAATAAAATAAAATACTGTAGGCTAAAATATACTAAAGATGATACTGTCTTCAGGCATTTTTCGCATTTCACATAAACAAAGCATTATAAGTTATTTAATTACACATTTTTAATTTAATTTAATGGTGTGGCGTATTCGTGGGATTGGAAATGCATTACAAATCATTAATCAACAAATCTTAAACATCTTAACATGTTAGCTTGCACTGCTAACTAATGCACTGCTGTTGCTGCACTTATCAATCTGGCTGTATTTGGGGTTAAGGAACAAATACACTTAAATCAGAATAAGTAATCAAACGAATCTGCTTTAAAACATGCATCTGTTCATCTGCAGTACCCAGTTAAGGGTTGCAAATCTGTAGCCTCTAGTGTGCTTGTCTAAGTCTTAATCTGACATCCTTTATTTATTTCACTGTGCTGTTTCAGTACCTATGTATATTTGACAAATAATGTGATTCTGATTCTGGATGGGACACCGATCTCTCACATGGCATATATTCACACCAAGGGCCAGTATAGTGTATACAATCCACCTACTGGCATGTTTATGGGAACAACCTGGAGGAATTCCCATGTGGACATTTTGCCGCCCTAACTCAAACAGTACAAGCCAAACATGACAATACCTCCAAACCATAGGATATACCATCTAATCAATCACCAAAGGAAGTTTACAAAAACTTCTACAGGAACAGATGTGGACCAAATTTGCCACAGAACTAGAGATAAAGCTAATGCTGTATAAGCTACTGCTGCCCAACAAAGGTTCCAAAACTATAAAAGGATACAAAAAAAAATCAAGCACTAACAGATGTCAGATATTTTCCTCTAAGAACGTAAGTGGTGGAGTGCAGACATGATCCCATTCATGAGCATCATAGTTCACTGCATTTCTGACTGCTTGCTCAAGTCTCATTGTCCTCAAACTGCATTTATCCCAGACAACCACACAGCAGTCTTGCTGAGAGCCTGAAAAAAATGTGCTTGTGGAGTGGTTGCTCAAGGAAGCAAAGTTGTTATGCATAAGAATAGACAACGGCGCAAACATTGTGGCTGCTGTAAGGAGCTTAGGTTGGCTGTGGCTAAATTGCTTTGGCCATAACGTGCGTCCAGCGGTTACCAGCAGCTTTGCCAGTGAGAGTCAGCACCTAGCCTGAGCTTCGGGTCTCTGCAAAAGCCTCGTCAGCACTTTCTCCCCAAGCTGGCTAAAGAAGAGAAAACCATCCAGAGTGCAGGACGGGATCCGTATACTGAAGCATGGATTCATTCTGCTTTTTTTTTCTGATGTAAAGACAAGTTTACGACAGTCTCTACCATGTCAACAAGGGACAATCGTGGGGAGGAATGGGGCAAGCAGAGGACACTGGATAATTCTGATGATACTGTGATTTAGTGGTGTTTCAGTCATACACACTTTCCACTAGCATAGAAACACTCATGCATTTGAGCCCCTACTGATCCCCCCAACTGAGCACAGCTGGAAATGTGGTCACAGTTTTCTTTTTTTTTCAGTTGAGATTTTCCTGTTTTTTATCCATATAAGTTACTTTATTTACTGATTTCAAGGTAAACCAAACTTACCGTCATTGTTTGTCATTGAACAAAAGCCCCTAAATTACTTTAACTTACGAACTGTGATTAAAAACCTGTTTAGTTAAAAGATAAAGCATAAAACAATCTGTCCATACACTTGTCCTATTGTCTATGTTATTCTTTAAGCCAAATGTCCCCCAAGGTTAAAACACAGACACATCAGACTACTGTTATTGTTTTAAAAAGATAATCTTTACAATGGCACGAAAGTTAAATTATAGTGTTGCTGTTTCCTGTGCATGCAGATAGTAATAATACTGCATACCTACAGATCCCTGACAGTATTATTATGACCTCAGATTTCCGAGCTATAGCCTTACCTTCCAGGCTAGACATGCCACAAATCATGCAGTTACAAATGTCAGCCCGGTCTTTTTGTGCAAGTGGATTTCATACCTCCTGTCCCTAAGCACCCTACTGATCCCAGTGAGATTACAGAGATAAACACTGTAGAGCTTGTCCGCTTCTCTCTTTTTTACCCAACCAGTACTGCATGAGTCCCACTGCCTGTTTTTATACAAAACCGTTTATTCAGCTGATAAATCGATTTTATCATGAATTGGCCTCATAGGGGACGTTTGCTTATTCTTAGTGGCTGTTACGTGTGGCCAGGCAGTGACATTAGCAAAGCCATCGGGGTGTAAACATGTAAACTACACGCGACCTCTGCGTGTGTGCACCATTTCCCTGCCACCCCTGTCTGTGACAGCTGTTTATGCTAAAGAAGACAGTCTACTCCTGAGGCCTGGATCTGCTCCAAATAAAATAACACCGAGCTGAAGAAAAGTCAGCCAACATGTAATATAAGTGGATAACTGAGTGAGAAAAAAACAGGAATCTGAAAAATGTTGGTGGATATTTTTCTCCGCCCCACACATTTTCTTTACCATGCTCTTTACCGCAGTCTGGTTCTTGCTGTGCAACCCAGTTACTGAGAGAGAGAATGGAGGGAGAGTGGCCAAATCCTGAAATTTATAAATGGACCACAACTGAGGCTGTCTGCAATACAACACTGTGAAAAAGAAGAATGAATTTCTTAACTGAAACTTTACATAAATTAAGATCAACCCTAGGTGTGAACGTGTATACATGTTGCCCTGCGATAGACTGGCGTCCCTTTCGATGTGTATTCCTGCCCCTTGCCCGGTTTTCTGAAGAGGAATGAATGAATGAAATTACACACAGGGGACAACAACATCAACAACAATCATTCCAAGTTGAAACACATGTCATATAGAACACATCCTTTAGGGTTTCTACTGCATGTTATACAGCCTCATGAAACATTTTTGTGACAGTGATACAACTAATTGAGTGTTTTATATCTGTAGCCATAACAATGTCATAACCTTTTGTTACTACGAGACAGTTCCTTTTACTGACTGAATCAAAGCCCCGTCAAGAAAACATGGAATTCCTTTGCCTGCTGTGTGACCGGGATTAAACAGACAAATAAACTGACAAGAAGTACAGTGTTAACAAAATCCGCTACCAATCAAAGAGTGTGAAACTCCAGTTAGTGACCCTTAGAGACCTCATCCATATGTGAGCAACA
This sequence comes from Duopalatinus emarginatus, assembly GCA_028565595.1. Lineage (NCBI taxonomy): Eukaryota > Metazoa > Chordata > Actinopteri > Siluriformes > Pimelodidae > Duopalatinus > Duopalatinus emarginatus. The sequence goes on from JAOVVF010000044.1 coordinate 15,341,833, forward strand.
TGCTTAATCTTCAGCCAGTGTGTATAAGAGAGAGTAAGAGAGTGAATGAGAAGACAGGGAATAGAGAGAATGGAGAGACAATGAGCTCAGCACCACAACTCTCTAATGACTTCCATGCCTGGCTCTGATTGAAACCACACCAGTGCTTCTTAGTTCCACAGGCAGGGGCCAAGCCAGGCACTCCGCTATTCTTCTACACTCCCCTTTTCTCGACTTCAGATGCATCCGTTTGGCTTAGCAGAACTAAACATGACCATTGCTGCAAGAGGTTAGGAAAGGGCAAGGAGTTGAGACGAGACCCCAACTCCTTCCACATCCTCTGCGTGACCACAACCGCATGCCAGGAGTTCCTTTACTTCAACTGACCAGCCCACGTCCAGCCCATAGCAAAGAAAAGGCGTGTCGAGTAAGGGTTTGATGTGGAGAGTGAGCGTAATTAGAGGCCCCATAACATACAGAGAAACAGAGGAGGCCTGTCCATCTGTTGGGTAATGGAGGGCTGGGGAGGAGCGATGGAAGGATCACACTGCCATGGTGTTGTTGAAGTAAATTGTACAGGCGTGGTTGTAAATAACAATCAGAACGGGAGTCAGGTCCCACATGGTCAGTGCTGTCTGGCTGCCGAGGCTTGGGTTATGGCCCAGCTTTACAGATTGATTAATCAGCAGTCACACTGGATGTGCATAACATCCACCTCTTCCGTATTCACTTTAATGGAAGAGGACAAGGGACAAGGGATTTGCTTCTGGTAGGTGTTATGTTTCTCACCACCCCCTCTGATTTTGAACAGGAAATTTACCCCCTCAGTCTGCCAGTCTCAAGAATCGTGGATCAATGGAAGCCAAGAGCAGAGCTTGTCGTGTCTTGAAGAGCTTTTATTGTGTCACTTACAAATAACAAACTAGTAAGCTGGCCAGAATTAGATGTTTACTGAACCCTCCAGGAACATGTCACACCAAGATGCACATAATTGCCTGATATTGCTTTGCCATAGAAAAAAATTGGACAAAAATCTGGTGTGAACACTGCTTAAGAGTTGGGTAGGTCACAGCCTGCGCCAACACAGACAGTATGTAAGAGTTGTGGAGTAGCCAAGAGCAGAGCAAGTCAAGTTCCTAAACAGGGGCACTTTGAAAGAGCAGATAAATCTTTGAACTGTCCCAAACACTCAGCTGACACTCCATTAGCCAGTCATGGTTGCAGGCCTTCCAGCCCGGGTGTTAAGGAGGGTGTTGAGGATGTGGCATCTTGCTTGCAGAATGCTGGATAATCATAAAGGGTCACGTACAAGCCATTAAGGAGCTAAGGGGGCTTGCTGATATAGAGAACTGGCACGTAAAAGTTATGTTGGGGTTAACCTCACTGGCATTCCTCTCCAACACTATCGTTGATGTCACATGGTTTTCTTTACTTCAGCATTTAGTTGAACTCCAAGGTAATAAACAAAAACCGAAACACACTCAACAAATGAGGGAAAATCTAACTATTGTCTCATGCGGCAACCCATGGCATGATGTAGCTGCCACAACTGCAACAGGCCTCATTACTTAAAATACTAAGAAAGAAAATCTTCGGAAGAGCGAATGAAGTGCAGCGCAGTTTTATATGCCATATTGCTGAGTATTGTCTTTATCTATTAAGTCAATTGTGTGACTCAACCTGCAATTTAAAAAAACATCTATTGCAAGGTTGTTTCATGCTTTTTGGAAATTACTTAAAATTTTATTGGTCAGTAAACTAATGGCTAATTGTAACAACCTAGCCATTTGACCATAGTTAGTAGCTTTATATGGAAACATATTAAGGTATAATTGCATCGGGAGGCTAGCTACTCAGGGACTAACAAAGGTGAAAGGTAGAAAATTTTACTCGCTTATGGGACACTGGATCTTTTGTCTGCAGCTCTACAGTTTCCGATCACCATGAGGAAATATGGAGTGTATTACAAGAATTATATAATAAGTCCTTTTTATTTTAGTTCATTTCCGAAAATTAACTTTTACAGTGTGGTAAAATGTGGCCCGAAAGAAAACCATCTGTTTGGCATTCAGCATTGCCAGCACAAGGGATCCTCTAATGACAGTGATTGAGGGAAAAAAAGGGGAATCTCCTTTTGTATGATGGGACAAAAAAACCCAGTGAAATTCTAACATATAAATGTTTTACCCACAAAGTCCCATGACATGACAAATGGATGGTGTAAAATGGTGTTGCTAAACGCACCCTTTTATTTGCATGAACTGAAAACATCTCCATTCTCCTTCTTAAATGAAGCAACAGCTCACAAAATGGAGATATGGGCTGTTGATGAAGGCAACATGCCACTCCAAATCCGAATCAGGAGTCCATCAGTCTGGATAAATGAATTAACGCTAGCTGACGTTGTTGAGGAAAGGGCGTGTGGGTGTTTTTGTGGCAAATAAATACAAAAAGAACTCAAACCAGATTTGCCACAGAGGGTCATATGGGGCTAGAGGTATCTGTGTGATTGTGTGTACATGCCATCTCCATTCCCTCTGAGAGAAAGCCTGAGGGGTGCCAAAGCACTGTTGTGCTGTGTGCTGCAGCACGCACGTCCCTGCATGATACACATCCTTTGCCCTGACACCACGACCAGAGCCAATAAAACATTGATTAAGGCTGTCAAATTGTCATTAGACTAATAAATCAACTTAAGCAGGAATGACAGGGCTTCATTAGTGCACAACTGCTCACGGATGTTCTACATCAGAGTGGTGCTGAAACACAATAAACTGCAGGAGCTTGATCTGAGTTAAAAACAAATCAGACCACAAATCTCCTGCTGACAGAGAAAGTGAAGACAGCAGACTCCGTCTCTTCCAGGGACTAGGGATGGAGCAGTATACTCAACCTGAATTAAAATCTTGAAATCTTTAACTTGTGTTTTCTTCTACAGTTAAAATGATCTGACCAAAAAAAAAAAAAAAAACAATAGAGAAAATGTTCCCATCGTTTCTGTGCTACACTTGAACTCCAAGAGATTTAATCCCTCTCAGGTGATGGAGCTCAAATGAAGCCATCTCTAACCGATCTCCTCAAATATGCTCCCCCTCAACCTCTCACTCCCCTCCGCTCTCGTTTGCAGCCTCAGATGCCCCTCTTTATTCCTCCATCCCTTCCTGTGTGCTGCATAAAGCTATCCACGTTCTCAAACCTCCGCTCATTTCACACAAGCTTGGTAAAACAACCACACTCTGTTGTAGAAGGACAATTTCTGACACAGCACACCTACTATTACTTAACAAGCAAGAGGACTGCTGTCCAACACCTGAGGGCCAGTGCAGTAGAAAAGCCAATCCTGCCACTGGAAAGAAAGGGTATTGGACAGCAGGAGCCTGGGGACTCGTACACATAAACTCGTTGACTCGATGAAGAACATCCATCTCCTGGATTAGGGAGGCACTGCGTGAAAAGCTCTCGTTAAAAGACGTGCCATCTGCAGCTTTTTCACTTTTTCCAAACGGAGAGTGGCAACCACCGTTTTGAGAAAAAGCTCTTGGAGTGCTCTCTTTCACTGTCAGGCACTTAATCAATGCCTTATACCGCATGAACGTAGCGGGAGCCAACGTTAACTTGTCCACCCACTGACCTGGGACCTTGTTTAAGCTTTCCGCAAACACAGCGCTACATTTAACGGCTCCGTCCTTCCATGCCTTTCTCTGCGAGTTAGGATTCAGTAAAAGCGAACAGATGTAAACATGAAGCATTCTTGAAACGAACAGGTTTCCTGCTCACACAAAAGGGCGTTATTAATTTCTCGCCTTTGTTTAACTCAGATCACTCATCCCTTCAATCAACCTTTCAATGCCAAGCTCTGGCTGTGCTCTCCACCACCTTCACATACTTTGGTCTCAATTCCAGCGATCACAGATTTTGTGATGATGTCTGGGTGTGGTACAGTTTCACTGTGAACCAGAAACAATTAAAAACATACACCATGCATGACTAAAAAAAAAAAAATAACAACTGATGGAAGTACAACAAATCTCACCATACTGTGTCTCTTCTTTGCTAAAAGGACAACACGTAACCCTTCTCACTATTTCTAGATGAAACGCAGCCCAGGTGCTTAGAAATAAGCCTTTCATTTAAGATATCCAGTTTTTCATGGATTATAGACAGAGGATTTTCTGGGTATACGCTTTTATTAGTGGCATTATCAATCTCTAAATCAGAAGATTAATCAGAAGGAGCACTTTCTAAGCTTCACAAAGTCATGGTAATGGTCTAAGACCCAGATGACACACACACACACACACACACACACACACACAAACACACACACACACACACACACACACTTTCTGAGGTTGTTGGGTTCTACAGGCAAAGATTAAAAATGTTTGTTTAAACAACTGGAATAGCTCCTGCTTTCCATAAAAAGAAACCAAAACCATATCAGCAAATGATGAGGATGATGAGTGATTAAGTCATCAAAACTTTTTTCAGGACTGAAAGAGAAAACATGAACAAACGCTTACAGAAATACCTAATATTCTCCTACTTGCTCTCCATAACAAGTTTATGTGCTCCTGAAAACACATGCACTTAAAATCTGATGAGAAAATAACTTGCCGTGAAAACTGCTTCTACTAATGCGTTCTACTTAACACCTGGCTCTTATTTAGAGACATGTGAGGCTCCTCGGAATGTTAATACACATGTAATGACCATAAGATTTTTTATGAACTTGAGTTCATTCTTTTTCGGGGGTAAAACCATATATACAATATACACAGTAATATCAATACTACAGAGATTTCCTTTGTCAAAAGCATTTGGAATAAATTAATTAGCACCAAAGAGGTTAACAGCATCCTTTTTACAGTTCTGCACGCCTGATTTCTCTCTTCCTCCAGGCTACACTGGCACATGAGCCTTTTGGGTTTTTTTATGTAGTCAGCAGGTGGCATCATTAGCCAGGGAATAAAATGAAAACTAATACCCTAGAGTCTAGCAATGATATCATAGCAGGGCTCGCTGCCCCCCCCCTGTCTGCTCTCTGTAGCATGCATTGTAGGGGGTAAGGAGGTGTAAATTGGATGTTTCTTACTGTTGGTTTAGTTTTATTTGCACAGAATGAAAAAAGATGTGCTGGGTTGAGGCACTGGGAAAACCGGTGTGCGTTGCAATGCTACTTTTAATGTTAATTCATCACGATGAGCTGTGCCAAATACACACCGGTTAATAAAGTCAAGGAGACAAAGCTAAGTACACATCAAACACAGTATATTCACATTGTACAGCACATGCTAATTAGTCTATGGCTGATTCTCCAGGGAGTGTAATCGTACTGCATGACTGAAGTCTCTGGAATGATTCAAATACCGCTGTACAAGAGCAAGCCAGCAAATACTGAGTATAAAGCTGTCATAGGAATATTTGACGGTTTTGGAGCCTATTGAACCATGCTTTCTCTCCCATGGCACTCTCAATAAGCATGATAAATAAAACAAGGAGGTAAATTTAAAGCATGGCTGATGGCCATGGCTTTTCACATGTCACTCCTGGCTTATGTATAGCAAAACAACTGAACTTATTCCCTCTTTTAAGCCCCCAAATGCAGGAGATTGCATGGTTTAGGGGGTCTTGGATACACATATAAGTGGCATAGTCATGTATGGATAATCTGTCTCGCGCACACACACACACACACACACACACACACACACACACACACACGTGCGCGCATGCAGACACGCACGCATGCACATACTCAGTGAAAATAGACTATTATTGCACTGCAATCACTATTTTTCTCTTTGCCTCACATCCAAAATGCTCACATCAAATAATAAAAAACAGTTCACCTCAGCCAACTTTGATCCCATTAAGAAAATTATATTACTGAGTATCTGAGATCACACAAGACTCATAGAAAAATAGGGGTGCAGAAGACGTGTGTGTGCCAGTATCCTGCAGTGATGGCCTGATTATTTGCAGATGGGTGGTGGGGAAGACTTGCAGATGGAATAAAGGTTCCCCTTTAACATGCCATGCATATGATTACACCTACGATCAAGGTTGTTATGCACATTGCTTCTTTCTGCCTAGTTTAAACATTTTAAATGTGTTGCAATGGTACAATATGCAGCTTAATTATCTAGATCTCTAAAAAGAAGGTTGCTTATAAGCAGCGCCAGAAAACTAAGCCTGCCTATAAACCAGCATTTTAGTGAATATACTGAAATCCAACATCTAGCTTCCCAATTTGAACTTAATTATCTTGCGAGGCTGGAATAAAATCTGTTAATCAGACACTATGTAAAAACAAATACAGATCATTTGTGGGCCTCTGTTGTTTTTTTATTTCTCATCCATGACTTAAATTTAACCTGTTAACTAGATGGACAGCAGCTCATAATGGTAAATAGTTATCCTAGATTTGGGCTACTTCCACCAAGTCAGAATGTTACAGCTCCTAGCATTGGATAGTAATAAATACTGAATATCTTCTACAAAGCAAATTTATGACTGTTATAATTGAGTTGATATGTATAAGCTAGAGGGTTCATACACATTAGGCTTTTTTTTCTAGACGAATCCACCAGCAGCATCTAGAGGAGATGTGGATGCAGCACAAACTAAACTAGAGGACAAACTCTGGCTCTACTAATAGCACTGAGAGGTGCAGTGTCCAGCATCCCAACAGACGGGTTCTTTCATATAGGAATAATGTACGAATAAACATAGTCTGTAAACCAAAACATCATTTGTATGTTTCATATCATTTGAAGACAGAGTTTAACGTGTTTGTAGGTGGTGGTGGACGATTTCGGGTGGTGGTCATGGCAGGGGGCTGGGTGGCAGACAAACAACTTCCTTTTCTATCATTCCCAGTTTAACAAACCTACAGCACTTAAATCTATCGGCCCACTTCATTAGCTTTCTGAGAAGCTTAGACACAGGTATCATAAATCAACCGGTTTTCTCTTCCATGCAGTCAAATCCCTGAGTCACTCCAGAAGTAACCGCTAGACTCTGTATAACTGTACAGTATACATGCTTACATTTACATGCCCACAATATACACTTATACGGTCTGAAATGAAATGAAGTAGGTTTGACCATCAATGTGACATTATGCGTTGTATTAAAGTGATAAGTAATATGGAAGCAGCAGTTCCTGGATACACTGCATAAGAGGTTTAAGGGTAGAGCCAGGACATTTTGTAAAGGATTAGATTTTGTTTTAGTCCTTCATAAAAATAAATAAATAAATAAATATCTAGAGTAAATGTTTTGTTCCATGTTCCAGAAAACCAAAACATCTAGCATGGCCTTTAACCTGTGGTAACTGCTCAAACCGCGTGTGTGAGGCAAAAGTTGACAAGTGATCACATTTGGATATATATTTAACTGTCCGAAACCAGGTAATAGCAAGTGATAGTCATACTGTATCAGATTTAGGAACATAATGACATGACTGGTTGGCTACATGTGTGTGGACACTTGTACCTGGTACATAATTTTTTTAATCCCCAAACTGTTTAATTATAAGCTAGTCATATCCTCAGTAAGACACCTGAAAATGAATTGATGGTGAAATAAGGATCAGGCTGTGCGCGATGGAAGGTTCTTCTCGGCTCTTTACGCACTTTTACGCACAGCCACACAGACGCTCAGGTCAGCAGTAGAAGCTCAGTCAGAAGTTACAAGTTTGGACAGCGTTTCTTATATACATATATTTACTTTCCACGAATGAAATAAAAACAAGACTGGTTTTATGAAACTATTTTTCACACTACACCCAAACGCTTTTCCAAGTGAAGTGAAATCCAACGTGGAAGTCACCTCCTGACTGTCTTCATTTACATTTATTTGACCTAAAATAAATCCCCCTCCTTTTCCATGCTACCAAAGCGCACAATACCTGACTAGACGTGTGTGAGCAGATGGTGTCGTGTGATTTTCATTCTGCTTTACCTCTTTTGTTCCTCCTCCAGCGATGCGCCTGTGTCTGACAGTGACTGTAGTCCATGCAGTTCAACACGATCAGGGCAAAGGAGAAAAGTCGAAACTGCATCTGGGCGGCTGTGCGTGTTCTCTCCTCTCAGTCAGAAGTGCCAAACGTGTACGACGTGACGTGTATTTGTCTTTTTTCAGTCCACAGTCCTCAAAGTCCGTGTTGAAGGTTTTTTAATATTGCCTACAGTTTGTTCCTAAGAGTGGACTGGGCAAGTTTAGAAGTCCATACTTCAGCGCGTCGCTCATCAGACAGGAAAGAGTTTATGATCGGCGGCTAATGTCATGTTTATAAAGCAGTGTTAAAACGCGCACGAACAGGGTTAAACACAGGCTAAACAGCACACTCGGACCCTATGGAAAGAGTTTTAGGCTAATAAGATCATATAAGCCAGTGCAGGACTGTGAGCGGTAGTACAGGACAGCCTATAGCGGATGATGAAGACGCGTTATTCATTAAATCATTAGCGCACACAGCGCAGTTTATAATGCATCAACGTTATCTGGTGCTGGAGGTCTGTAGTAACGCAGCGCAGGTCGCCAACAGACATGTTCGGCAAAACGTTTAAAGCAGGATGATACCTTTAGTATAATCTACACACATACATACACACATACACACATACTCTCTCACACACACATATACACTCGCACACACTTAGGCGCACACACACGATGACATAAGGCTACCTGCGGGAAAAAAAAAACAATAAAAGAGAAGAAAAGAGTCGGATCCGGTTGAAAAACTAATATCAAGTTCCTTCAGAAGACCAAAGTGGAGGCAGGACACTGAGCATCCCTCTCGCCGGGAAAAAGTTTGTCACTCCAAACCCCGCCGTGGATCCGTTATTCACAGCTCATCACACACACTGCGCTCGGAGGAGGCAGCAGTCTCTCTCTCTCTCTCGCTCTCTCACATACACACACACACACACACACTGGCTCTTCACGTGCTGCTCCGCGGAATAAGGAAAAAAAAGCGCCTCGGGTTTTGTCCTCCGCAAAACACACGCACAGTTATGTCGAACACCTGAAGCTCGTTAGTGATCGTGAAGCCGTGTGTGAGGTCGATGTGTGGCTTTCTCCGCCTGGTCAGCACATACAGGCTCCGTAGCGCTCTGCTGATGAGGAGGTGAAGCTTAGTGGTGCTGATGCTTGGGCCGCTTTTACTATATAAGCTCGGCGCTGCTGTCACGTGGAGACTCCCAACATCTTAGTGGGGCTTTTTTTCTTTTTTGAAAGACCCACCGTCCAGAAGAGGGGTGTTTTTCTCTTTTTTTTTTTCTTTCTTTCTTTTTTTTTTTTGAAAAACTATTTCCAAGATGATGCATGCCATTAAATCCGCCGGGTCTAATCGAAATTACTTAATGAGCAAGCTCAGGGTCCTAGTGCAGGTCGAATATTACAGAAGGGGCATATAACCTGACTTCATGTGATTATTCAGACTGTTTAGCCACCCATACCTAAGACTAAACTTATTTTCTTAATGAGCATATTTCTCACTGACTGTAAAAGTTTCAGAAGTTTCTTTTTTTTTTTTAAATGGAAAAGTTAGAATTCTTACATTTAAATCATTTAAATTAGGTTATTAATAAAACTAACAGCTGTACATTTAAACTACCACTGTTACATCACTAACATTACCCTAAGTCATGTACTGACTATACTGACATTACCCTAAGTCATGTACTGACTATACTGACATTACCCTAAGTCATGTACTG
>JAOVVF010000044.1:15351642-15384278 GCA_028565595.1 Duopalatinus emarginatus
TACTGACTATACTGACATTACCCTAAGTCATGTACTGACTATACTGACATTACCCTAAGTCATGTACTGACTATACTGACATTAATTAAGAGTAAAAATGACTTTGTATGAGATGTACATTGATATTTACACGCCTCTCCCTCAGACCGAGAACTAAATTATTTTTATTTTAAATTCTATTTTTAGGCCTTTTTTAAGACAGAACGAAAGTGTCATAGGCTTGCCATAAAGCGTTATAAATAATGCGCACAAGACTTCATGTAGCAGCACGACGTCTGTAAGATCACTTGAAGTGTCTGTGCACCTCCATCACTCCAGCCATCACAGACTGTCTGCAATATTATTACAAAAAATGTTTTACCCTGCTTGACCACTAGGTGTGGCACTTAATCTTTTATTTATTTGTCCTTTTTTATGTTGCTCACTTTTGCGGATGTGTTGCTTTTCACACACACACACACACACACACACACACACACACACACACACACACACACACACACACACGGTAATAGAGAAAGCCTCTGGGATGAGGTCAGACTCGCTGCTGCTTAACCGCCATTAAGTCACACTGCAATTCCCACAGACCATGGAAAAAGTTTTAGGCCGCATCCTAAATGACTTCCTATTCCCTATATAAGTACCTTACATAAGATAGAAAAGGAAAGCCATACACCCTCTGATTAGTGCACTACCTGACCAATAGGGAGCCAATGGGCATTTGACGTCAGTAGAACATCAGTATAGACGTCAAATCCCAGAAACTGGTCCAGGTTCTGTTTTTTTTCTGTATTAGTAGACAACCAGCAGCTGCCAAGTCTGCTGGAGTGAGTATGGGCTATATGCTCCAAGTGTAGATAAAAGTCACCAGATGACGTCATGGGGTAATTTGCATATTGACTGAATGGGCATGATTATTTGCATACCAAAACATTAAGAACGACAAGAAGCAGCCAGTTATATCTGTTACATACACAACATTAGTTGTTGGTGTGGTACAGTGGTAACATTATTGGTTTCCATGTGAGAGACCTGGGTTTGATTCCTGGGTCTGGGCGGCCAGTCTGTGCTACACCAATAAGGGTCTATAGGCAAGACCCCTACGTTGGCCTACCTGTAATACCAGTAACCTTGTAAGGTTCTAGCTAACAGCATCTGTCAAATGCTATAAATGTAAATTAGTTTATTAGTTATTACATATCTTGGGGCAGCCGTTCCTTAAAGTCTTTAAGGAACTAGCATTGGGACTAGAAGTTCAAGCCCCACAACCGGCAACACTCAACTGAAGTGCCCTTGAGAAAGGCACCTACCTGCCAAATGCTCCCCAGGCAATGCAGATAGAGACTGCCCACCACTCTGGGCATGTGTGCTTACTGCCCCCTAGTGTGTGTTCACTAGTGTGTATGTGTGTGATTTAGTGCACAGATGGGTCAAATTCGGAGGTCAGTTCCACTGCAGTGGTCCAAAGAGCAGTTCACTTTCACTTTCTTGAACAAAGTCATCTATGACCAAAGGATCACAGCATCACAAGCTATTTATTCATTTGCTTGTTTGTTTATTTACAAAACACATATTTCTATCACAGACTTAAGTGAAGTTGTAGTAGTGAGGTGTTGGTAAACAGACACAAAGTAAACAGTTATAGATAAAATAATCTACTTTTTTTACTTGCAAGTTTTAACGAATTCAAGAAGTCTGAGGTTGGGACAAATAAAGGTGATCCGTAATTGGCTGTTGGAAACAATAAATCACCATATTTTCTCTAGAATGTTTTTTTTTTCCTAAAAAAAGGGGGTCATTCAAGGTTGCAAAGATTAGACTACAGACAACAGTCATGTATAATATAGCAGTAGGCTGCTTATCAAGTTTATTCATTACAGAAAGGGAGAGTTAGACTGAAGGAATGGCTTGCAGGAAGCGTAAACGTATTTCATGCCGTGAATGTAGCTAATCAGTAAAACATATGTGCTGTATGTTCAGGTCCTCTAGCTCGTGATGTCAAGTATCATAAACTTGCCCTAAACAACATTTGTCTCAGTAATACTATCTTTATACACTGAAGTTGAAGAAAAACAGGTAAACCAGTGTAATACGTGGTAGGTCCCCCACGGGGCATGGACTCCAGAGCCTTGTGGAAATGTCAGACACGTTTCTAGATGTACAGAGGGGTCTGATGGAATGACAACTAAACAAACCGCAAACCATTATAGAGCCACCACTAGCATGCATATTTTACATAGGCTCGTGTGTACCAGTTTTTCTAGCATTTCCAAAAAAACGGCTGCCAACACGTCGCATGATGCTAAATGTTTTTAGCTAGATTATTTTAGCTAGTTTAACCCATAAAGCAGTTATGTTAAGGAATTAGGTTACTTTTGAGGTAAGTGAAAAATCAGATTTATTAGCACAAAAAAAAAGGAACATCAGATCAGTCTAATCAACAATGCTGAAAGTTCCCATTACAAAATATTAAAGTGTGGCCATGGCTACTCCAGGACTAAGATTTAACACACTCTATATGTTTCCAGTGGACGCTGGTATTGAGGCATTGTATAAATAGCTTTTGTATTATATTGAATAAGGTTAAGGTTTAAAGTTTTCCAATCAAAGAAATGGCCACAATGTCCATGCTACACATATTACCAGCTAAGCCAGTAATAATGATGCTGACAACAGCATTAACATCCCATCCACTAATGGATAAAATTAGTCTTATGGTTTCAAACCTTTACCCAGCATACCTCGATATACTCCTGATTAGCCTAAGAAAACAAACCCGGCATAATTTACTTTGACCTGCACCTTCATTCTCCCTAATTTGATTTAGACGGTTTAGTGAGATGACTGCAATAACATAATTGAAGTCTTATTTGGACAATGTCGCACAGAAATTTGTCAATAAGATAAGCAGTAGGTCTGGGTGCAGGGTCAGCCTCTTGTGACCCTGTGGAGTGTTTTGGGATTAAAGGCTTTGCTCAAGGACTGGTAAGACAAAACGGTAGTGTGGGTATCATACCGGATAGGATACAGGCCGGCTCTGTCATTCTCGGCCAATTGTAGGACATGAACTTACGATCCTCTCTGGTCATTGGTGCAGACCATTACTCAGAGATTCCAGAATCCCTCGATCATGTTCACAAAAAACGAATGCACAGTGGTAGAGTAAATAGCTGACCTGTAAATGTCACTGTACCCTTCGAAACCACTTACCAAGGGAGGGGGGGCATTCCTAAATAACAGAAAACTAGTCAAGAACAGTGTGTACCTATTGCAATTACACAGCACATTTAGCCAAAAATTCAACCTTTGCAGAGAACAGAAAGGTCATGTAGTGGCGTGGACCAAAAAACTTTCTTGACCTTTTGCCTGTTTGTTTATTTATTTATTTTGAGTAAAGTGTCAGGCTTTGTGGTAGAGAGGTTTGCTCACTACATGTCTAATGTTGGTTTGGAATTTGTACTAAAACAACATTTGATACAGCACTTTAAAGGTTCATGTGATAATTAAGGGGTGCATGGGTTTTATTTTTGTAATGTGTCATGGCAAAGGACCAGCACAAGAACCGGTAAACCAATTACTTTATCCACCTCCACCTCCTCGTTTCGTGGCTGGCCACCTCTCGCTCACGCTCTCTTGCTCATACAGACTGTAGAATCAAAGGTAATGTCAGCGTTCTAGCAGTCTGGCTACATGCCTGAACACTATGGCAGCTGTGACCCCCCCCTCCCCTTCATTCATCCAGAAAGACAGCACTCATAAATGTGTCAGCTGATGGAGAGGCCAAAATAGACAAAGATATGCATCGTGTCTTAGGCGCCACTGTGTGTAAGAGACGGAGAACGAAGGAGGTAGAAACCAGGAGAGGGCAAACAAAGACTACAGCTGTTATGATGCAGAGAGGATGAGATAAGAATAAGAAGGGGGGGGGGGGATACAACAGGAGGGGGCATTAAGCTGATTGTGTTGTTGGCAAATGCAGCCTGATGAGCCGAGAGCGTCACACTGTGCATACAGAAGGCATAACTGGCATTGAACTGGTATTGAGCAAGTTGACATCACCTCTTTGTGTCTCCTTCCGTGACGTTCCTCTAGCGGCTGAGTGGTGGCTTACTATGGTACAGGGCCGTAAAACTCAGCAGACTAAACACTCATTTATCATTATGGTCCACGGACGTGCTGTTTCACGAAAATGCAGAACCGTGTCCCACTCAATGACTCAGCATGCTCATTAAAACTTCATCTATTACACACAAAAGAGTGTGACCACTTCAGCCTCAACCGCCATTTGTAATGTCCAGAAATAAAAGGCAAGTATGGGGTGAAACGGGTTTTAGAAGAGCATTTTTTTATTGAACACCATATGTAGAACTGGGGTTAAATAAAGGTTTCTTTTGCGACTTTGAGGTGCAAAGAAGATGGAAAACAATGTGTTCAGGAGCAGGGTGGGAATGCTGGAGAGTAACAGGAAGTTAATATGGCAGCATGCCGTCTGCTCGGAGTACTGCTCAATAGAAGCCTGTGTCCTGTGCGGCCCAGTTCGGAGTCTGCAAGAAGAGAGAAAACAGATCCTAAGTTAATTATGCAATTCACAGAGCGGTCAAGTGACTGGATTATGGCTGTTTGCAGAGTGTGTGATTTTAGATGACTGATCACTGTGTACAGGCAGATGTAAGTGGAAGATTGGGCAGAAAAGTAAAATCACAAAGCTTAGGGTTGTTAAAAAATGCTAGCAGAACAGTAATACAGACCAACAATAACCGAATTTGGCAAAAACTATTCATCGAGTGAGTGACAGGTGAAATAATTCAAGGCGTTAATAAAGATTATAATGATCAAATAAGCTGTTTTAACCTGGTACAGCTCGGTGGTGGCTTTAAAACATTTAGCTGACATTCCACAGGCTCCCTGGGATGTCTACAACCATCTCAGACATATGAACGCTGTGTGTGTGCGCGTGTATGTCCTTTTTGACAAGCCCAACAGGACAATGCACTGCACTGTCTAAATTGTGGCTAGAAGAACTCTTATCTACGTTTGGGGTTTTTCCATTTCCACCCAAGTCACCATACCTCAGCGTTATTGAACACATCTGGGATGCCATGCAACGTGACGTGTAACACAGAAATCCTACACATTAGAAAATGAAAGAATTTTGGATCATTCTGCAAGAGAATGATGTTTATTGCCAACAGAATATTTCCTAAGCTTGTAGAGTCCATGCTCAATGGGGGACCTACTGAGTATTAGACTGGTATACCAGTTTTTCAGGTAACTCAGTGTATATATATATATATCAGGTGTTTTAGCTACCTGTACACCTCACACACCTCTTTGTGTGTTAGACATCATAATATAGTCACCACAACTTTGTTGTTCAGAGCCTTGGGTGTTGTATTGGCAGCATTTCCCTTTTGTGTTTAGAAGTGTTACTTCACAACCCTTGGCTCTTGAGACTATTATTTCTTAACGCATTTTTTAAAATGTACTTTGAATTTTAAAGTCTGTAAATCAAGAAAATAAAGTTGAATTCTTTCTGGGTCTGAGCAGGCCATTTGATGTACACATACACACACAAAGATCAAACAATGACTGCCTGGACCCCAAGCAAAACATCTGTGGTGACTCCTAAGTGCAGAGAACTTCAGCTCCATGTTCACAGAGGACTTGGTGTATGTGTGTGTGTTATTTACTCTATAGAGCTGAGTCACTGGACTCAGGCCCTCTTCTTTACGGCTGCGCTGCCATCTACCTTGTTATTAGTGCTTTGAAGAAGAATGGCATGATGAAAGCGCTTGCTCTGTTAAACTTGCTCTTACTGGTTTATACCGTGTAAAGATAGCTCTAGGTTGATGGCTGTTCAGCATTCTTCAGGCTCTGTTCTCTGGACAAGATCATTTGCGCGTGTAAACTACAGGGCTTGAGTTAAACAGCGAGAGATGAGAACAGATAAATGTTGGATGGAGCGTGTGTGTGCGTGGGAGAGAGAGAGAGCGAGCGAGAGGAGCTCTGACCTCATTCCTGTTGTTGTGGCTCAGCTTCTTCTCAATGTTCATGGCCAGCATCTGGCTACGGAACGACAAGCTCTTGGTCTTCTCGATGACTTGCTGGTATGGCGACACGGCGTTGTTACCCATCACCACGTGACCCTGCCGAAAGCATTACAGATCTAAACAGACTCTAAACACCAATTCTTTTTCGTTCCCACATACACACCTCCATCACTACCCACCATCTCACCAAACATTCGGGGTTAATTCTAGGCAAGGTCATTACAAAGCTGTGTCATTTAGGAGATTATAGAGAAGCCGTCCCATGGTGGGTTTGTTATGACATTCGGAAAGGCCGTAATAATACAGCTTTCCAGCTTTGGTGGAGGAGTATGTCTGAGGTGGAACCCTTCATTCAACCAATTAAAAAAGTAATGTAATGATTGGCTGATTGTGCATCAGGAACTTTCCATATGAAAGGCAAAATGAAACATGGGAAACGTTCTGATAGACAGGTACTATAGGCGTCAAAGAGGGAGATTGGGGTGGGTGGGGGACAATGAGCACTCAAGACAACATTTGATAAAATTTGATACAGAGTAAATAAATATGAGCAGAGAGCCTCTTACCAGTTTGGAGTCAATTTTAGCATCCAGCCTAGCATTACGAATGAGGTTAACAATCCATCGTTCTGCCTCCTCTGGAGTCATATTCAGCTTGTCTGCCAGCATGCTGCACAGAAACAGAGGCCATTATGTGCTACGTACTAACTCTATGTAACCATACGGTCATTTGTGTACCCGTATTTGTGCGCATATACAAAAGCACAAATAAAAGCAATGTATGAAGACCTGATCTGACATGCACACTAGAGAGCAGAGTGTCCTGTCAAAATTGAGCTTTTGGAACAGCACTCTAGAGTGACAAATGCCTTTCATTATGTAAGCAAGGCAATAATGATGATTCACGCCAAGACTAAGAAGCCCATAAAAAGGAATACAATTACATCACTGAGAGGAGATGGAGTGAGGGCGAGGTAATGGTGACAGACAAATGAAAATGCCCTTCCAAAAGTAGAGATGAGATGAAGTGAGTCTCGAGAGTAAGTCCATTAGAGATGGGCTGATGCACTGGCCCTTGAATCATCGGGCCATCTTCAAGATCCTCTATGGGCCCCTAACTCAATCCTCTGGCATGTCAGAGTAGAACTGTCCCTAAACGAAAGATCTAGCGCCAGGGTTCAGTGTGAAGGCTTGGAGGCCTGGAGGGGGCTGTCAGCCAGATGAGGAAAAACCGCAGCAGCCAGTGCTTTTTTTGCTTAAAAAAAAAAAGAAAGTTTCGCTGTATCTCTCCTTACACCAAGTTCATATTTACTATCCCATTGTTTATGGCGTAGCTCAAAAAAACCTTCTTATCCTATGAGACGTGCAAAAAATGGTTTGTATGGGTGGGTGCATGATAAAAACATGGTACATGTGAACACAAGTTTCCGAGATCCGAGAAACAGTCATAGTGTAAAACCCAACAACATGAGTGACACTGCTGTGCTGAAAAACAGTCTAGCGTCTCACTATCATTGGTGGTCAGTGGAAGTTCTTCAGTGGTCCCTTTCCAGTAATGGACAAGGCAGAGCAGAGCTAACAAACTGTAAAAACAGTTTGTATAGTAACTGTGTACGTCTAGAGTGACCTGCATTGTCTGGTGTACAAAATAAATCACCAAATGAGCAAGTCAGCCACTCTGTGTGAATTCCTAGGACTGAACTCCGAGATATGTTCCTGGAATTTGTTGCAGACCCAACCAATGGGAATGGTTGGTAAATGGATAAGGCTCTAGGTTACTCATCAGAAGGTTGGGTGTTCAAGCCTCAGCACCATGAAACTGCCACTGTTGGGGCCCTTGAGCAAGGCCCTCAACTGCCTCTGCTCCAAGGGGGATGTATCCTGGCTGACCCTGCACTATATATATCCCCAATTTCCTAACAAGCTGGGATATGCGAAGAAAATTTCACTGTGCTGTTCTTCTTCCTCTTCCAAGTAACGCAACCAGTGGAACCACTTTCATTTTATCTATACACCTGCTCTCTACATCATCTTTCAAAGGTTTCTGCAATTTCCCATTACTTTGGGTGTGGTACTATCAACTGGTGGTGCCATATTGACTGGACAAGGTGTACTTAAGTCATGAATGTTGAGGGAGTAAAAATCACAGAGTAGTACATGTTTCCAAAGAAACAAGATGTCTCAGACAGCTGTACAAGCAAAGTGTGTCTGAAGCTGCAGGAGGTGAAATCATGGATCACGACCATAGATCACTCATCCCTGGCCTAAACTGCAGGGGCAGATTACATCCACATACCTTCTATAAAACACTTTTTATGCAGCCTGGGCTGAGCCTGGCAAAACTGACAGCTGACATAATTTACTTCTGCTCCAACCTGCACAAAATGGCACATGACAAAGTAGACTGCTCATAGAGCTCATTATTTAAGACCTAAGCACCAGCAAAAGTGGCAGTTGTCAAAATCGCAAGGGCCAAGGTTGTGATGGTTAACACATGCCCAAAATTAAGCCGAGACTCTATTGACGTTGGAAACGGGAATAGCTGCCGACTCCAGAGCTGAAAGCCAGGCTCCTTCACGTCTTTCTGAAAAGAAAGACATAGCACGCTGTAGCCCGATTACTAAGTGCATACCAGAAGGCACAGGAAACCAGACAGAACCAGTGATCATGAAGCTTGCTGTACTTCTGTCAGAAGGAAGCTGATCTAAACTCTGCTCTGTCTCAGATGAAGAATGGTGAGCATCAAAGGATTCCTTAAAAATACCTCCAATTCATTTCAGAGATGGCTGATTGTGGCAGAAGGAAGCAAACAGTTCTGCAGTCATTTGATCAGTGAAGTCAGAGACAGAGATTGGATCAAAATAAACACCAATGCGTGTCTTCTGAAGGCAACAGACCAGACAACGCTTGCACATGCTCAGTGCCGAGTTCCAGGTCAGGCCCTGCATCTAGCCACAGAGAGGACCGGCACGCACTGATCTAATTTAAACCAGGGGGAACGCACCGAAAAACAGCTTTATTAGACCTGATTCTGCTTAAACTTATTATAAACATATTTCAGTGAGAATCGCCGAAACAGATGGGGTAGAAATTGGGATGGGACCGAAAATAAAAAACACACAAACAGGAAGCAAAGTATGAACCTTCGGTGCTTAGTACCAGACATGGCTGCTAGAGCCTGACTGCCCTCTCCCGCTGTAGTCTCATTTTACACAGCTCTAACCCGGATCCTCGGGGGAAGGGGCGGCCGTGGGGATCGTTTACATTTTGACCCCCTTCCCCATGCTGGCTCCTGAGCACCGATTTATCCAATTCCAATTGTAGCCTGGTGGAACTGAAGCAACCCGTCTCACTCCAAGAGCTTCACACTAAGCTGAGGGGTCAGGCATTATGCAGAGGACAGACTTGGTCCAGGGAGAATGATGGACTCCATACAAGTGCCCTCTTTTTAACATAGCTGAGCTTCAGAAATGCATTGTTAAACACTTCCATATGAAGGCATTAAGAGATTCCAGGCTATTTGGAGACACCCCCAAGAGCATGCTGAGGAATAGATTTTTCTGACTTTTTTGATAAAAACCAAAATGACTGCAGTGGTTGTAATGAATTAACTGTAACATGAGAACATTCTTGTTTTCACATCGAAATGTTGGGCTTTCCAATTATTAGAGTTCTTGAAAGGCATGATAACACTGACAAGATTCCAGAGATGATACAACAGCATTCGAATCCACTGCACACAACTGGTCCATTTAATGTGTTCATAGTCCCCTGAGTAATACAATCTTATCAGTTAATCAAGTACCAGATGAGAAACAGAAAGAGAAGGAAAGAAAAAAAAATATCACTGGTCTAGGTTCCAACACTGGAGATTTCACAAGTCTAGACAAAAGGATATATGGCTACAATTATCATTTGTAATCATAAATCATGGTATCACACTTCCACTATGGCCTTGTGCATAAAATTACTCAGCTATTATTAGATATATTCGACTTGCAGCCAACACTGAGGGTGAAAACAAGTGAAAATGTTTTATGTTCAGCAGCAATAAAAATGTCTTCATTATAATACAAGCCTCAGATTCATACGAATCCATGCTCTGGTAAGAAAGGCTTCTGGATAATGTGCTAACGGCACACTGCTGTAAATCAAAAACAGAAAAATCTCCAGTTCTCAACAAATCTCATTCAGTAGACACTAAAACCCACTGCCATGACTTCCAAGCCATACTATTTTGATCCTGAAAGAACACATAGGATCATAGTAAATCATAGTTCCACTTTCCATCTCTAGTAGAGCTTTACCGTTAACCTTTGCGGTCTTCAACAAGTAAACAGATCCTCCTGGAACAAAGCTGCCAAAAAGAGCCAGGGCTATGAATCAATTCCAGACTATTGACAACTCGAGGTTTGGACAGAGACTGATCGAATTCCACACTTCAACCTTGACTACAAAACCTTGCCTGAGTCTACAGAACTGTCAGAGGGTGAAATCAAGGTGTCTCAAGCACTTTCTGTGGATTTGTGAGCTGAATCGTGACACAGACTGCTATGGAAATCAATGTCATCTGTTTTGAAAAATAACAGGCTACTGACTTACAATTACTAATTCATTTTATAAGTGTGCTATTTATCGAAAACTATTATTTACAGCTTGAGCCTGTGTGTGTTTGCCAGCCTGCCAGTTCTGGTTTGCAGAGGGTCTAAAATCGCTTACAATAGTTACAGCCTGTTAGCCAAAGCCACTGAAAAAGTGGTCAAGTGTTTTCTGCTGCAAGTGCAAAAGAAGGAAAAAAAGCAACATTGGACAGTTACTCATAGACTACTAGTTATGAAAAGCTCGTTAAACAGTCCGGCATGTAGCGCTGCTTCCCTGCTCTGTATTCTGTCACTGGAGCGCTAATAAGAACCAGGCGGAGGGAAACCAATGACAACCGCCCAAACCTCCCTCTCATTCCAACTGCTCTCTTTTCCACCAATGGAAAAACCTGGGCATCCAAAACCATTGCGTGTCTCCTCTGGAAACCTACAATGCTGTGCATATACCATAAAAAAGAGCAATAAAGCCAAGTAAATAGAGTAAAGTGGCAATAAAACACCTGCCACACTCAACCAAATGTAGGATAGGTTTGCGAGCTGTCTACAAAACATGACTCAGTGAGAACCATGACTAAAAGCAAGCACTATTCACTGCTGAGTTCCAGGCTGTAAATTTATTTAAAGAGAACTCAACTAGACAAAAAGAAAAAAAAAAAAAAAAAAAAAAAAAAAAAGAGACAGAGGGAGAATGGAGAGAACGGACGAGAGACTAAAAACTACTGGTATCACGAGAGGTCTGGGTGCAGCACCAGGCCTCTGGACGATAATATGTGAACCCTCTAGTACTGCCGAAGAACAGATGAGTAGATGTGTCTGTGATGTCTGGTTCTGTGTGCATGTGTGTGTGTATGAGCCCGTTAGTGTGAGGTCTAGGTGCTGGCAGCCAGTCTCTGGTCATACTTCCTCCAGCACACTGGCTAATAAAAAGGGTTGCAAGTGGAAATGGGAGCTTTGAGAAGAAGCAGAAAACAGTCCCACAGTGTGGGCACATTTGAAGAACTGCTACTTTCCTTTATACTACTATAGCGACAAAGTTACTAATATACGCGAAGGCACTTATTATTAGGTACACCTGTCAGTTCATGACTATCCAATCCGCTGAACAATGTGGCTGCAGAACAATGGATGAAACTATTAAGAGCTTCAGGTTATGCTCACATCCAACACTGGAATCAGGAAACTATGCGCAATTTGTGGTTTTATCCACCGTCCATCCGGCATGGTCCTGGGAATGGTCTCTGGAGTTAGTGCGCAAAAAAAAATAAAATAAAATAAAACATCTAGTGAGTGGAAGTTCTCCACATG
Source organism: Duopalatinus emarginatus (assembly GCA_028565595.1). Classification (NCBI taxonomy): domain Eukaryota; kingdom Metazoa; phylum Chordata; class Actinopteri; order Siluriformes; family Pimelodidae; genus Duopalatinus; species Duopalatinus emarginatus. The sequence continues at coordinate 15,363,598 of JAOVVF010000044.1, forward strand.
TAAGTGCCTAGTTGAGAAAGCTCTCTAGAGAATGGCCAGACAGGTCCAATCCAGAAAGGCAATGGTAACTCAAATAACCATCAAACCCTGAAGCAGACAGGCTACAGTAGCTTAACACCACACTCTGTTTTACTCCTGTGACCTTCCGAGAATCTGAGGCTACAGTGAGCACAGGTTCAGTGAAATCAGACAGTAGAAGACTGGAAAGACATTGTCCGTTTTTTTTCCAGTGCTTTTCAAGGTGAAGCCAGCAGACGAAGGAATAGGTAACCAAAGATGATGAATATATACACATGATGGAATAGTACAAGTCTTAATGTACCTTCAGAAAACTGGATGTTTATGGACAAGTTGCTGTCTGAAGCCAGATGGAGTGCTTTACCTTATGCTGATACACTGGTGAATTCTGCAGAAAGTCTCAAAGATGAACAAGCGAGCATTTTCAATGAAGTCCTCAAGGCACGCCACCAGGAAGAAATCATTCACCAGCACCTTCGGGAGATAAAACATCTGGATTAGGAACATTGACATTATATGATTATTTTAGTGAGATTAAAATATAAAGAATAAAAAAAATGCATCCTGATAACCTGGACCATGGGGTTTATTTCGAACACATCTATGCTCGGAAATCGTTTACTTTGGCGGTTGTTATAAAGGAAGAAAGTCCCATTTGCATGTGGGGTGAACAGAAATAAAAGAACGATTTAGGGCCATTCTCGTCACGCCAAATCAACCACAAATCTTGGAATTCCACATTCTCCACATGAAACAGAACAGGAACAAAGCCAGCCACCCAATCAGCCACAGCGGCTTTAACTTATCGCAGCACATATCGCCCACTGCCGCAGGGTCCAGCGAGCTCCATGGTGGAACCAATTTACACTGCCACTGCATTCACACGGATCTTCTACTATGTAATCACGGTCCCCAAAAGACACGCCAGCCATGCTTTGATAAACAAACGCACGCTCCTGCTTCCCTGTATTGGCTTCACTTATCCAATGGGGATCCGGTGTGTTCAACCTCAGACAAGAGTAGGCAGTGTGATGATATATCAGACTACAAATTACACCAAACTAGACATCTTGGTTCGCATTACAGGCTCCGTCAGTACTTTTATATCTTTTGTAATTGTGATATGATATTTTTGCCATATCGCTGACAGTTTCGTGCCGCGCATTCCAAAGCGGTAAAGGCATGCGAGAGCTCCTGCTGTCGCTGCATGGTTCATCTACAGTCCTCGTCCTCCAATTCTGTTTGCTTAGGCTCCGCTCTCTGCTATCTCGGCTGTTCTGACTGAAGAAGTCCCAACTACACGGCCATATCAGCCGGCGCGTGTTTTACTGTCGTCAAAGCTCATCTTAACCTGAAAGAACCCCAGATGGCTTAAGTGCCATAATTACTGTCATCTGTTTTTCAGGAAAGACCCTCAAGCAGATTTGGTAAAGGCATAAAATGTCCTTTTTTGACTTACCCCAGGGGCAGATTTGATTTGAAAACTATCACACATCCATAGAGCTGGCCTTCTTAACTTCAGCTTTGGACGTTATAGACGAACTTCTAGTTCTCTCTACTTCGAACACTGATCCAGCTCATGAGAGGTTTTATAAAGACCTGATGAGCTGGATCAAAAAGGTTAACAGCAACTTAACCGCAAGACTGTCCATTGATATAAACTAGTCAACTTGGCATACAAAAACCGTAAATCTAGGTTCTATGTGATCAGACCCAAACCGCCGTCTGTTGGTTGCAGCTGCAGGATAACAGGAATGTCTCGAGACTATCTGATAGGAGTCTAATGTTTGCAGACGAATCTTTTTCGAAGAAGTGGCTATTCACTTCATCTGTACTAACGAGCTTAAAATCTAACTATTTAAATCTACTCTAACATCAAACACCTCATCAGTTAACAGTCGAGTAAGAAAAAACTGCTGACTATTCAGTGCTGCTGTACTCCTGAGCTTGAAATAAACTCTGAAAACTGCCCCGGCATCTAGCACCTCATCTGTTAAAAGTCGAGCAAGAAAACCGAAGGGCTTTTTCATATATAAATTAAAAAAAATAGAATAGCCTAACTTAATGAAGAAATGAGACCCTCGCTAAACCAGTGACATGATTTATAAACATTTACTTCTGTGAGGAAGCCCATGCAATCACGCCAGATGCTTTTCATTCCAAACGTTTATCGTCAAGAAGCAGGGATGAAAATGAGACTAAAATCACCCGCAGTCGAGCCTTTTATGTCCATGCAGGTCCAAATGATCAAACCATTAGGGAAATCTCCATTATGCTTTGCATGCTAACAGGACGAGTCTACTGAGAGTAGCTGTAATTAGCACACCTGCCTGATCTCGGAGTAACAGGGCCCTCTGGCTAACGGACTTTCCCAAACCGGCTTTGCTCTCTTCCCTCCAGTGAAGAGTACAGGCTGGCTGCTGTGCGAGTGTGCAATGAGACGTGACTCTGATTAAATATGCCTCAGGCAATAACTGGATCATAGGATTTAAAAACTGCTGAAAAATGTTGAACGGGGTAATTGATCATGTAACGAGCAGGCACCATAATCTGTGTCCTTTCAGGAATTTTTGAATACAACACCATCACGAGCACTTGATCTTATTAACATGAAGCCTCTGGACAGCAAAGCTGTTGTGTTTACTTCACCCAAGAGTTTCCATGAACATTTCTGGACTCGGTTATAGCAACGCTCTCCAAGGACATATATGAATGTGATCCTATTTAGGATTTGGCTGGAGAGATTTAATGTAGCACATTACTAAACAAATTTAGGTTTAAAAGTAATGTTTTCCAGGGTCAGTGCAGCACCGTGAATGTGCCAGGCTGGCTCATGACCCCGAAAACACTGCAGCCAAAAGCTATTACTTAGAGACTATATTCCATGAACAGGATGATAAACCAAAATATGGGGGGAAAATATAATGTAAGCAAACTTCTCTGGAAAGTGTGAAGGTGCCTACGAGTAACATGCCATACAATAAAACTCCGTTGTGTTTTCTTTTCTCTTTTTTTGCACACTATACATTGCTATTAGGGGTTTTCTAAAATCGTTCTGCTGGCACCAAGAGACAGAGTGTTGACCGTAAACACAGAAGGGTATGACGCAGCAAATCAGGGGGTGAAATCTAATGTGGAGATCACTACACAGGCCCATTATAAAGCCGAGCAAAAATATAAACGTCCGAACCACAGCAGGCTTCTTTCAGCACATGGGCCGACCTCAACACACCAAAAGTGCTTTTTGTTAACCATGCAACTGATGGACGATTACTGGGCATCATAAAAAGTTGAGAGACGGTGAGTCAGAGGCTTTCCGTCAGGCATCCTTTTTCTCCCTCTCAGAAAAGTGGCCCTTTTGAGACCCCGGATAAAGTAAAGGCCATCTGCGGGCAAGTGCAGCTCATGAAACAACAACAGTAATGACTCTCACCACAGCTTGGGAAAGTTCATAGGACTCCACTGACCAGCCGCAGATCTGGGCAGCGTGTGGTTTCGGTACAACTCGTCATAAGGTTAAAGCTGAGGCGTCATGGAAGTAAATTGAAAAGTTGCAGGCTTTCTGTGGTCAGAAGAGTCAAGCTGCATGCATTCAACTAGTTAAGAGGCTGCAAGTCTTTTTTTTTTTTTGGGTACAGATTCCGTTTTAAGCCCAAGCAAACCCGTAAAAGATCTTGGTAGGTTATAACGTTGCAGAATCGCTTGGCTTTTCCTACAAGCATGACAGCTTTGGAAACTGACCTTGTAAACAAGCTAATAAACACAAACCCTGTGTGTGGAACTTACCGACTCACACTCTCGAAGTTTCTTCTGGGCGCCGTCGAAATCAAAGTTGACATACAGGCATTCCACAAACTCCGTGATGGGGTCCTTGTAGGTGTATGACTCCTTAAAAAAGACAAAGGAAAAATGGATGACATTTCTTTTTTAACAGCACACATTTAGTTGGAGTGAATATGGGCCTAAATGGATTAATCCATAACCACAGTTCTGAGAGTGGCACTTTCTACCTTCCAAACCTATAAACACATCCAAGATGAGAAGATCAGAGCAATGCGTTGAGCAGATGAGCCTTGATGGGATACGTGATACAGGTTTTGGATCTTTGCTGGATATAAATACCATGGATGCTTGAGAAACCAGGGGAGTCATGTGAGCTGACCAGTGAGTGCATTGGGCCAGATGTTAAAGAGATTACACAGCTGGAGAGAGCTCATATTCAGATTTTAGTGCTACCATTCACAGAGGAAACTACTGCTGGTCGATGACAAGGCTAGAATCAGGCTGTCCACCTTCATTTATAAAGACTAACCAGTTCAAGACTAAAGAAGGGACTTGGATAGAACTTTTGATGCTCTAATGCGGAGCAATATCCCCCAAACAATAGTTTGTACAGGGTAAAGATTGTTTGTGCATGAAATGAGAACCAGGGTTTTGTTTTCTGTTTGTTGCCTAGCCTGAGTTAATTAATGATTAGACCCATGTCAATACTGATTTCTCTGGCCTAGGTTAGCGGTACTACATGATCTGCTCAATGGCTGTGCTTACACATGAACAGCCACATAAATCAGATTCATGGTGTTCCTATGAAAGCAGGGAGTTTAATCGGTCCAGTAATCCCGAGCGAGTTGATGACAAAGCAGAATCCACTACCTGCTGGATAACTTTGACGAGATCCTTCAAGACCTGCCTACGCTTGCGAACGTCCTTGTTAGTGATGACTGCTGTGGTCAGGTAGCGCAGAATGTGTGGGCACATGGTCTGAATGGCATTTAGATACCTGGAAAGAACAAGAAACAAAACAGAGATGGTTAAATACTTAGTTATGTGTCCTTTATGGGTACTGGAAGGAAAAAAATATTAGGGAAAAAAAAACCAGCAATGATGAAAGCATCTCTGTTCAGTATTGGAAAGACAAGGAAACCCCAGTCTAGATACAGATCACCGACCACAGGTTTGGCCAGTCGCTGAAATACTACCAACCAGAGGGCTTGTTTTTCAGCTAGAGGTCAACTAGCTGTAGACTATGAGCGAAACAGAGCGTTGAAAAGCACTGCTATTACAATCCAATACAGTGCCTTCTACATAGCCTGAGGACAGACCGTATCCTTCTCTCATAAGTCGGGGAAAAAAGTATACAACAGATGCCTTGTCATAAGTCTAAAAGCTCCTTTTAAGGTGCACTTAACATATCGAGTCGATTCAAAGGACAATATCCGTGTCTGTAGTATCTGAACCAACATCTTTGACCTCTGGCTTCCTCCCCCTCCTCCTCCTCCTCTTCTGAGGATCAAATTAAATTTCAAAGAGGAAGTCAAGTTGCTTGGTCCTGGCCAGCCCCTAAAGCTCTTATGGGTCCGAATGGAGAAACACATGTTTTAAGGAGGTGGAGGACTAGCGGATGGTTTAATTAGTCAAAGCAATTAAAGGGATGAGGGGACTGTGGCACTTCAGATGTCGGGGGTAAAAACAGCAGTGGCTGAGCCCTATCCTTTTCTCTCTCCTTTGTAGTGGCGTGAGTCCATAGCAAACCGCAACACTGTACTGTGTTTGTGATTAACTTACACCTACTCCCTCTCCAGAGGGAGTGCTGATCGCCAGTCTGCTCAAGTGAGTCATGATGCTATTTCTGGCATCCACATTCTGTAATGTGCCTTAATAGGCCAATAAATCATTTAATAAAGTACACAAAAAGATTTAGGGTGCAAGTTTCATCACTCTGACAGAGTCTAAGAAAGAACGACTTTTCTCAATTGTCCTCAGAGACGAAAAAAGGGAAGCACAGTGAAGCAAATGTCTGCATGGTTCCAATTTCGTGATGCATGTTGGGGGCTGGGATTAGAGGTAAATCAAGTGAAACAGTGAATCTACTCAGTGAGGGTCAGTATAATATAACTTCTGTATCATCTTTCCTGTTTGCACCTACATCATAGGTCATCTTTTGACAGTATTCTCGCGCTTACTGCCCCGTGATGAAAAGAAACATCTGATAGCCTGTTGTCTACTCTACAGCTCTGCACAGTCACCATCAGTTTAAAGATAGCTTTTCTGACGATTCGAAAGTTAAAACAATCAGGTACGAGGGTCAAAATAAACATGACTATAATCTAACAAGTCCAAAAATATATATCTTACAAAAGGACAACGCAAAATTATTATGCATGTTTCTCCTCTCCAAATGAAATCACTGATCGATCAGCAAAACTACACTGTTACAACTCATAACACAATACTTCCAAACTGCCCACTGAGATCGTTTTGTGCGAGAACGCTTTACTTATTTTGAGGTCAAATAGCTGAAGATGAGTGTATAGCACGAAAGGCGAGAGAACTTCTTACTGCTATAAAGAACTTGGCTGGGACACGCATGACTTGAAGAGTCCAACCACAAATTAGAAGTACCTATTTGAAGGAGTTTACTGTAGCATAATGAGTCCACTGGTATAATGAGCATCTACGTCCAAAGTGCTGTTGTACAGCCAGCTGTCTTGGAATGGAGCTGCAGTAAGTGGATAAGGTCTGATGGAACATGTCGCTGTGACCTTAGCCAGCGGGTCAAACACCCACAGGTCACTGGCCCGCTGGATCCGGCCCAAAGGAAGCGAGCGGTCACCATCGGGAGAAAAAGGCCAAGCCTCACCGAGGTTTTCCAGCCTACAATGGCATAACAAGCGACCTCAAGCTATCCTTACTCTGGCCACTATGGTGAAGCACTTATTACTAATTACTGGTCTGGCCTTCCAGTCATCTGTGCTGTAAAAACTTGCTGAAAGGCAGATAAGCCTAATCCAGTGTGGTTCAACTCCATGCTTTAGATTGAAAAATGTTTATTATATATATATAGATATTTTCTCAATATAGGAGGAGTGTATATTTAGCATAGTTAGATATATGATTATATGAGTTATCTGTCTGCAGTAGTAATGGTCTAAATTCAGAGGTGTTGAAAGAAATAAATGCAGAAAAATAAGAGAGAAGCCTTAAGGCTCCTTTCTTCATGAGGCCCTGGTTTCATTTGCATAATGAACCCTGCTGTAAAAACTATTGATTGAGCTCTGATTCCCAGGCCAAGACGGCCCGTCTGCTCAACCATCTATTATTTTTTCAGGGCTATCGGAGAAACTCAATCGCTTGTTTTCACTTTGGCCCCTGGGGTCGTGCATGTTTGTTTGAGTGTGTGCACGTCTGTGCCTGAAACAGTGGGCTGAGGCACTGGACTGGTCGGCACAACATCAGCAGTTTCATTTGCGGGTTGTGGTGGGCTTTCCAACCTGGACCCATGCGCGCACCACACACGCGCGCACACACACACTCATCCCACCTCATCCGGTTTTATTAGAAGCAAAGCCAAATAAAATCCCCAGACGGCAAGACGGCAACGTGCAGCTGCTCAAGGTGCTTACTGTGGCTGGTACAGGAAAAGCTCAATAATGTTGTCTCGGCCTTTGGGGTGGTTGAAGAAGACGAAGAGAGACCAGTGGATCAGCCATGTCCTCTGCTGAAGAGACTGGAGAGGAGAGCTCACCGTCTGATAGAGATTGAGACAGACAGAAAGAGAGAATGTGAGGTGATGGTTTAAGATGACGTTTGGTTGATCGGTTTTGTTCACTTCACATGCGGAACCACTAGCTACCTTTAAAATCAATGGTGCAACTTCAGCTGGCCTTGTGTTTTCAGTCAAAGTTAAAAAACAGTCATTTAAGAGGTCAGAGCAGTCTTCTGCAAGCCAAACCCCCGTACAACGTCCCCTTGTCTACTGTTCCAGTTATAAATCAAACTCAATCAATGCTACTGTGGTTCTACTTAAGGTGTAAGCAGAGTAGGGGCAAACAAGTGAAATAAACCAGAATAAACCTGAAGGTATGCAGCAGAGAGAGACAGAGAGAGAGAGAGAAGGGAGAGAGAGAGAGAGAGCATGAGGGGGAGACAGAGAGAGTGCTGCAATAGTAGTGGCGATAGTGTTTTGCTGAAATGTGAGGCAGTCAATATCATGGCCTATGTAAGGGAATCTGAAGTGCAGTATTGAATTCTGAGTGGTGGGGCATTACGTTGTTATCGATAGTCTCTCTCAGGCGGGTGAGGTCCTCCATAGCAGCCTCCCAGTTCTGCATCAGGATCTCAGAGGCCAGCTTTCCCCACAGGGAGTTCAGCGCGTTTCTATCAGTTGCAGGAACCTGTACAAACACCACAATACAAATTTAAACACAAGGATGACGAGGGGTTAATAGAAAACACTCAGACTTTATCTACTCAAGCTGGGCAGTCATTGCTCTTCAGGGCCACCACAGTGGATGGGGCTAATGTTGTAAACCACTGGAGCAAGTGGGGTTAACTCCTCAGCTCAAGGGCAGAAGAATAAGAGCTTGCAGCCCTACTCAGTATTTGACATAGGAGTCTTGCATCAGATGCAACCTAGTTTTCACAAGACATTTGGTTAAAAATTCTTCGAGGCCACATAGCTGAAATGCAAACTTCAAAAGCATACTTTTTTCCTGCCATATGCTGCCATAGCTGAAAACAAAACCATGATACTTGGCTGAAGTGGATCCACTTCTAGATATAACAACATTTATTCATTAGCAGTGGACAAATAGATTCAATTAAGTCATCTTCAGGGAACGAAGCTTGACAGGGAGAGAAATGGATCATGAAAGTCCGTTTAGCCTTTTATGAAGCCTCATTTGCTGCACTCTGCGATAAAGCAACCACTGTGTCACGGACAACTGTTCCACCATCCATCCAGATTACTGGAGTAACTGAAAGCACATTGGATCTGTGTGTGCTTTTTCTTGTTTACTTTGCGTTTTAACTCTCAAACAAGACACAGAGAACACAAAGGTTTCTAAATGTGGAAGACTTCAACTTTTATTTATCGTGATTCACATCACTTCGGCCTCATGGTGGCTTGATTTCATTCCAAACAGCCTCTCTTGCACGAGGTTAAGTTGAAAAGGTCCCTCAAGGTGAAAGGTGAAGGACTGGCTTGTCTGTGGCATAATGACACGCATTAAAACAAGTGAGCACTGAATAAGCTCAGGGTTAAATGCTAGTTATGTCAGGGGGAAATGTTCAGTTAGACAGATCAAATGAATGGTAAAAGGTTCGGAGGGTCAGCAAAGAACACTGAAACCTTGTGAATACAATACAATCGTAAACAATCCTGAAACCTAAAAGTTTTCAGCAGCTTGGAAGTGATTCATTTCTGTGGTCTGTGTGTAAAACACCAGACAAGCCTACACATCAAAACATTATCAGTCACAATATGTACGATGGCGCAGTGACACATTGCCCATTCACCCCCCCCCCCCCCCAAGTGCAGGTTTGAGCTTTAGTGAAGCTAAAACTCTCTGAAGTGCTGAGGTCAGCATAGGGCCACAGATCAGTCCCTTCACTCGCTCTCCTTAATGAAGTGTGCTGCTACTGCTGGCCTAAACACATGTGCAAAAGCTTTGATCAGCTCTGTAACAGGGACAAGGTCAGAGCAGGCGGTAGGACACTAATCAACGTCTCCGCTCCAGAAAGAGTGGAGTGCAGGAGAAACCAAGTCCAGACATTAAGTTGGGGGAGCTGCCGTCTGGCCAGGACCATTTACATTCAATGAGCTACTTAAATCTGGCATGTGTAGATGGGTACTAGTAATTACAGGCCCTCTCACCAAGTCTGCTAGTGAAGTGTTTCACTGGCTACATCACATCCCATATATTCACTGGTCTATTCTCAGACTGACATCAGGGTGCCGTGCGACACTCCTGAGCTCCATTTTGTTCCAATCAAAAAATTTACACTTCAAAAAGATCTGATCCAAACAATGGGGCTGAGTGATAGCTGTGATAATCTGTTATCCATTTAACACAAAGCGAAACCATCCTGTTCGGACACATTTCAGAACCATTCACAGCCACTTCCCTAAGCTACTGAAACGTAAACTCTTATTAACCAGGCTCATCTCTGTAGAGACAAATCAACTTCAAAGTCATGCAAACTTCTGTTCTTAATTATGACAGAAAGGACAAAAATAAACAAAAACGGCAGCAGATAATCAGCTACAGGCATGTCACAGTGCCAAGAGACCGAGTGCTGGACTTCAGGACACAGGAAGCCGTGATAACGCCACTCTGCTGGGAAAAGATGACTCGAGCAGGAAATCAGGGCAGGTGTCTGCACAGATCCACAAAGATATAACTCGCTGCATATATTCCAAGTCCAAACTCCGCGCATACACACGTTCAGATGGGCACCGTTCTCAAGCAGACTCCCTTTTTTCAAGAGAAAACGCTCACGTCTCCAATAAAATCGAGCTTGTACCCCCTTACTGAGATCATTAAAGGTCAGCATGTAGTGTTCAGCAGCAAACTGATGAATCACTTGTGGAATTAACAGAACAGAACAAAGAATCGAACTGGGTCTGAGCAGGCCCAGACATTCTCAGCAGGTGCTGGTACTGTACCTCATGTAGTGCATTCGATTGGTAAGGATGATAACATCTCTCTGTCTGATGACATTCTCAGTATCTTGCCATGAAGCCTCAAAAAGCATCTGTGCTGTATTGTTTTGTGGACATGGAAATAGGCATCATGCAGATCAACTGACGTGAACCATTCATGTGGTTGCACACCACAAAGAACATCCGACAGGCTTGACAGGATGTGACAGGAGGGCGCTTTTAAGTATTGGTTCAACTCTTTCAAGCTTTAGAATCAGACATAAACCACCTTTATACTTCAGAACAAGAACGAGGATGTTTTGAACTCTAGAGTATGAGATTACAAGCTGTTTTACTAACGGTTCGTGCTGGCCTTGCGATGCTCTCACATTTTATGTGCGTTGTGACATGCGTTTGACTGTAGCTACTAATCCATAATGTAATACTAAAATTTTAGTGCTGTGCTAAAAGATGTCACAGGAGCCCAAGTTTTATTAGCAAAAGTATCAATAACACAAACTACCGCATCGTTATTATTTACAAATATCATTAAGAAACATCCCTTTTTAACATGTGTAAAAGGTTTGATGCACTGAAACTGAACAGCAAAAACACTGGTGCTATTCTATTTCAGGTAAATTGATACAGCACAGCGAGGTCACTCAGGAGGAGTAGGAATGAATATACAAAAACAAAAGGCATGGGTGATGTTTTCCAGTCTGGGAAAGAAGAAGAGAAAAAAAAAAGTACATAAATCATGCCGCTGTCTCTCATTCTGATTGGCAGCCACCAAATCCCTTCTCACCTGTAGTTAAAATTCCCTCAACCGTCACGTCTCATGGATCCATTGCCTAGCGTTGCCGAAAACGGCAGTGTGAATGCAGGGCAAATGTCTTTCAAAATAGAAAACTGCGAGAGCCTTAAGAACACAGCTGTGTTTCCAATATAAAGGTCAACACTTCGCTCTAAAAGTGTTTGTTTTCTTTTCCCTTTTTTTGGAAGGCACTGCCTGCTACATCTGGCGAGGCTCCATGTCATTATGGCAGCTTTCTGTACACTGCCTGGCTTTCAGGGTCTGCCATGAGAGAATAGTTTCAATACCTGGGTTTTTCCAGCAGTTACCTTAAGTTTCCACTGCTTCCCCAAATGGGCACATTTTCACTCACTGCCCAGCAACAATAAATTTACTGTGTTGCCGATCCGACGGGACACTCAATCTTTATTCTCAACATTCAATCCCAGCATTAGGAGATGATATGAATAAGTTGCTCTTTTCGCACTAGGCCGGCACTGTAACAGGACCTTGGCTCTGGATTTTGCAAGCCTGGCTTCCTTCGTTTAAATGACTGCGTTTCCCACGTTAAAGGAGTTCTCAGAGCCTAACCTCTCCCATAGTAGTACCCATCCGAGGACATGGGAGGTCCTGCGCAAACGAGGATAAAGGGAGTGAGTCGAGGCAGGTATTTGGTGAGAGAGGGTCGGTGTGATTAAATCCAGTTTTACATGCCGTTTCCAAGGGTGCTTCACGCTCTTTGCTCTACGGTTGTAAATGAGGGTCAACAAGGGCTCAAAATCATGCTGGTGGAGGAAGTATGCTTTAGAGCATGCAATTTGGGTCTATTTACACTGAGCTGCAATGCCATAAACAAGTCTGGCTGGTCTGTACTGGGGTCTCATCTACTCAAAGCGTTTGATGTGTGTAAAATGGAAATTGATGCCATTTTTCAAGTTCTCTTAAAACGGGGGTTCGGTCTCATTATGTTCGCAGCTTCTCCCGTGCACATGGAGCAAATGAAAATGCCTTTCTCTGTACCGTTCCCGAAATCAATCAAGGGGAAAATATACTATGTTTATGTAAGATGTCTGAGCTCGTGTATCGGGCCAATCCACTCAAGGCATAACACTTCAGCGCTTCACGTTATGCAGAGTGCAAGTGTCAAATTTCCAGTGCACTTAACTGGTAGGTGGCGTTAAAATCTACTGTAATCTGTGCTTATTTGAACACACATTCGGATAACTAGATGAGTTTAATCTGGCAGTTTTGTGCACTTATCTTAGCTCAAGAAGACAGACTGAACCAGATTGTAATGACAAGCCCATCTCACTTTTCCCAACTGGATTACAAAGCAACTCTTTCAATGTTGGAGGTAAACTGTGCAGCTCTGTGCTGTCCAGTGTTTTCCCACAGGCAAACAAATAAGCAAACAAGTCACCAGCTATTAGAAATCGAATAAATACAGACGTGCAGTTAGGTCATATTTTTAACGATTGCAGTATTTATTACTCAAATTTGTTCATGATGTAAGGACAATTCTCTATGGTCTGGCACTAATGAATCATCCTCGAGTGTGGGCCTGTATAATGGGCAGTCTGTATAAAGAAGGCATTACATGGGAGAAGGCAAGTGAAATGGCACTTGGAGAAACATTGCGCGAGGGGAATGTGATAACTCAGTGAGGCATGGAGGGTCTTACACTCCCAGCTCAGAGCACCAGTGACAATGGGCATCTCTCTTTAGACAAGCCCTTAAGTCCTCATAGAGCAGCCTTGAGAAGAGAAAGGGAGGGAGAAATAGCATGAGCAGGTCAAAGTCTCACTATTCCCAGGCTTACTCTCAGCATTCCCCCACCACACACACACACACACACACACACACACACACACACACACACACACACACGTTCACCAGACAGAATCGCATGCAGCCATACGTTTCGGCCACTCTTATGCGCGAGTTCATCTTTCACTCGTTTCTCCGAGCGGTGGGAGAGAAGCCACAAACGCCAGAGCCCGAGCAATGAGCCCTTTGTTTATAGAGGAAATAAGAAGTACGCATGTGTAACGCGGATACTGCCAGTACTCTCGGTGAACTGCAATTATCTTCCCCCGCAAACCTACTTTGGTATTATCTGATTTCCAAAGTATTCCGCTGGTGAAAATTATTTAATCCAAAGTCCTCAACGCACCTCGGTCTCAATCCTACACCAGACAAAAACAAAACAAAAAAAACGGATATCGTCCAGGTTTAGCCAAGGATTCAATAAGAAGGCCAAAGGCATGCGTGTCTGTGTGTGTTCCACTGGTGATTTCTTTTTGCATGAAAAGTGAAGATTAAAAAAGTGTTTAAGTTAATAATCCATAAAAATAGTTGGACAACTATTTCGGGTTTGTAATAAATCGGAATCCAGTGGAACACCACACAACATTAAAGAACTACAAGGTTGGGGAATCCTGATGAAGTGTGATCTGGCCTCAGACTTCAATGGAAAAGCCATCAAGAGCGATTCTCTCAGGAAAGAGACTGCATGAAGGAGGCTGCCATTGAGCTGCTGGCCAAGTTGGGCAACAGGTTCTTCTAGAACTGAGGACACACAGCAATGTTGACACAAACATGGACTTTTCAGAAACACCAGTTACCACCAGCACAGTAAAAAGGCACATCATCGTTGTATTTAATTTATCAGCCAGGGAGGGGAGTGAACCCATGCATCATCTTCATTCATAAAAATGTCCCTTTTAAGTTCATAAGTAAGACGTAACTAAGGCCACTTGGCACTGTCCAGTGCTGAAACAGCACAACATAAAGACAATTTATTTTTACAAGAAAAGGACCAAGCTCCTTTAACTAGCATGCAAAAAATTGTTCATTAAAACCTAACAATTGAGTCGTTAGACAGCAAGCAAAAGTCAGTCACTCATTCACTATCATCACTATGCTAATGAAATCACTCATCTGGAAATCACTCATCTGGCACCTTTACAGCATGACAAAATACTGTTGTTTTTTTTATTACATACAAAAAAAGGTGTAAATGTTTTTTATAACTTTACGTAGTTAAAGACCTACCAGGACCCTGAAGAAGTAGAGATACTCAGCAGCACCTGAGTAATTCCCACACTCGTACTGGAACTTGGCGTATCTGTAAAGAGTGTCCAGATACTCCTGACGGAACTGCAAAGGAAAAGCGAGCGAGGTTAAAAAGAGCGACAACCATGTCAACTACTGCAGTTAATGTCACTGAATCTAAATATATCCTAAAGTCCCCCTCTGAAGTTCAGAAAATGGTGAGGACAGGACTGAACTGTCAACCTTCTCAAAAACGTTTGGGAGAAGCCTGAAATCAGGATATTTGACAATGGAGACCACACACGCCACTCTGTTTCCCCCAGTACAGGAAGTCTCACAGAAGCGAAGGCCAGTGTGAAGGCTGGAAGAGCTGCAGGGCGTGTGGGCAGTGCACGTTAGGGGTGCTGTTTAAGGGCTGTTAATGTGAATGACCCCTGCGTTAGCGCACTAAAAAGGCATTGGGGCCTGTGAACTGAGGTGGACTGAGGACAGGCCCCGGGTCAGTGGGATGCCGGAGTGGGAGGGGAATGCCGTCACGTCAAATATAGAAGCCCCAAGCATTTTTGCGGCTAGCCCCACGGGTCTCGGTGCTGTTCGGCTTATTCTTAACAATTCGCCACAGAATGTAAATGTCCGCAGAAAATTTCTGCAAGCCATAAAAAGCCCTGAAAATGAGTTAAGGTTTTGGGAAGTCATTTAACGTCTCCGCGCTCCGCACCGCCCCTCCCACCGGCCCCCTGAAACAAGGCCGAGTTCACGCAGGAGTCATGAGAACTGCTCAGAGCAGCAGAGGAGACGGTGGAGTTACTTACACCATGCTTCTCAGCCAGATAGTCAAACAGCATACGCCCGTCCCTGGAAGAGGTGGAAAAAAATGTTGTGGTGAGTAGGGTTTTTTTTTTTTTTTAAGGTTACTACATGTTCTTGCAGTTGTAATCAGTTTAAGAAGTGTGCAACGCTCATGCTTTCTGTTAAAGATATTACACAGGAAAGAGAAGAAGAGAAGATAAAAGTGCAAAGGAAGCCAAACATTATCTGAACCATAAAGGAAAGCCAAGGACTTCACACTCAAAGTCAAGATTATACAATAAAAGCAGAGAATTAGGAAAAAAAAAAAAATCAAATCAATGCAACAATATGGCCCATCACTATCCGACCACATGGACTCTCACGTGCTGCTCACGTGACTCGAGCCAGATGAATAGGTAGAGGGGACTGGAAACCAGGTTTTCCGCACCACCACCCCCGCCAAATGTGGCTAGCCTGTGCAGAACCAGCACACGAAACCCGTCTCTGAACGAGCCAGACAGAAAGAGGAGGTCGCCGGTTTATTTTATTTGAGGGGAGCTTCAAAGGCTGTTTATAAAGGCGTTCTCCTGTCGCGCCGCTTCTGTGCCATTATACTGTCATCCAGCACATGCTGCAGCGCCGGGTGGAGAACAAGCTCCCATAATGATCATTTAAAAAGAACTTCAATCAAGGAGCACCTTTGCTTTCAACTGCCCTCTACATTCCTCTTAATCTCACTACCATCACCCCTTGCTGTGTGCTCGAGATTGCTACTTCACACGTCTGTGTATGTGTGTGATAGCAGCTCCTCCCTGGTCAGCCATCTCGAGCAGACCACAGCAGCCTCCCTGTGGAGGTGGAGCCGCTACCACTGGGTTCTGTGGGTACGAGCGCTGAGTGTTAACTTAACGTTCGCCCTCAATCATACTCCACATCCATTTCATCCATTCATCTCTGCATCGTCAGCATCCTGATCCTAATACAGGAATCAGTCACCTGCTAACTAGCGTCAGTCGAAACGACAGACAGACAGACAGAAACAGCTATTCAGTACAGGAACAAATAAATATAAGTCCCTGGCCACATTTCCTGGTTGCGTTTTCGAGTCGTGAAACACCAGACACCAAATAATGCCCTTTGAAAACTA
Organism: Duopalatinus emarginatus; assembly: GCA_028565595.1. NCBI lineage: Eukaryota > Metazoa > Chordata > Actinopteri > Siluriformes > Pimelodidae > Duopalatinus > Duopalatinus emarginatus. The sequence goes on from JAOVVF010000044.1 coordinate 15,379,822, forward strand.
TATATTCGGATCGAATAAGTAAACTTCAAAGCCGCTCGTTAATGAGGAGCAGACGAGCAACTGGGTAGCTTAATTAAAAGTGCCACAGCCTAATCCTCAACTGCGATAAACGTGTTTTGGTGTGAGAAACGAAAAAGCAAACCAGCGATTCTACCACCTACCAAGGGCTCTCACACGAGGCGGAGACGCCGCAAACTTCCATCCTGCACGATTTCCTGAGAAAACACGAGTCTGTGGAAACAAAGTGTCTCAGTGATACGGGGATAAACCGCGCCGAACACTGACCGCATCGTGTTACAGATGGGCACAGACAAGACTGAGTTATTCCCCTACTGGTAGCACGAAAGCTGCCTTTTTCACCTTATACTTGCAGACAAAAACATGAGGTACCTAAAGCTTCAAGCTTCGTACTTGTGAAACCTTCTGAAGCGTAACACGAGCTGGTCTTGCTCACCAAAATATCATTTAACTCATTTATCTGTACAATGCTGCTGCTTCAATGACATCCAATAAAACCAGGGACAGATTTAGGCAGAAATGTGTCTGCCAGATAGGAAAGGTTAAGGCGTTTCATGTAAAATAGGTGGTCCGAGTCATCATCATGCTTCAGGAAGGAAATGTGTTTAGGAAGAAATTCAGATCAGCATATAAAGAAATCATTCTTTGATTAGACAAATAACATTCTGCCAATGAACTAAGCAAAGTCCTAACAAGATATAATCAAGGTACCTGAATCATGGCAAAGCTGTAACCAGATATCACTGAAAGACTGTGAGCTTCTTTAATTGGTCATTCCTATCAAATATGCACTAAGTGATGTGACAGATCTTATTGTTAAAGACAACCAGGCAGCATGTCATATCAATCAATACGAAACTCTCGCTTCAATACATCTGTGTATCGTGCAATACGCTGCATACCAGGGCGCACGATAAATGAAGTCAATCATAGAACACACGCTCATATCACTGTGGCGTAATCAGACTTCATCAAGCCCACACTACGTCTTCTGAAAAAGTAGCTGCTTCTGCCTCAAATCAGGGTAGCCTACAGGTTACATACTCCCGCTACAAGTCGTGTTATATTAACTCAGGAAAATGGCTTTTGCTCAACTGTAAGCAATATCTGGGAAATTCCACCAAACAAAGGTCCAGCTTCCTGGTAAATCAACACTGATGACCAGTGGACGTCAGAGCAAAGCTGCTAAATCTGAGTACTTGCCTCATGGCAAGAAAGGCCTGGGATTGATTCCCTAGCCAAAGATGAAGTTTTCACGTTCAGCCTGTCGGTGGGTTTCCTTCAGGAGCTTTCGTTTCCTCCACCATCCCTAAGACATGCAGTCAGCTGGACTAGAGATAATAAACTGCCCATAGATATGAGTGCATGTCAATGTCTGTCCTGTGATGGACTGGCAACCTGTCCAGGGTGTTGCCTTGCTTTCCACCCAGTGGACTGTAACCTAGTAGTAGGATAAGCGGCTCAGATAATTAATGAGTAGTTAATTATATAATTATATAAACTGTAGAAAATTAATAAGCTCTTAGTGAATATAGTATTGCTGCCCTGCTAAACAGATTAATTGACTGACTTTATTTACACCCCCACTCATGTTTTGTGAGTGAACATATTCATGCCTTCATCTGAGCAGCAGCAAGGACATGCTAGAAGCAGGATTCAAACACATCTAGAGCTACAACAAGCTATCATCACAAAAAAAAAGCTGCGTTTCAGACATACCCCCTTGTGTGAGTCACACAAATGAAAGCTTAGTCACATTTAACTTTATTATGCTCTAATGTTCAGCTTTTGTTTCATTGGATGCTATTAAGAGGCTGCAAAGATCACACACACACAGTGTCCATCTTAGATTTCAGTGACTGTAAATGGATCCTGAGAATTTGAATTCTGGGTATTGTTAGACTCCTTACATAAACCTATTGCTTTCCCATCATATACATATGAAGTATTATATACATATAAGGTCAAACCATCTCCCTGACACTTCCATATGCTCTTCTAATAAGCTCAAAGATCCTTAAATGCCTAAACAAGATGTCAAAAATGCTGACAAAGAAAGTGTTCCTTTGAATAGGGATTTACTTTGTGTTAAAACGTATTAGACCAGAAAAACTCTGCATAATAAGAGCACCAAATTAGACATGTCGTCTTCTCTGGCTACACTGCAAGCAGAGGCAAATAAATGTGCAGGCTTAATTCCAGGAGAAATGCAAGGGGACGACGAGTAGCCTGAAACTGATTATGTTCAATTATGAACGTGTAAACATTGTTATATTGGAATATTGCGCGTCAATCACAATAATCATGTTGACCCAAACGTCTACTACATGATGTAAATTGTACTAAACCACAGTCTGCATTTTTCTGGGTTGCTGGAGAAACGGCTGAAACAGACTGCTGTTGTCCTTCGGCGTTGCGGCTCAGAAAAGCTCAGGTATAATCCCTTTCAGCAAAAATAAACTTCCTCTCCATTTCATAGCATCATTCCATATGTTTACTCGAAAACCATATGCCTTTAACTGCACACACAGCAGATGCCTGTGAAAGAACACAAGTGCTGCATTATTTAAATAAAAGACAGCACAAACTTTACTGATGACCTTTAATTATACTAGTTTAGACTGGCAGTTCGGGTTCACTGCTGTGGGAAAAGTGAAGACAACTTGAGAATTTGAATATGGTACACACACATACACACGTTATATATTATATATAACCAGTTGTGAGTTCACTGGTTGACCTTCCCTGGACCACTTTTGGTAGGTACTAACCACTGCATACTGAAAACATTCTGCAAGAAATGCTGCTTTAGAGAGGCTCTGACCCAGTTGTCTAGACATTACTATTTGCTCTTTGTCAAAATCGCTCAGATCCTCATGCTTGCCTATTTTTCCTCCTTGCAACAGATGAGATTTGAGAACTGACTGTTTATACTTGCAGCCTAATATATCCAACCCCTTGGTAGGTGCCAATGAAACAAGATAATTAATGTTATTCACTTGATTTGTTAGTGGTTTTTATTGTCTGTGGCAGTTGGAATTCTGTTTGGTTTTGGTGAATGGTGGTGCCTGGGTAAAATAACCCTCGATATCTAACGTCCAAAGTTTTAACTGTTACTTAACAATAATTAAAATTAAGTCTTTCTAAGACTTTTTGTCTATAAGGCTGCTGATTTGTACAACCCTGCACTCTACATAGAGAATTATTAGAATATCTAATGTAGGCTTGTACAACATATAATCATCCTCCCTACATAATATAACACTGCCACAATATCCACATATTACCAGAATCACCAACCTTTACCTTTTTGGCACACTAGTGCAAAATATCACTCTTGTATCACTTTTTCCCCAAATAAAGTCCTAGAGGGGCCAACTGATGTGATTCTGTAGAAATTCACACACTGGAACCTTTCACTGTATATACATCACTCCTCTCACCTGTGCTCACTACTCAAAATTCTAGCAACTTTCCCATTGTACAGTTACTTCAATATTAATAGTAAAATCATCAGTGGACATGTCCTTCTCCAGTCGAACACTACAATATTAATACAACGTCTAACAAACTCAGCAGAAGATGAAGCCTGGTTCAACAGAAGCACCTTTAACAGAAAGTGAGCGAGCTAGTCAGCTAGCCGACTAATAGCAAGGGCAAGATCTAGAAAACAGGCAAAAATAAATAAAATGCAGAATTGTTATTAAAGAGATGCAAACAGACAAGGAGTGAAAAAAAGGTCATAAAATTGTGTGAAAAGAGAAAAGCTGTCAGAACTAGAGTGGGAGGTAGGGCTGGGCGATATGACCTCAAATCAGTATCACGATTAATTGAACATTTTTCCTCGATTACAATTAATAAACGATTTTTTTTTGTTGTTGTTCCTAGTTTACTAACACAGATTGTGCTAAATTTTTAAAACCAAAATATTTTTCCTAATAAAACAGTGAATATCTTTATAATTTAAAAATAAGGAAACACCACTTGTGTGTTGTGTGGTTAAGGGACAATATATGAACAACGACTGTGAGGAAAGGACTGAGAGAAAAAACGAAATAAACGACATGGGCAAGATCATGTCGATTAGAGGGTCTGGTTTTGGTTATATTTCAATTAATTGCCCAGCCCTAGTGGGAGGCATGTGAATGTGGGTTTATACACATGTGAATTTATACACACATATATGCACACATACATACACACAAAAACCCTTTTTTTGGATGCGCATTAACCTCCTAGGTCATTAGAAAATTAATGTAAATATTGCTGAGAAGTGAGGAGCGTGCACTACTATTAACTACTATTAACACAGAATTACCTAATAATCCACCATCCTGGAGTTTTCATGCTCCTCCTTTAAACTGAAATGTGTTTTCTGGTTTTATTGATCATCATAATTCTGTACTATTTCTGCAGTTACTGTACATACTGTGTGTATA
>JAOVVF010000044.1:15392480-15403964 GCA_028565595.1 Duopalatinus emarginatus
TTTACTATGACTCATTTAAAATTACACAGAGGTTTGCTTTGTCTGAAATGTAAACCATAAAATCTAATTTTAAATAAGTACAGTTTTTCCTTTTGTCACCTGAAATGTATTAATGTAATACACACCTGACATAGGGGAAAATCACAAACAGGGTAATATATTGTTGCTTTTTGTTTTAAATAATTATTATATTTAGTTTATCTAATAAATTACAATACTAATAATAATATTAATACTAATATAAATCATCATCATCATCATCATCATGCATAACATCATTAAACTTTAGCAGTTGTTTTTGCAACACCAACCAAAAATAAACTTCCATATATAAGACGTTTGCACAAATACCATCCAGTATTAACCAATAATGCTAAATAATAATAATGGAATTGTGTTGAAGAGGGTATTATTAAACCTGTGTTTGACTCCTCGACTGAGAAGCCAGGTTCATTTCCTTGGTAAGGTTTGTATGTTCTACTCATGTATTTGTGAGTTTCCTCTGAGTGCTCTGGTTTTCTCTCACAGTCTTGCAAAACATGCAAGCCAGCAAACCGTACACACTAAATTATCCCTGGGTACGAGTGTGTGTGAGTGTCTTATTTTCCTATAACAGCACAGGTCAAAGTGTTTATTCTGCTTATACCCTTCAAATACCTTGTTTCATCTGTTAATAAATGACACATCATGCTTTTATCCATTTATAGTTACATTTAATGTTGTAGCATGTCCACCATAAACAGTCTTTGGCTCACTAGACACTAGTTATTCCCTTCTCTTTTAAAGTCTAAAAACATAGAAAACACATGTCATGCTACTGAAAAACAGCAAAGTACAAAGCAAGTCCTTGTCCCAAAAACTTTGAGCTACTGCCATAATTCACGGACACTGGAGATGTTTGTGATGTGTAGAGTTTCATGTTTCTGCTCCTGTTTCCGTCAGGATTAATAAAGTCGATATCTATCTATCTATCTATCTGTCTGTCTGTCTGTCTGTCTGTCTAATTTATTATAGCATATACACTAATATACACCTAACGCAGTGTTTAAGACTCCAGGTTACTAATCAGAAGGTCAGGGGTTCAAACCTCGGCACCACTAAACTCAGGGTACAAATTATACTTTGACAATTGGGAGGGTCATGTTTTTCTTCAGAGTGTAAATGAAAACCAGTTCAGCGCAGGCACATGCTTCATTGAACTGAAGTCTTACAATCCTGACAATGCCTTGCTTGCTTAGTGTAATATCTAACGCACACAACAACCTCTTTAGTCAGGGGTCATAAATGATTATATATTACAGAGCAAAATGACCAGCTAGTCAGTCAAGCTAGTCTACAAAAACACACAATGCTACTGGATGCTACCTGTCATCTACTTTCATGTCCTGAAAATTACATTTATATTCTGTAGGATCTCTTCCACAGAAACGATGCGTTAATTAATTCTGAATAAATAGCATTGTAACTGAGAGTCACTGTAGCTTCAAAGTAGCCTAATGAAAAAATGAATATGAAATTAGCCTTACCTTGACCACAAAAAATGACCACAAAGGTTTAGGCTGACTTTTTTGTGCTTTTTGTTAGAACAGCCTATAAAAGCTATTTTAGCTAATCATATTAAATGAAAAAAATATATATACAAATCTTAAATTTTTTGATTCACGACATGAATGTTTGAGTTTACTGTAGTGCTACTCATTTGGGCAACTAATCCCCATCAATCCCCCCGTCATTCATGCCCAGACTAAGTTGACACTGTTGGGCCCTTGAGCAAGGCCCTTAATCTTCTCTGCTCCAGGGCTGCCCAATCAGAATAGAAAATTTCAACATTACTGTGATATAAAACTTATCTTCAATGGTTTGCCAGAATTCAAATATATTGTCAGTTGATGTCTGAACACAATAAACATAGGCTACACACAAAAAAAAAAATATTGGGACCTAGTCACATGAAAAGCAGTATAGTGCATATAGATATATAAATAAGAATCATTATCCAATCAGAGTTCAGGAAGTGGTGTTTGGCGGAATACTGTTCAAGAGAAGCAAATGCTGCAGACGTGACTTCAAATTTGACATCCAGTGCCAGAATATGTCATCAGGAGGGATTTTCCCAGAATTCAAACCAGCAATTCTTACCATGGAGAAGACAGCGATGCCATTGTCTAGTGTTTGTACTTGCACTACTAATAGCACACACTCTAACCCCTTACATTAAGTAACTCTCTTTGCTCTTCTTGCACTTGTTTCTAATTAATTATTGGATCCTTTTTTTTTCAGTTGACTTTGCAACACGTTCATCACTGTGTCAGTTCTTTTAACAGCGAAATCCTGACTTGTATTTGTCCTCATGTTGAAGTCACTGTGCATGGAAGCATCTGCTATCGCATGTAAATGTAAAACACATTTTGTAGTAGCCTTGTTATTCTGTAGTCGAAATGCTGTGTAAAATAACTGCTTAAATATACTTTGTGATACTTTAAAGCTGCCATGTCAGATTTTCCCTGAAAGGCATGCTACGTGTAAGACTGACACATTACCTAATGATTAATAACACATAAATCAGGGCATATTACAGTTTGTGGTTAAAGACGCTGACACAACCTGCACACCAAATCCAATAATTATTACAGGTCACTGCAAACATATTTAAAGATGGAGTCATGGAACCCGAGAAAAAGATGGAATTGGCGAACACTGACACAAGTCCAGTAAAATACTGGCATACAAAAACACTATTCGTTAGGTTTCAATAATTCTTCCTAGCAGCTCATTTCTCCTCTAACTGCACCATTTAAAAGAAGGAAGCTTTTTTTTTGTGAATCATACCTAATTTTGGTTTGGTTTGCTCCAGGGGGAAACTGTGAATGCTAAGGTGATTACCATGTTGACACAGCGAATAGGAAACCTGTCTGTGTCTGTAATTTAAAGATGCTAGTGAAGTCAAATTCTCAAAAGAAGACGTTTCATTTTTATAACCTCGGCCGAGTAAGGAGGTGCTGAATGAGCTCATGGATCAGGGTGTAAGGTTCTCAGTTAGTGCAAACGAAATAAATAAATAAATAAATAAAAAACAGGTACAGTATCTAGGAACAATATGCTTCTCTGTGGTTTTGGAGATGTTTGGTTTTTGCATATGGAAATGGATGCTTTAATTGTTTGTGGGAGACAGTAAACTGTTTGCCAGAGTAGTTCTGATTACCCCAGATGTTGTTGCTGGCTTTTTACTACTGTTCTGTCTGGAAACTGAACTGTGCGGATTCTCCAAAACGGACTGAGCAAACACACACACACACACACACACATGCTGTAATTTCCCCCACCCATTCTGACTGAGGACAATGGTGGGGATGACAGTTTTTTTGAGGTATTACTCTGACATATATTTTGTTTAACTACATATGAAATCCAAAAACTATACGTGTGTATCTTAAAAAAAACTTGTTTTACTCTAAATACCAGAATACCAGAATTGAATATTGAATTGTTTTTCAGGGCAACAGGAAGCACACTGTTACATGAATACACAGCTGATGAATGAATTAATATATACATGCAATATAAGGAGATGCCTGGCATCATGCCCTTTCCATGACTATTATTAAAGCCTGTAGGCGCCTCCTCCGCTGTAGGGAGTTATTGTTAAATTGTACATAGTACAGAACCCCTGCAGCTTCGTATCCGAGTATGTTGGGTGGTGGGAGGGTGGTCCACAGAGCAGCCATGTCTGGCCAATTTCTCTGCACCTTTGTGTGGCCTGGTGCTTCCAGGCGTTCCACAGTCTCTCCAACCTGGGAGAGACGAAAAACAGCCTTAACGAGGAGCCCCAAACCCAGACTATGAATAAGAGGGAAAAAATGCCTGAGACATGGCACAGTAACGCTACAAGGACTAGTGCAGAGTGGATGCTTGTAAAACACGGCCCTGAAACCTCTACTGTAAACATGGCGATTTCATTTCCCTTAATTGTTATGGTCTGATAACCAGAAGTCTAGATTATGGTCTTTATGTAAAAAATCTCCTGGCATCCTGGTCTATAAGCATCAAATATCCTGGCAAGTCATTGTAAAGCTTCCCATCAAAGTGATTTTCCACTTTGAGCTGGTGCTAAACTAGGTATGGTCTGTGCATTAAAAAAGTTCCTCTGAGAACATTGGGAGGTACATAATTGTTTGTGGTTATAGGTAAAGTTCCTCATCATATTGCAGACCCACCACTGACTATGAGGCTTTGGTTATGTGTATATACATAATTGTATAGTTCGTATATATTCCTGTTTTAGGGACTAGAATTTATAGTATTATCTGTATTTGTTTAGTGCTTCAATCTATTTAGATTTAAATCCAACATGAGTGTAGAATAACCAGAGCATTTAATTAATTAATTAATTAATTAATTAATCTTAAAAGTGAATTCTGGATTTCAACCTCAGCTACATCACTCAAGTTCATTCCAGTTCTCAGCTGCAGATGTGTGCAGGACTGTTTTTTAAACCAGTTATTAGTTTTATTTGTAACTGTCCACAATATTTCCCTAACAATTTAACACGGTCTAAATCTCAAATTTAAACAAATTAGTACCAAGTATGTTTAAACCACTATATCCCTGAACAAGCAATTACTAAGGATGAATGAATGTATGCTATAAATGTATCGCTGTCATGTGTCAAGGCGTCTGACACAGATACTCACCAAGGCAGATTGTGAACACAAGTGCAGAAGCTTTACTGCAGCGTTCACAGGCAAACAAATCCAGATATCTGCAAACAGACCTGACTAGACAGATGCAGGGAATAAGAAAACCAGGTGCAGAGCATAGAGTCCAAACGAAATAATTTGCAGTTATCGTGTTACAGGCAGCATGTCGTCCTGATACTCTGCAACAAACATAACAGACACACGGGCTTGAATACATGAACAGAAGCTCAAAGGAAAACTCAAAACAGGTGATGACAATAAATATAATCAGGAAAACAATAACAGGCAGGCTAAACATGGATGTGTGGGTTGCGAAGTACAGGGTGTGAGTATTGTGCGTAGATGCCGGGCACTCTGGGACTTTGACTGTAGTCTCCTGGCTGGAGCATGGCACGGATTTTGGTGATATAACCGTGATGTTTATGTTAATGAACCTGGTGTTACTTTGTATCTGTCCAATCACTCACACCTGCATTCCAATTTTCATTTGTGTTGTCTGAGATCTCCTGAAGCCTGATACACACATCTAGTCTTACCAAGATGCCTTGTGAATCCTTCTGGCAAGAGTTTTGGAGAAAGTAACAGTGCAGCTCCTATTCATATCTGTATCCGCTTCTTACACCTTACCTGTTTATTCTGGTTATGTTACATCCTCATAGCAGGGTAAAATACTGTACAGCCAAATGATGCCGCAGAGTCTATAGAAAAAAAAGCTTTTTTTCAGTACAGGCCACTTGGAGAAAAAGGGAGAGAAAAAGTGCCACACACTTTCCCAGCCGATTCTTATTTCTAAGAAGTATTCCTAACATAAAAGAAGAGAAATAATTCATATCATTAGTCTCAGGACACATGCACTTCAAGCATTGTGAGCTCACAACATTTGTTTTTAGTGCGTACAATATGCATCATATCACTTGGCCATGTCAGCTTATACATCACAAAACTGCTGATTCTGTGCACAGAGCTAACTTTAGCCATATCATATTCAGTGTTGTTGGTCCTAGGTTATCAGTTTAGCCAAGTGGCCCAGCAAACGATGCAAGACAGACAGGGCCTCTCATTGCAGCAAACCCTGAAAGACATCTGCACTGCACATGGACAGAAAGTACACACCTCATCCTGAGAAGCTGAAACTGCATTTCCATCCTTTCCAACAATTTAAAAGCTTCGGATTGATGTTTCTCTGGCTGCGTGACCCTTTTTTGGCAGGTCTGCCTAAAAACACCATAAGTGACATATGTGAAATAAGACTGATTTGAAGTTTTAATTAGAAAATCTAAAAGAAACTGTTAATAACTGAACAAAATTTAGGAGACACATAAAGAATGATAGTCTTGGCACATTGTAGCCATGAACACCAATATATATTTTTGCTTAGTAGATCAGAGGAAGTGTAAATTATGATTTAATTGTATGTCTAAAAAGAGACAGAGAGAGTTTATATAGTAAATGTAGTTTATGCAGTATAAATAACATAATGTATAACTGAGAATGATATAGATATCAGCTATTTTTCTTTCTTTCTTTTTTTTCCTCCCGATAGACCCTGATTATACAGCAGACTCCTTAAGTACATAATATCTTCCCATGTTTTTTGTTACAATAATAGCTGTGAGTTATGGGCCAGACCACCAAGACATAGGGGATTTTCTGGATAGAAATATCGTGATTGCTATATTTCTCTTGTTTGGAGTGCAGCGTTGTAAAAACCACAGCTGCACAAATGATAATGTTTTTTCATAGTTGTCCGATTATCACGCTCACTACTTATGACACATAATTCACACTTCACTGCTAGATATTTTCTCCAGTGTGGTAACACCTTAGATTCTGACGCTTATCAAGGTCTGAATGCTGGGAAACGTTGCCAAAGATGTGACCAAACTCAGTCCAAAGAGTGATTTCAATACCATGGATGAGTTGTAGGCCATGCTTTAGTGCTCCCACATATTGACAGGAACTAAGGCATCTCCCATTCGGTCTCAGAAAGTTTCGCAAAACAAAACATGTTCCAAGTGAAGACAAGAACTAATGTGGAGTATCCTGAGACGAAAAAGTGTTTCACAACAGGAAAAAGGTCTTCAGGCTGTCAGCATAAATAAGCTGTTTTTCGGTTGCGGTCTTACATCTTTCGAGCACATGGCAGAGTTTAGAGAGACAATGTTATAGTTCAGCTTCATTCATTTGCCAATAAGCTCAAAAGCACCTTTTTTTTACCTCTAATACAAACCTGCATTTGTGTTTTATTAACTTCCAAAGTTATTTAGCCTTGACCAGGTTTAAGCTCCGTACTGAGTAAAGGTGAATCCAAATATTTATCTTTATTAGTATCACTGAAATAGACTTTTCTTAAATTTTAAGTATATTAAGAAAAATCACATGGAATGTAATTGACAATAGATTCCTCTCACCAGTGATGTGTTTTACAATTAGTGACAGCTAAGCATCTCCTATTTAGTGTGTAGTGTAAAGTTCTCTGTTAATGCTTAGGTAACGTAAATTCAGGAGATTACTTGGAAGTGTGAACACATCTGCAGACATGTAAGGCACGAGCGGCCATGGCTTTGAAAGTCATCGCGAGCACTGTGTTCTTAAAGCTCATGTTTAAACTGAACTTAATGAGAAGGAACGGCTGCCATTAAACCTAATCCAGCAGAATGTAATGCAGTGCATGTGGCGGTACCCCTACAATGCCCTGAGCCATTCCGCTAGTATACCAGGTCAGGCGAACTGCATGTCTATGGTTCTGAATCATTTAAACAACGTCAATTCGGAGCAAGTGCAGATCGACCGAGAATTGAATATTGTTCTTGGAACTAAAGATATGTGTGGGTAGGGGATGGGATAATTAATTGAGATGTGGCAGAATTTCCTGACCATAAGCGGTTACGTCTGGCATGCATGGTGTCAAACACGCTCCCTGAGAAGTTTCATCCTTATAGGCCGAGATCAGGGCAGCAATGAGACGCTGAGAAAGATTTGTCTGAGAGCAAAAGTGGTCCTATGAGACAAAGGTTGAAATCAAGCCTCAAAGCAAAACATATCAGCCATCATTTTCAGCAATTACATAATACTAGAATATAGACCTTAAAACCACAAGGAATCTAGCACTGACTTACAAATTTCTATTTTATGGTTGCACACCATCTCTGATTGCTTTGGCTAGAAATCAATACAAAAATTGGGCAACTCTTTAAAGTCAGAAACATTGAGCGATACAAGAAAGCCCAAACGCTGAAATCTGAAAAGCCCCAAAAAGCATATATTTTATGTGCACAGAGCTATATATCTTATGCTTTTTATGCTTTTATTTTAAATAGATGCTAAGCTCTCCTCAACATGACTATAATACTTATACTGCCTCGAATGAAACACAACTCTGTATCTCAAGTCACTACGGTTAAAGAGAAACTTTACCTTGTCTTTCATCCAGACCTCACCATTTCTCAGGTAAGTTCCACTTCAGTCCAGAGAAGGTTGTAAACGGGCCTTTACCCCAATGCCCTTTCAGCCCAGGAGAAGCCTTTCACATCCAAAGAGTAACATTTGCTTGTTTTAATGTGGTCTCAGCACTGTTTGCATTTCCAGCAAAAGCCTGACCACATATCAACTCACTGCCATCTGCAGTCTGGGAAATTACATGTCCATGAATTGCTAAAGGTTCGTGTAAGATAAACCGCACATTGTGTATTTTTTGTATCGCTGTAGAGATGATGATATTTTATGGTACTCTTATGCTCTAACACTAACGCTGGTCTTTTAGGGAAGACCAGACTTGTGAAACCCACAGGCAGTCCAGTTAGTTCCATAAGTAGTATGACATCAGGTTTTGGGCCAGTTTGTGCTGAGTCCACTTCAGTGATTGTGGTGGATATAGTGCCAGATCCACAGCCCCTGTGAGACAAGTTAAACCCACAGAGAAGAACAATAGACCCAATGCATGAAACCACAGTAAAAGTTCCTATAATTCTCTGTGGTCACAATGGACCAAGAGGTTATTAGATATGTAATTAGAATGAAACAACCTATACCTGATCTGGAATATAGACCTGGGAATTGGTGTGTAGGTAAAAGTGTGTAATACATGTAATAATACATGACCACTCTTAGAAAATGAGTCCACTGTGATAATGACCTCTACTTAAAAACGATCTGTGTCTATAAATTGATCTAAATTACTAAAAACTAAATTAGGTTTAATCCTCAGTTTTGTCTCTGGCTGTGAGGAGTTTGGTGTGTTTTCCCTGTATCCACATGGGTTTTCGCCAGGTGCTCCTGTTTCCTCCCACCTCCCGAAAAACACACATGGTAGGCAAATTGCATGTGCTAAATTGCCCTAGGTATAAAGTGTGTGACTGAATGTGTGTGTGTGTGTGTGTGTGTGTGTGTGTGTGTGGTACCCTGTGATGGATTGGTTCCTGGTTTATAATCGCAACCCTGATGGGCTAAGCATTGCGATTTTCATTGAAAATAAGAGCCCCAAACCTGTTCCAACATGACAATGCTCCTGTGCACAAATTGACCTGCACAGAGACATGACCATATGACTCAACCTTACAAAACGCTTTTGGGAAAAATCGTTATGCCGACTGCACTCTCACCTGACATCAGTGCTAAAAACTATTAATGAGTTTTTCTGAATGAATGTTTATAGATCTTTAAACTAGAGATGCCCCAAGTATCTCAGTCTGTTGTGGGGCAAAGGGTATACAATACCAATATTATTACAGGTGTTTTTGGAATAGGATGCTCAACAAATGTATAGGTGTCATGACATGTTGACAAACATTTAGCCATATCATGTACATATAGGTGCATGTTGACAATATACAGATATTGACTGTAGCTCATCTCTTCACACTGTGCCATCACCTCTATGCTAATTTTCTCATATATCTGCACATATCTCACTATAATTGTCTACATTTCTGTCATATATTTATTATTTAGTTTACTCCTCCCAGTCCGTGATTCTCAGTTGCCTCCTTCCAGTGTTTACAGATCAGCATGTACTATGCCAAACATAAAAAGTGAATTATAACAAAATTAATAATAAGATGTTTGTGCTCTCGTGAAAATATACCATCAATTTGGTTATGTGCTCAAATAATATTTATACATTAATTATTATATTTGTGTATGTTTGTGTGTTCTATTCCCGTGTTTGCCTCTGGTCCCATCACACGTAGAAAGCCTCCCATCACTATGACAGTATTTAGCCCTTCACAGTCCATGCTTAAAATTTTATGGTAGTGGTAACTAGTGATTCACTGATTCAGTAATGAATATTAGTCTTAAACTCTGTTTTAATCAACTTTCTAATGTAAAAAGTGACTGTGTAAAAACAATTGTCTACCTTTTCCTATTCAGCTGTATATTGGACAGTTTTAGGTCTTTTTCTGTGATTTCTTAGATGTAGTTAGGGTGGAAATTTGCCATGAGCTGTCTTATCAGCACATATCTAGTCTGAAGCTTACTAGAATTCATATCGGTCATATATTTCTGAAATAATTCATGACATATTAATTGTCCAATCTGAATAATGTACTCATGTACATAACTAATGTCTCTATGTACATGAATTAATGATGTGAAGGAAACATGACAGTAGAGTTAAACTGTTGTTTCTGAATATAATATTTGGCATATATCATTTTAAAAATGCAAAAATATTTAACATATCCATCACTAATTCTTTATAAAAATAAGACAGTGTATTTAAGAAGTAATGATAAATTAAGTGAAGAGTTAAATGAATTTTTTTTTAATGCAAGAAATCAACATAACAGAGTGTAATATAAGAGAAACAGTTATTTATGGATAACAAAAATACAACTGTTAGAGTTACATAACATAATATAAATATTGGGGAGAAAAAATAGGGGAAAATAAATAAATACAAAATAAATACATTTAATTAATTAAAAATAATAACAACAATAATTAAATTTAATAATAATTTAAAAATCCAAATAAAAAAAGCAAATAATAATAGCAATAATAATAACAACAACAAAACAACAACAACAATAATAATAATAATAATAATAATAATAATAATAATAATAATAATAATAATAATAATAATAATCTGACAGTCTGTATTTGTACTGTAGCTCCGCTATAGCTGACGTCATAACTGTGAGCCCGTGATTAATCCAGAGGAAGGTGGTCGCTGTAGCAATGGCGTCGGTGTCGGATCTGTACGATGTCACTTGGGAAGGTAAAATAACCGTTTTTTATTTAACTGTATTGTCTTGTATTGTCGATGTTATTTGAATGAATGACCTGATCGTGTGTAAACGTGTTCCTATGATCTCATAATCCTTAATATTTGATTTCCATATTTATATAACCCCAGTTGGACAGATTAGCACTACAAGCTAGCGTGTTCATAGAGAGGTATTAGAGCCAAACTGTTTCAATTTATGCTGTGTATTCACTATGTCGCTGTCTGTGTTACTGCCACAAGGCAAATTATAAGTGCATTGTAAGCTAGTTAGCCTTTCCTGAAGCTAGCTTTGTTAACCTACAGTAAGTGAGTGAGTGAGTGAGTTAGCGTTAGCTTAGCTAGCTCTGTGATGCTAACTGGCTACACAGGTTTTATACAGTTCATTCTAAACAGACAACTGGAATCATTATTGTATAATGAATGAAAAGTGTGTGTATATGTATGTATGTATGTGTATATATATATATAATGTGAATTGGGTGTCTAATACAGATCATTCTACTAATACAGTGAGGTCAGGAAACGTGGGTGTCAGGGGCATGTACACATAGGTGT
>JAOVVF010000044.1:15404064-15432427 GCA_028565595.1 Duopalatinus emarginatus
GTATCTCGGACCTGCCTGGTGTGTTCCTTGGTCTTCATGATGCTCTCTGCGCTTTAAACAGAACTCTGAGACTATCAAACAGCAGGTGCATTTTTCTGTGAGACATTTGTAACCAACAATGTGTAATCATCTAGCATTTTACTTTCTACTTGCACAGCACAACTATATAAAAATAATTTGCACATCCTTCCTTTTTACACTTTACTTACTACCTCTTCATCCACAAATGTAGTCTATATATTATGCCAGTGCTTGTTTTGCTGAATTTGGTTTGTTTATTTTATTTTTATTTAACATTTCTAGTATTACTTTATTTCTACCTCTTACTTTTGTACCACACTTAATTATCTGCTGTTTTGCACCAATGTGTTTAATTTTATTATTTTTTATTTTTGCCTATATTTCTAGTTTGACTTTCTATTTTATTTTTGGTTTATTATTATTTTTTAATTCTTTATCTCTACACAGGCGAAGTAGCCTGACAGTGTTTTGTTATACTATACAACCCTGTATTGGTATAATGACAATAAAATTGATTTGTATTGAAAATCTTGAAGTTAACCCTTTAAAAATCTTGAAGTTAACCCTTTGCCATGGCTCATGTTTATTGCCTCTGCCTTGAGTTTTTTTTTTTTTTTTTTTTTTTTTTTTTTTTTTTTTTTTTTTTTTTTTTTTTTCAGGCATCTAAAAAGTCTTCCTGCTGAACAGCACACTATAACCTTTATAAATATGAATGATTTCATTTGGCCCACAGATGAGTACCATTATCTTAATGTTTAGTTGTCATTCAAGATGGCACCAGAAAGACCTTATGGTACTCACAAGTGAGGCCAGAAGCACTGCGTGTTCCTGAGTGTGTATAGTATTGTACTTGTGGAACATGGTTTGTTTTTCAACAAGTAAAATGGAAGAAAGTTGAACTTTGAAAGAGTGAAAAGAAGCAGGCTATGGTAAATATAAAGTAGTTGCATTCAGTATGACTACTAGAGTCTACTTATAGTTCTTTAACTAACTAGTAGTCCACAACTAGTAGTTCCACTGTCTTTCACTGTCTTCTGTTCGTTTTTTTTAATATGAAGGGCCCGTTTAAAATTTTCTAGTGCACGTGATAAACAGGGCAAGTATCAAAACATGTTTACATAATGGTTTAGCCTGTGGGTAACTGATCAGAAGGTCGGGGATTCGAGCCTCAGCACTGCTAAGCCCCTATTGTTGGGCTGTCACTTTGATCCAAACTTCGCAACAAGCTTATATACGTGAACAAAAATGCCCCAGTGCTGTAATGTATTTGTGACAAATAAAGCTGACCTATTTTAACTAGAGATGACACTTTAGTCTAACTACAGATGATCAGATATTGGATCCGGTAACAAATGGCAAAGATTAAAAATGGATTTGAGAGGCTCTTATCTTTTCGTCAAATACATTTGCTTAAGGGTATTATATTTGTTTTTTTTTCTTTTCTTTTTTTCTTCTTTTTTTTTTTACATTTAAGTGCTTCAGACAAAAAATCATTTTAAGGTTTTAGGAGAAAACAATATCAGATATAGGTTAGCGGATACTCAAGATTCAGTATAGATTTTGGAAAAGAACCTGATATGTTGGTATTTTGCTACCCGATGATGATGTCATTGGCATTGCTTTTCTTTCTCCTTTTTCTGTCCATTCACTAAAGAACATTTTCATACCATAAATCCTTATTTAATGCTCTCTTTAATTCAGTTTTACATAGCTCTTTTAACGAAGGACATTGTCCCAAAAAGCTTTACAGAAATATGAAATCCCGATTTTTCATATATATAAATTTTATCCCTGATATCCAGGCTGGAAATGACAATGGCCAGGAAAAACTCCTAGATACAACAATGAGGAATAAACCAGACATAAAGGGAAACACATTCTCAATTAGATTACATGGATAGTGCTACTATAAGTTATCTCCTGCTATGTAGAAACATTGTAACCAGAATTTTTTTTATAGGTTTAAAATAAAGTTTTTCAAATTTTGTCAACTGTTCACTGATGACGGGCAAAACAGTCAAATTTTTGGTTTCTCACTGTGCATCGTGGTGGAATAGGGTAGTTGCTTATGTCAGAAATCAAGTTTCAATAATTAAAATCTTTGCATCAAGATAAATAATTTATACAACTTTATGATGAGCTGTGTATCTCCTTTGCATACATCTTGTACAAAATCCATTTTTATCAGTTTATTTTTGCGTTGCTTTGAAAGCATAAAGGCCGTGTGATGAGCTGCACATATGGAGAGCTTTATTTAACAGTTTTGGCTGCAGTCATTATGATTCATACAGTATTTAAGGAAAGAGGTAAACACTTAACACCGCCTGGTTTTATTGAAACCAGCTCTGAAACTGGCTGTGAAACAAGATGATAATTATCAAAGTGAAACTTGAATTTATAAAGCCTAAAAAAGACTAGAAGGAGCTGCAGAATTTGTTTTGGTGGACATTTCTTTTCTTTTTTGCTCAGTGAGGTTTTATTGCTCTTTCTCAATTAGCAGGTCTCAGCTGATAAAGTATGCATAGCCTATGAAACACACTTGTCTGATATGGAGCATTAATTCCATTAATTGGTTTTGTTAGCCAAGCCCATTAATCAGCTCTTTTTTTTTACTGTTGAAGTGTAAAGGTCACACTAACGTTTTGCTAAGCATTTGACTTTTATTAGCACTTTGTGGAAGCATGAGGAAATGTATTTTGAAGACTGGCAACAGGGCACCTTCCCAAACATCTCAAGAATCTCTTACTAGTGAAATAATAACTCTGAGTCACAGCATAACTCTCTCATGTCTCTGCTCCGTAAATTTATTTCTGTTTGGTTCCAATCATTGAGATGTGGATAATCATTTAGCTTAGCACAACGTGCCATTACGCTAATGGTGATCATTTAGTAAGGTCATGGATGTTTAGTCAGGACTAATAGGACTGGAGTTCTGTAGTGATGTTTAATTGTGTTACAGCACTCTGTATGCAAAGCTCCTGACTGTACCACAAGAGTTGTTTACAAGAAACCTTTTAGGAGTGATGTTAGTGATGTTAAGTCTTGCATAGAAATTTTACGGTTTGTTGGCAAACACACACTTTTTTTTTTTTTTAGATGTCTATATAGATTTTTAGTACCTGACTAAAAACTGAGTTTACTGACTGCTGCCGTTTTGTCTTTCTTTCTTGTCTGTGCAGTTTGGATAATTTACGAGCAGGTGATGATCGCAGCACTGGACTGCAGTCGGGATGATTTGGCCTGGGTGAGTATGTAGTCTCCCTCCCTTTTCCTCTCAAGCTTCATCCTTCACATACTGTACTGCTCTGCTCCTCTGCTATTCAGCCAGAAAGCATGTTCTGGAAAAGAGTACCTGAAGATTAATCATAATCTATTACTACAGATCTGGCAACCAGGAACGCCACATTTTTATGATCAGAGTTTGCTGCCGTGTGTACACAGGCTTTGAACGCTTCAATATCTACTGATCCACTAGAAGCACTGCCCTTCCTGCCATCTAACATTAGACATGTTTTAGCCATTAGTTAGTACCTCCGAAAATGGTCCAAGGAAGGACAATGAGTGAACTGGTTCATGGGTGTCAGTCACATGATGAGCATGTGTCTAGTCCGAAACCATAGATGATCAACAGGAGGATCTATTGCTAATGTCTGTTGCTTAGCTGGAAAGTTAAATTCAAGAGGACTTGAATTTTATAAAAGTGCATATAAAGACTTGATAGTGAAACATGTTATTTATGGAACTATTTTACTGACAAAAGCTTTTGAAATAAAATAACAGGGTTGAATGAAAAAAAAAAACTTGATTAAAGCTTACTGAATTACCATGTCTTACATTTGTGTGTGTGCAGTTTTTATATTAATTTACATATTTTCAAACTTATAGTTTAGTTAACGTTATTCGAGTGCTTTTATTTCATTTTAAAATTTCAAGTTAAACTTTAGAAAGTTAAACAACCTTAGAAAGTTTAACCATTAAAATTCAACTTTTAAAATTCAACCTTTAAAATTCGGGGAAAGTAGTGGCACATAGATAGCCCATTAGATAAGTTTCTGCTTTTCCCGCTTAACCACCTTTACTAGATATTGAGGCTGCTTTGCTCCAGGAGAAAATAAACCAAACAGTCTGGGTTCTAGAGGGGGTTTAATCCCTTATCGGCATCTGGCAACAGAAAGTGGCCATTCCCTTTTTTCTGGAAATGCACCACCACTCAAATGGGTTTGTGCCCCTCGGTCTGTGGCAGGTGACCAAGTAGCTCAACTCATCACTTCACGATCACCCATCAAAACATGTAAAATGTGACCTGGACATTTTAAAGTTTAAAGCTTTGTGAGTTAGTTTATCATTCTGAACTAACAGTGCACATGTTTTGGACTCACATGGACAGTTAACAGGCTATTGCCAACAGAATGGGGGTCGATTATTGTAAAATATCTGCATGTTTATTAAACACACGAAAAATGCAAGCTTGTGTCCTTGTTTTTGTTTATTTATTGCACTTGGGAAAGATCTGATGATCGATTTACAAGTAGGCATAACTGCAAACTTCATCATTGGCATCTGCCTTTCAACAGCGGCAACGTGGTGGCCCACTGGCCAGCTACAGTGGCCCTAGTCATTGCACATAAAAATTTAGTGAGCTTTAATTAAATTTTTTTTCATTCAACCCTCTTATTTCATTTCAAAAACATTTGTCAGTAAAATACTTCCATAGTTATTGTCTGTAACTGAAATAACAGTGGAGGGATGTACAGGTTGTCATAATCCAACACAGAGCCCACTGTTTTTGTACGTCTCTCTCTCCTTCTTTTTTTTTTTTTTTTTTTTTTTTTTTTGACACAGCTGTGTGTACTTACACTACAGCTTTTTATATTTTGTACAGAGTTGCCTACAGGAGCTGAAGAGGCAGTTTCCAGACAGTCACAGAGTAACACGATTAGCGGGCATGCGGCTCGAGGCTCTGGAGAGGTAAGATTCATTAGAACCCAAATTTAGCAAGCTTGTCCTTGGGTGTACGCTGGGGTGTGGAGGGTCTGAACACTACGCAGGTTGAGTAGTAGGGTGGGAAATTGTTTATTTGGTAAGCCACCATTCCACTGACTAAGTGGGAGAGCAAAGGGTGGAGGATTTTGTAGTTTTGTGGTTGTTTTGCCCCAGTGAGGAATTCTTAGGGAGGAAGTGGTGGGTCTCACTATTACTCTGGAGGCCCCTGTTTTGTTTTATTTTTATTTTCCCTTTCTTTTCTTTTACTTGGGCTGTATGTGCATTAGAAATCTGGGTAAACTCACAAACATAGACCATCTCGCATCTTGTTTTCACTAGACCCTTTCGTGTCAGCGAGCAGAAAGAGCTAAGAATCAATGTTAATATGTTTATATTTCATGAGTCATCGGTTTTCAGTCTGAGCACCATATCGACTTGTTTATCGCTCATGCCATAATTGAGAGCGATCGCTCCTGCACTGTTAAATTAAATAAACTGCAAATTTCGCTCTAATTGCCATCAGACGTGCTGCCTAAACGAAGCTCTCCACATGCACACGTTCACACGCACACACAACATGCCTGAATCCTACATAAATAAAGCCAAATGATTGAGGTGTGCTTGCCCATTGCTGTGTTATATTAGACGTGCCAGAGTGCAGTTGAGTAATAAAGTAGATGTCGTGGTAGAGGTGGAGTGGAAGCGGAGCTGTTCACTGATAATAGGATCCAGAGTTGCTTCTGTTGGCAGCTGTGAGCACGAACAGGTCTTAATCATGAGAACCTGGTTTGCAAGCTTTTTTAAAAAAATGATTATTATTATTATTATTATTATTATCATTTCTATATCCTGCACTCATAAAAACAATTCATCTAGCACTCTAAAGGATTCTTCTGGTCTTCATCTCCTCTGGTAATTAAATTATTTCTCGTTTGTTTTGTGATAAGGAATCACTGTCTGTACTATATTTATTTTCCAGTATCAGGTATCAGTTCTTTTTTTTTTTTTTTTTTTTTTTTTTTTTTTTTTTTCCCCTTCAAAATTAATATCTGTTTAGTAGAATCAGTTTAGTAAATGGCTTGTGTTTATTTTTACTCTTGCTCAAAATGCACGGAAACAAATCTGCAAACAATGTGTAATTGGTGATGCAATTGAAGACGGATCTGTTTAGAGGCCCAGCCGTCTTCGCAAATCCAGAAAACACATCTGAGCGATTATTGCAGTTCCAGATGTTTGTATTCGTTTTGTGCACTTGATTCATTTTTAAGCTACACAAAGACCCTCAATACAGATGAGCTAGACAACTGTTTATTCCCTTTCTTAGACACAACGCTAAACTTTGCTAAACTTTACCTTGAGCTCTGTTGATTTCCGCTGCCTCACAAATGATGACACAGCTCTTTACTTTTGAAGGTATGATGATGCCAACAAGTTGTATGATTCAATACTGCAAGACGATCCCACTAATACGGTAAGTTAAGAGAAAAGATCAGTTTACTGTGCTTAAAATATATTGTGTCAGATGCATTGAAGTTCTTTGATGCAAAGCATGTAACCTTTTTACCTGATCTCCTTTCGACTTTCTGTCCGTTTTCTGTTTCTGTCTTTTCGCAAAAAATTGCTTTTCTGTATTTGATTTAATTATCGATCCATCCATCCATGAATGTTTCGAGATGTACATACTCTTCCTTTAATTCCCACATAATAGTCAGTTTTTTTTTTTTTCTTTCTTTCTTTTGCCTGGTGCTTGGCTGAAAAAGGTGCAGTATGTGATAAAGGGATCTGCTTACATTATTTTCCATTTTGACACCAGGTTCAAATAGTTGACCATTCAATCCACCAATCTGACCAATACATAGGTAAAAATCAGCATGGAATGCTTATTATTCTGCTCCACGCACATAATGTCATAATTCACAAACAGACTGGCTTTGGCTAAGGTTAGCCATCACTGAACCACAGCTTTCTGTCTAGAAATGTTACTCCAGCACCAGCATGTAATCAACTGGTTTGGCTTCACCCCATTAAAGAAATTCTCAAGGCCAAAATCTGGTGTCACCATAAATTACTATGTTTATCCAGCATGTTCAAATAATCAGATCATCAGTGAATAGTGTGAAGGTTATTACTAGTCGAATGCCGCATGTCACACATCATCCATTTTTTTCCTACTTGATTTACATTGCGTCTCAGTTGGATCATTTACAGCAACCAGAATTAACCACATTTTCGCCAGTTTGTCATAGACACCCCATCCTGCCATCACCAAACACATACCTGCTGTTAATTTATTCCACAAGGACACGTGGCCATATTTATTAAAAAAAAATAATAAAATGCCTAAATGGATTTTCAGAGGAATCTGTGTTTGTTTTGGCTCTTTTCAGAAGAAGCTCAACACAGTTCTGACACATGGACTTGCTTAGTCATATAAAATGTTTTCTCAGGGCTGGCAAAATGTGCAAAATGAAGCCTAGACATTTGTTCTTTGGACTTCATCGGTGAATTCCACACCTAACAGTCGGTCCGTTTCAAACCCATGGAGGCTTTGCTGACAAAGTCAATAAACTTTTATGTGCATTGATGCAGTCACCTCTGTCTTACTCTGCCACTTTGACTGACTGCACTCCCTGAACTATCGTCATCACCATTGTCTCGCTTAAAAAAAAAAAAAACTTCTCCAGTCATCCCGATCTTGCTCACTGCCTTACAATCCCTCTCGCATTTGTTATATCATTACTGTTGCTATTTATTTTAGTATCTGCTTCTTTTGGCCCTCAGAGACCCCATCACTCTTTCTTCATTTGAAAACCTTTTGTTTGTTTTTCAGCCTAGTCAACCGAGACACTGTCCCGATTCCCAGGATTAAATTGCAAACACATTGAATGAACGGCAGTTTGATATTAATAATGCAAAATTGCGAGTGTGAAAACTTTTTCCTCTCTGCAATCTGGCATTCATGCATCTTTTTGGTCCTCTGTTAACATTTAAAACCCATTAAGATAACACACTGGCTTGATAAAACTGGTTTCCCTTGTTTTCACATATTGCCCAAGTTGAACATGTGATGTAAAGTGCGTTATGAAGTCATATTCACTAATCAACTCTCTAAAGACAGTATTTTCATTCTGAACCAGACATGATTAGATAAAAAGATGGAGAAGTTGTGCTGGTCCATTATTGAAGCATTTAGAGTTTTATACCATTTATATAATATC
This sequence comes from Duopalatinus emarginatus, assembly GCA_028565595.1. Lineage (NCBI taxonomy): Eukaryota > Metazoa > Chordata > Actinopteri > Siluriformes > Pimelodidae > Duopalatinus > Duopalatinus emarginatus. Next base: position 15,412,287 of record JAOVVF010000044.1, read on the forward strand.
TTATTCTAATGCAGAGGAAAGAGATCTTGCTGAAAAAGTTGCAAAAGTTTATCTAGAGTTTAGTAATTGAAAAATAACACAATAATGAAACATGGATTTTCCCTAAAGCTGACCATTTATTGCAAAGCCCTTTGAAAGGTAACTTGATAAGGTCACTGGTCAGTAAAAGGCAGGCAGATGGTATTTTATTTTTCCAGTTTATTCAGTTATTATCCACTAACAAACTTTAATACAATAAAATGGTCCAAAAGCCAATTCAAAGCCATGCAATAGATATTTAGGGAGAGCGGAGGCAATGTTGTTGGAATGCAATGACTTGTTCAGTCACCCAAAGCTAACCCACTTTCTCAGGGACTAGATATGAATGTTCAGAGGCACAAAACCTTCTGAACAAAACTCTAAATAGTCCTACAAGCAGAGGAGATTATTTCTGCTATATCTGTCTGTTTGTGTTTTTTATCTACTTGTCTGATTTTTCCAAACACCAAAACTATACGTGTCAGTATAGTCAGTATATAGTATGTATCAGTCTTTAATCCTAAATTGATACAAGCTAAAGAAAGAAAACAATATTACATATTTAAGGAGTAATATATTATAAGGTTTGTTGTAGCAAGATAACAACAGGGTGATGTGAAGTTGAGGGCTGTTCAGGTACCACTACAAATCTGATAGTATTTTCCAATCTACTGTGTTGTATTCCTCTCAACAAAATGTTATAGTTATGTGGAATGTCTGTAAAACGCATTATCTCTTGTTATCACTAATGCTATCACTCATCCTCATGGTCATCACTCATCCACATGGTCATTACCTCACCAGTCTCTCATTTTAAGAAGACAAATCTTCTATCCTGAAGACTTTTTCACGAACACTCGACTCCGTCAATAAATTTATGATTAACCTCGACCCCTGCTATTATTAAAATTGTTACATTAGTGAGCACATTGGTATACACCTCTGACTGAATTATAGCTAACTGTACACTACCATCTTTTAGAAAAATTATCTTTCTGATTAGTCACATTAGAAACTTCAACAGCACTTTGGTATAAGCTTTGTATTTTAGACATGTAGCTTTATACATAGCTTTTTATTGTTTCCAGCCAAATGTCTCTTTGGTTAAGGCTCTTTTTCCTTTCTGTCTATCAGTGGAGATAAAAAAAATGATTCCCTTCCGTCCTCTGTGCCTGGCGTAGGCTGGGGACAAAACACCCACGTATGAGAAAGTTGTGTTAATGGGCAGGTGCCCTGTGGACTCCTGACAAACTGAGGTCCAGCCCAGGGTTCAGTGATAGGATCAGCTTATTTCCTGGTGCCTAAACTCTCGCCACCTCCCGTTCTGTGTCCTCAAACCTGTGGGCGGGAATGGAACAAAACAGGGCCGTGCTGCTGTGTCCACCAGGCCATATATATATATTTTTCCCCACAATCTAAAACTCTGGCTAGCAGATGGGCTGACTGGCAGATGGGCAGCAGAGGTTGTGGTATAGGAGTGGATGACATCATTTGGGCTACCTGTCTTTGTTGGTTTGGGTTAGATTTATCTGGACACTATTTTCTCATCATGGAATGTGAGAAAGGAGAGGATGATCCAAGAAAATGGCGGAAAATTGGCGACTATGGTGAAGCCTTGTGAGGCATCCCAACGTGCAGAGCTGAGATTGAAAACTGAGCTGTTGTAATTATAGGCTGTAGAATAGATGTGGTACCCATTAACCAAAACTGTTGAATCAACAAAAACCCGTTCAAGGCTTCTGTGCCATGGCGGTGTCTAAAATATGTCAGAACTATGTGTTAGCCCTTCCATTTATTGTGTTCCAATACCTACAGCAACGGTCTAGAGAAAATTCTCCTTTGCTTATGTATACCGTTTGCTTTCTTTCCCTACACTTTGTAGTGCATGCTCATCCTGATCGCTTGGTATTATGAGCATTACTTCAATACGTTCAAATATAACTTAATTAGCTGTTTAAGATTGAATAAACGTCCACATTGCTTAACGTCTCAGTCCTCTCATCCACTCTGTAATTGACCAAGCATGTGAGGTCAACGAAAATTACCGTAATCTTAAATAGACTGGTTCTGTAGAATGCTGCATCATCTGTAAGCTACGGGAGAGAATATTGTACCAAAAGAAACCTAGAGGCTTGTCCAAACTTGTGTGGGCGCTTCTCACCCACACGGTTATTAAAAAGCATTAAACTTGATGCACACCAGTGTCACTGGTTCGGAAGATTTTGTTTTCCAATAAATCTTTCGGATTTGCACTGTACTTGGATAACTTGTTGGCTTGTTGCACTTTTGGAGACTTATATAGAGCATTAATAACTTATAAATTATTGACCTTAATATTTGATTGAATTGCAAAACCGCTGTTTAAGCAGCACTGACTCCTCCTTAATACCCACTGACAGAAATGTAATGGTCTGCAACTATCCAGTTAAGGTGGGTAGTTAAAGAAGTGGGTAGAGAAGTTTGAATATATATAATCAGTGTGAGACAGACTAAGATCCTAATTTCTGTTTCATCCATATCAAGTAGTGCTTGAATTGCTTTCTCTGTAAGAGAGGATGAAAATGGCTGCGTAATCCCTTCGGCCTGTGGGCCTGTAGAAACAGGAGTGCGGCTATAAACACCCATCTCCTCAGCATGAAGGCTTTCAAGTGCTAATTTCAGAAAGAGTGCTGACAATGACATGGTCAGCCTTCTCGAAATTGTTACCTCTGGGAGACTGATGTGTTTAACATGTTTTTACATGTTCCAATCAGTCTCCATCATCCTGGAAGGAAGAAGGTAAAGTACACTACAGTGGCTCATTTTGTGCTTTGTAAAAATATTTACAGTTCATTAAAACTAACTTCATGTTTTGCCAACATTACCAGGAACCCACAGATTTAGTTGTACTAACCAAATGTCAGCGTTCCATATAGATCATGTTTTGCTGTCTGTTTTTTGATGGCCTAATTAGGTATTGGGTTTCAGTTTGGATTTGGGGCGCCACGTGAAGATCTTTTGAAGTGTGTGTGTGTCAGCACTACATCTCGGCCTGGTGCACTCAGCAGAGCTGGTGGCTGTGCCTGCCTGTGTGATGGATAAGTGGATTTGGAATGGCAACGGTGTCGGAACAGTTTCAGATTTATGGCTGCTCAGATGTGACTCATGCCCAGAGCAACAGGGTTTGGTCTGCAGTGTGGGAGTGAGGAAGAGCCACTCTATCAAGTGCCAGTCCATAAATAATCTATGTGGCAATGCTGCACACTTCTATGGTTAAAGCTGCACTTGTACATATTAAAAAAAAAAAACAACACAACTCCTGGAAAAGTCATACAAGCATTCGTAATACGTTATGATTTAGATTGATGACAGTCTTATCCGCCAGAAGGTCGCTTCTGATTTAATAAGAAAAAAAAAAACAGTGAACGTGATCTGGGGCTGATGCGAGCTAAGCCTTAGGAGCTCCTGGGTTGATGCTGGCCTGAGCTTTAGATTAATATATTAATTTCTCCACTTAAACATGATGAGTCACCCACTTATCTGGTCTGCCTAAATGTTCACCACTCCTAAGCAGCAATCTCATGATGTCAGAGCCTATAAGCATCTTCAGTAAAGTCTTTACAGTCTGCAATCTGGAGCATTGCTGTCATTAATAACGTACATTACGTTCTTTATTTTATTTTTATTTTATTTTTTTTAAAGCTGCAGTGCCACACTATTATTTTTCCATGTAAGTAACAGCTTCACTGAACTGTTTACTTGACCTCTGTGAATAAGATTGATCAGACTGATCAGTATGTAGCATGGCCAGGGAGGTGAAAGTGCACATTCCAGCAGCCCCCCTGATCATTTACACATCTCCCTTGCTTGCTTTTTTGTGTCCCTTTCTCTTTCTGCCAAACACTTAAAGCTTCAGAGTGATAATCCTCTGTTGATGTCTCTCCACAGGCAGCGAGGAAGCGCAAGATCTCCATTCTGCGTGCACAAGGCAAGAGCAATGAGGCCATCCGGGCGCTCAATGAATATCTGGAACAGTGAGTGTTTTACAAGCGGATTTGGGCCCCGTTTTCTCCTCCCCTTACCCTCCACTTTTTAATTAAAAGGGGCTTTGCCTTTTGATTGAGCTGGCCCCTGAGCCTTTCCTCAACCCTGCTTTTGTCTGGCAAAGAACATAACTGTCACTTTGTCTTGCAGGTTTGTGGGAGACCAGGAAGCATGGCATGAGCTGTCAGAACTCTACATCAACGAACATGAGTAATGACAATTGCTCTCTTATCTGTAGTTGTTGTGTTTGGTAGTCATTTTAGCATATGAAAACAAGGCTTATTTCATTGTTTTTTTTTTTACAATGCTCACAGAGGCTAATGAAATTTCAGAAATTACACCAAACTGACACATTAGTAATAATAGTGTAGATATGGATTCTTTAGTCACATTTTTTAGATAAAAATTTAAACACCTCACATCCTTTGCGTAAAGGCTAATGATTCACTGTAAGGCAATCTGTCTGAGGGAATCCTTTAGTCAATGAGCTCTGCATCCTGACGGATTGTGGGACAGCCTGAGGGAAATCCAGAGAAATGCCAGTCTCAGTCAGAGGCCTACACTGAGCTCGGGATCTGTTTGTCGCATGGAGTAGGGCTTTAATAGGATTTGCTCCCTAAGCCCTCTTTCATACTCTTAGGATAAAACTCCCCCTCCACTGATATCTGTGTTGCCAGGGGTTCGTGTCTGGCAGACATAAACATTGTAGGAAAATACTTTTGTTTGTGTCACTTCTTCTCGATCCCTCTTTAAACCGTTTCTGGCTTTGCGCACGTCTGTGTGTGTGTGCGCGCATGTGTATATGTGTTAGGGTGGCTGTGGGGAGAGATGGTCACCGTGGTTGGAGAGTGCAGCCTATAGGAATGCAGGAGCCCAGTGAGGGGGCTGGATATTGGCTAGCTCGTGTTTTTGTGTAAGAGCTTTATTGCTGTTGTGGCCAGAGGAAATCCAGGGGTGAGAGGATTACCGTCTCGCTTAGTCCAACTTTTCTAATATCGCCCCATTCACTCTGACAACCCCCTGTCTACATGTGTGTCAATTTCTCTCTCTCTTGACCCCCAATTGTCTTTCTTTTCTTTAATATAGTTTTTTTTTCCATTCCCCTCCTCTTCCTGCGAGCTGTGCATTATCACCTTTCTTTTCCACACTGTTTTGAGAGAGAGAAAGAGAGAGAGAGAGAAAGAGTGAGAGAGAGATTCCCAGGAGAACGTGGTGGCACTTGCTCTCCCAGCCAATAAAAACAAGACCTGATGGTCTTGGATGATGAGAACAAAACTCCCACTGTATTTCTTTAGTGCCAACCTGAAGGCTAAATATACTTCTTGGCGAGTTTTTCTATTTCAGTAATAGAATTCTAAATTATTTGTTAGCTTTATCTAGAAATGAACATCTCACACACCAGTTAACACTGCGGAGGTGGTGTCCACCGTTTGCCATGTTCCTCGGTGCTCTTATGCAGTAGCAGGTAATGTTTCTGTTATAAGCACTGTTTTTCAAAACAATTTGTACTGGGTTTTTTTTTGCCCTACTTCACCCCTAACAATGTTTCAGCTTGATAGTATTACAAACTATTTGATAGAAACTATACAGCACTTCTGTAAGTTGCTCGGGGTAAGGATGCCTGCCAAATGCTGTAAATGTAGATTTAATGTTGATAGAATTAACTCCTCTAATGAAGCCCGTAAGTGCTTGGCATGCTATCATTTGTGTCTTAAAATCATGTAGTAGAAAACTGGCATCAACTACTCTGAAGCTCAGGTGGGGTAAATTGAGCTCTGTAGCTCTGTAGCATGTGCTGATTGCTTCTCCTCCTCCTACTCCCCCCTCGTTCTCGCCACTCTTCTGCAGCCTGGGCCATGGTAGGAGCACATCTGAAAGTCTTTATGGAAAGGAAGTGGTAATTGCAAGCAGCCTGCAACCTTTCGAATGGCCTGTTCCCCACTTCTTTGTTAACCCCCAGTCTCTCTCTCCCTCTCTTTCCCTTCCTCCCTCTTTCCCTTCTCTAATCTTTGATGTCTTTTAAACATACTCCAAATCATCTGATAGACTGTTCATGTTGTGAGAGGAAATAATGCCATTGCTATTTCCTCCAAATTTAGGTTACCCCACCCCAGGCCAACAATAGATTTTGTCGCTTTTAAGTTATTCAAATACTTTTATTTATATTATTTTATTGTTAATAACCTGAGCAGAAATGTGTGTCATTTCTTTCTCATTACTTGGTTACAAGTCACACGTTAATAACAGTGCCAGCCTGCATAAGGAAGCATGCCACAAGTGAAGTGTGATGCTGTAGGTTCCTGTCAGTTTTAGCTCTCTGATAGACAGAGTGCAATGTAGTTAGAGTTTACGCATGCCTATTTTATTTTATTTATTTTTTTTGTTGTTGTCCTATACAGCTGCCAACCTGGACTATTTCAGGTTCTGCTCTGTTTTGTTCTGTAGAAATACTGAGAGTATTGATCAAAATAAAAAAAAGCAGCAGTATGTGCAACCCCTGGCAAAATGGTGGAATCACCACACTTGGAGGATGTTCACCTGGCTTTTTTTCACTTTGTAGCAAATAAACAAATCTAGTCTATACCCCCTATAAGCTTCTTTGGTTGATTGCCCGAAAAACTGGAGCAGACTGTTAAAAACAATGGTACAGATTGGTAGTTGCCATTCCATGAGACCCCTGGTATGTCCCAGGATGTGTCCCTCCTTACTGATAAGTTATACATGTTCATGTCCTGCATTCATTCTGATGGGTTTGGCTTCTTCCTGCAGGACAATGCTCCACCACACATGTCTAGAGACATGGTTTGGTGAGATTTGGTTAGAGAAACACTCATTTTTCACTCATTTAGTTTTGGTTTTGCCGTTCTATTACCGGATCTCAATGTTATCAAACACATCAGGGATGCCGTGCAAGAATCTGTGAAACAAAAATCCTACACCTCAGAATACAATAGAATCGTGGACTGTTCTACAAGAAGGATAGTGTTAATTGCCTCCAGAATATTACTGTAAGATCATGGAGTCCATGCCTTGCCTGGGACCTACTAAGTATTAGACTATGTACCAGATTTTCTGGCACTTCAGTGTATGACAAAAAGAGCCAACTCTCCGGTTCTTGATTTTGTAAATCTACCAAGGAGAATTATCTTATACAGAGTTGCTGAAAACATGGGGAACTGCTGAGTCTCAGGAGCCTTTAACCAGCCCCTTAAATTCATCTGCAGGTTTTGGACAGAGTCTCACTCTATTTGTCTGTTGCGGGTTTGTCATGATGGTCTGTAAAATTATTTGATTATTTGTGGGGAGGGGAAACAGTTGGAAAGTCTGTGTCTGTGTATGCGAGATATTCCGTCTCATTAAGCCCATGGAAGGGAAAGTGTCTGTAAGACACGAAGTGGTTACAGATTAGCCTGGAGTTCGTAGCTCAGCAACTCGCTGAAAGAAGTGATCTCATCTGAAAGTGACACAGTGTACTGCTGCTCAGCAGTGACCTCAAGACGGCGTATTAAGCCTGGACGGAAAAGGCAGACACTATGTGCCTAGAAATGTGGTGGATCTCACACTTTCTCTCCTTTCTCCTCATCAGTTTCCAAGAACACATGAGATGGGGGGAAAATAGGCCAGATTTGCCAGTGCTAATGCAAAGCTACATCCATCATTTCACCATATGGATGTTCGCACACACTTTTCCATCAATCCTTATAAAGGCTGATAAAAGTAAAACCTTGGGCAGAGCCGTTTTCTTGCTGTCAGCAAGTCTAAAACCTCCAGTACTCCAGCAGCCACTAGACAACACCACTCCACAGCAGTGCGTTTCTGTGCCGAAAGATGTTTCTGTATGCTTTGTTAATTTGTACCCCCCCCCCCTTGTTTGTTTGTCTCTGTGCTTTATTAGTTATGCCAAAGCAGCTTTCTGTCTGGAGGAGCTGATGATGACCAACCCACACAATCACCTGTACTGTGAGCAGTATGCAGAGGTACCGTATCTGACCGCTTCTTTTATCCTCACGCTTCATCTGTCAGTATGTTTTCCTGGCTTTAGTTTAACCGAGTTGTATTGTGGTGTTCTGTGACTTATGAGACACTCTGCACCAGTCCAGCTTACAGTTCATAAAGATTATACACTCAAGCTGTCATGCAATACTTCAGGTGTCATATTGGTCGTATAAACTGCATCCATGCTATCCCCCCCCTCCCCCTCCCTTAGGTGAAATACACTCAGGGAGGACTGGAGAACCTGGAGCTGGCCAGAAAGTATTTTGCGCAGGCGCTCAAGCTGAACAACAGAAACATGAGGGCTTTGTTTGGCCTGTATATGGTGAGTCACAGTGAAACTACAGAAAACAAACACCTCTTCTCCTCAGCCTGGCACATTGAGGTTCTGCAGCAGGCATAGAGATGTTTTATGCCTCAGAAATTACTGGTCAGTGCTGACTCAGACCTTGTTTCTGCCCCTTACCTTGGAAAAGCCACGATCTGCATCGTTTATGAAATGTAACACTGCAGACTTCTTGCAGGGCTTTTTCATGTTTATGACAAAGATAAATAAACTCCCGGCAATAAAAGAATAAAAGAGAGCCGGCTGACGTTCTGTCCAGCGCGGACCCAGCTGCTCAGCTTAGGATGTATCTACCCTGAATAAGCCTTTCATCTGCCTATTTATTTAAACAGGAAGTTGTCCATTAACACCAATGCATCATTTGTAAGTGTCTCCTGACATAGGAACACAAATAGTCAGCTGGGACTAGAAGGAAGGCAGAGGGCATGTGGGGAACCACACACAGGCACACACTGTTCTCTTACACGCACGCCTTCACACACATACACGCACGACTGTCGCAGGAGTTCAGACACGGCTCAGGCAGTCACACAGCTTTGATGTGCTATCAGCATGTGTCACAGGCATGGAACGAACAAGGAATAAGCCTCCACTGCTGGCACTCGCTGTGATTTACTCATCCAGCTGGCTTCCATAACGTTATTTTATGCACGTGTCGAGGTACTCCGATAGTCCCAGTGCCCCATGATGTCTTAGTATGTAGAGTGTTGTAGCTAATATTAGTTACAGGCCCACAGGAGCATTAGATTTCTCCACTGACGGGCATCTTCCTGACAAAGTGCCTTGTAATCATGCTTAAGGTGATATCTAATGGTAAAAATCATCCCACACTATTCCAGAACTGTAGGAGTGTGCAGTTAACATTTCAGCATATGCCCACCCCTTTCATGAGCTCCTTCGGGTTTTGTACTGTAAGACTGGCTGCAGTAACATGGGAGTGATATGGGCTTTGTGGTCATCAAGGAGAGAGCTTTGGGTGGCATGGAGTTTATGATTCACATTGCACCGCACTAGCCACACGCTGCTTCCCAAACATTCGTGCCCCTGTCAGCACCATTTATCTCTGCGTTTGGAGAAACGAAGCTGCACTAAAGCACATGGCGCTTTTAATGCAATCAGCAGGGAAACAGTCATTTTTTCCTCCTTCTGAAGACTAGCATGGTGTGGCATCTGAGCTTTTTATCTTCCATGATTTGAGTCTTGTTTAAACTGAGCTCTCTCTCTTGCTCTCTCTCGGTGTGTGTTTCCCTTACAGTACTTGTTCACTGTCGGTCTTGTGCTGGTATTTAGCCTTAGATGGAGTTTACCACCCGCTTTGGGCTGCATTCGGAGAAGTCCACATCCCGGCAGGGCGATGGCTGTTACCGGCCTCACACAGTCCACCAGCTGAGCCTCCATCAGAAGGACTCAGGCCCCCGGCCCGCGCCGGGCCATGTGGACTTCTGTACGCCACATTTCCCTGCGCCTATGAGGGGTCGGGGGATTCAGCGCTGGGCTCTTCCCTCTTTGCTCAGTATTGGCCTTTTTTCCTGATTTCTGTTCTGTCTGTCTTGCCTTCTAGTCAGCAAGTCACATAGCCAGCAGCCCTAAAGTGAGTGCAAAGGTAAAAAAAGACAACGTGAAGTACGCCGCCTGGGCTGCCTCTCAGATCAACAGAGCCTATCAGGTAATTACACACATACTTACTATACACTCTCTCTGCTTTGCCTACGTACTGGATCCACTCTCTGCACTCCTGCCCAGGCCAGGCTCAGCTAATGTGTTGACTTAAGCCCACATGGCCCAGCATTTTGTTACACAGCTGTTCTATGTTTGTTAAAGCACTGCTATCGATTCCCCCTCAGCATGAATCATACCAGTCTGTGCCAAATACTGGTGTCAGGGCCCAGTGAGAGGAAAATATGCACCACTAACATCAGTGAGTAGCAGAGTGGAGTAGAGGTACTTGGGAAAGGAAAAACTGAAGTTCTGCTCAGATGGTATCACTAAAATGGTGTATACTGTTGCTATGATACATGGAGCATAAATGTACATTTAATAGAAATAGTAACTGCCATCGGGGTAACATGCGTTACTCAATTTAAGCTGTACCAATTAAATGTGTAATAAAGAGGTATTTATTCAGCCCACACACACGTGTAGTGTACCTCCTGTGTTAAAAGGACTCCCATTAAAAAAAAAAAAAAAAAAAAACCCTCACCCTCCAGTTTCGTGCTGTGGTAGTCAGTCAGTCTCCTCAGTGATATCTGACTTTAAGTGAAGGACATTTATGTAGGATTATGTGACAAATCACAGCCATTTACTTGTATGCTGATCACTGTTGTGCCCAGATCTTCTCTGCTCCTGAAGCTCTTACCTTTCTTCCAATTGGTCTTTCTATTTCATAAAACTATTGTCAATCTCATAATCCAATGATGTGTATTACAGTGTCAAAAGCTGCCAGATAGAGTTTCCGTACTAAAATAACCATTGTCCCTCGTTTCTCCACTCTGTGTATCAGTGCGTTGTCAGTTGGGATCGTTTATTTGAATCCTGGATTTAAAGAAAAGGCCACTGGTTTAGGATGTTTTTATTTATGTAAGCCTTGTCAGCGTTGGGAAAAATTTCCCTCTAAAATTCTTCTCTTGCTCTGAGATGAGTTAAAATCTACTCCCCTAGCCAACATGAACTTTGGCTAACACAAAACAATTTTACAGTAAACTGTGTGTGGACTTTTTTTTTTTCTCTGTACATATTAAAAGCCGATGTGCCTCAGGCACTGATGGTGGTGGTGAAGGGAATACTTGGGTATTGATGTCAGAAGAGTAACAAGCACAGTACTTCAGTGTTATACTCCACGATACCGCAGATGAATAAGGCGAGGTGTGAAACGGGGGATGCTGTTGCTCAACCTCTAAGAACAAATCCCCTTGCGGCACATGCTTGAGTCTGAGAGCGGAGCTGTCCCTAGTCTGTACGTGCTTTTGAACAGACGAATTATCTGTCATGCTTTGATGTCTCTCTAAAAACGAATGTAAATGATGTCCTGCCATTAGGCAGTATATGTCAGCTTGATGGAGGTTTCAAGGTGTGGCAGTGTCAAGAGGTTTATCGCCTACTTGGTGCGTAACCTGCCGTTATGTGACGGGAGAGTCAGAGCAATAAGTCACTGAAATGACATACTAGTAAAGTTAGCACGGTTGTTAAGGGGTCAATCAAAATTGTTGTGACAAGGCTGCTTCTGTCATTCCACTACCTTTAATTGACATGTCTCTTCTCTCAGTTCAGTAATATGTTCCCCAGGCTATAAGGGAAAATATTGCCTGGATATAATTGTAGCATACTTCAATACGCTTTCCATGACTAAGGGCTATAATGACTTGAACTGTTGAAGGCAGTATATTTTGTCATAACATTTTTGCAATACTTTAAAAGACTTCAGTGCAATAAATGTGGCTATTGTTAAATTGTCTCACTGAAAGTTAAAACAGCTTCTTCCCCCAGAGCACAAGACCCATGTGTTTTAGTGGGTGAAAGTGATTTCCTGGATGTAAGCAAAATAGTAAAGTGTAGTAACTTTTTATTTATATAGGGCCTTTCTCAAACTCGGGGTCACATAATAGGATCCAAAATTAGAAGTAAGAATTATGATAAAAGAAAATGAACATGAATCTGAGACGAATCGTATTTGAATCTAAATTTGTAGAAGTGATATACTAAGGGAAATAATGGGAAATAGAAAAGAGACCACTGAGACACTGAAAAAATGAATTAGATAGTTTAAGATCTAGGGGTGTTATGGTTTGAAATTTTCACAGTTAAAAAGTAATTGATTGATTTATGGGTTAGATGTCTCTTTGAACATGCTTGTATACACCCTTAAGAAAGAACTGGAGCAGCAAGGGCAAATTTTTGTTGTTACTGGTATACGTGTCCATATATTTGGTGGACACATTTGGGTTTGAGATCAAAAGATACATATGAGACAATAGCTCAGAATTTCAGCTTTCATTTTCCAGTATTTACTACTAGATTGAATATATCTATAACCTGCATAATATATGTTAAATATATTGGCACATGGGACCTATTTAAACCCACTCATGTGATTGAAAATATTGACTGACAGGTTTGTTGTTGCACAGGTGTGCTCTGGTAGATTGATGGTTAAACCATGAGAAGCTATGATTATCTCCTGTCTGTTTGAACCCTGGGTTTCGCCTGGGAGGAATGTAGCTATTGTTGAAAAGTTTTACCTCTGCCTAAAATGCCTAATCACGTCTCTGACAAGCATTTTTTACATTTCATCTATTATATTGTTCTGCATTTTTAAACTCTGCCAATTCTTGGTCTCAGTGGGAGTAGAAAAGAGTTGTAGTTCCTTTATACTGAAGGAAAAAGCTCAAAAGGTTACTTTTCCTCACAAGATATAATGGAATTGTTACCGCCGTGTCAGTTTGGGTAGGATATATATTACTTGAGGTTGTTTCTACTGGACGTTTTATAGATTGTTATTGTATAGCGTAATCTTTCAAGACGTGTGCCGGCGCAATCCATAAAAAATGACCGACATAACTGATATGGACAGGACTAAAATCCCAGAGACACTCCGGTAATAATTATATTACCTCAGCTCCCTATGTTAAACTAGTCCAATCTAAATACGACTTGGGAGCCCTGACATTGTAACAACCGTATTGAGAGCTCAAATCATCATTTATAGTTATGTTAAGGCTTAACGTGTTTGAATACTTGCATTAGGGCATTAAGTAAGACTCTGGACTTTTAAATTCTCGCATGTCAGAGAAAGAAGCAATTTGTCTGTGTCACATCAGCCTGTTTATCCAGCACGGTTTCCCAGTGAGACAGCACCATTTTTCATAGTGTGTTTGTGTGATGAAGGTGGGGAGGAGTACTATTCCTCTATTCCTTTGGGACTAATGACTTATCAGTGAGGACGCAGAGAAATGTGTGTGTCCATCCAGAAACAGCACTGCAGTGTGCTCAGCCATGCTCTGTCTGTTTCTAGCACTGTTTACCCAGTGAGTTCACTCTAACTGCATGCTCTTCTCCTTGGCTCGTGCCAGCGCACCCACAGCTGTAACGCACCCTCACATACACACCTCAGTTGGAGTGAACGCTGAGCTAAGCAATGGGCATATGTCCTCTGTTTCTCAGTATAGTTCTCAGAAAGGCTAATGAGGAGAAATTGAGTCCAGGGCCTTTGGCCTAATTTATATGGGTCCGTAGTAAGGCTGGGTGGAGGGAAGTGGAAGGTTGTGGTGTGGCTGAAGTGGTCATTTTTGTCCCTTTTTTTAATAAAGCAGAGGAGTACTTAGGGTTTCTTCGGATGAGTCATACTGCATGGAGAAATTGTGTATGTGAGAGGTGGCATGTTTGGGCAAACAACCATAGACCAATAAGCGCCTGACTCATTAAGGTTTGTTCCCTCCATGCATTGTTCACTACGTAGGGCAAAAGAAGAGAGAAACACTGACCTCTGAGACTCAATTAGCAACTCAATTAGGCCACGTCAGTGCAGAATCCACAGGGGTCATAAAGCTGGCACTAAACCTGTGGAGTTGTTCCACTCCTTATTGCAAGTTTATGGCTTCAGTTAACTGAATTCGTTTTACACATTATTCATCCTTTGAAACTTGGATCCAGTATGTGCAGTGAGATATGGAATGTTTTTTAATACTTGACATTTAATATAACCTATTTGTAAGGTGATCTCTCTTTCCTGTTGAATTAAATGAACCACAAGGGTTTGTGTTAAACCATGATCTGTAGAGAACTATTATGAATTAGGCTATGTCCTTGCCTCAACCCTTTACTCTGTCAATCCCCTCCCCCTCGCTCTCCCCTTCTCCTCTGTCTCTCAGCTCGCCGGCCGTGGGAAGAAGGAGAACAAATGCTCGATGAAGGCGGTGGAGGAGATGTTGGAGTCCATGCAGATCACCATGTCCTAAGCCTCAACTCTCTCCTCCGTAGCCTCGGTCACCACAACAGCATGGCAGCTCTCCCTGCACACTGCAGCCCAGTACCACACACACAGCAGAGTGGACCACCCCGACCGCCCCCACCACATTCTCCCACTCTGTTGTGTTTATGTTTTGTTTTGTGTTCTTTTTTTTCCCCCTCTTACAGTCATTACTTGTCCAGCAGTCCAGCCTTCAAGGACCCCCAGTCATTCCACATAAAACTGTTATTGTAAATCTGTCAGTCTTGAAACAGCGTATCAAGGGCTTTAAGGACAGGAACTGGGGAAGTAGCATACACGGCTGTACACAAGTGGTATGCAGATACATGAGCAATGCCCAGGTGAGCGACTAGTGCATTTGGCAATACAGATAGATGATTTATATAAGTTCAGGTGTGCTAATGTGAATAGACAGTGAATGATGTTTATAGAGCGGACAGCTGTGGCTTCGAATGAAAAAGAGTATGTGCTCTGCCCTTTTTAACCTGACTTGTGTTCATTCTGGTCACCTGTCCTTCAAATTAAAGAACGTCACTATTTAAACAACCTACCTAAGCTTCAATGTCTCAATCATCTCTTCTGTATAAGACGTGACTGGTGAAGTGTGTACCACTCCTTTAATTTTTTTTCCTCCCATTTTTAAAGATTGCTTGCCAAGTCCTTTTGAGTCGACCAGCTGCTCCGTGCTTGGCAGATCATCATCTTTCCACATAATGAGGGAGCTGCAGTTAAGAGCTTGAACACAGTGCTCCCTGTTCTAACCGACTTTTCACATCAGACCACCCTCAGACCACTGTGGTGATAATGGTAATAAAGAGAATAATAATCACCATTAACATATTCATGTAATCCACCCTCAGCTAACTATTTCTAGACAGGCAAAATGGCTAAGGCTATGCTGTAACCCACAGTCAGCATGGAGGCATCTGCTGGAGCACTTAATTTACCTCTTATTAAAATGAAGTTCATGCTGATACACAGCTAGCTCTACAGACTGATCATCCAACTGGAACTTTTGGAAATCAGGAAACACCAAAACGCTGCCACAAATTAAAAACCTATCCGAACATATCTAAAAGAGCTTTCTCTCCTGAGACTGAAGCGAGCAGTGCTGTGAAAAGCAGGTCTGGTTTCCTACCACACTGGTTTGGTTTGTAATTGCTGAATCACGTTGGGGCTAAATGAGGGTCTTATTTTCTCACTCACCCATGCAAGGTCAGCTGCTACTTCCATCTCTTTTGTTTATTAAGTCACAGCAATTGTCTCATAATTTTACATCCAGTCTGGTGGAAAAGTTGAGTGTTGACTTTATGGCTTCTCATTTTTTGTCACGCAGCAAGCCAGAGTTGTTGTAAAGGGGTCGAGAGCCCAAAGTAGCAGCGGTGAAACCCATATACACGTCAGTTTTAATACTTTGGTCAGTGGATGTGTCTGTGTTTAACTCCACATTCCATCCTACCCAAGCCAATGAAAGCCCAGAGACTGACAGAGCGGTTATTTTTACATGAACCACTGAGCTGAAGTATGCCTTTTGAAGAGCCATCAAGGATGTTTGACTTGAAAGACAATATCATTTACATGTGGATCTTGTCTCCTTGGCAACTGAGGGATGAGGAAGCAAATGGCCTCTCTTGTAAAGATCATTAAATGCTTGTAAGTGGTTTGTAAAAGAACATGTCAATCACTTTCATGTGTGAATGATGTTTGGGACTTGGAAACCTAGCTAAAGGTAACGCAATAGTGCCATCTGTAGTCAGGGGGTGGCAGGGGGGGTTCCAAAGTGGGGCCTTGATAAATTTCTACTTGACTATGTCATAACTAAAAGGTCATGATGTGAAAGCCAAAGCATTTTCAAGTAAAGAAGATATGTTACAGCAAACTCTGAAAGAATCCAAAGACTCCAAAGGACAGTATATGGCCAAAAGTATGTGAACACCGGAGCATTACACGCATATGTGCCATCAGAACATCCAAAGGCTTCACTAATATGGAGTTGACTCCTGCTTTTGCTTCTATGTCTGCTTCAACCTCTCTGGAAAGGCCTTCTGCTATATTTTGGAATGTTGCTTGGAAATTTGTGCCCATTTAGCCACAAGAGCAATAGTGAAATTGGTCACTGATGTTGGGCAAGGAGGCCTGGAGTGCAGTCAGTGTTGAGGTTAGAGTTCAGTACTGGCCCCTTAAGTGCCTCCAGTCTAACATTGGCTGTGTCCTTATGGACCACAGGGGCATTTTGAAGCCGGACATTTTTGCACTGTTGGGCCCATTACTTCCAGTGAATGCGGAATTGTAATGCTACAGCATGCAAAGGTAAACAAGACAATCATGTCTATATTTGTGGCAAAACTTTGAAAAAAAACTTTGAGCATGATTTACCACTGAGGTACAGAACTAAGTAATTAGTTCAAACCACTTTAGAGCCTATCATTGAAGCATGAGCCGAGAACACACGCCGAGTGGGGCACCGGTCCACCACAGGGCACCGTACACATGCACAGTCACTCGCCAGGGGGTAATTTAGCCCTGCCAATAAACCTACTAGCATGTTTTTGGACATTGGGAGGAAACTGGAGAACCTGGATTACACAAATGTAGACAGGCAGAGAACAAAATCTCCACCAGACAGTAACCCAAGCTCAGAATCAAACCCAGGGCCCTGGAGCTTTCAGGCAGCAATGTGCACCCAAACTGCCTGTAAATGTAATACATTGACATTTAATAGCAATTCATATTGCTTATATCCCATGTGTCTGATAACTTCGGAATTAATGTGCACAAAAGTAGTAATCTTGTTTCCGCAGTTTGGTCACACTGGTAACAGGATTCCAGCTCTTATTAGTCATTTAATGTTATATTTTGGCCAAGCCCCTTTATTATGTTCTGAAGGCTAAATGTATGGACTGGAGAGTGCATTCATGGAAAGCAGGTGGTTCTAAGCTGGTAGGGCAGATTTAACGTCTGTTTTGCATTTTGTGTTTAAGCCCCCCTGCAGATTAACCCCAGTGGATGACAACAGCAATATTAATCATTGGTCCTCCATATGTCATCACCATGTTGATGATTTTAGAGTGAAGCTGGTGAGAGTGTGAGAGAGGCACCGAGTTCCAATAGGATTTTTCTCTGGTAGGAAACTCAATTCAAAGAGCTGATGAAAGCCTGCAAGACATATTTCCCAGAGGAAGAATAGGGTGGAACTGGGTTGTTGAGTAGATATAGTAGCTTTAGGCAAGATAGGATAGAAGTTTTGATGCTTGACCAAATGTTTTTTTAATTATAAATGTCAATGCTAAACATGCATCATGCAGTGTGATGTTTGTAGTACTGTTTTTTGGTATAAAGAGCAATAGGGCAGTGGCTCAGTGTTTCAGTCACTGACTGAAAAGTTGAAAGTTTTGCCCAGCTGGCTGTGAGTATGTGCCTGCATGTTGGTATAGTGTGCATATATCCATATATGAACCTATATACATACACATCTCTGAAATGTAAACACTGTTTGCATCCTTTCTGACCACTCTTCCAACAGAACAATGCACCACCACACACATCTAGAGACACCAAATTATATTTAGAGGAACACTCGTCACAACACAGTTGTTAAATTCTGAGGTGTAGGATTTCTGTGTTCTACAGCATGTTGCATAGCATCCCAGATGTGTTTGATAATGTTAAGATCTGAACATGAGTCAGAACACATAGCGTTCAACTGTCAGAGACATTTGTAGACGTACCAAGGCTCTTGTAGAATGCAAGCTAAACACCCCACCTTTATGGAGCCAACACCAGTATTTTCATAGGCATGTCTGTATCAGTTTTTCGGGCACTTCAATGTTTGATTGTCTTTTAAACATCCCCGGATGCAGCAAAACAGCATGTTAAGCAGTTAATGACTGAATATTTCTTTGCCTCAAAGGAAGGCTTGAGAAATGTAAGAAAGTCTGTCTCTAAACAAACATACACAAAGTGATGTAATTTTCAACGAATAGTTGATTTATTGTAGAAAAATGAAAGTGTTTTTAATCCAGACTCCCTTAGTCATGGCACATAGTCTAACACTAAAATTTTAAATAAATAATACAGTAAAGTATTTAGATACTATAGATCCACTATTTACCGTTCATATTGTTTTTCTTCTTCCAGTTTGTTTTCTTGTAAAGATGTTCAATGCATATTGGTTCATTTCCATTATAACCATTTTAATTTGATAAAACTATTGACTTTTAGACTCTCCTGTTCAAAGTTAAATGCACTAAATGAAATTTCCTGGAACAATATGTTCTCACAAGCAGTGATCTTCCAAGAACAGAGCAAGCCATGAAAAACAGCCCAGATGCTTTTGACCAGAAGCTTGTCTTGTGAGTTTACCCCTCATTTACGGAATTGTCCAAGCATTTAAGCAATACCAAAGCATGTTCACTACTGTGTAAGATTATTCCAGACCTAACTGATTTATTTCTAGACCTGTTTTAAAATGCAAGAAGCAGTTCAATGCTCTGGGAAAGTCTTGGACGTATGTCTCTTATAATGCCAACATAAAACGTATATCATACCTAAAACCTTAAGTATATTCATTTATGGAAAGTCCTATCCTTTTGCTTCATGTGCTGGATATGATGCGATGCAAAATAAAGTTTAAATGGCATAGTCTGTTATTGAAAAAGTGAAGCCAGAATAAGAATCTGTTTTAGTTTAGGATGCAGTTTTTAAAGAAAATATGATATGGATATCATCTCTCATATAGAGATGTTGCTTCAGGACACTTTTGCAATGTTCATCAAATTTCTGCTTCAACCGTAATGAGAAAAATTGAGCTTGTCCTTTGATTGCGCTTCCTGGGTGAACGTTGTTTTTTGTAAGCATAAAATGGATTTAACATGGGGTAGCCCCTTGCTATGTGGGGCGTTGTGTTGACTTTCATGCACATGTTTTTCACACCTCTTCTACAATGATTGTCTCTTTTGGGCACCCAGACACACATTTTGTTTTTGATTTTAAATTGAAAAGAAGTAAACCTGCAGTAAACTGTTCAAAAGAAAACATTTTTATTCAAATGTTAACACAGTTGCTTTATTTAAAAATAAATTAGTTAAATCAAAACTAGAAAAAAAGAAAAAACGTCATTATGCCAGGTGAAAAAGTTTGGAACCTTCTAACTTTGTGCCAACACTAACCCAACATGGGCTTCTGACTAAGGATATGAAAATATAATTAATGCCTACAACGCAGAGAAAGGCTATAAATAAATAAATATATAGCGCTTCCAGCTCACATGTTCCACTCTCTGAAATGTCATTAGGAAATGGAAGTTAAGGGAACTGTCGATGTCAAGACATAATCTAAAAAAAAAAAAAAACTCAGATTGAACTGCCAGTATGCTGGGCAGAAAGACAAAAAAATTATCCCTGTATGAAAGCAAGATTCAGCAGGAAGGTTTAGTCATCATGAGTGATACTCTTTTGCACAAATATGATCTGCATGGAAGAGTCACCAGAAGGAAACCTTAAATAAATTGCGACCTTTTCACAAAAAATGGAGCTATCACCAAATGAATTACCAAAGGTGCATTGTATGAATAGTTTGCTGCAAATGATGTGGTAACTTGTTTTCGTTATTAAAAAAATAAAATCAAAATGGCGAGGATTGCCCAATCTTGCATACAACTGTACCAAACACTACAATATTGGCTTTAATACAGTTTTATACAGTGATGATCCTATTTCTAGTCCAATTCAATTCAATTCAATTTTATTTGTATAGCGCTTTTAACAATGAACATTGTCTCAAAGCAGCTTTACAGAAAAT
>JAOVVF010000044.1:15433464-15446347 GCA_028565595.1 Duopalatinus emarginatus
TCCAACTACATTCTCTAACCTATGGAGGAGAATAGCGTGATCAATGGTGTCAAAAGCTGCACTCAAGTCGAGCAATACCAGCAGTCCAACATGTTAGTTGCTGAGTGTGGGTTTCAGAAGTGGTGTTTAAGCTACCAGTGCTCTCCATATGTCTTGTTCATTTTTGCAGTGTATCATGCCAACCTACAATGCCTACTTCTAACTTTGGTATATCATGTTTAGCCCTTTGGATGGGTTAGTCCACAGGTTCCCAATACCTGTCCTGAAGTATCCTATATCCTGCACATATTATTGTGTCTCCCAACACACCCAATTCAGCAAAACGGGGGGGACACACTAGGCCCAGGGTTGGGAACCTGTGGGGTTTTAGCCAATATTCATCTTGGGACATCTTAGCAAATTTGTTCCTTTCCATATTAATCTATTTTTCCTGCATTTTAATGTTCCTTATTACACACATCAGCCCATTCTCACACAAATCAAGAATACAGTGCAGTTACACTAAACATCACTATGGCCATGTCAGTACACAGTATAACCAATATTTTGGACAAATTTTGACCTAATAATTTGTTAATTTGTGCACCGCAATTGGAAATAGATCCAGAATAAGTCATACTCACTGACTAGCAATAATAATAATAATAATAATAATAATAATAATAATAATAATTATTATTATTATTATTATTATAACTCATAATAATTTGTACATTCCTGTTAAAGGTGCATCCATTGAAATAGGCTTAGCTTTTTCCTTTTCAGCTTCTTCTTATGGGTTTTCATATTTTAAGTAAAAAAAAATGTACTGTTGAAGACAGATAAGCTTAGCAATGAAACCATGAAACCTTCCAGTGCAATTATACTAAATAAGAATCTTGGATCACCAATCAGCTGGTGAGCAATTACTGAATCAGAGCTAACCGTTTTATAATAAACTTTTTGCCGCATTCACAAGAAGCCGTGTGTCGTGAATGTTCATGAGAAACCCGTTGTGTGTGTGTCTGTCTGTGTGCATGTGCTTTTACCATTTAAACTAACAACCACATTATTGATGGCCTCCATATGTTCTGAAGATAACTGTGGATATGCATCATTTGCTTTACCAGTAGGCTGTTCAGATTTGACTCATGAAAGAGGTTCAGTGTGTCCACAGAAAGTCGAGGTAATTGGCTCTTGATAATTTAAACAAAATGATAATTGAGAGATGTGGAAAGGGTTAAGAGACCCTAAAGATATGATCTAAACAACCATAGCCCATTCTGTCCTTGCTTTGTTTGAGTTTCTTCCCCGAGGCAAATTCTCCTGCACATCTGTAGGGCATACCGCGTTCAGGGTGACAGTGCGGTCAGGTTGGTTCTGAATGCTCACTGTGTTTCAGGCCTGTCTTTTAGAACAAGAAAAGGCATCATTTCGGAACACAACACAATATTACACTGAGGACAGCTAGCGCTTATGCATCATTTAGCCTTGCTAAACACGCCCATATTAATCAGTAGTGTTGTATGTTTTTGTCTCTTTATCCTTTATCTTTCTCACTACAGCTTACAATTGGATAGTACAGCTGAAGAAAGCAAGGCAGGCACTCTTTCCATGAAGACGCGAGTTCAACAGATTATTGTTAAAACATTGGTGCAGAGAACACACTGTGGCTCCTGCTATGCCTAAATAGTTGGCAGGCTGCAGTGGCTACCATCTGTTTGTGGCGAGAGAGAAATGGCAGAGTGGTGACCGCAAAAAGGCAAGGTAATTGTGATGGGTTCCACTGAGTCTCTATCGTCCTCCACAATCAGCAGCAACACGTGGCTAACTGGAGAAATTACTCTCACAATTATCTCTTAGCTGGGCTACATACCATCTAAGCTAGACATGCCCACTTTCTCTCTCTCTCTCTCTCTCTCTTCCCCCAACCCCCCCTCCCCCGCTCTCTCTATTTCTCTCAGCTTTGCCATTTTTTTATTGGTTTTGGACTTTTCATACTGATGAATGACAAAAAAGTCATAGTCAAGTAAGACTGTTGCTGAATTGGCAGAAAAATAATCTTGAACATTTTAAACATTTTACCTGAAAGATCAATTGAACAAATGAAAATTAGTTTAATATTTCTGCTGGCCTTCTTCAGTGACCATTTTATCCTGGGCATTGTCATGATCATGTCATGATGGTATCTGGCAGCCTGTCCTGGGAAACCAGTTGCTCCAGTGTTGTTTTTGGGCGATTGGTTACATTTGGGGCAAATGGAGTAAAGTGTAAAACTTCCCACTGAACTATTTTTCTCTTACATTGTTGAAACTAAATCAAAAAGTTGGAACAGGATTAAAATATTAAACCCGAATAAGAGAACAGCATTTTTGCAACTTCTGCATTTGAATAATAATAATAATAATAATGAAAAAAAAATATATTTTGGATTCTGCCTGGGGCATGAAATTCATATGGATGCTTTGGTTTTGTTTAGAGGGGATATGTGGGTGCCAAAGCATTTCTTGGACTTGGGGAACGTGGTCCTTTGGGTCTCTTTGGTATGGGAATGGGAAGAGCACAGGGCCTTGCTACGCTCATGAAGCCCATCCCAGTTACATGTGTACTGGGTTAAGATTGACCACTTACCCCTGGCTCAGCATGAGATGTAATCAGAAGAGATTTATGAGCTTGGCTTTATAACCCCAAACGTCTTGGAGGCAGTCCTGCCATTTTTCACCTCTGACAGATCAAGCACCAACATTTTTCACATTGCTTGTCTTAATGCTTGGCTCTCCATGGTGACGCAGAACATCCTTCTGTGTTTCCGCAGAAATCTTGAATAGCAGTGGAAGACATGCAAGACAATGGTGGACTTTTTGTAACATAACACTCTGACACTCACAATAAGAAATCCCAAAGTAACCAGCTGAACCCATATACATCATCTAGAAATACTGAATGCATTAATCATACTTAATTAATCTAAGACTTAAAAGCAGTGACAGTGTCTCTGCTCATGCATATTATCCTCATGCATATTTCAATCTACAGTATGTCCTCAGCCATGGTAAGTGTAGCCTGTGTTTCAAAACACAGACGTCGCAAGCTGCACGAGTGGCATTGTTCTGGCAAACGTATGCAATGTCACAACATTTACTTCCATCAGTAGTTGCATAAACTTTTGGAGATCTTGTTGCCATTGGGAGAATTTAACAGGTCTATTCCAGCACATCTTAAAAACGTTCAAAGAGGACTCTGTGGTGGCCAGTTGATGTGTAAAAATGATTCCTTATGCTCTCTGAATCACTCTAGCACAATTTGAGCATGATGAATCTTGGCACTGTTGTTCTGGAATATGTCTGTGCCATCAGGGAGGGATTGGAAAAAGCATTGATGTTTTAACCTAGTACATCCAGGTACTCAGCTGGCTTCATTTTATTGCCACATAATATTGCTGAGTCAAGACCTGACCAATTAAATCAACCCCAGATCATAACACTGCATCCAGTGCCAAACTGCGACTTTGTTTTGGCCAGGCACTTTAGGAAACCAGCTATTATTTAAATTTTTTTTATCTTATAACTTGCAGATTTACTCAAACCAGATCTGATTTTAACTCACAAAGACAGGAGACAAGTAGCTTATCTTGTTTTCCTGAGCTTGTGTAACAAGTGTGATTTATTTATTTAAAAAAAAACAGCCTTATATTCTTATATATATATATATATATATATATATACACAGTACATTACTTTACACAGGAAGTAACTTATTTATTTTTTCCTATTAAATGGAATCAAGCGAAAATCACACGTTCATATAGGATTTAGAGGAAAGTTTAGAACATTCTTATTCTAGAATGCTGATTCTTAAACACATGAAAGTTGCACAACCTTAACTACAGGACGTACAGTATGACATGCATTACTATGGTATAATTTTTTTTTTCCATTTTTGTCTCTTTTATCATGTTATCTTGAATTGTATTTGTTTGTAAAGGCAGAATTTCACCAAAACGGTGTGACAGAGGTCTTCAATTACATAGGTTTTATTAGTAGTATTTATTACTGCCATTATTGACTTTCTGTACAAATGCCTTATATTCCTTTCTTTCATATGACCAGAGACATCATCAGGTCCAGATTTTGGGCTGATTACACCAGATGAATTCCACATTAGTGTCATATAGAGTGGTTTTGTTAAAAATCCACACTTTTTTTTTTTAATGCAATTGTTTAATTTTTACGTCAGGCTGAGGCACACTATAAGGGGGACTAGCAGTCTTGGCACAAGTATCTGAATGTCCTTGAGTTGACCAGCCAAAGTCTGGAAAGATGTGAACATAATGGTTCACCCATTCTCTCCAACCAATATGACAAAACCAAGAGGATTGTTGTCTATTTTGTTAGCTGTACTCTACTTTGTACGTCAATGGAAAAGCATCACTGAGCTAAATTATTTGGGTGGCAGGCTATTATTTGCAGGGCAGCACTAATCTAGTGTGTGTAGCACTGATATGAGCATATTAGACACATCAGCACATTTTTTTGTGTATTTTTGACCAGTGTACCAGTCTGGATCTTGGGGGTTGTTATGTGCTGATTTAAAAGCTCAGGGTACCTGAGGGGGTGCTTTTTTGTGGTTTGTACTCAAAGATGCAAATGTAGGTCTAGCAGGCCAGAAACATTCTCATGTGAACAGTGATTTGCATTAGTATTAACCCCCTTTGAACTTTCCACATGTGTGCAGTTAAAACCTGGAAATGAAATTGACTTAATCTAGTTTATATATCTTAAATCTATGCAAAAATAGCCCACAAACTTGAATAGCTTGCAAATTTCTTTTCTTTAAAATAAAGAAAGAAATTGCTGTGAATCCTTATAATTAATTCTGGGGCATTGAGAAAGTGCTGTGTGATTGTGATATAAATACACCTGTTCCTGAAAGGCTAGCAACTATTAAGCAGTTATATAAAAAAATGAATATAGTTCAGTGTGCCTATGGTTTGGTCTGTATCTACAGTGGGTATACACTGCTGTTAAAATGCCAGGTTTTTGTGATATAAAATTCAGATTTCAGATTTATTTTCCCCTTTAATGTGTCCTATAAGATGTGCAATTCAATTGAGAAACAAACTGTAATGGCATAGGAATTAATCAAATGCATGAAATAAAATGATTAAAATTAAAAAGCACTAAAATAATGTGGTTGCATAAGTGCACACATACTTTTATAACTGGGGCTGTGGCTGTGTTCAGAATTAACCAATCACGTTTAACCTAATGTAAAATAGTAAGCAGAACACACCTGCCATTAATTAAAGTGACTCTGATTAATCCCATATAATGTTCAGCTGTTCTCCTCACATTTATTTACTTGCATCCTATAGCAAAAGCAATAGTCCACAAAGAGCTTACAAAGCATTAAAGGGATCTTATTGTTGAAAGGTATTAGTCAGGAGAAGGGTGAAAAAAGATTTCCAAGGCATGGTAGACCTGAATCCAATCCCTTGCAGTCTGACAGGATTAGATTTTCAAGTCAAGATGTGCCATGTAGGGTATTTGTTGAAGAAGCAACCAAATGGGTAGTGTGATAGTGGGAAAATGATTAAAACAGGTGTTATTGATGCAATAAAATGCAGCGATTGAAAAGTATAATTAACAAGGACTGATATAATTACTGAAAGTGATTAAAAGATGTACCTGGGACACGCACATCGATATATATACTTGGTTATTATATTAGCAAGTAAACCTCATTTACTTCATAGTATACTCATTGCTGTGAGTAGTTTACAGGCATCCTACACCTTCACTGATATCCTTCCTCCTCTGTTTTGACTTTATGGCTTTGCCTTTAACACCTTCCAATTATAGAGTAAAACAATTCTTACATCCATGAGAGGTTTATGAACTCAGTAAAGTTTTATTGTGCACAGCTTTCCAACTAGTCAGACCACATAATACCCAATCATGGTAATAGGCAATTCTGACCTGGTTTCAGCTGCCTTTTCAGCTTCTGACCTATAGTCAAAGCCACTGAAATGAGTTGTTCCATCCAAGACCTAAACAGACTTGGGCATAGTCAGAATACAGAAGGCAAGTCTGTTCCTCAGACCTCTTCCAGATATATTCAACATTTTGTCTGACTGCAGGGAGCAAAAGATATATATATATATATATATCATATTTTTTAAAGAGACACATGTAGCAAGCAATTCCCAACATGAGGCACCTGAGGATTCTTCTTTTATTTGTCTCATTTGTTGTAATCATTTTCTCTTCTTATGATTCACAAACATTCTTAATACATACAGCTCTCTGCATTATGACTCGTCTCCTGTTGCCTTAACAGTTCAGCAGATGACTTACTTTCCTGCTTGAGTGGATAATCTCATCTCTGTACTACAGAGGAGTTCACTTCCTACAAACTGCTGCTGCATCAAACAAGTCATCTCAGGGCTCACAATTCATCTTCACAATGTGATCAGCACAAGTTTTCTGTATCATTTTAAACACATTTATAGCCTACAAGTGTAATGATTTATAAACCTATTGATCTGCTGTCACCCGATAAGAGACTGCAAAACTCGGATGTTTTGTAACTTAGAAATGAATCAATACAATGAAATCTCTTCATAATCCTGGTCTAGTTTTTTTATAAATCTCTCCCACATTTATAAAAACTAGACCAACCCGTGGCAAAATATATTATTCATTGGGATGTGGTTCTGACTAAACTTTTTGCTATCCACAAGGCTCTCTGTCTGTAGGTACTGTCACAGTCTAGGCCAATAGAACGTGTGTGTGGTGTTCGTGATTATATCCCTATTTAGACAAGTCCATCATTTTTTAATATTTCCACCGCAGAAACATCTTTAGGAATTTTGAACTCAGAAACAGTAGTAACATTTCCATTCAGTAAACCAGGGCCTATTTTTAGTTCCTGTTCCATTAGTCTGTCATATTCTTCTGCAGACCCAGAACTATTAAAGTAGAAAGATCATTGCTTACTGAGACTGATCATTTTGTACAGGAAACATCCTTAGCACCACCTAGAGACATATTCTCAGTGACCCCCAGAGAATATGGTCTGCTTTTAAATTGTGGTTCCTGGTTCCCCATCTCCACATCTGTGCTTGTCCCTCTGAGGAAGCAAGGAAAGGATGAAAGGATGGAATGAATGTATAGAGGATTTGACAAGAAAATGAGATGTTGTTGCTTTCTGAATTGTCACTTTACAGTGACATCACTTTGATGAGTTCTGACCAAGCTGTGTTTCCGGTTACATGGCATAACAGCTCTACATGCACAATGTTGATTTGGTGATTACACCCTGAATTCAGACCAAATTACTATATATATGCACATCACATGTCTAAATGTTCACATTCTGGCCCTTACAAGCTTCTGTCAAAACATTTGGATTTTTATATATTTCTATATATTTAATAACTATCATTTATTGTGTATATGTTGTTTTAATAATCAACAGTTTGGTCTGAGAATGGTAGGCTTTGATTGACTCCTGGAAAGTTTAACACAGCAGAGAAAGCTCTTCCAGAGCTTCTGGCTTCTCTTTATTTAAGTTTCCTCTCTCCCGCCACCTCAGCCGACTGCAGATGGGAAAATCCAAAACCAGCATTGGGGCAATGTACACACCGCCTAATAGTGTTCAGGAGCTTCCAGGTAGGAGGAGTTAAATCCAAAACCACTGTTATAGTCAGTTAAGTAAAAATATGACAAGAATCTTGGTGTTGTTACTGCTACTGACTGTGAATAAATACTAGATTGGAAAGCCAAAGGGTAAAAAGATGATGATGATGGTAAAAATTTATTGTGTCCTCTAAATGCCCTTGGCGTTTCCTCCATGTTTATACAAGGCACATTTTAGAAAATATAAAAATGTCAAAATTATTTTAAATGTAATAAACTTTGGGAAGAAAACCACATATAATGACAAGCCAAAATCTCAGTGTATTTGGAACTTCTTTTTTCTTATTTATTGCCATTTCAGTATCTGTGCTTATGCAAACACATAATAGCTTATTATATACACTCGCCATCCACATTATTATTAACAATTGCAAACCTATACAACCATGTTGTATCCAATCAGCTATGCATATGGCAGCAGTGCAAAAGTTAAAATTATAATGTTCATATGATCAGAATGGTGGAGAAAATGGGATCCCAATGACTGTGTAGTGGATATTGATTGGTTCCGGTATTTTAAAAATCTGCTGATTTTCACAGACAAATGTCAGATGAAAACACTGTTACTGAGAGAGGTCAGAGGTGAATAGACAGACTGATGTTTCAACTGAATGTGTATTCAAACTGTATATAAACTGTATAAAAAATACATAATAGCAGTGTTTGTGGTTTTTTTTTTTTTTGGGGGGGGCTGTTCAATCTCAGTGAGTGGAACAGTAGTAGATTGTGATGGACTGGTTGCTTTCTCATAAACTTTATCATGAAGCAGTCTGTCAGTGCTGATGACTTTGTGCAAGGACATTGTATCTGCACATAGCTCTTTTAAAAGCTCCTACTAGAAACCTTAAACCAATCGCATCTCATATGAAAAATGTCCTAAAGGGAACAATGTAGCCTCCAGCTAGAGCTCATTGCTGAAGGAGAAGGACACTATTTCCCACCAAGCTCACTTTATTGCAAATGTAATATGGTGATAGAACATTAGTGCATCTTAAGTACTCCCAGTGTTTCAGAGGTATCTGTGTTAGCAGATTGTTACAGGAGTAGAGCCATTTTTCATGGCCCACATTAAAAGCACTCAGTGACCCATGATTTTCCTCATTCAGATGGACTGTGAGAGAGTAACATAGTCACAACCATCCTTCAGTGGGTGTTCTGGTATACGGCAAGTGGCCAAGATATTAGCTGTCATAGTCATACCCACATATTGGATTGTGGACTAATAGTGTTTTCGGGTGACTCTTCCTGTCCATGAAGCAGTCCAGACATAACGGATGATCCTAAAGTCCAGGAGCAGCATGTGAAGCCAAACAAGCGACAACATTTAAAGGCTACACCCTGAAGCAGTTGGTTAAAACGTCTTTCTCCATCATGTATTGTTCTGTATTATATAACCAGGCAGTAGAAATAAAGCATAAGAGTGGAATTCTGTGAGTGTAAGTAAGAAACATAAATAGGAAGGTTTACTGTCAGCCTCTTGTACTCCCAGGCAAATCCGAGGATGTCAATCTTGTCTTGAGCGGTTCTTGCCATGGACACTTTAGATTTATTATGGCAAAAGGGCATGAGGCATGGGAGTTTTAAGCTCTATGTGAACCCCTGGTCTTGTAACAAATAAATTGTAAGTAATAAAACAATAGAAAAGTGATGTTGCTCTCACGTAAGATGTCAAAAAATGCACATGACTGCAACTAGCTATGAGGACACAAGTCTGGACCATCAGAGTTTCTCTTTTTTTTCCCCAGATAGCATCTCCAGTTGTCAAATTCAATATGGAAACAGCGACATCCTGATAATGTAGTGGCAAAATGTAGTCTACTATGTGGAAAAACCTGCATTCCACGACTACCCAATCAGCAGTATCCTGCTTCTCAACTGACCTCAGAGCTTTTGCCCATAGACTTAATTACTCATGTTTAACTTTCACAGCACACTGTGCTACCAGACTTTGACTTCTTGTTGAGAGATATGCCACACATATCAGATAGCTATGACATAAGTTTGAGAACATACGATATACATAGGGGCTTAAGAGAGCAATTAGTGGTTTGTAAAATGCAAACTATTGCTAATGTGGGTAGCTAAGTCAGCTTGCTAGTTAATCTGATTGATCATTAACAAGATGATAAAACCTATATGTTATTTAATGAATGCTTTTTTGATCATCAATGAGGAGAGTGAGAAGAGAGAAATGAAGGATGAACGCACAGTCCGAGAACGACAAATATCTATAAACCGAAAAATAAACTCAAGACAGACATTTCTGAAAGAATTGAAGTATTACATAACCCAGATTAGAAATGAGCAACTGGTGTAGTATGCATATATTAAATATGAAGGAAATCACATTACTATAATGCAGACCTCTATAATATATTAATACAGCCCTGTTTGTACACAATATCTATTACACAATATATTGAACAGTACATATTGCACCTTATTTAAGAGGCTTATCTAGAGTGTACCTCAGCAGCTGTGCACACTTTCCTCCAGGTCTCATTTTGGCTCTTTATCCATCAGGAACTAGGTCTATAATTCATGCTAGCTAATGATTTCTACAATACATAATGAATGAATGAACAAATGAATGACTAAGTGTAGCTACAAGCAGTCTGCCAGCAGAAGCTGCAGGAACTTACATTAACCAGACCCAAGTGTCAAATAAAAGCTAAACTCAATCATGGCTCTCATGACCCAATTCACTAGAGCACATGGTTTGGGAGATGTTAAAACACATAGCACTCAAGCTGCATTAAACTTTTGTGTGTGGTTGGCATTGTCTGTGCTTTCACTTCACAACAATCACATACAACCGCTTACATGTATGCACTGTTTCTTCAGCCCAGTTCCGCAAAAATCTGTCTTGGTCGTGTATGTTTTTTCACCGCTTTCATAACATTATAACGTCCAGTCTAACATTATTCAATAGTCACTCAACCATTAAGACAAGGGCATTCATAGTGTTTTTGGCCTTACAACTTTCCCTCGAGAAACAGTAACACAAAAAATACGCAAAAATAAAAAAGCTATGCCTTAAGGAAGGATATTACTGAGAATAAGGAATATTGTTTAGGTTCTGTAGCTGGTGATAAAAGTTTATTTTGCTCAAGTGTAGGCAGGTATGATGTAATGACCTTTTTGTTCAGTATTGGCCATTAAATTGCTAACATATTCAGCAAAGGTACTGTAACACAGAATGTTAGTATCAACCTATATGTTCTTTAGTTATGTTCATCATTCTCCATAGGCTCATGAAAGAGTTACATAACTCTCAAACTTTTATTACTATGCCAACCAACTCCAAAAGTTAGAATGGATGTATAAAGCCCACATCCTGTATGTGCACAAATGTTTACCTCATTTTCACTCAGGATTTTGTCATAATCTACTGCATTTTCAGGGCAAACTCCTATGGCAGATGAATTTAAGTGAGTGCTCAAGACAATGTGAATATTCAAATAATTTATCCTAACAATCACAATCCCCTCTTCTACCCATACTAGACTGCATGATTCTTTGGTATTCATGTCTTGGCTGCTTTGTT
Organism: Duopalatinus emarginatus; assembly: GCA_028565595.1. Taxonomy (NCBI): domain Eukaryota; kingdom Metazoa; phylum Chordata; class Actinopteri; order Siluriformes; family Pimelodidae; genus Duopalatinus; species Duopalatinus emarginatus. The sequence continues at coordinate 15,444,691 of JAOVVF010000044.1, forward strand.
ATTCAGATAGAAGTCTGAGTTGCCTGTGATGTGGGGAGAAGCCCTTATGCTTATACCATGTAAAACCTCATCTTTGGCTGTCACTTCTTCAGCATCCCTCAAAGGACACAAATGCTACTTATTTTCTTTTCATGCTTCTTATGTCCTCTCTGTAAGGATTTGGACAAAGTGGGCTAACTCCTCTAGCAGAGGAAAGAAAAAAAAAGGGCTGACAGAGCTGCCTGAAAAGCATTGGGGTTTGGAAAACAATGGCACGCCCTGTTGTGATTTTGTGATTCTTGACACCCACCGAACCCCAGACATTCCCCTCACAATAAGACGCCACTCCTTTTGTTTGACAAATCACGGCTGGGTCTGCAGATCGACTCTGGCAGCTTTGGAACGCAAGCCCTGAGACAACTTGACCAACATGGTCACCTCTCCTGCCAAAGAGAAAGGGAAGAAAGCAGACGAGGAAAAGGAGAAACAATTTAATTGCTGAAGGAATCTAGACAGTTTAGGGGTTGACGCGTATGAGAAATGTGTGGTTAACAAGACAAGGCAAGGCAAATGGGCTCCATCCAGCAATCTAATGGAACTGGGCTGTCTTGGTCCTGACTGCGTGCACATGTGCAGGGAGCTCTGCAGGACACATCAGAAAGCTTAGCTAATTCCGAAAATGAACAGTTCAAGGATCCAGTGAAGAGCATTAACATAGCTCTGAACCCAGTGAACTGCATCCTTTTGTTTTGTGATGGGTTGAGATCACTTTTGGAGATTGTGTTGCATAGCGTTTGCTTGCCGTGAAATAGTAGGTTAGTTTGATCTATCTGCTCTCTGGGGATAGTTCTGAATGAATTATGCATTAAGCTCAGCTTTGACAGAGGATAGGACAGCATACAAAGCACAGAGCAGAACTGGCATCAAAAGTCGTATGGTATTGGCTCTATAAAGTAAAAGGAATACAACATTTGGTCGTAAAACTTTTCATATTTGTTTCATAAATACAGTAAAAGGCAGCTGTGGTTTGCTATGGCTATTTCATTGAGTTTACTGGAAGGGATGGTATTGAGGGGGGAAAAATGATTAGTTGCTTTTTGCTTTATCTTGGCAAATCACGTTCAAATAAAATGCAGTGAAAAAATCAGAGTCTGGCTAAAACTATGCATTACAGTTTGCACTTCACTGATGTCAGAGTGTCGATTAGTTCCAAAAGCCTGCAGGTGATTCCTTTATGACCTGACATCTAATGCGAGTTTGCCGTTTTATGAACAGAAGACTGTTGACATAAGCCTTCTCATTTCCTATACGAGAAGCTGTGTACCTAGACATGTCAATAGGAGTGCATGATTTACACCCGTTCACCACTATTGGGTTTCACTTTGTTTAGTACCACACATTTCGCTCTTCCTCGCTTCTCATTCAGAACGCACTAAATTGCTAGAATAAACACGAAAAGAAACTCTGCATTCCCAAACATGCAGAGAAAGAGCTGATGATTGATGCTTCCTGTTATGTTTTGTCATAAAACTCTGTTTGCAATGTAGCCAGATAGTATATAAAGCAATGAGAGAGACATACTTATAGAACAGAGAGACCACAAGGGTACATATGTCAAATTTACACAACTGCTTCTTGCTAAGTAAAGGGGGGTTGTATATGATTTTTATTATATATA
>JAOVVF010000044.1:15461774-15477206 GCA_028565595.1 Duopalatinus emarginatus
GCGACAGTGGCAAAGAAAAACTCCCTGAGATGTCAAAAGGAAGAAACCTTGAGAGGAACCAGACTCATAAGGGAACCATCCTCATTTGGGTGAGACAGATGTGTGAATATAAACAAAAACAAAAACAAAAGTGCAGGTAGCCAGAGAAATTAGAGTCTGTGATCTAATTAATGGTGTACTGAAGACTGTCCATGTCCATGGTGGGTTAGATGAGACTGTAAGAAGATAAGAGTGGTCACAGTCAATTAAGTGTTTGCTGAGTTATTTCTGGACTACCCACAGTACCACTGATAGGTAAAGTGATAACACTGATTATCTCATCCCAAGCACCATAGTGTCACCTTCCTAAAATAATCGCCAAAAGAATATTTAAAAAAAAATGACTTTTTTGATGATGCTGGCCACCTGTGGTAAACTCGCCTACACCCTCAGTTGATCAGATTATTGATACTACCTCTTTATTGTAATGGCCTATGTCAAGAGTGTGACTTAATTTTTAATAAATCTTTTGAAAAAAATCAGTTAGGCGATTATTTCAGGAAAGTGTCGATATATTAACCAGTAAGTAAACTGTCAGTGTTCAAAGTATTGATGTATTGAAAGCAAAACTCTAATAAAAGCCAAATTGTATTATCTAGATCACTGGGTCAGCACATCTCTAAAACTGCAGGTCTTGTGAGGTGATCCCAGTATGCATTGGTTAGTACCTAAGAAAACTGGTCTCATAGCCGGAAGGTCCCAGGTTCAAACCTCGCACAGGGTAAGACACAATTAAGGTGCCCTTGAGCAGGGTACCAAACTCCCACAGCTGCTCCCTGGGCTGCCCCCTGCTCTGGGCAAGTTTGTTCACTGCCCCCTAGTGTTCACTGGTGTGTGTGTTTCACTGCATGGATGGGTTAAATGCAGAGGTCACTTTCCTCTGTGTGCAAGCACAGTAGGCAAATATTTCACTAAAAAAAGGTTCACATGGAGTCCATGCTTTGATGGGTCAAAACTGTTTAGGCAGGTGGTTTTATTATTATGGCTAATCAGTGTACATTTTAATTATTTCCAAAATGATATAAAAAACATTTTAACATTTGAGAGTAAAAATGTGTTTTAAATATGCTTATTAAGAACACATGGATGCCATTCAAGATAACTGAAACAATAAAAAAATACATTGTATGCATTAAACATATTCAGATTATTTTTTCTGAGTAAAAATTTGTATATGCTTAATACGTTTCAATGTATCTGGTACATGATATGTGTAATAATAGCAAAGATCAATATAAATATGTCATAAGCTGCAGAGTGAATATGCATTACATAAGTAGATCGATGACTATGTGGCTATGACTATGTTTGTGTGGTTAAACAAAGGTTTTTACCCTCTGCTGTCTAAATTCAATTCTAACAAGATATAGGAGATTGTATGTATTCCTACAGACCTTCAGTACTAATGCTAATGAATGATTGGGCAGGAGATCAGAAATATTTTTATAATAAATCAGTGATAGATTAGAGGAAACTCAGGGTGTGATTGATGCCCCACTTTGGCTGGAGAGGTTGGAGAATGCACTATTATGCACTCATATATCCCAAATGGCCTGTGAATATTTCTGAAGTAACACAGTGTTGGATGAAAGTCAAAATATATCACATGTAATATATGATACAGAAACCTGACCCTATGTTTCTGAAATGTTGCTAGATAGATTAGATTCAACTTTATTGTCATCGACTCAAGTACAAGTACAGGGCAAAAAAAAAAAAGTGCAAATAATAGCTATGTTGCAAAGTCATAAGAGTGCAGTAATCAGTATGCAGGAGTCAGTATGATTTACAAGGCTTACATAACATGCAAGTTGCAAATATAATAAAAAATAATTTGAGGAAATGTAAAATTATAGATATAGTAGTATACTGAACTTTAAAGATGTTAATAAATGCCTAGTTTCACATTTATTGAATTGTGCAGATTCCATTATCCAGAGTGCCTAAGAATGTCTAACAATACCATCAAGCTTAAATCCTATTAAAGATAGTACAACAAGTTAGTACAATCTGTTATTATTAGTATTTATTTATTTAATTCTTAATAAAAAATAAGGTCTTCATTTATAGATAGTGTAGAATTAGGTTGTTTGGACAGCCACTGAATCTTCTCCAACTTGGGTGTCAGTACAGGGAGGTGTCCTGACAAGCATCAGCATTATATTACTGATACAGGAATGTACTTGAAGAAAGTGCAGGGAAGGCAACAATAGGGTGATGTGGGAAAACCACAAAGATTGGTATACACATCATGGACACACTGTGACCATTTGTAGTCAGGATACTGAAACAAACTTGCTGAGCTTGCAGCAAAATTGAATAAGAATTCCTGATGAGGTGTATTATACAGCGCTGTTGGCAATTGCAGTGCTCGCCAGAAAAGTGGTGACATAAGTAAATTTTCTCTTAACTGCCATGTGCCATTATTATTAATATGAGCAAAGAATCCCTTAAGTTTATCTAGCAAAAACCTCAGAATAGAATATACAGAATATTTATGCACAGCAGTATATTTCTCTGTATCAAAACATGCATAAAAATGTGTTCTCACTTTAACAGTTCTGCTGTGATTGTACCAGTAGCTGCTGTTATTGTCAGTGGGAAAAGCCAAATAATGAATGGGAAACATCCTAACAAAACTAGTAGTTGGTATTATAGTAGTTAGTTGTTATTTTGATGATAGTTCAAAATCTTGATTGTTTAAAAAGCGTATGATTTACATCCATTTAGCCTCATGCAACCATTCAGTGAGCCCTCATGCCTTGTGGATGGAGATATCACATCTCAGACTGCACCATGCTCTCTCTCTGATCTTCTAGTATTGTTCCAATGGTCCCACTATTTCTCAGAGGACAAGAAAGACATGTAATATGATTCTTCTCTGCTCTGGCACCTTGGTGGTTGAATAAACTTTCCTGCACAGTTGAGTCGCTGGTAGTCTTCAAATAACATTTAGAGACCTATTCCAGAAGTACTTAAATTAGCATTCTATTTTAAAAAAATCAGTGATGTATGTGCTTCTCTTACTCCTTTTCTTTCTTACCCTCCAACAGATCCTATTTTTAGTACATGACCTACTGAAACTGTACTTTTGGAAGTTGTTCTGGATAAGAGCATCTGCCAAATGCCATAAATGTAAAAGTAAACATTGTCACCCTGGAAGAAAGCCTTTCCATCAGGACAGAAAGGTGATTGTAGTGTTTTGCGGTGACTCTACCCTGTAAAGGGACAAGTAGATCTAAACCATGCCAAGTTTTTTCTTGTCACCATCTGTAACAGGCCAGGTAGAGCAGGAACTGTCCAAGGTTCTGAACTCAGTCAATTACTTACAGCTGAGATGGTGTAATGTAGGAGTTTTTGGCAGGATAACAAGTTAATCCAAATTAAATTTGAAATTTTAATTAAGAATGATATTTCATTACTAAAGCTTATTTTATTGCTTTAGTCTGAATCACACTACTTGTCTGTAGAATCTTCACAATCCATTCTTACAGATGCTAGTTTGATATGCTTTCTGTAAGCACATGCATGTTAATAAAAGAAAATGAATAAAATACCCATAAGCTATTTGCATGTAGCATTTCTATCCTTCATTACCAATGTGCCTAATACATTTTAATGCATCTTTTACATTATATGTATGTATGTATGTATGTATGTATGTAACCCCAAAACTACTGCGAGGTTAAGTGAATCACTTTGTTTATCTTGTTACAATTGAGCTGTCTAATTGTGTAATATATTAAGCATGAAGTGAACAGTTCGTAAAGCTGATGTGTTGGATGGGGTCAGTTGAATCTGAGCTACTTTGACAAAGCCTAATTGTGATGGTCCAAAGAAGGACAACTGGTGAACCGGCACAATTGTCATGAGTCCCCAAGTAATGTAAATGCATGTAGGGTTTTGGTTTCAGAGGATCTTTCAGTGAGGCCCTTGACAGATCTAAGAGAAAAACTAGGATTTTGTTTTCTTTCTTTTCTTTGCATTGTTGTGAAGAAGTACATTTCTGTATGGCAGAGATACAAGGTCAGATGCAGGAACTGGCCTGTATTATTAGCCAAATTAAACATCACAGCTAAATATTTAATTTATTCCCTCGAAGTAAATGCTGCCAAGTTCTGAGTGGCTTGCTGGCATGGAAAGTGATGGAAAGCCTGGCATGTCTGTATTTCAATCTAGCCGAAACAAAATTCACTGAATTCAATGGACTGCATAGTAAGGCAGAACACAAATGATTTATTAAGTCAATATAAATATGCACTAAAGCAGATAAATCCTACCTGATCTGATGCAAATAGATATTTGCCTTGGTTAAAATAAGGTAATGCAACATCATATAAAATGTTACCTTGCTCAGACTATTAGGTGAGAGATAACCTTGCTTTATTAAGAAAAAAATACTGAACGTAATATAAAATGACACATATTCATGACCTATCTTTGAGTTTATTAACAGAAAAAATACTCCATGAGACAGACAGAATAGTTTTTCCTTGCTTTTGCTTGCTTTTGATAAACTGTAGCATACAAATTATTAACCCTGAAGCTGTTAAATGAGACAGGACTTATTTCATTCTCAGTCTGTTGTTATTACAAATATATCCACAAGGGGGAGGTGACACATTACTGTCAGAAAATACACCAGGAAACTCCTAACTTATGCACCACCAAATGGATCTAAGACATACTATATACAGTAAAGACTACTAAAAGACTATAAGTTATGAATATTTTAAAAGAAACAAAAACACATTAAAAAGTAAATAAATATTGTAATGTTTGTTTATATGTTTTTTCACGTTTATATAAAAGTCCATCTTATATTGCACATACCATTATAATCACATCTACAATTATTAATAGAGGGAACAGGTCAACAGGTCAGTTATAAACTGTGCTCATATACCCTTTCTTCAGCATTGTATATTTATATATTTAGATATACATAAAACCTCTTGAATAGCACCGTGACACAGTAGAACATGTTTTTTTCAAAAATATTAGTTTAAGAGTTTTAGAGAGTTTTAGAGAATCAGTTGCAGGAATGCCCAAGCAATAAATAAATGTTAAATAAAAAGATGATAGTGCTTTTATAGTGGTTCCAGACTTTATACTTGATGTTAGACATTTCTTTCAATCTGTCACCCTTGTGGAGACTGGGGCAAATTGGAGCAACCAGAGCAAGAGAAGTTAAGTATGTTCTAATCAGACCATTCAAAAGCAACACTGTGATTTTGTTACTGTGAAATAAAATTGGGGCAATTTAAATAATATAACTCTGTATAGCTGCAAAATGAGAATATAAATAAAAATATAAAATGTAGCAAATAAGGACTGGTGAGGGAATGTTAACTTTGCATAAGAGCTGTAAAGTTGTGGAAAGATCACAAAAACATAAAGGAGCATAAATGGCAAACTTGTAGCACTATACCAATGCACAGTTTTACAGTGTAATGGATAGGGGTAATAGATAGGTAATTAACAGGCAATTATCATTTGGATGATTTGCAGCAGAATGGATATGGGTGGATGATGAATAGTGAAATTCTCACTGTCCATTTGTCACACACTAATAAAAATGGAAATTATTAAGAATTGATATGGAAATTTTGCTTCTCTGTTAGGATCAACTTCAGTCATACCAAAGTTGCTGGTGGTGTATTAACATCTTTACTTTTTATCAAACATTAAAAATGTCAAATGGTGTGACTGTCCAGCATGTGTGTGACCTGTGACCATGTGAGTGTATTTCCAAATGAAGTATAAATACTTTAAATTGTTACAATTCACATGAAATAACTGTGTGTTTTCAATGACCACAGAAAGTGTTAATGTCAATGCATAATGTCAAACCAAGTTCTAATCAAATATATTTTAAAAATATATATATATATATATTTAAAATGGGTGTCATATGGCGTGACACTATGTTGTGTGTTATGTGTGTGTGTGTGTGTGTGTGTGTGTGTGTGTGTGTGTGTGTGCATTTAAAAAATTCCAATTCCAATTTTCTTGTCAGTGTGAAGCAGATATGTCCAGCAATGAGAGGACACATAAGTATGGGGAAAGACTGAATGCAGACCCTGCAAGGAGTTAGCAAGTCTTCAGAGAAAGGAGAAAAAATAAATAGCCTAGATAATGCCAGTTCAGGACAGACAGCAAGGAGAAGTTGAAAGAAGTTCATTCATGCAAAGACTTCACAATTCAATGACAATGACTTTACATAATTTGTTAACTGTTATCTGCAAAGTTTCAAACATTATTTTCTACAATGCTATAATTTGTACTGTTTTACTGTTTGCTAAAAAATGTACCATTGTTGTTGTGTACCGTAACACAATCACACACCTCATATTTCTTAAATGCTTATGCCATTCAAGATAAATTTAATGTTGACAAATATTAAAAAAAGACCCTACCTCAACTCTTTTTGTTTTAATGAAAAATTAGTTTTTTTGCTCTAACACATTGTGGTGTGGTGCAGTGCCATACTATAGTATCATATGGTGTGAAACCAAGTTAGTTGGTGTGACATTCAATAATGTGGCTTTGTAACATATAAATCATAACAGCATCAATAGAACACAAGGGAAATGGTATCAGCAAGAATCTCAAGGATTTTGAGAGAATTCTTATAAGGCATATCAGAGTTAAGATAAAATATCTTGCAAGACTTGGGAGCAATGTCCTCCTTGGTAGGATAAAATGCTTAATGTTACATTTTTCTTATAAATATTCAAGGAAATATTGAATATCAAAGCAAAAAGATAAAAAAAAGACATTGACATAAATTAAAGAAGAAGGAAGGACCTCATTTTCATTTTATATAAAATAATTTTCATGTCACACCAAATGACAATTTTAGGCACTAACAAGGCAAATTCACATAGAAATATATATTTCAATGCAAAATTTTTAAAAATGAATAAAAAACGTACATATTGGTTAAGTGTAGAGTCAGCAACACAAATAAACACTTTGATATTTGAAGTTTAAAAAAAACCTTTTTGTCATTCACCCATATACTTTATTTTTCCCCCAAATCTCTCTCTCTCTCTCTCTCTCTCTCTCTCTCTCTGTGTGTGTGTGTGTGTGTGTGTGTGTGTTTGTGTGTACTCCTACTACTTGTATTACAAAGGTTGATATGCTTTCATACTTCCTGATCTCTCTAAGATATGGCTAATCTCATGGGGTTGGAAAATTGTTTTGGCCAGGTACAGGTCTAATCTGGCAGAGGTGCATTCTGGGTTTATAATGCATTGGGCGGCCCTTAACTTGATTGCACTGGAAAGGGTCCATCCAGTGTGGTGTAGTCTGTGGGAGCATTTCTCCCTCCTGCTTACTACACCAACGCGCTGCACTGCCTGCTTCATTATTGGAGGCTTATGGGGAGCTTAGTTAAGCCAGGTTTAGTCTATGGGCGGATACACCAGTACTGCCCTCTCCACCTTGGACACACACCAAAAAGGAGTGGTTTGCTCAAAGCCAAACGTATATCTGGATATACTGGTAAACTGGTTTTGTTTTTGCGCAGCACCTCGCTACTTTTCTAGGCATTTTATTATTATTATTATTATTATTATTATTATTATTATTATTATTATTATTATTATTATTATGGCATGTGTCCTGAACTTAAACGGTGATCGGTGATCGTGTTCCCTTGTGGAGCAGCAGCAGAGTGAACCATGGAGAATGTGACATTATTTGGAAACCAGACTCAAGGCATCTGGATCCACCAGAGCCTCGACTATAAAGTGGTGAGTGTGCTGTTGGTGATAGTCATTTGCGGCGCCGGGATCGTCGGGAATGTCATGGTGATCCTGGTGGTGCTCACGACTAAACATATGCGCACTCCTACCAACATCTACCTGGTGAGTTTGGCGGTCGCGGATCTGATCGTTCTGACGGCGGCAGGTTTACCCAACATTACAGACAGCCTGTTCGGGGAGTGGGTGTACGGCTACGGGGGCTGCCTCTCCATCACATACCTCCAGTACTTGGGCATCAACGCGTCCTCGTGCTCCATTACAGCCTTCACCGTGGAGAGGTACATCGCCATTTGCCATCCGATCAAGGCGCAGTTTCTTTGCACCCTCTCCAGGGCTAAAAAGATCATAGCCCTGGTTTGGGCTTTCACCACGCTTTACTGCGTCATGTGGTTTTGCCTGTCCGACATCGAAAAGCAAGTCTATGACAACATCACCTTAACCGTGTGCGCTTACAAAGTGTCAAGGAGACTCTACAAGCCGATATACTTCGCTGATTTTACATTATTCTACGTGGTTCCACTCCTGCTGGCCTCCGTGCTGTATGGTCTGATCGCCAGGATCCTCTTTCTCAACCCTCTGCCCTCGGACACCAAGGAAAAGGCGCAAACGTGGAGGAAAGGTTCGTGCGCAGAGAGCAAAAAGCACTCCAAGAACTCTTCCTTTGGCAGCACAGCGGCATCACGGAGACAGGTATTCATTCACTGTGTCTATACACACTACACTTCATATTTATTAACAAACACTGGACAGTTAATATATAATTTATAAGAATGACCCGCACGTAATTGTGCGCTTTCCATGCGCTTGCGTTTCCTTGTTTTCACGGTCCTGGTGTAATCCCATGACCTGCACAATTTGGTGTTTTCCCTCTTCCAGCACACTCAGGAAGAGCTGTTCATTTGCTGATTAACTGGCTCAGGGAAAACCTTTGCAGGTAGGCAGGACCAATAGTGATGTGGCCCAGGTGCTTTTCCAGAGCCACACATGCTGAAGATGTGCTTGAACACTAAACAAGTGGGCGTTTCTGGCCATTTTGCAAATCCCACATAAAATACTGATGTGTGATTCTGTGCCACTGATCTATGTGGCTGTCAGGAAAAACTGCAGGCTTGATTCTACATGTCACTAATATATTTGCTATTTTAGCAGCCCTGGTCTAGGGGAGGTGCTTGAACCCTAAGGCTTATTACAAAGTTTTCCAGCTGTCTCTAAGAAAATTTCATCCATTTATTCCTTTTCAGGCATTAGTTCTGTAGATGCTATTCTGACCACCTGGGTCTGTTTCCTATTTACTCCACCAGTCTCCTATTCATGCCAATTGCACCATTTCTGTTTCACTTACTTGTTTTCTTGTCACTACCTTTGATCATGTATTTCACTGTCTAACAGCTAACGTGGCAATTTTACAGTAGTAGTAGTAGTAAGGAACACGCACACACACACACACATGCACACCGCAGGAGCCATAACAAACACAGTAATCTTCCATAAGAGTCTAGACTAGGATATACATGAGTTTCGGGTGACACGCAATAAATAAGTGGGCGTTTCTGCCAAATCCTACATAAATACTGGCATGTGATTCTGTGCCACCGATTCATGTGGCTGACAAGAAAAATGCTATGCTTGCTTTTTAATCTAAATGTCACTAATGCATTTGCTATTTTAGCAACCCTGGTCCAGGTATCATCTCACAATATCTGGCATTTTTATGATACACAATATGAAACACAATAGTTATACTTAGTAACAACATGACAGTCAAACCAGTAGTAGCACAAAATGATATGTCTAGTAGTACCTTAAAAACATACAGTTTATTGTCCAATAAGTTATTTATTGTGTAATGAGAAATTACTTGACATATTTTTTTACACACAGGCCACTTTAATAGGAAACCTGTACCCTGTTCATGCATGCAATAATAATCCGCCAATCAGCCAAATATTGTGGCAGTGGCACAATGCATAAAATTCATGCAGATACAGATCAAGAACTTTAATTTTATGTGAATGTTCACTTCAAACATCTGAATGAGGAAAATATGATCTCAGTGACTAGGTGACTTGCTTACAAGATGGGTTTTCTAATTACAAGGCCACAGCTGCCCTAGCATGATGTATGTATGTATTGTGCTGCTGCAACACAATTGGATAATTGTATGATTGTATAATGATTTCTTTGCAAAAATGTGCATAATTAAAACCTGAAAATGTTTGTACAATCTGTTTTAGTCTTTCCTTGTTTGTGTCGTAGGTGACAAAGATGCTGGCTGTGGTGGTGATTCTGTTTGCATTGCTTTGGATGCCCTATCGTACACTGGTGGTGGTCAACTCTTTCCTGAATCATTCTTATTCTGACACATGGTTTTTGCTCTTCTGTCGACTCTGCATCTACCTGAACAGCGCCATCAACCCTGTCATCTACAATGCCATGTCCCAAAAGTTTCGTGCTGCTTTCCGCAAGCTGTGCCACTGCAGGTCACAGAGTTCACAGAAGCCGGCTACATACAGCATGGCCCTGACTTACAGTGTAATTAAGGAAACGTCCAATGGGCAGAGTCCTGACCACTACCCCACAGAGATGGAGGAGCTTCCAGGGCCTTCAAATGAATTCCTGCCTGGAAGAAATAAGCTTTCATATAATGAGTCCTCACTGTCTGACAGCATGTTATCTACAGCCTAGGTTTATTGGTAAATAGTTGTACGTAGCCAATAATTTACAAATCAATCTGATTTTTCAATGTAAAAAAAAGGACCAAAATTATTCTAATAGTCTGTAATGGATTTGGTATGTTTTAGGATCTAGCAGCAGGGTGTAATGATGCAAGCTAAATACACAGAAGTGGTACTATAGTAGTCTATACGTCATTTCTCTATAGACTTAGTGCCCACATGTTTAACAGCCTTGAGCTCAGTGTAGCTATTTTAAACGCCTTACCTGAGAGGGACTTGTTACAATGATGGGTTTCATGTTTACATTCCTCTGAGATATCAGAGATTGATTTGCTGTAGTTGCTGTGGAAATGGATAGATGTATCAAGCTTGTATCCTCTATCTTATTTATTTCATGTTTATGTGGTGTCCAGTCTGATACTGTTTTGAAAGCTTTATAAATAAAATGCAGCCAGGTAGAACATACAGTACAGTGGCATAGTGTGAGCATGTTCAGATAAAAAGTATGTATTACAATATGTACATAAGAAGAAGAATAAAAGAGAGGAAAAATGTACATGCTGGTCAATCTTATTTTATTATGTACATGTGTTATTTAAAGTGAAGGTGGTTGGTATGGCAGTGTAAAATGTCTTTTTTTTTCTATTTGTTATTTTAACTGTAATATGAATAGATTTAGATGCAAGTTTGTGTTCCTGAATGTCATTGATATAGCATTAAACCTTTATATAGGATGGTTTGAAATACTAATGCACTCTGATAAATGTTGCTGTGATAGAAAATGTTTGGTCCAATGGATACCACTGTTCACACAGACTCTGGAAACTGTTCTGACAACTGTTGTTGTCATGAACATTTATATTTTGTAAGTTGCGCATTGTCTTGAATAAACTTATAGAATGGAATTATTCAGTATATCAGTATATGATTCAGATGGCCCATTCAGCCATTTTTCTTCATACAGTGTAAACCCAGATCTTCAAAAACAACCTATAGCTGTACAGTTAAACAGTTTGTATAACTCTAATGGAATTGCTGCTTTTCACTGCTTAAATAACATGGACATTATTTGGAATAAACATGCATGTGCTATAAACAGAAATTAATAGTAATATAAATAGGAGGTGCATATCTGTGTTCAGAAACTATAGGTATGCATCAGGACTGAGATCCTGCAGGACACACAAACAGGTGTGCAAGCAGCATGTTTTAATGTCATGTAGGTAGGAGCATGTATGCAGATATCAAGATTGGGCAAAAAAAGGCACAAAGCATTTACAGCATCCTTAGTAACCACCTTTTTAAAATTGTAAAAATTGGCTAGTTTGTTTATTTTGCAGGGGCTGAGACTTATTATGAGTGATGTGGCTGAGATTGAGGGACTGGCAGAATTACAAACAATGCTAATGATGCTGGAAATGTTTAATTGTTTGTCTATTTCAGGGGACATAGTGGTAGCTGTTCACATTAGAAAAAAACTCCACACTCACATGAGGCTTAACTCTAAGTCCATGTACAAATAATTGGTGCACTAAACAAACACAGATGAAGATCTCATTATGATACCCTGCTAGTGAACATACATACACACACAAATCATGCACATACAAGATGCATCAATCATTCCCAAAGTCCACTGGAATAAAAGTCCATAGAAGTGATTCATAATTGGTTCACAGAAAGAAAGGAATAAAAAGTGTGAAAATTACAAAGTACCAATTCTCACCCATCTCTCAATTTTTTTACCAAAACAACGAACTCATGTTTATTAGTGATCACATTCAATTCAACATACTGCACATCTGTCCACAATAATGCTAAAAATCAATCGCTATGTTAATATAGTAATCATTTATACAAAGTATGTCATATAGTAATCATTTCTTTTCAATCGGTCTGTTAAAGCAGCCTCATGTACTGTAAATAAGTTGTCAGTAACACTGAACAATTATAAAATCTCATCACTGTGGCATATACAGTAGTTGAGGAAACAGGCTGTAAACAATTATAGCATTTTCTAAATTAATAGAAAAGTAAGGGTTTACCGGGCTGTTTCCATGTGTGGTTGCAAGAGTCTCTGTTACTCTGTAACTCACAATAAACAACCATGAGTATAGATTTCTTTGCACTGCATGCATCCCTAACAACACTATCAATCAAGTCCCTGTACTGAAACATGATTGATGTTGAACTGCCATTTCCTTTGTGCACTTAGGGCAAGAAAGAAACACGTACACATGAATCTAAACCCATAGGCGCGCTGGGGCGAGAATGAAATGTTTGATGGGGCAGAAAGAACTGAGCCACCAGAAACAACACAAAAGTCCTGGGAGTGAATTGAGCTAGATTTACATCAACATTGACCCAAAGCCAAGGTATGTTTTCTTAACTCACAATAATGTTCAGAAAACCTCTGATGTCTAGGATGCAATGAATTGAACCTACTGTTGAGATGTAGGTGACTGATATTTGATGAGAAATTGAAGAGATTATACCTGTGGTTTTTCTAAACAACATGGGAAGCTGTTTTAACAGAATGAAGGCAAGAGGGAGAGCTGCTGGGCCAGACAGTATTTTAGGATGTGTATTGAAAACCTGCAGTGAGTGTTTTCTTAGACTTTTTAAAACTGTTTCTAAGCACTTCAGTAGCACCCACCTGTTATAAACAACACCACTATTATCCCTCTGGCCCAAAAAAAAGTATATATAATATAATGTCAGTTGTCTTAAGGACTACTGCCCAGTAATTTTGACTCTCTCAGCAATAAAATGCTTTGAGACGCTTTAAGATGCTTCTGTGGTGCTGAGACACATTAAAAACCACCCAAGAGATTTTTGGCTTTGGCATTTAACACTGGTCATTCCAACCAAACAGATACTCAAGCTACTGGATTAAGGAACCGGTCCCACCCTATGCAAATATATAGTAGATTTCTTTAATGCTAGAATCCACAATGTGTAGATAGGCAATAACCCCTCCTCCTCTCTGACTCTTGAAACAGGCAACCTGCAGCACAGTGTGCTATACCTGATCAATGACTATGGAAAGCAGGGAGAGGAGCACACCCATATACATCAGGGGAGCTGCTGTGGAGTGGGTCTACAGTTTTAAATTCCTTGGGACACCCTCAACTCCACAGTACATCTAAGTAGACAGAGCACACAACAGCTTCAGTTAGGAAGGCCCAACAGTGCCTACACATTCTGTAGCACCTGAGAAATAGGCTGTCTGTTCACACCAGTCTCTAACAATTTTACTACATGGACAGCTTTTTTGGATAAGAGTGGTCTACAGAAGGTGGTGAAAACAGCACAAAAAAAATTGCAGGCACACAATTCCATAACCATAAAGGACATTTATTCCACATGCTGTGCCAGAAAGCCAGGTCACATCAAGACTCTAGCACTCCTGTACATTTACTTTCTCCTTTCAGCCCTCAGGTTAAAGATTCATCAGCACAGAGACAGCTTTTACCCTTTCTCGCTTTTTGGGGTATTGTGCTGTTATTGTATGTTTATTGTCTGTGAAAAGGTATCCAAGTAAAAACTTTATTGAGCTCGGTACATGTATTTGCACCTATGACAATAAAACTTTAAATATGTGAATCCTTATTAATTTTGCTTTGGCATTACCAAAATCTGTATTAAGCAAATACTCAAAAAAAAAATCTATGATAAAATGATGTATGTATTATATTTATTGTTGATCTTTTTTTTTTTTTGACTGAATCTTACCTTAAGGTTTGGACACAGATTTAGCTACACCAAGCCTGACTATTTCAAGCAATTCCACATGGGGTGAAATTATGGGGGAGGCTGTAATTGCCTCTGTAGACAGGTTTATTGTTCTTGCAGGAAAAGACAGGAGCAAATTATACAGGAAGAATGAAGAGATCAGTTAGGAAAGTTTCGTTTTACAAACTCAATTCCAAAATCTCAATTACAAACTGTCTGAAGCTTATAAGACAAGACACATAGTATAAAATTAAATTAATGTGCATGATTATATTGAACCAGACATAAGGGCTAATTACTACAGGAAAATAATCATATGATAGTCAGTGATAATAAGGGTAACGCAATACTATTAACATCAATAGTAACACCAATAACCACTAATATTTTAATATCCCTGTTACCATTTTCTATTTATGAAACGATGCTACGTAGCATCTGCAAAATGTTAGTTCCTATATTTTTATTAATACTTGCAACCAGAACTACAGACAATTAATCAACCAATCTGACAATTAATCTGACCAATCAGAATTGAGAATTCAACACCACTGTGATATAGAAGCACTTGTATTATTTGCAGCATTGTGTAAGTAGTGTACAATACTCTAAAATCATGTGCTCAATATACACTCACAGGAAGTTAATGGGAATGGATGTTTTTGATATGACCTGAAATAGACAATGTGAATAGGTGTGAAACAGCAACAGCTACTCTTTATTGATCACATTCTTTCTCCTATAATTTGCTCCTTTCTTTTTTTCTGCAGGGATAATGGGGCTGTCTGGGTGAACAATTATAACTTGCTACATGATTTTTATTCAACTCATTCAAAGCTCTTTGTCAGAAATAAGGTATCACATGCATACTGAAACACAAACAAAGCAGGCATGATATCTAATACTGCATTGTTCTCCCTCATTATATTTTTATTCTGTTTTGTAAAGTTAATTACAAAAAAGAAACACATTTCTTGATGGTTATTTAAGGATAGGGGAGAACAATGTCAGCCCAGTGGTTTTTGGTACCTAATTTCAAATGCAGATCAACTACAGATGCAAAGCAGACTGTACCTGAATTTGCTATTATCATCACATTTTCAAGTAAATCCATAATGGAATATTCAGTTTTGAAAAGTTGTAAGCATGCAATTGTCAAAATTGTTTCGGCATGATGAAGAATTTATATTTTTTCTTTAACTGGAACTAAG
>JAOVVF010000044.1:15478061-15508715 GCA_028565595.1 Duopalatinus emarginatus
AAGCAGACTGTACCTGAATTTGCTATTATCATCACATTTTCAAGTAAATCCATAATGGAATATTCAGTTTTGAAAAGGGCCTTCCCCAAACTGTGCCCACAAAGTTGTAAGCATGCAATTGTCAAAATTGTTTCGGCATGATGAAGAATTTATATTTTTTCTTTAACTGGAACTAAGGGCCTAGGCCAACCCCTGAAAAACTACCCCCAAACACCACCAAAATTCACAGTTGGCACAATCAGAGTCCAGTGGCAGTGTGCTGTCACTTCACTTGCTTGGTCGGCCATGGAAATCCATGCCATTCACCAAATGACTTGTGGTAATGGTGGCTTCCTATTACAGAACCACGCTCAAATTTACTAAACTCTTCAGAGCGACCCATACTTTCACAAATGTTTGTAAAGGCAGACTGCATGGCTAGGTGCTTGATTTTATACAAATATGGCAATGGAACTGAATGAAACTAACCTAAACCTAAATTTAATGATTACGTGTCGAAATACTTTTATCCATACAGTTTATCTTGAACAGTCCTCTTGAACTGTTAATTAAATACATGTACTCCTGTGGCAAATATGGAACCATGTCAGGTTCAGTAAATTGGCTAAATGGATTATTATAATCCACAGATATAAAAGCCTAGAACCAGCAGAGTTGCAGTAGTACTGCTTTTAAGACTTTAAAACCCCATTAATAGTAGGCTATAGTGCGTTATAAAAATAAATAAATAAATGCATTTAAAATTACTCAGAGCGAAGCCTGCAGAAAACATGCTTTTACATTGTTCTGATTATCTGAATAGTGTCTGAGCCCTTTCTCGTTTAAGCAATAATAATGCAGAAACAACTGCAGAAAAAGATAAGCACATTTCCACAACAATGTCTAAAGAAATCAAAGATTTTCATGTAGGCAAGACATTTGAGGATATAGTGCTACATTTATGTACACTAGGCACATGCCAATTTCACAAGAAAAAGAAGATCGACAAAATTCCAATAATACATAATGATAGTTATAAAAGAATACCATAAACAGTTAACAATATTTAAAATATTATTTTATTTTTATTTAGTAATAGATGAATCCAGAGCCTATTCCAGTAACATAGTACACAAGGTGGGAGAATTCCAATTGAATGGGATGTCACAGGGTGGTAATCCACCTACCTGCATGTTGTTTTGGGCAATAATAACTGAGAACCTTCAGGGAAACCCAAGCAGACATGGGGAGAAGATTCCATGAACTGAACTGAGCTTTGAACTAGGGATTCTTTAAATTAGGTAGATGCAGCCGCAGATATACAACACACATGTGTGAATACCTAAGGACCCCAGTCAATTGCATGTAGAATCACCTTTAGCAGCACTAAATTAAAGTTGCAGAAAACTTAATTGTTTTCTGTATGACTTAATTAGTCTTTCACATCATTCTGGAGAAATGTTGGTGCACTCTTTTTTTATAACATTGCTTCAGTTCATTGTGGTTTGTGGGCATTTGTTTATGCACAGCTCTTTTAAGGTCCCATGCTGCCATGTTCTTTTTAGAAAGAGGCTTCCAACAAGCCATACTTCAATCTTTCAATCGTTCAATCTTTTTTAATGGTACTTTCATAACCATTTAATATACCAGCTGAGGCCTGTAGAGTCTGAGCTTTTCTAGCTTTTAGAGGTTTTTTTTTGCAATTTCACTGAGCATTGCACTGACTTTGGGGAGAAATTCCTGGAACATCCATTCCTGATAACTGGCAACTGTCTTGAATGTTTTCCACTTGTGTGTAACCTTGCTAACTGTAGAATGAGCTCCCTTAAAATTGTTTGGAAATGGCCTTATAACCCTTTTCATATTGATGGGCAACAACACTTTTCTAAGATCGCTGCTGATGGCTTTCCTCCTTGGCATTATGTTAACATCCACGTTAATGCTCCAGCAAACTGCCAATACCTCTGCTTTTATAGATACCTCTATTATATCTCATCATACATCATAAAATAACATTGTATCCACTGCTCCACCTCCACTGACATTGTTCATACAGAATGAAGCATGGAACTAAAAATGTTCATATAACAAGTATGGGGCATGATTCCTGCTGCAGTGGGCTTCTATTAGTACTGCAGTTTTGGTACACTAGGTGCAATAATACAGAGACAAATGTGGTCGCAATGTAACATATACTGTAGAAAGGCAAGGAAAGCAAAGAAACATTGTCTTAATCAGTGAATTGTATATATTGTTTACATTGCTGATCACTGGATAGATAATTACAAATTAAATAGACTTAAAAAATATGGAGTTGTGAATGAGGACTAAAATGATTAACATTTGCTAAAAAGTTGCATTTTAACATACATACTAAAATCCACTGTTATATAATTCTAAATGAAACAGGTAAAATACATATAACTGTTCTTTTTGACAGTAGAAACCAGTTTTATTCTGTTGTGTTATTAGACCAACTTGTCCACAAAACATATCTAAATGCAGAAAATCACGACCTGTTTTGCTTTCTGTGTTTAATTACCACAGTGTTAACCAATGGAAATGACCACAAAGCATGAAGGACCATGTAATGAATAAGAAGGCATACATATATATATATATATATATATATATATATATGCAATTCTCATACTGTAGATTTGTCAGCTGTCTCTATAGAGCAAAGCCGTATCTTTGTTTTTTTTAATCACCAGAAAATATTCAGGTAAAAAAAAATCAGACACAATAACGTAAATGAAAACAAATATAACGCTGCATATTCATCATATGATACTGTGAAAGGGCTTGGGAACTGTTCAGATGACAGTCTTCATGAAAAATGGACATGAAGCAGGCAAACAAACTGAGCACACACACAGTGAAATGAATTAGTGCACACCTGAGTCATTACTCAACATGGCTAATCTTAGTACACACACCATGCCACATAATTCTTATGTAAAGGATGGGAGAATTAGCAGGTGTGAATGGCCTGAGCTTAGGCTCAGATTAATAGTTACACTCTACCATTTACTACTTTGAACACAATAAACCTAAAAGCCATAATGGTATTTCCAAGTCTGTTACCTGGCAACCATACAATTTCTGTTGGTCACAGATCTTTCCTCCTTGTGGGCTGAGGATTAAACACTACAGAAGAAGCATTCCGCTGGAAGAAGAAGCTAGCAAACTGTAAAAATAGTTTTTTATCTTATCATCTTATTGTATCAGCAATATTGAAATGTCCTTAAATGTAAATAATGGAAATAAATGGCTAAAGCATGACTTGCAGGGTGCCATGCACATCTATTTGTTTGTCTCAACATTGTTACAAGATAATGCTTGCTGGTATCACAGTCTGATTTTTATAAATATAATTTCACTGATCACTGATCAGCATAAAACTATACCAAAATATGATCTTTTTTATTATTCCTGAACAGTTCTGGTTTTTACACTCTAAAACCTGTTTCACACATGCACTGCAATCCTGAATCTAAACATTATCTAAAAGAGCTGTATGTGTGAACGCAAATGTCTGACTTCACCCTGCCAGCTCCATAGTACAGTCTATGTAATGTTTGTTTGAGCGTTCTGAGCAAGTGGGCGTGTTGATGACGTTTCTGTCACGTGAATGGCATAAAACTGGAAGAAAGGAAAACATATGAGGGTGAAAAAGAAGGGTCATTTACACAAAGATGGCAAAGAAATTGTCTGGACTGGACTTGAGTAACTTCTTTTGGTAAGAGCTGACACCAAAATCATCATATAAATTCATGGAACAGTAACACACTCAGCTGTTGATGACCAAATTACCACAGTAATTTTAACAGCGCACTATTTGCATCATGTCCTGCCTCCTGCATTCTGAACCCAAGTGCCTTCTCTCACCTAAACTAAACTGAGTATTTCGCATCTGACACTGACAGACATCTCCTGTTGTGTAATACATGTGTAAAAGGGCAACTCCAGGCAATGCCTACCTGATTTTCTGGAGTATCTAAATTTCATAAAGAAATAAAGACATGGGCTTAAAACAGTAAATAGGACTGTTTAAACTCAATAACTTGGGAATGGAGCAGGTGTACATCTCAGAGTCAGATCAAATCAGTGATGATGTGTTTAACAGATTATTCTTTCTCACCCATTTTCTTTCCTGCACATACATAAGTATAGATCTAATGGTTAACTTTGCAGTGCACTTCTGTGTCACACCTAAAATAAATGTGTGTGTAAGCCTGTGAGATGTAGCAGAACAAGGAGGTGCAGACTGTTGATGAGGTCCAGATACTTGCAGCCCACAGCTTTTCCACCTCCCCTGTAGATGCCCACAGAATCCCAAGCAGCTGAGCAGAAACACTGCATTAGTAATGTATTAACTGCAGCTCAGATCACGTGACAAAACACAAAATGAAGGATTAACACATTAAAGCATCAACTTGGAATTGTAATGAAACAGCTGCCACAGTACAGGTATTCAATTAATTCAAATGTATTGCTCATGTGTGCACTGACATTATTAAAAGCTTGCACTGCATTGTTAAAACTCAAACATAATGTTAATTTATTTCTTATTGTTTAACGGCATTTATGCCACAATGCTGTTCAATGCTGTATATATTTTTCAGAAGGAGTTATTGTTCTTTAATTGCAGTAACAATAGCAATTACTGTTTCTACAGTAAATTATCAAATTTAATTGAAACTTGTACAATTACATTCATGCAATTGTCCCATGAGTTTACACAAATTGGTACCGAACACTAAAAACATACAGTGCCTTATTGATGAAAAATGAATTTGGTAACTCTGGTCTCTGTGTAGACTCCCGAGGACTCAAGTACCTTTAACCACTTTTTAACCATTTTTTTATAAGCAGAAAAGCATCAGAACACAACTTTAAAAACACATCTGCCCTTGTATGTTACAGCATACAGTAGTCCACATCAGGTTCCACTTGCCCATGCTCATGCCCATCCACAGCAAGGCCAGATGTGTTTTTTAATGATGTGTGTTCTGAGATGCTTTTCTGCTCAATATGGTTGTTAAGAGTGGTTGCTGTAAATTTCTTGAGTCTTCAGGATAGAGAGAAATTGAGTGAGAGAAAGAGAGAGAGAATAACTATTGATTGCTTTGATAATGTTAACAGCAACTACTTTGTTTCACAACATTCAACACAGCTATAAACTAATACAACCAAGTACTATGTCATTTTGAATTAATTTGGTAAATTTATAGGGTAAATTAGAAAGTCAACACAACACAACACTTTTTTTTTTCACTGAATTTTTCACATCATGCCACATTACACCACCCATTGGGCATTTTCCTATACTAGCATACAGCCTGGCTTCTTATTGCTTACTTTAACAAGCTGGCATGAAGCACTCTTTACCTCTACCTTAAAATTGTCTAGGGTTTAATCTAAGTGAGAACAAAAGGAAAAAAAGTCCTTGAAAAACTTATGGTTTCATTGTGTATCTATTTCAAACAAGCTGTTGAGGAACACACTTCAGAGTGAGAACTCTTTGTTTACTCTGTGATATGAATGAGATTAAAAACAACTTGCTTCATTTTTATCACTCCCTGTCTAGCTAGCTGAGATGTCATTTATTTTATAAGGGCTTATTTTACTCAAGAACAAATCTCTTTAATACCTCATAATATTGCCCTCAATATATTCTCAACACATTTTAAAGAGATTTCATGACAGTCTACGGTCTGTAAAGAGCTCTTTTTGTGGTCAATACAAGTGATTTTTTTCAGCATTCGTGTCATGCATCAGGCTTTTGGTTGTCATGGAACAGAAAGAGGTAAGTGGTGAAAGCATTATGTTGGACAGAATTTGTGCACAAGGACAGTGCATGTAAGTGCTGTTCATGTTCAACAAAGATATTGTGCTTGCTGAAAGTGCTTGAAATAAAAATAGCCTGCTGATGTCATTTAATCTGATACTTTCAAGGTGAACTTCTATGTTTTTCATGTTTGCCCAATGTGTGCAGTAATGTAAAAGAATAAATAGACCAGACTCCCAAACAGACTGTGTCTGTAGAAAGAAAGCTTTAATTAACACTTACTTACTTATAATAACGTATTGTAATGGTGGCATCAACTGAATAATACTACGCTAGAGTATTCTGCTGTTGTTTCTGCAGAACCTGATCTTTTGTAACACACAGCAAATAAAGCAATTTAGTCATTTAACGAGACATTACACAGCTTACTGCAACAACATAAAGTCAATCTCTGTAGCGCACTGGAGGAAACAGACTATAGTCATTTGGGATTTAGATCTGAAAATGAAAATGACATTTGTTGAATTAATGTATAACCTGTCTCCATATCCTCAATATATCACCTATAAAACCTATAATGTTTGCAAAGTGTATTACAGATCTATTGCAGAACATAAAAAGTAGTTTTAGCTACTTCATAAAAATTTAAGCTTGTCGGAACACACCAAACAGAAACAGAAACACTGTTTTCCATATTCGAAAATATAGAAGGACCTGCACCGGCACTGAATGATTCTCTCTATAAAGGTGTGTTTTAGCGGCATTCGTAAATAAAAGGCAGAGTTCAGGAGAAGGAGTGAGTAATTTGATGAATTAGTGTGTACACATGTGTGCTTAACATTTAATACAACATATCTTTTGCAGTGAAGGGGGAAAGATGCTAACCTGAGAACATGTGGGTTGAGCTGATCTATACGAAGGCAGAAATGTGTGTGTGTGTGTGTGTGTGTTTTGCCCTTTCCGTATTTGAGTTGGCGAATGAAGCACTGAAAACCAAAACCAGCCTTCAGAGTTCCTTGTTTCTTGGCATAGCTACCTGGGTATTACAAAAGGCTTTCATAATAAACTCCACACATATATCACTTATAACACCTGGTCAGTGCAGTCACTTTTGTACATCGTACCATAGCCTGTGAAAAGTGAATTAGTTTGTTGCAACCGGCACACAAAGCCGGGCAGACTTTTGCTGCAAAGCTCACTCTAATTTTAATACCTGGCGAACCCTGCAACCCCGGAAAAGGACATGGTACAGTTTATATTATGTCGGTTTGTTGGCCCAGCAAGGGCCTGGGCTCAGGCCGTGATTGAACACTGTGCCTTCGGGAGCACTAAGGAGCTAATCAGCCACATGCGTAAAGTGTTTCCAGTCCGCGGAAAGAGTGGTAAAGCCAGTAACTGGGATTGGGACAGATCCGGAAGTAGGACCGCACAAGCTCCATGTGTTCCGGTGAGTCATAATAGCCAGCAACATGTTCAGACCCCATGCTCAGGGGATCCGTTTTGCGTTTCTGCCAGGGTTGCTGCACAGGAGATGGACGCAGGAGCCTCCACAGTCCTGCTAAAGCCTGTATTTTGCTCTGAATCCATGCCTGCTCTAAAGTTTGCTCCAGGTTCTAAGAAAGAAGCCTCCAAGTCTGTTCCTGAGTCTGTTCCTAAGTCCTAGAAGTAAGTCTCCAGAGGAGCATATCTTTAAGTTTGTCGCCCACCTTAAGGAGAGAGTTCCTGAACTTTTGTCTGTCTTGTGCCCAGAGAAGGGCGACAACAAACCCTTGTCTGAATTTTTGTCTGCCTCATACCTGGAGGAGGGCGGTAAGGAACTTTTGTCTGTCTATTGCCTGGAGGAGGGTGTCAACGAACCCAAGTTTTAACTTTTAAGTCTAAACCAAAGTCTATAAGAAGTCTGGTCCAACATCTCACAATGTCGTTCCAAAGTCAAAGTCTGCTCCCACACTCAATTTTTTTTTTCCAATTACCCTGGGACAAAGGTCCAATTATCCCTCGGTCTATTTCATGTTATGTTTTCAAATTACAAATTGAGTTATAAAAAGGTTGGGGAAATGTCTAATTTCTAAAGTATGTATGGAGTATTTCATATTTTGATCTCCAGCATATTTTTTAATACTTAGAGAAAAGCAAAACATATTTTGTAAAACCGATGTAGGCTTTTGTATACATAATATTATAATAATAATTGCATTCATGAATTCCTGGGAATGTTTAAGCAATGAAAAGACAAGTGGTAAGCTGATTTTTATTTTATTTATTTTGCATCTTGTAGTTTGAGGTAATAATAATAGGTAAATGCCACATTCAACAATTATGATTAACAATAGTTATTAACAGTCTGAGAAGTCTTGGATGGGTGGCACAGTGGGTTTCCACCTTCCAGGGTTTATGTGTGTATGGACAGACATTCTGTTTTATGGTGTGGACTCTGACCAGTATGAGTCAATTATTGAAGGTACATGAATGAATAAATTAATAAATCAAAGCAAAAAGTACATGACAGTTTGTTCATGATTTGTCCCCATTACATCACTTTATTGCTCTGTACTCCAGCCTCTACATTTTAATAAGCCAAGCATGTGTAAAGCTTTATATTATATTTCATTCCCTAGTTTTTATGGCAACAAACACACCTGCCCCATGCTGCAGGCTTCACAGGGATGCAAATACATTTATACATTCTTGTAAACGTAAATCACCAAACTAAGTTGAGGCACGCTAAATATACAATGGCTAATGGAACACTAATGTCTGCTGTTGTGATCCATATGAGGGAAACATCTCTCGCCTTCAGGATACAGCTGCCTGTTTTTATGCCCCATTCCTGCCTGGAGTGTTTTTGTAAAATGCAATTTTAGATGTCATCAGTATGTGCCATTTCAAATGTAATGTTCAATGCCATTAGAGTAAACTGGGTCTCCTTCTTCAGCACTGTGACACCAGGAATCATTTATTTTACATACACCCCTGTTTAAACTGCCTTTCTTTTGGTCTTGTACTTATCACTAGTTCATCACTGGTGAGTGATTTTCCACTGAAGTATATTTAAACACTTGTTTCCATGTGCACCACTTCTACACTGGTAAAATAAGCAGCTTAATAGTGTATGAATTCAAATGAGGTGCTCGGAAAAGTAACACAGTGCTATATACATTTTGGAGCACTCAAACTGACATGCCACAAATGAAGTGCCCTTGAACAAGGCACCTAACCCTCACCTGCTCCCCAGGCATCGTGGATAGGGGCTCTGCCCCCAGCTCTGGGCAAGTGTGTTCACTGACCTCTAGTGTCATCTTGTATGTATGTTTCACTGCATGGTTGGTTTACATGCAGAGGTCAATTTGCTCTGTGTTCAAGCACAGTGGGCCAATAGTTAACAACTTGTGCATTTTTAGCCAGCCTTCTTCATTGTCTTCCTGACTGTACACAGCACGCTGTCTAGTTGACTATTTTATACAACAACCATTACAGAGTTGATTTGAATACAGAGAACCACAAATAACTAAGTATCTTATAGGAAATGAATCATAGAGAGAAATCAATATAATCCTGTTTGCATTTAGCATAATAGGATAAAGGAACATATAAATAACAAAGGGTAAAACACATAACTATGTGTTTACGATTTTTTGATTGAGTCTGTTTGTTTCCTTCTTATTTTTGGGGGTTTTTTTGTGTGTGTGTGACTATACACATATTTTATGTTATCCATATATATATATATATCTTTGGATAAATCTTTTTAATCTATGGATTAAAAAAGACAAATAATACCACTGCATTTTTACAATTAAATTTTAGGCTGTTTCTCTGTCTACCAACTGGTACATATGCCATGATTTGCCAGTAGGATTAGGAGCAACAGAAAAAAAAAATCTTCTCATAATAAATTGACAGCCTAGTACGAAAACAAGATTGGGTGGCAGATTACACCACAAGAGTAGCATCAAATTCCCATCATAAGTCTCCATAGTGAATTGAATTATCCCTACTCTCAGGGAACAGCTGCCAATAGAAAGGCCACTGCTTTTTAGTTGACCCTTCAGTGCTCACTGCACAGGATGATCAACAAATCGTAGCAGGCTTAGAGTAGAGACCTTGCCTACCGAATACGTTCCCCATGCTCACCTGGATGACCTTTACTCATTTTTGCCTGACTGGTTCTCCTATGATTGCCATGGTAATTTCTTACAGAATGCTGTGCCAGTGCTCTGCCAACAGTGCTACAATCCCCAATAATCACAGAGCATTGAATCCAATACACAACTACAAAGGAGAAATACACCCTGCTAATTATTATCTCACATGTTATTGATTTAGAACAAATATAATAATTAATAAAAATAAAAAATGTAAAAATGGTAAAAGATTTATTAAAAATAATTATTTGTGAGGCAACTTTCTCTTTTAATATGACAGTGGGACAAACCAAAAGGGTTGAGATTAACCACAAATGTAGAAGACTATGTGCAATATCATCATGATCATCATCATCATCATCATGATCATTATTATTATTATTATTATTGTTGTTGTTGTTCTTCTTCTTCTTTTTCTTCTTCTTCTTCTTCTTCTTCTTCTTCTTCTTCTTCTTATTATTATTATTATTATTATTATTATTATTATTATCTCTACCTCATACTGTATGTTTAATATGCACATGGTCCCCCTCTTATTTTTAGGTTACTTTGTAAAGATTATTCCTATTTTCTTTCCCTTATCTCTACTTTGTTATACTTTGGATTCTTAAAGATTAACAGATATTCTTTAAAATTAAAAGAAACAAAGTAAGAACTTGTGAAAGCTTGTTTTACAATAAACACAATAAACACTTTAACTTTTGTCTGTAGTGACTTGTACAATAGAGAACAGGGTTTATAAGACTCTTTCTAGGTGACACGGTTAATGAAAAGTGATAAGAAAACAAGCCTTTTATTAGTTGACGGTGCAGCTTGCATAACGCACTGGCCAAGAAAGATATATATGGGCAGTTAGAGCAAATGGCTCATTAGAGTAAAAATTAACATGGCCTAGCCTGTTAAATAAATAAATTACAACAATATTCCTATTGATTTAAACACCCACTACCATTCTGCAGTGTTAGCAGTGGTCTCATTAGTCTGTGATCATAGTGGCACATGTACTCAAATACACACACAATTAACCTTAGCCATATCATATTAGCCCAGATTAGTCCATTAACCAGGAGGGTACATGAAACTGAATGCTGAATCTATGCCAGTGTGCTGCAGTCAACACTACATTAGTTCTGATAATAACAAAAGTTGTTTTGGATAATGTCTGCAGTCCAAGGGTGAATTTGCTGCTCCGCTCCAAAAAAAAAAATGCAGTTGTGTTTATTTATTTCATTTATATTTCTGTGCAGGATTAGTGCTATTCGTGCTGTAAGGAGCAGTGGATGTAAAGCAATTAGTTAAAGTACAAACACTACAGTCTTAATATACCATAATAGAGACTGTTATTAACAGACCCAAACACACACACACACACACACACACAGACACAAACTAAATGCCAAAATATATGCAGTTCGTCTGTACCAGGGATAAATCCATATAAATACTTTATGTTACTTTTGAAACTGCATTATCAACTTTGTATGGCAAACAGGAATGACTCTATTGAAGAAAACCTTTTGCAGAAATTTTATTCCACTACCTTATAGCAGGGGCATAAAAACTGTCAAAAATTATATATTTTAATAATTTTAACAACCTCTCTTGTCATCAAGAGATCTCTTTGTCATCAATTACTAGGGGAAAAACCAAATAGTGAAAACACAACAAAGATAGAGTCCTTTGTTGACAGCTGGTCAGTGGATATAAAAGTGGCATATAAATAACACTTAACATATCATTAGGCACAATCACTAACTCTGTAAAAGATGCCTTGTTTGAAAATGCTTTATTTGAAAGTTTATTTGATTATTGGGATTTAGAATTAACAATTAGACGCCAAGAGCTTCTTTGTAAATGCATCTGTTTGAATAATTGCATGAAAAAGGTCTGATTCATCAGATGCTAAATGCCGGAGGTCTTTGATATGAGAAGTAAATCAAATGTTATAGCATAAAGCATGCATTAGAGTGCAGAGATAGAATAATGTCAATTAGTATGCAATGTTAACGCCACATTCATGTCATGAATTAGAGTATACAATATTATACTGCAACACCTCTGAAGATAATTAGGGCTATTTAGGCCTGTCCTATCTTCAGCTAAACCCCATAGAGTACTGTACTGCACCAAATTTGTATAGTATATATATATGTGTAGGCTTTCTAAAAATTAGAAAGAACAAAGTCATCATTATAAAATCTAATCTAATCTGCTGTTGTAATATACGTTGACCTCAGAAGGCTCCAGTAGAACAGACAGCCAGCAGGGAAAATGTCATCTTTCTGTGAGATCCACAAAAATTCCATTATAATAATTTCCTGATTTGTTCTACAGATGATTTTCCTATGGAGATTTTGCTTATTGCTATTTTTAGAAGCAATACACATTTTGATCCAGAGGTATAAAAGAAAATAAGGTCATAATACTCTTGTGTATTATTTAGAATAGATCTAATATTTGTTTCTGCAAGTGTACGCTACAATAATATCATACTTTGACTGACAGGTTTCTAAACCAAAGCTGATTGCTATTTTTTTTACTGGTTCATATTAGTTCTTTTTATATGACTGCCCAGGAAATGCATCTCTAAGCTACTGGAGTGCAACAAATTTACAGAATAATGAGTCACACACCCATCTAAAACTTTGATTTGATCATTTTAATACAGATTATACAAAACAAGCATGATAGATTGTACACTTACAATCAAAAAAACCCCTTATATTTACTCCTCTCTTGTAATTCACCCTTTAAAGCCAAACCATAAAATCCCGAATCCCAGGAGGATTCTTTAGGGACAGTTGTGATGACAGTGGACACACTTCACTATTCTCTCAGGATGAAGTGACACACAGAAGAGCAAAAGTCAGTCCTTGGACATTGTTGTTCCTAAATAGTAAAATAGCCAAATTTTCTAAGAAGTCAAAATTCTATAATCTCGACGTTACCAAGGAGTTAGTGTAAGTACAGGTAAATAAGAGAAAGCATGAAATAGCATATCTTATCAAAGACCTGAACATAAAAGAATTAAACTTGTGCTCACTTGAACTCTTCCACATTTATACTGGATTATACTATATGTCATTAATCTACAATAAATAGGCAATAATTCACTGCATTGGCATTAAACCCCCTCATTATTTCTGGTGCCACAAGTTACCATCACATTGAAAATCACTGAAAGTCACATTATTCACTAAATGGAGTTCACTTGTGTGCAATTAAAAATATCAGTTGAATAATTAATTCAGCGTAATTCCTTTTTTTACTCATAGCCCCAAAGTAGCTTTACAGAAATATAAAGAAAATCTGGATATACATTTAAGTCCTAATAAGCAAGTCAGATGGGAAGGAAAAACTCTGTGTGCTATATAGTAAATATGCAATTGTGTGGTTTTTAAGTCTTCTGTGGTGTTCTTTAGTCTGTCCTTCATGGTGATCTTTAGGTTGACCATGTGGGGCCATCCTCAGCAGTAGCAAGTCTACTTATAAAAGCTACTGACTCATAAATTCTTCTATATATCCAACAATGTTACTATGTGTCATCTAGAAAGTGCTACCTTCCCTTGATAACACACGGTTAATACTCAGTATATGCTCTGAATTTTAGCACAAGGGTGCTCAATGTGAATGAGCTGTGTCTAATAGGTTCTGTCACGCTGCTAAAGAAAGAGACTTAATTTGCCCAACGTGTTTCAGAAAAAGGTCAGCACACTGTGATCTTCACGCACAGGATACGTGTAAAGCATTACAAAGGGTTAGATAACATCCAGAATTCTAATAAAGCATTTAAGTAGGTTGTGTATATCAGATATATCATTTTTTTCCCATATACATGAATGTTATAAGAAGGACAATGAAAAATATATTTTACTCTAATAATTAATTGTACATCTATTATTTGCCCAGCGGTGACAGCGTGGCAGGGCTATGATCTGAACTTTCTAATCAGTAGTTGAACAAACTGTAAATGCAGCACATATATGACACAGAGAGCAATATTTAAGATATACTGCAAAGAGGACAGGAAGAAACTGTACTTATGAGAGGGAACAGGGAACTATGGAGGAAAAAAAAAATATTAGAAATACATGACTACATGTTTTAAATGCAAAAGCTAACCAAAAAAAATATCTCTCTTTTGAAATACATGAATTTGCTTGCCTTAGAGGTTTTGCAGCATAATGGCTCTTCTATTAACTCACACACTGTGACAATTGCTATGGGAAACACAAGTGCTATAATGCACACAGTCTAACAAAGATGCAAACTTACTCAAAACAAGCTGCTAGACTGCTCATCGATTCTGGCTATTATTGGATTACTAGGTAGGCACATAATCTATAAATCCAGTGTGAAATCCTCTCTAGTTTATATCATTACTATTGTCAACCTTCTCCACTACAATATATGGATAAAAGCCTTTGATCATGACCCTCCACATGTAGAAAAAATATCTATGTGTTATTCTTGTAATTGTATGAATGTATAAAGCTGTAGTGCTTTGTTTTATAGCAAACACTTCAGTCATGACATTTCTTAATAAGAGTTTTTTTGCTGTGGTTTCAGAAGAAGAAAACATTTTCAGACATGCTGTAATTGTAAATCAATAAACTTTGGGATGATAATTCTTATCTCATACCAGGCTGTTTCATACCATACTGTTTACTAGTTTTTCTATGACAGAACACCATGAAATGTTTTATTGCTTACTTAGTTAGACCTCAGCAAAAAACTTTAAAAGTACAATACATCCACCTAAGCTGATAAAATATGCTAAGGCATACTAAAGTAACAAGCCATAAGTGCAGTTAGTACTGTTTTTCTGAATGTATACACTGCACATTGTAGTATGTTGTCCTACACTTCTAAGTATCAGAGTAACGGTCATCAGGGCTATCTGGTCCTACTGAATGGTCCTATATCTTGCACAAGTCTCTTATATCGACACTGCACTAGGGGAATCTAAGAGATGCAGGACTGGTGCAGTTTCATTGAACCAATGTCATTATAAAACAGTGTGTTTCTTTCATCTTCCCTATGATGCGCCAAATATTCAGGAGCTCCCATCACACTTAATGGATGCTCATGCCCCACTGTTGTGAAAAGACCACTCAGTCTTTCACCACACATGCAAAACACACAAAAGACTCAGTCACTAAAGCTGTATTGATAGCCTAAGAAAACTGCTCTCTCTTTTCGGTTGCTAGGGAGATAAATGTACATGCGACATGTGAAAATCCATAGTGCATGCTGTGCTCCATTTTCTTGCACTAACTGTCTATTTGATATTGTGGACAAAATGTGGACTGCATTATGATATGGAAAAAAATAACACTATCAGACCTCTACAAGTGACCCAGAGAGGTTTGTAAGTTTCCGTTAGCTGAGATATAACCATTTGGCCTATCTCCATAATATCCCTACAGTTGTCTCACCTTAGATTTTTTAGCGAGTACAAAACATTTAGCAGCACAATTAGCAATGTACATTAAACGATAGTTTAATATCTTACCACACAATCTAGTCAGAGCAAACATTAACCGCAAAATATTATTATTAAGTATCCAATCACAGTTATTTTTTTTTTTTTACTTTGTTGTTGTTTCAATAACTCTAATTTGAAAGACACTAACTTGAAAGATGACACTGATCTCATCCAACAATCATTGCCATCTTTCAATTCGTTTATAGTACCTGGGAAAATATCATCAGCCAGTCAGATTTCATTAGGCATTTGACTCCTTTTTCACACATGGAAGGCTAACTGGATATGCTAAATTGTCCCTAGGTGTCAGTGTGTGAGTGAATGAATGTGTGTTTGTATGTGGTAACCTACGGTGGGTTGGGTGGGCTCTGTCCAGGGGGTATTCCTGCTTTGTGCCAACTGATTCCAGGTGGGCTCTGGACAAACCACGACCCTGACAGAATAAGAGGATAAAATAATGACTGATGCTAAAATAATGGCTGACAATCTGTTCACTGCTTAGCTCAACCTGTTGAACAGACTTTCAATTCCATCATCATGGGTTTGACACCCATAAAATGATGAAAAAACTGTTTGCTGCAGCTGTTATTGCTACAACCAGCGAGTGCTTTATCAGTACATACTTCCTTCCATCTACAGGGTTGCCTGACAACCTGTTTTGTTATTGTGTCAACTATCAAAGGTGTACTGCTTGTTTAATGATAGAATGACCTGAGAACAGGCCAGCATGGGTGATTATACACTCAGTCCTGGATATGCATTTGATTTAGGAACATCTGAGCTGTATTTTCAGCTCCTAATCTTATTAAACTGATTTTATACTACTGGATCCAGAGGCTCATGTAATGACCATGCTTCCCAAATTCCTTAATATATCTTTAAAGTATGTTGCAAATATTTAGACACTTAAATCGTTCTCTCGATTTACTAATCCGTAAATAATCAGATAAATGCTGAATAATAGTGCAGTGTGTGATATTTGTAATAAAATAAGATAAAAAAAAACATGACATTTCATTGTTTATTGTTTGATTATGCTGCTAGCATTAACCCGCTGGGTCGTGCATTGACATATTAACGTTTCATCTCTTTTACTGTTTGTAAGAGTCCAGCTTGCCATGACATGCGTTTTCAGAGCAATAGTTCATCACTTCCTGTTAGTAAGAAACAGCGTAGTATGTTCATATGTTGTGTACTAGCCTATCAAAAACATACTATTAAGATTAGCACATAGTATATACTGTGAGGTATTATATTCTATTTATAATCTACATGTATTATTGCATGTTTCCCTGATTAACATAGTGAGTGCAGTACAGAGGACGACATGATGGACCGCTTAGATTTTATTCAGTCTTACTCTGAACGCTCGACATTTGAAATACCTAGACATACTTTGGCTGTTATACATGACTTGGGTGCGTCGCATATAAGCACTATACAGTAATACACTAATACAAGACAGTATAGACTACGTACACTGTACCTTACTAACTGGAAGTGGTTACCCTTTAATATGACAACACATAACACAGCTGGGTAATGCTAACCAAGCAATAAACAAATGGGGTTTTTTTTTTGTTTTTTTTTGTTTTTTGTGTATGTGTGTGTATATAGACGGATTACTAAAATTGAAGGAACGGATTAGTAAATCGAGAGAACGATTTACATGTTTAAATATTTTTCCTACTATTATTCTTCAGGGGCTCCATATCAGGGGCTCCGTAGGCTCCATAATGTGGTTGCCCCATAAACTGTAATATGCTAATATTTTACATTTGTTCAAATTGGAGTCTAAAACTGACAACAGATTTTTCTCCCACCATTAAAAATTATGTGTAGAGATAAAATAAGATAGGATACGGCTTTATTAAGCTCCTATTAATTAAGGAAAATTAGGGAGTGTATAAAAGTGTATTTTGTGCAGGTTTCTAGCTGTTTGTGTCAACAATTTACTTTAGATTTACTTCAGCTCATTAGTTAAATGATCGTCCTGAGGTTCCCA
This sequence comes from Duopalatinus emarginatus, assembly GCA_028565595.1. Classification (NCBI taxonomy): domain Eukaryota; kingdom Metazoa; phylum Chordata; class Actinopteri; order Siluriformes; family Pimelodidae; genus Duopalatinus; species Duopalatinus emarginatus. The sequence goes on from JAOVVF010000044.1 coordinate 15,495,473, forward strand.
CTTACCGAACACATTTCAAATAAACTTTCATTAGAATCATGGTATTTATAGGCTGACTGGAAGTTATTGACTTTGGATTAGTGAATGATCCAGAGTCAATGATTACCAATAATGACCAGTCAAATAACAACAAGAAATCAGTAATAAATGTAATATCTTTAATGATTGTGAACGGAGACATACTGACTACGCTTCATGGACCCCAGACTGACAAAAAAAAAAAAAAAAAAAAAAAAAGACCAGAGGATTTTGTCCATAAATACAGATTTGGCCTTTGTGTAGGTGAGGATAAGGGTTTTTTTATACAAACTCCACAGTTCAATCAGGACAAGTTAAATGCTGGGCTAATATTAGCTTTGGTGAACAGGCTTGTATAAATGACAGCATAACCTCACATGCCTTGCACCAAACTCCTATGTCTTTAGAATATCTAGCACAAAGTGTGAAATAAGTGTATTGCTAAAAGGCAAGGACATAAATACTGTATCTCTAAAACTAAGGATAAATTCTTAAATCTACAGAAAAAGACCTTGCTAACATACAATTGTGCTAAAAGACAATTCCTAACTGACAGAGAAATCAACATTTTACCACAAAAAAAATATATAAAAATAAAAAAAACAAGCATGCTGTTTAAATGGATATTTAACTTCTGCAATCTGTTTAGCTGACAGAATCTTTTTCCTTAAAAACATTGCAGTCTTTCAACTCCGCTGGACAACATTAGCATGCACACCATTGTGTTACTTCATTAAGAACTTACTATATAAACAGATCCTCAATTACTATTTGCACCCTGTCTCATTCCAAGCCTGATCCTGTTGACACCAGAGGGAGAACTCATTAAAGAAGCAAACCAAAGCACTGGCTTAATCCTCTTTGACTTCTAGTGTTTGAGGTGCAAATTTGTGAATGGCATTTAGCATGTCTGTAGAGGAGAGATCTGCTTATTACAGAAGAGGATGATAACATGAAATTTTAATTAGCTGAAGGAAAGCAGAATTGGCCTTCTGATCCTCTCGTCTGTGAAATACCAGAGACAAGTGAACGTATCAGTGAGGAGCAGAAAGCTTGCATTCAGGTTTTTTAATTAAATGGTGATGAATAGCAAATAGCAAAGGTGAACTTTTATAATAAGTATTTGGGGGACCTTGTTTTATGTTATGTTTTCTTAAGTGGACTTCTCGCTTAGTCCTCTCAATTTCTGCTTGGATTAGTACTGTATAAATATATTTTAAATATATACAGTAATGTGCCAAAAAGCAAACTGGTACAGACGAGCCTATGCAAAATACATAGGGTGGTGGTGGCTCCATAATGCTATGGGATTTGTTTAGCTTGCATTCCATGGAACCCCTGGTATGTCTACAAACGTCTCTGAAAGGTGTGCGCCTCCTTTCTGAGGAGTTACACTTGTTTATGTTCTGCATTCTTCCAACAGAACAATGTGCCAAGAAACATGTTTAGGGATGCCAAATTCTGGTCAGAGGAACAATCATATGAGTTTGCGGTTTTGCCATTCCTACCTAGGTCACCAGATTTCAATGTTATTGAACACATCTGGGATGTCATGCAACGTGTTGTGGAACATAGAAATCCTACACCTTATCATATAACAGAATTGTGGATCATACTGCATATTCTGTTCATATCAGAATATTTCCATAAGCTTGTGAAATTCCAACAGGCATAGTCAATATCACATATTTTTCTTACATTTATACAGCATAGGGGCTATATAAATGCAATATCTAACAGTAGTACATCAATTTACATTTATGCTATTTGGTAGACACCATCCAGAACACCTTACAGACTTATTTATGTCTCAGTGCTAGTGACTGCAGTATGCCTGCTTGAACACACCTGATTCAACTGATCAACTAATTAACTAACTAAGTTGAAGTAAGTGTGTTAAAGTAAGGGGTATTGGACCAAGGTTGGGGACCTGTGGCCTAATTTAACTGATTTATGGAAATAAATAAAGATAAACTTTATATCCACTACTTCACTGTTCATTGTTTAAATCATTGTTTAAAGTTTCAACAGATTACAGATACAGCAGTCTCAGACAGTCAAGCCATAGTGGTATGTAAGGATTCTCATCTGTTCTCTCTTTCATATAAAAGACAAAGCAATATACTCGATTTCAGCTCTAGGTATGTACATCTGGACTATTTTAAGACTATGTTTCACATCTTTTTCATTATCTGATAATCCTATTGCATTATTGTTAGTATATTTTAATGTGTGCCATTTAATTATAATTAGTCATGGCATCAATTCACCACCCATTCATCATAATCCACATTAAACCCTTATTTACAACAATACAAAATAATAAATGTACTTAAAGTCACAGAGTGGTTATTTTACTCTAAGACAAGTATATGCAGTCACAGCATTAAACCTCTAATATTCATCATGCTGTTATTATTATTGTTGTTATTTATTGTTGTTGTTTGCACAAATTGAGAAATACAATAATAATGTAGCAATAACTGCTTGGGAAGATATGATTCATTCTCTTTCGGCTGACAGTGTGTGAAATGAACTGCTGCATTCTCCTCTGGCGATTTATAATCATAAACCACTCTTTCAGTTGGCTCTTGGTCAGCTATTCATAAAACAACTGCAGGATTTAACTAGTTATTTTCTTTAGTCAGAAAAAAAATCCATTGGTCAAGAATTACAAACAATTATTAATTGGAAGGACATACAGTATGACACTGACCCATTGTGCTCACCTGTCAGAGATGTTTGTAGTTGTACAAGAGGTCCCATGGAATGCCAACTAAAAAAAATCCTGTACCATTATGAAGCAAGCACCAGTTTTTTTGGCACTTCACTGTACTTACAATGTACTTTATGTTTCTAGCTTGGAGAATTGATTGACAAGGTTCCAATCAGAATGTTTACTTACACTCCAAAGAAAGCAATCTATGCAAAGTCATGTGCATGTCCAGCTCCCAACTTCTTATTGGATCCAGTTTTATTTTTAGCTTGACTGTACTTTGTACAGAAGAAGCATATAAATGAATGAAGGCCAGAAAATATCTAACACTGAAAATTTAGCTTTGACAGAGCCATAAATAAGCCTTAAACTATTCTCTAGTCACTATGGCAACTATAAGAGAGTGCAGTGCTGTTTCAAAATTCTGAATGATGCAAGGCTTTCAGTTCAGAGGTGGAAACAGGAGCCATAAAAACAGCTATAATTGGATGAGAGAGAGTGAGTATAAGGGGTGGGGGTAAACAACTCTCCTCTAGTATTGAAGAACTGAAAGGACACTGATGAGTGACAAAGTAGAATGATAGTAAGTTGGGGTTTCTATGAACCCACTGTCATCATTGGTTTATCCTCACTTAAGGTCAGCCACACATTCACTCGCTTCCTCACACATACACACAAGACAAATCCTTCTTACATCCATTCTGTGACTTTTAAAGACATCTGATGGAAAACAAGCATTCATGTACAGTCCTTTTAGAAGAAAAGAAATGACACTGACTGTACATTGCTTAAAGGAAACAGATCAATGTGTTTGCTACACATTCTAAATGTGCAAAACGTAGTGAAGCACACCAGTCTAATACTTGGTAGAAGTGTAGGACTGCAGAAAAATGGCACGGCATAGAGATCTAATGAACTGGGTGGGAATGGCAAAACCCAAACTCAGATAAGTGTTTGTTGCGGTCAAGAATCAGTCTCTGGAGTCATAGCCCAATCACTAACCAGTTGAGCTAACAGGAGCAACCATGTGAGCAAGGGGGAAGGGTAACTCAATTGCAGAGGCAGTGTAGAAGTGTAACAAAAAAGGTTTATTGATGACAAGTCTTAGTAGTCCCAAGCAGGCAAAAAACTAGGAAAATAAAAAAAACTTTTGAAAACAAATTCTCCAAAAAGCAAACTCAGTTCAGCAGTTAATTCCCAAAGGCATACAAAAAGGATGCCAAAAATACATACCAAGTTCAAAAAGCACAGGACAAAAAAGTAACTTAGTAATCCACTGACATACCTCTGTCACTGGGCGTAGAGTAAAGACTGAACAAAGAGCAGAGCAAGGTGATGGGTTTAAATGCTAACAACCTGGGTCACATGACAAATGCTAATGAGTCACAGGTGAATCGAATGACAGAAACAAAAATGCAAAACACATACAAAGTAAACAATGCACACTAGATGTCGCCAAAGTTAACAAAAAAGTCCTCAAAACCATGACAGGACCCCCCCCCTCTCTAAGAACGTCTCCTGACATTCCCAGGGAAATCAGGATGGGCAAGATGAAAAGCCCTCTTCAAGTCCTTATCAAGAACATCCCGAGCAGGGACCCACGAATGTTCCTCCGGGCCATAGCCTTCCCAGTCAATTAAGTACTGTTACCCACCACGAACGCAGTGGGAGCCCAAAATGCGGTGGATGGTGAAGGCAGGTTGGCCACCAATAACCCATTGGAAGAGTGGGGCATTCGGGGCGGGGGCTAGGGGGAAAGTGAGCACAGGGCGCAACTGGGAAACATGAAATGTGGGGTGGATTCTCAAGGAACGGAGCAACTGGAGGCGGTAGGACACAGGGTTGATTTTGTGGACCACTTTGAATGGGCCCACAAAGCGGGGAGCAAGCTTTTTAGATTCTACTCGTATGGGAAGGTCTTTAGCAGCCAGCCAATCTCGCTGACCAGGGTGGAAACTAGGATTGCCCGATGCCGATTGGCTTGAAGTTGATTTCTCTCGGCAGTTTGTTGGAGGGACTGTCTGACCCGTTTCCAGGTTCTTTTGTACCATCTGTAGCACTGGGGAAACACTGACATCCTTCTCCTCCTTAGAAAATAGTGGTGGTGGGATTCCAAACTGGCACTGGAATGGAGAGATGCCAGTGGACAAAGACTGGAGTGTGTTGTGGGCATACTCAGCCCAGGGTAGTCGGGAAATCCAAGTAGAAGGGTTATCAGCCACTAGACTCCTCAGGGACGCCTCCAGCTCCTGGTTGACCCTCTCACTTTGCCAGTTAGACTGGGGATGGAACCCAGAGGAGAGACTGGATGTGGCTCCTATGAGGCTGCAAAATTAACTGGAAATCAAAATGGGAAACAAAAATGGGGGAACAAAATGGGAAACAAAAACACTAACCACTCTAAACTTCCCTAACTAACAAAAATACATGTGGTAGCACTGGCGACTTACCGAGTGGTTAACTATCTGTGCGCAATTTATGAGCGCTCGTACTTACCTGCACAAACTCCTGTAAAGAAACAAGGAACCATTAGACAAAATATTCAAGAAAATTAAACAGAGTAGAGGTGAATGCGACAACAACATATAGCAAAGGAAATCTCCCCTCCACTTTTTGAAGACTGGGTTACTTCCTGATTCTCTCCCGCGCGAGGACACCCGGAAGTCAGAGCTCCTCCCCTCAGCGCACCCCACTGGACGCCACAGAACCAGGTGGATGCGACAGCCAATAGATCCTCAGTCGTAAATCATTTGTCCATCACTTACCAACACCCAAAATGAGATGAAAGTAATACAACAACAACAACAATATGGGCCTTTGCCTATAACACCTGCGACCTAGTTTTGCGAGGGACAAAGAGGCGATCTGCTGGGCCTGTACCAGGACCAGGGTCCTGCTGGAGTGTGTGTCTGACCTCTGTTTCTATGCTCCATCGAATTGGAGCTACAATCCTGGAACTAGGAATTATGGGGGTTTATCTTGCTCCCGGTTGGAGACCTCAAACTGTCTGGAGAGGGCATCTGGCTTCTTGTTCTTGGTGCCAGGTCAATACGAGATAACAAAATCGAAGCGGGAGAAAAAGAGTGCCCACCGGGCTTGACGAGGGGTCATACGCTTGGTTTGCTTGAGATACTCCAGATTCTTGTGGTCCGTCCCGACTAAGAATGGATGTTAGGCCCCCTCTAGCCAATGTCTCCACTCCTCTAATGCCACTTTCACTGCCAACAATTCCCTTGGGTCTTGCTTGGGTCCATATGTATCTGGCCCTCCTTGAGAATAAAGCCAAGGAACGTTACCTCAGAAGCATGGAACTGACACTTGTCTGGTTTGACAAACAGGTGATTCTTCAGCAGTCTTTGCAGAACCTGATGAACATGGTGTTGATGATATGAAAGAGAAAATAAAATATCATCAAGATAGACGAAAACAAAGTGGTTAATCATATCTCTGAGGACATGATTAATCAGAGCTTGAAACACAGCTCGAGCATTAGTCAGTCCAAAAGGCATAACTTGATACTCATAGTGTTGAAATCGGTCCTCCATTCGTCACCCTCCCAAATGCGAATTAGATGGTAGGCATTTTTAGGTCCAGTTTATTGAAGACCGTGGCTCCTTGGAGCAGATTGAAAGCTGTGGACATTAGGGGAAGAGGATAGTGGTTACGGGCTGTGATCTTATTAAGACCCCAGTAGTCTATGCAGGGTCAAAGATCACCATCTTTTTTCCCAACAAAGAAAAACCTGAGGGCTGGTGCCAGGCAACAACTCAATACTGCAGTCAGGGACAGGGCTAGGCAGGAGACAAGTGGCATGGTAAGTGGGCCTCCACTCCAGGATCGTCCCTGTGGACCAATCTAGGTGAGGGTTGTGGCGATTCAACCAGAGAAACCAAGAACCAAAGGGAACTCAGGGGACTCAATCAGGTGAAGGGTAATTTCTTCCTCATGGTCATTTGCATGTAACTGTAAGGGAGCAGTGGCATAAGTTACTTTACCAGCACCTACTGATCGGCCATCAAGGGCAGTGACGGAGGGGGTCTACCACAGTCTGGTCAAAGAACATAAAGTTTCCTGCTGCACCGGAATCAATGAAGGCATGAAAAATGTGTTGCTGTTCTCCCCAAGACAAGGATACTGGAAGGAAAAACCTGCACATAGGGAGTTAGGAGAAAAAGTAGCCCCCGTAACAGGCCTCCCTTGACTTGACAGGTTTAAGGAGTTCAAAAAAGTCCTCAAAACCATGACAGTGTTCTTCTAACTATAATTTGCCATCTCTAGATGTGCAGGTCAGCGCATTGTGAATGAATGCATTAAGAATGAATGCAGGACATGAATGGATGTAACTCGAAAAAAAAGGAGGCACACATAGCATTCACCTGACTGAGACCTTTGTAGATGTAACAGGGGTCCCATGGAATGCCAATTAACAAACCCAGTACCATTAAGAACCTTCTATATACACTGGTGGAAACAACCACCAGCTTTGCAATGTATTTTTCATAGGCTTGTCTGTACTAGTTTTTTTGGCACTTCAGTATATATATGTCACATGATACACATATAGTTACTAAAATACAATATAAGGATTTTCAGGAATACACTATTTTAAATCTCTAAACAGGAGCCACCACATGATCTGTAACAATGCATTAGAATAACTTTTCTGCATTTAAATGGCAGCACAATCGATGTGTTTCCATATGAATAGGTGACTTTAGTTCTTCACTATTGTAAATGGTTCAAATATGTAAGAGTCTGAAGTAATGGGTTGTAATTGATGTTGCTATTCAGATGTGCATATACGCAGACAATGTGCCAATGGAGTCATATTCACTTCTCTTTTCAATGTGTTCATGGAAATTGGTTTTTAATTACAGTATTATTTAGTCACACAGTATGCAGTAATATTCCTGTCTTTTTTCCACTGTTATTCTGACAAAAGATGTGCTAGCTGGCTAATCTGTGTCTGTGGATCGGTTAGCAAGTTTTCGCACAAACTCAACCACTTGAACCATGACCATATTGTTCACTTCAATTCAGTTTTATTCAGATAGTGTTGTTAGCAATACACATTGTCCTAAATCAACTTTACAGAAATATTAAGTCTGCATTTCAACTTCCCTGCATTTATGGAAATTGATTAGCTGTAAGTCTGAAAAAAATTGACAGCAGCATACTATGTTAAGCTAGCCCAATAAAAATGACATCCAAAACAAGAATAATTAGTAGTAAAACCACAACTTTTGTGACCCCTGCATGTGTGAGTAGACACAAAAACATCACACATTGCACCTTCTAAAACCTCCATTAAACACAGTGGCATCGAACTGTGAAAGAGAGTGTCAATTAGAAATCGGTCTTTATAAATGCCATTGATTTAGTGTACATTCCTAATACATATAGTTTTGAGCTGTTAATGGAAGCTGAGTAAGGTCTGGCAGCACATTGTTGTAGTGTGAGCTAAATGTCAGGTTTTAATGCACTTTCTAACTGACAGCTGCAGCCTTTCCACTCAATACCACCCGTGCCAGCGTACTGTTGCTCTCCAGCTTCGAGACCGCTGTATGTGTGTGATTAAGACTGTTTGTGTGGTTTGCAGATAGAGAGAAGAGCGAGACAGAGACATACTGATAGTCAATGTATTTATGTGTAAATATGGATTTGTAATTTACCTGAAAGTGTTCTTGTCTTTACTTCAAGCCACATGTGCTGAAAATGAACAAGTCATAAGCAGGCATCATTACTGATCCTTCAGTAAAATCAAATAATTGTTATATAAAACTTGTGATTTGCAAGAAATTGTTCACAAAAAGTAAGGAAAGAAAGATCTGAAAGAAAGATTAACTATTTATATGTATTAAAAACAACACATCCATCTACAGTTAAATTTACATCTATGAGACAAGTTAATCCCTCTAATCAGTTGTATTATAACAGCGATAAACAGATATTCTCTTACCATCTTCTGTTTTTTCTATCTTGAAGCTAATAAGATAATATTTATATAACAACATATTTTATCAGTTTATTATTGGACTTAGATTACGTGAAGCATCTGCCACCTGAAGTCCCATTGCGTTAGCTGTTACTATAGAAACAATAACTACACAATTAACATGTGGCACTGAAAATAAGGCAGTACAATCAAATTTAAAGTCCAAACATCAACTAAACAAAGACATGGAATACTGCAAACAAAAAACAAGTGAGATTATTAAAATGGATGCATGAGCATGAAACAAGAACTAATAAGTAAGAACAAGCTTTGACCATGAAAATAAACTGGAAATATACAGATATCAGCCATAATATTAAAACTGCCTGCCTGGGGCATGGACTCCACAAGACCTATAATGGTGAGCTGTGGTATGTGGCACCATGATGTTAGCGACAGATCCTTCTGTGGATCTTCTGATGGTCTAGCCTTCAACCCCCCCCACCCCCACCTAATTTGCTCAGATCCTTAGGCTTGCCCATTTTTCCTGTTTCTAGCCCATCAACTTTAATAACTGACTGTTCAAATTCTGCCTAATATATCCCATCTCTTGAAAGGTGCCTTTGTAATAAGATTATCAATATTATTCTCTTCCCCTCTTGCTGGTGTTAAATGTTATGGTTGATCGGTGTATGCACAGTGTGATTGTCTAATAACAAGACACTGGTAACATGGATGACAAAACAAAACTAATGAAAACCAATAAACTAAGAGAAGAAGAAAAAACAAAGACAAAACAATAACAAAGGAATATGGAGAACTGAGATTACATGACATGACATGTAAGAGAGAGACAGGGGTGACAGAGTACATTAATAAAAACCTGTGATTTGCCTGGCAGCCGACACCACTGTCAGAGCTGCTGTTATAGAAAATCAATCTTTTGACCAATTATAATTTAAAATTCAAAAGCACTGTGGTATAAACTAAATTTATTACTGTTGGGTCTCATAGTTTAGAAGGGACTGTTTTTATTACTCATTCCATTCAGTAATGTTGTCGTCTTTTACCAGATCAAACTGCATCACTTTATATATATATATATATAAGTACTTTATATACAGTGCATATAAAAAGTCTACACAGTAGGTTTTAGTGGGGTAGGGTGTCTAGCTGAAAGGTCTTTCGAATGAAAAAAAAAGTTAATAAATCCAAGCCCACGAACATTTTGCGAAAAACCATATGGCAAAATAAATGTGTGAGACATGGTGAGACCAAGGTAGATCTTTAGGCATACTACTAAAATACTAAAAGATTTAGCACAAAAACCTCACCCAAAGAGCACCATACATGTGAAGCATGGTGATGGCAGCATCATGCTGTGGTGCTACGGATCTTCAGCTAAGACTGGCACTCTAGGCAAGATCTAGGAACTCATGGATAGCTCCAAATACCAGTCTATTCTGGCACACACCATGCAGGTTTCTGTCTTGTTGAAGATGATAAAAAATTTTAGCTTCTATCATCATAATGACTTAAAGCACATATCCAAGTCAACAAAGATAAACCTTTAGATTACAGTATAGCTTCATGTTTTGGAATGACCCAATCAGAGTCCAGATCTAAATCCTACTGAAAATCCATTGAAAAGGTCTGTAAGCTATTTATTTTTCTACTTGAATTTCGTTGGTTACTACATCACATTAAAGGTGGGAAAAATCTGACTTGATTTAGCTTGGTTTATTATATTCTAATAGCCATGTGTATACTTTCTGTTTCCACTGTACACAGTATATATTAGCATTCAACATTTAGTAGAAGGGAGAGATGCATACTTCTCTCTCCCCACTATTCCTCATTAGCCAGTCCTTATCCTGAACCTGTGTAACCAAAAAACAGAATACATTTGAAACAAGACAAAATATATGTGTATGTATGTCAAAATACTAGTCACATACAAGTGAAGTACCTATTTGTGAAAAAAAGGAAGGTACAAGATTTATGAGCTTGGTGTGTGTATGTAAAATCTGTATATGTCTCACATCAATGTACCATTTTAACACACTAGTAACAACAGTGTACCTGCCTATAGAAATGAATGGGTTTTTAAAGTGTGTCATTAATAGGACAGATGCGTTAGAGTTGTAACAGAGTCCAGAGTTCCGGTTGTATTGCTTACATTCACCTATATAAGCAAAACCTACCATTTTAGCTAGGGTGAGATCTAAATCTGTTCCCTCAAGTTAGTAATGCGTGGTATTTAACCCTATGTAGTGCATTATATTCTGCCCATTTGCCTGATGAACACAGTGAGGACAGTACAGAGGACAACATGGGCCACTTGGATTTCATCAGTTTTACTTTGAACTTAGTTTAAAATACCTTAACATGCTTCAGGTTTTTGGCTGTTAAACATGACATTGGCTGTGTTCCAAATGTGTACTACACACTAATACTATACAGTATACACTAATGTGTATGAAATAATCTTAATAGTATGAGTTTGATATGTTAGCATACAAAATATGAATGTACTACACTATTATACAAGCTTACTAAAAGCAAGTAATGAACCGTTGCTATGACAACGCACATTATACAGCAGATGCAGATGCAGGAACACTGGAACAGGACCAACTTATACTTTCTTTATGTATTTTTCTTTCTTTGGGGCCATTCAGTCAAGACTGTTATCCTTGTCGTTACAATATGGTATTTTTTCCAAGTTGAAGCAATACTGCCATCACATGGTTAATATGGTTAATAGGTTCACAACTGAATGGCTTTATTTTCTGTATATGAAAATCAGAAATGTATATATTGTTCAGCAGTGTCCTGTAACCTAACCTAGGGAGAACACTACACTACTACATGCCTTTCATACATGCTGGTATAAATATGATATGAACCAGAACCTTTAGAGATACCTGTACCTTCTTAGGTACAGTTCCAGGAAAATGTCAGATTATTTCTTTATTTACACTAAAGTGACATAAATGGTGCAGATGAGCATATGCAAAAATATATAGGCTGGTGGTGGCTCCATAATGGTATGAGGTTTATTTAGCTGGCATTCCATGCAACCCCTGGTACGTCCACAAACACCTCTCACAGGTCTACTCTAAGTGGGCAGCATTTTTAGACTGCATCTGCGCGTTCCCCAGAAAAGGACTGTCCCATTTGGAAGGCAGCATAAGGTGCCTAGCTGGACAGCATCCTTATTTTAATAGAATTCTGAAGGCAGCGGAATATCTTTCTCTCTGAAGACAATCCCATCATGCAGACTTGCCTCAGGAGAGGAGTTTGTGTACTAATGTAAGTTATTTTTATAATTTCTCTTCAGTATATTGCCTAGTGGCTGCATGTATTTATTTTAATAAGCATGTTGTAGATTGTTTTAAGTTGTTTTCAAGTGAACTGTTCTCCGTTAATTTATTTAGTAAGCCCTGACAGACAAATCTACCGTTAGCTTAGCATGCTAGCTGTGTTAGCTATAGCTAGCTAGTCGCCCAAGTATAAAATGTTAAGAAATACTTTTAAATGACTAACTTATACATCACTGTAACTGATAAATTAGTTATTAATGTGCAACTGTAATACATTATTATGGTGTACTCCAAGAAGTGCTGTTATTAATTCAGTTTTGATAATTTGTTTTGATGCATGGACGAAAGAGGCACCGAGGCCTTTATAAAAGCTCAGGCCGAGGTAGAGACCCTCTTCACGGGAGGGAAAAACACTGCTCCTGGAGCATGTTTTTGTTGTTGAGGTTGTTTTTTTGTTCTCTAATTACAAAATAAAATATTACACATGGTTCGTTTTGTTGTTGTCTTTATTATAACTATGCTTGGTGCAGTATCACACTAGAGCTAGTGGGTATTGGCAAATAAATGTCACACTCTTATGAGCATGATGAATGTTTTCCTAACGTAACTACAGTGTGAAATTAACAACATAAAATACATGAGCTGAAGTGAATGTACTTTTAGGGGTAAATAGTGGAAACTTTATTATTTATGTAGTAATTTGGAATATATAGCTTTAGTAATTTTATAGGGTTTATGCTGACCATGAAACGTGTCCCAAATCTGCTGCCTTCTGAGGCACTTTGTCAGTTAGAATGCTGCCGGATGAGAGAGCTGTCTTTGTGGGCAATGACTGACTAGGCAGCTGCCTTCCGAACGGAACACACCCTACGTGTGCCTCCTTTTTGATGAGTTACTCCTTTTCAGACAGGTTAAATGCAGAGGTCACATTCCTCTGTGTACACTTTCAGATCTTAATGTTATAACACATCTGAGATGTCATGCAGTGTTATATAATCTTAATGTTATAACGCATCTGAGATGCCATGCCGTGTTATATAATCTTAATGTTATAACGCATCTGAGATGTCATGCAGTGTTATATAATCTTAATGTTATAACGCATCTGAGATGTCATGCAGTGTTATATAATCTTAATGTTATAACGCATCTGAGATGTCATGCAGTGTTATATAATCTTAATGTTATAACGCATCTGAGATGTCATGCAGTGTTATATAATCTTAATGTTATAACGCATCTGAGATG
>JAOVVF010000044.1:15508815-15535046 GCA_028565595.1 Duopalatinus emarginatus
CATGCAGTGTTATATAATCTTAATGTTATAACACATCTGAGATGCCATGCAGTGTTATATAATCTTAATGTTATAACACATCTGAGATGTCATGCAACTTTTTTTTTTTTTTGGTACTTCAGTGTATATTCAATGGAATATGTATTTAGTAAATAATAATATTTAGAATATTAATAAGTAGAATAATATTTACAAACAATAAAAAATATATATTTTGGAATTCAGTAGATTTGTTTTTATTTAAGATACTGTTAGAGATGATAAACCTTCTGGGAAAACAATCATGGGTTAATCAAAATCATTTAAAATTGAAATAGATTAATAGTAATAGCAATAAAAGTGTGTGTATGTCTATAGTACTTGTAGCCTGCTTTGTGTAATTCGCTTTTAAATACACATTAATTAAATGATCAAAGGTCGTATATAGGTTCCTCATTTTTTTACTTTCGTAATTAATCACGTTTTTCTTCGACAGCATAGCGCATGTAAGTAGGAACCTTTTTTCTTATCTGTGTGTTTCGTAGGGGACCAAAATAAGGTAAGGACCGATGGTCACAAGGTCCTGTAGCATCCGCTAATGAAAACATTATGTTAATTTCTGCAACAGTTTAGGCAAGTTTTTTTATAATATAATGAGATTCTGATATTAGTAGTTGTGTATGTTGTGGGTTTGTGGTGTTTAATGTTTTCTCTCTGTGATAATTAGTGCAAGTTAGCATCAATAGCGTTAGCAAGCTAACTGCGTGTTAGCAAGCTAATACCTTTTATAGTAGTATTGTATCAATTAGATAATTAAATATCCACAAAAACGTTACATGACGATAAAGTGAGCTTTTTAATTAATGATTATTCCCGGGTTGGTTTGTTGAGTTTAATATCTAAGCTAAAATTAGCTGAGGTGCTTAGCTTGTGTTATTTATGTTCTTTTGTGTGGGATTTTTTTTAACTGAAGCTTGATGTCCCTCAGGCTGAGTGATGAGTAAAGAGTTACAGATGAGGGCTGCAATTAACCAGAAGCTGATTGAGATGGGGGAGAGGGAGCGGTAAGGGGTTTGTTTATTATAAAATACGCAGCTAACGTGTCTTTGCTATGAACCATAAACATTTCTCAGACATGAAGACGTTCTCTTTGTGCTATCTGCATGACAGGTTAAAGGAGCTGCTCAGAGCTAAGCTCATTGAGTGTGGATGGAGAGATCAATTAAAAGCACATTGTAAAGGTAAGAAGAGCTAGACAGACTCATGAGATGATGACTATTATCTGCTGGGAAATCAACTCAGTTTTATCATAACCACTACTAAGGGCCATGAGCCATGTTAATCACAGTCATCGTGTTTGTCCTGGTTTTATTATCACTGTGAAGTTCTAGCTCTGATACTGTCAAGTATATCAGTACTGTCTTACCAGAAAAGTCCAACACTTCAGACAGTGTGTTGTTACCAGTGTACCCAAACATGATGTCTTCCACCAGAGAAAGTAACGAGACCTGGAGTTATCTGATGAATAGTTCAAATTGACTAGCCAGTAAAGTTTGCTTCATTATGCAGCCTGGACGTGGCCCAGCACTACTTTTAAAGAATAGAAACTTATTTCTGATTTCTCATGCCTCCATCAAACCTGATTTCAGAAGTCATCAAGGAAAAGGGGATTGAGAATGTTACTGTAGAAGACCTGGTGGCTGGAGTCACTCCTAAAGGAAGAGGTAGGCTTCCTTTACATTTTCTCTAAATGTGTAATTTATGAAGAACACAGATGCCTAAGAAGGTAAGAAATGACCTCAATTTTAACAAGTAGTGTTGTCTGTTTTTCAGCGCTGGTGCCTGACAGTGTAAAGAAGGAACTTCTGCAGAGAATAAGGGCCTTTTTGGCCCAACATTCTACATGATGCACAGGGTACTGGACTCTATGCCAACTGAAATGCCACATTAGCTGTAAAATTGATTTTTATTTTTTTCATTCATTTCTCTCTTTTTTTTTTTTTTTTTTTTTTTTATTGTTTGTTTACTGCCTTGGTAATGATGAGGAAATAAAAAGCAAGTCTGGTGAATGATTTTGTTGTCACAACAATAAAATGTATTCATGTTTGTATATGAATGATGATGTCTGCTTTGTTGCATGGAGTGCCACAAAAAAGTTAACAGATGAAACCTAAAATGTAAGAATAATAATATAATACAGGGTTAAGATGTGGTAATTGCCTGTGAAAGCATTAAATTGCTAATATCCATTCAGTTCTTGTAATATTTAATATCTTACACATACAAACAGTGGATTCAGGTATTTCCTTTAGATCTCTCTACTTTTTACATGCTTTGTGTTTAGTACACATTGTCCATAAAAATGAAAAATAAAAATATTTTAGAGAGCTTTGGAAATTAATTAAAAAACAAAAACTGAAATCTCATTCACAAGACACACTTTACTGTGGCACTTCAAATTGTGTTTAGGTGTGACCTGTTTGCTTTAATTAATCTCAGCTAGATTCCTACTGGAGTTCACCTGTTGATGTTTGAATTTGATGGTACATAGATTGGAAAGGCACATGCCAGGGTCGATAAAAGCCTGTTTTAGAGTGTTTTGTCAAGGCAAAAGGCTGGGCTTAGACTGTTACTGGTGTCTTTCACAATAGTCATCACAACCGAGTAGTTGATGATGATGATGATGATGATGCTGTAAGTTTTTGCCATGATTAAGCTGTAACACTGGTAACATTACAGGTATGACAAGTATAAAACAAGTAGTGCATGATCCAATCATTTTAATTCTGGTGTTCTGTACTTTACTAGGCATAGACTTTGCTGTGCTGATCAGATGAGCTACTCACCTGGTTGCTGAAGTGCCTCTGCTGTTTCTCTGCAACATTTTTCTTTTTTAACCCATTGTGTTATTTCTTCAAAAGACACAAGCAGCGTCCCTCTCTTTTTGCCACATTTTCTTTTGTTTATCAAGTTGTTGTAGGAAATGCCAAACTAGACAGGAAAATTCTGATATGCTTGACTTTTCATCAGGGTCTAATGGGGCATCCCAGATCTTAGATCTTGTTACAGTACAGGGTGTAAAGACACCCATTTGTTGTTCCTGATGTCATATAGCTTGATGTTCGTTAATGGCCTTAGCCAGGAAGTCCAAGGAAATGCTTTACAGATAAGGCATAGGCATAGAACAGGGTTAGGATATAAAATGTTTTTTTCTTGAGGGTTTTGAGTGTTCCCAGGGCCCCAGTAGCCTCTGTAATTTTGAAATGGAAGAAGCTTGTCACAAATTTAAACCTTCCTAAAATTGGTTGTCTGGCCAAATTGGGCATCTGGGGGGAAAAAAAGGTCCTTGGTCAGAGTGGTAAGAATGGACCCAACAGTTACTCCAAAAGAGCTCCTAAATGTCCTGTGCAAAGATATAGGATGGACAACCATCACTGCAGCTCTATAAATCAGGCCTTCATAAAGATGTACTGACCGGTTGCTCAGAGGTTTCAAAAATATAGAAAAATTCTCTTCAAACTGTACAGAAAGCACTATGTCTGGGGGAAAACGAGCATTTCACATCATCTGGCTAATGTTGTCCCTAGGGTAAAACATGCTAGTGCTAGCATCATGCTATGAGTATGCTTCTCAGCAGCAGAGACAGGGAGCTTGGTAACAATTGAGTATGAATTCAGCCAAAGACACATTTACGGCATTTGGCAGACGCTCTTATCCAGAGCAACTTACAAGGTTATTAGTATTACAGGTAGGCCAACGTAGTGTTAGGAGTCTTGCCCAAGGACCCTTATTGGCGTAGCACAGACTAACTGCCCAGATCAGGAATCGAACCCAGGTCTCTTACATGGGAGCCCAGTGATGTTACCACTGTACCACACCAAACACAGCAACAACACTGAAGTTCAGACTTTTGGGGAAGTGTCTGATTGACTTTAATTGGCCCAGATTTAAACCTCTTCAAACATCTGTGAGGAGACCTGAAGACTTGCCATCCAGTCTGATGGAGCTTAAGAGGCTCTTCCATGAATAATAAGATAAATCCAGGTGTGAACCATTTAGAGGCGTATTAATAAGGACATGTTTTTACTTGATCATTATAGATGATTAAGCATAGACTGATGGGTAAAATGGCGATTATATCCATTAAAAATCAGTGTGAATCTTTGAAGTGGTTCTACTGGTAAAGTCTACAGTCACATATAAGATGTGAAGCTATTCCTTGTAGTCAAATAAAAGCTATTTGCGTCTATGCTGCTTGTGCATGTGCTTAGTTGAATGTGTGTATCGGTCTCTAGACATAATTTTTGTAAACTCAGGGCTCATATATGCCATTATTTTCACTTATTTATTATACTTTTGCATATATTACATTTAACACTGGCTCATCCATGAACAAAATCGTGCAGCCTTTTTTTGTAACTCTGTCATGAATACAACTGAAGACAGTATAAATTTAAGATCAGGTTAAACTAAGCGTGCTGAAATATATCCGCTGTCTAAAACACTAGAAATAGTTCTCAGTTTGTATCCAGCTTTCCATTAATTCACTTTGAATTACAGCAACTAACTTTACAGGATGTGCAACCAGGGTTTTCAGCTTATAGTTTATGGGGTCTCTTTCTCTTATCCCCTCTGTCAGAGAGGAGGAAAATTTGGCATGGAATGTGCTCAGGTCTGAGAAGTTTTTAATGTATATTTATACCCTGTTGCAACTCATGGGAACTCTTTTCCACCAGCTAATGAGACTCTAGAGCAAGGTTCGCGCTGTTATTTCTGGCATGTACCAGCTGGTCACATAGACACCTTTCTCGCTCTCTCCCCCTTACAAACTCCCTCTCAGTAGCTCAGTGCAAATAACAAATAAGAGGAAATACATCATGCCTTTTAATTTAAGAGCCAAGCAGAGGTCTGCCAAAGTTAACACAAGGTAATGTTAGGTAATGATCAGCAAATGTGTATTAAGTTTCATTGAGCATGAAGTCACATTCCTCTTGTTTAGCCCCAGCATGGCAGCCAGGATCCTAACTCTGCAGCAGTGACAGAGAGGATGCTGTTTATGAGAACATGTAGAACTAAAACAAATCAATTTGGATGGTTTGTGTAATCCTGTATCAGACTTCTACACCTAAAGGCCAGACTGTGTAGGCCAGCACCATGTGACCCATTCTATCCTCTAATTACTAAAAGCCCTCAGTCCCACCATAAAGGAGTCAGACTTTCCACTGCTTTATGGATGCTAAGTGCTACAGTCAATATAATCTGCTCAGGTGCCGTGTGTGCCATCATCACTCGATTGAAATCATCTTTAACTCAATCTCAAACTATAGCATAGCTAAAAAACTGGTAATGAACTAGTGCGGTCTGAACAACACAAGATCGAAATCTAAGCCTGGTGTGTTTATGTTATTGCTGATACTAAGGCACTCACTGTCTTGTTTTTTGACCTGCCTTAATTTGCACTTTCTCCCTTTGAAGTGTGGTACACATTTATATTTCCTGACTGTGAGGCCTGAGCCGCAGACACTCCCAGCATTTGCCCACTGATGCTGCAATCGGATAGCACATGTTTCCATGTGGGCCTTGCTTAGGCCCTCCTCAGATGATAAAAAACACAAGCGGAGAGGATTTGTGCGGCGAACAGGGCTGCCGAGAGGCCCCCGAGCGGCCCAGACACCGCCGCAGGGGCTTCTGGCACACCCTGGCAGCAGAATGGTTTCAGTTAAGAATTTCAGTAATCACTTTTAGGAGTGTAATATATAGCTGACCTTTGGCAGCGACACACGACCCCCTGCTCCCCCGGCGATTTGATCAAAGGAAGCGGTGGTGGCTGTGCAAACAGCGCTATCAGTGAACTCCAATGGATTTACTGCCTGCTTCTTCTCTCTTGTCTCTGTGGAGTCGTGTGCTGATACTGGCAGAAAGGAAGGTTTCGTCTTACAGGATTTCACCCTCCCCACAATGAATTTACAGCCCTGATCACAGCCAGCCCTGTCTTCGGCTTGTGCAGTCCACATCTCATCAGCAGAATATAGGCAGCAGTTTTCTTACAGCATCTCAGAAACAAGCGGCCACTACATGGCCCACAAACTTCAGTCGGACGCAAATTGTACTGTCCATCTCAAAGGATGGGAATGTCAACATGAAAAAGTGAGGGGCAGAGTTGAAGTTTATGCTTTAGCACAGGGGGAGATGCTACAGAGGGCAATGGGAAAAAAGCAGAATATAGTTAATCATGTCTAAAGGGCGCAGCAGCAGGAGGGAGAGAGAGTGCGTGACCTGTGTATCACAGCAACTGCTGCGTCCAAAAGATGGTATGGAACCAGGTGTTATGCAAGCCGTTCACACCGAAATGAAGCGCACACACCAGTAGATTATTATGACAACCTGTGTCAATTAGTCAGTCATGTCTGCACTAATATATTCCAACTGTCTTTTAAGGACACAGGGAGGAAAGATTCCAGTGCATGTGGTAAATTGCATCTTGCACATTGTATCAATTCACTGTTGGAGATTTATTGCATCCATTTCACACAAGGCTCTTAGTTGTGGACAGATGACACAATAAAAAGACATACAGTATCATCTTACTCTGATTTAATATGGCCATAAATCATACATGACCTGCTGTTTCATCAAACTACCTCATTTTTAAGCCCCTATCAAACCCATCCGTCTTTTTCTAATGTGTACATCTGGAAACATCTCATAGTACTACAATAACACAATACGACAGTGCTTTATATTGCAGTGGGACAGAGTATTTATGTACATCATTTAAAATCACTTATAGACTTGTGCTATGTATGTACTGTTTATGCACATCCCCATGATGATTTTACAATGAATGAAGTATATGAATAATACAAAGTTATGAAAAAAGAACAGGATTAAAGCAGGAGCAAAAGTATTAATACAGTGTATGTGACCCACACTGTTGGTTCACAGCTTATAATAAAAATAGTGTTTTATTGATCGTCAAAGCACCAACAGTTTAAAATATCAGTACAACAAAACAAGAGTAGGTAAATCTATCACATGGACACAAGAAAGAAATGAAAAACCTGATTGATTGTTGTGCCATTCGGTTCAGTTCAGTCTGTTCTGTCTGATCTATCCCACTGCAGTACATTCATCAGCTATTGCAAACATCAACCACCTGGTGGCATAATAATACCAAATTGTGACACTGATTCCTGGAACACATTCCACCATCAACAGTTTA
Organism: Duopalatinus emarginatus; assembly: GCA_028565595.1. Classification (NCBI taxonomy): domain Eukaryota; kingdom Metazoa; phylum Chordata; class Actinopteri; order Siluriformes; family Pimelodidae; genus Duopalatinus; species Duopalatinus emarginatus. The sequence goes on from JAOVVF010000044.1 coordinate 15,516,017, forward strand.
TAAAGTGCTGAAATCCAGAGCTTGCATCCTGATTATTATTTTCATTTTTTTTATTAATTAATGTATTTATTTATTTATTTATTTTGTTTATTTTCCGGGGGGTGGGGGTCTGAATGATTGAGTTGTTCTTAACCTCAGCATCTGAGCATTATAGACTGTAGACTAAACAGTAAAAGCATATTAACACTGTAATATTACAATAGAGTAGCTAATTAAAAAAAAAAAAAAAAGAAAGAAAAAAACACCTGCACTGCATTTATAGGATGCCATGGCTAGGAGTGTTTATTTGACTCATTTGATTACAATGTGTGCTGTGTCATTAAAAGTCCACAGGATGTCCTGTGTTTTTATGAGCGTCTTAGTCAAACGAGGAGGGGAGACAAGAGAACTGCTTCCTCATTCTGCCACGAGAGTGTAACCACCTCAAATTATGACCATCCTGAAAAACAGCAGGAAAAAAGAAACACAGGAAAAGATGCATTTTTCTTTCTCTCTTTCCCATCAGAAACACGGCCTAGACACTATCAGCTCCTTACGGGTAGCTCATGAAGGTGTAAGTGTTTTACAGCGTGAAATCATTAGTGCTCTTTGATGAGCCTGATAGCGGCTCGCGATTGACGTCATTACCGTAAAACAGCAGGAACACGACTGTACAGGTATGTGTCTAGAGTACAGTCAAAGTGATTCACCTTGTTCTTAAGTGAACTCTCTAGGCCTAATTAATGCACTTCACTTCACAGCTGTGAAGGAATAGCATCATCGGCCAATGAAAATAAAAGAATATGATATATTACATGCAACACACGAAATAGCAGATCTGGAGTTTGTGTAAGTCCAATTCAAATCAGTTGTGCTGACCTGGCCGCAAGCTGCTTCATTAGCCTTTTCCTTCCTCTACTCCCACCCTGACATCTGGCTGCCAAAAGGTAAGTTAGAAGTGAAAACACCTTGAATGTTACCCCAGAGACAGCTTTCTCCTGAAGGCCAGGTAAATGGAGTGTGTTCTCAGGCTGACTCAGGCCTCCACACTCGACTGGTTAACAGAGAGATCAGCTGAGACTCATGTGGCCGGCCTGGCTGTGCTCTCCACGACCCTGCAGGGCTGAGCCTCCAGCTAACCCTGACCCAGAGCACATTCCTGCTTTATTCCCAAAGCCTCAGCCATGCTGATCATGTCTACACACAGTGCTGTTACCATCAATGCACTCTCTCTCTCTCTCTCTCTCACACACACACACACACACACACACACACACACACACACACACAGTCTCTCTCTCTTTACCTTTACCTATTGCTCCCTGTTAACTACCCAATTCTCACTTATCTGATTCATTCAACAAGTTCTAACCAATCAACAATATATCATCATATATTTTGCATACGTATTGTACACTGCCTGCTACATCCACTGTACACAAACCCATAGGAGCATATGCACACAATTTCACCTGATTCTCTTGTGTACATACACCACACATCCACACACACACACACACACACATACAAACTCAGCACACACCCTTTTCCTCCAGACTACCATCAGAGTGAGCCAAGCACAGCTGTCAAAACCTCTGCACTTCCAGCACGACTGAGTCGAGACAGGCGGGGTGAGAAGAACAGAGAAAGAGCCCAGCACCATGCGCGTACACACACATACACACACATGCACACACACTTACATACACTCATATATAGAATACTGTATCATGGACGAGATGAAATGACTCCCTGGGACTTTAGCTTAGGATCCACCTCAAAAGGGCCCCTCTCCTCATGCAGTCATGCTCAACAGCAGAGTGTACACACACACATACAGCTCAGGGCTCCAACTCCACCCTTCTCCTAACACATATGCTGTTGGGTCATGTATGCGCATATGTACTCCAGTTCAGGTCAGCAGGATCATGCTTAGAGGCCCTTTGTGTACAATTTCTGTTTTCATTGTGGAGATTTATATAATAACATACTTACATCCACTTGAAATGAAATTCAAGTGTGTGTGTGTGTGTGTGTGTGTGTGTGTGTGTGTGTTTGTGTGTAAGAAACCTTGCACACTGATCTAGCCTATGTGTATAGCATGCATTATTGTTACTTATCATTCCCTGCTAATGGTGTTTTGCTAATAGCTGTGTTTTGTATTTATTTGATTTTATCCATGCTCTTGTGCAACATATTGATAACATTTGAACCTTGCTACCACTTCCAGTTAGTCACAGGGGATCTATGCTAGACATTTCCTGCTAATGCATGCATATTACATAGCAGTGACGCCCTTTTATTATTGCATATTGTAAACCCTTCAAAACAATTATCACTAATGTCTTCAGGTCTGTGGCCAAAGTTTTATTCAGACTCTGGCCATGTTAGGAATCTTGCGAAAGCCGGTTGGATTTTCTAACTTGAAAATGTAACAAGTCTTTATTCCTTTTCTCCTTTGTTGTCTAACAACTCACCACAAACATGCATCTTTAATCCCACTCCACCCTGTTGTCTTAAACGAGGCACGAGGAATGCGTTAGACCCTTCAGATTTGCCACTGTGCAGCTGGGTGACGTCGAGCCAGGAATTACAGCACTACCTGACTGGTCCTTGTTATAGCCACAAGAACATAAGCTCAAAAAGCTCTAGCATACATAATGGTATAATCACCTCAAATCAGAATTTAGGCATGCAAAATTCTTCTTCAAAAAAAATTTAAGGATCTACAAAAAGGCAGTTCCAAAAAACACTGGCATTTTATTTAGGAATTTGGTTTGCAATTCTCACTTGACTGTATTGGATGACACCTACCTAAAGAAAACATGTTTTTCTCATGTTAGTGCTAGTGCAAGGAAATGGTGTGGTTTCACAATTTCAAGATTGTTATGGAGATCTTTAGTTCTCCCACCACATTAAGTGGTTATGGTGCGCACACAGGCCCTCTGAGACCATAGAAACATACACAGTGGTTTAACATTGGGAACATGCCAAGACAAATGGCTGCTTCAGGTGAAAACAAACCTTGGCCAGAACTGCTTTTTGTATTCCAGTTACTTTCTAGAACAGTCTCACTCAAGTGCAGCCTTAAGTGCTCGAACACGTTCAGGTCTTGTGAAGTCACCAAAATGAGGAAATAATTTTAAAATACTGCTCTGTAAATAAAGCCGGTTCATAGGTGTTTCAGAATTCAAGGAGAACTGCCTCTCTAAAGCCATTAGTACCCATGCTCCATGCTCTATTTGTGACATTAAGTGATGTAAACGGAGGAAAACTGACTGAGGATTTGTCAACCATAAAGCAGAACTTAACAAGAAGGAAAAAAGTACACAAATGGAATTTTTCACATTTTCTGTCCACCCCCAAATTTAAGGCCATCCTGACTGGTGTTCACCTATAACTGACCATAGTTGGCGTAATACCATATAAATACTAGCTATACCCTGAATAGCTATAAATCCTGAGGAAAGAACTTTACCTCTGCTATTTCACAGGGTCATTTCCCTGTATGCAGTTTCATATTCAAATATTCACTTTTTATGAGCAACCAAAAGCTCGTTACAGTCTTCTATAGGGAATGTATGTTAGATATATCCCAATATCATAGCAGCACTGGTTCCACTTAGTGGTGGTTACACTGGTACCTTATAGCAAAATCTCAAATTCTAATTACAAACATAAATCTACACAACGAATGATCTGGCAATTGCACAGGCACTTCTTATTAATAATTTATACAAGCTTTCATATCAAACATTGAGTGAACCAGCTGTAAATTCTTAATAAACATTTACTATTATGGACTAAGGGGCTGTCCAAGCTACACTGTCGACACTACGTCTTAGTGTAATCCAGACATTTTCTGCCGGTTCGTGATGATATCAGCTTCTTGACTGATCTTATACTCGTCACCTGTGGCACACCTGAGGGGGTATAGGTGAAAGGGGTTAAATGGATTCAATTAAGAGAACAATTGGTTTAGTCACACAATTTAAAGCTCAGGCATACTGAATGCAAAAAGAGCCCGAAGGACCACAGCTAAGGATCTCAAGCATTCAGTCAATCTGGCGTGCCCGCCCCCCTGCGGACCAGCAGAGCTCCAACTGGGAGCTGTGGGGAGCTGGACTCTACCACTCCACTTCCCCCACCCCATGACCAACAACCTGTCTGACCTGTCAGCTTTCCTCACTTGGTGGGAGAGCTGGTTGGTCACACTGTGATTTCATGCCACAGAAATGGGCTCATACGTAATTTAAGCCTCCTCCAATGAGGCCAATAATCAGTCGAGCTATCAACAGCATCTCTTACAGTGACCTTATGTGAAACATCATATTAAATACTGCTCGATGAGGGTACAGTTTTTACTGGGTGCCAAATATCTTTAGCCTGTTAGAGTCAAAACACTACCACCTTCCCTTTACTTACTCTACCTAAACTCCACAGAGCACTGAAGCTGTAAATAGAGGATTTGAAACGGGCATGAACCATATCAAAGGAACAAGGTTAGAAAGCTAATCGGTACTTTACTCAGTTTGCACAAAATCCTCTGCTGAATGGTCTTTTAATCCTTTACTGTACATACACAGTCTGTTTCTAGATTAACAGACGAATTAAACATCAAATCTGCTTAAGTGAAAATCTTTGTCACATGAAAAAAAAAACAATTTGTGACCCAGCACAGTAACAGTAATGCTATGTAATGCTATGCCATGCTTCATTCGCAAAGGATTGTCCTAAGACTATCTGACGCATGACGTTTTCAAGTTTCGCAGGTGGAACTGATTATGGTTCAACTTGGTGAATTTTAACACAAGCAAGAGTGAGAAAGGTCTGATATACATACTTTCATTGCTCTCTTAAGAGTTACGCAGGCCTAAATAGCCCATTTATCCAGGTATGTGTGTCCAAGTTATTTCACAGTGAATAAACATGGACAAAGTGAGTGTTTTATGGCCGTCTCTGTGTTAGTTAACTGTAAATAGCTTGCAGCTATTAGGCTTTTGTCTGTAGGTTTGTATATATGCTCTCTCTTTTCGTAATGTTAAACATTAAATTATGGCGCTGGTGCTTGTTTTAATTGTTTTAGGTTCATAAGATAGCACACAGTAATATCAGCTGTATTAGTTACTAACTAATTAACTAACAGCATTTGTGTAAATCTGTTCATGTTTAAGATGTGACAACAAAAGGTCACAACATTTTTCTCACAATCTAACACACTATGATATGTTGTCCCTTGGGAGAATGACTCTTAAAGCATTCTCTCTCTTTGCCATGCATTCCCGTCTTCCTCTTATTAATTAATCCTTCCTTCTCTTTCCTTTCCACCTAGTTCTCATCAAGGTCTGCGTATAGAAAAATAAGCTGTATCCACTGGGATCTCCTCCGCATCAGACTAAAAATGTCAATTATCAAGCTTGACTTTTGCACCTGGCTTGCAGGAACATTTGCGCCATTTCCAAATGATCTGATTCACAAGGTTTCCTTTAGCTGTGCCTAATTGTTTCCAGTTGTAATTAAAATAGCTTTGGCCCTTTCTTTTCACGTAAAGAGAATAGGTTCTCTTCTCTCAGACAGCCCAGTGTAAATATGCTCCACCTGGCCACAGGAGCACCTTTAGAGGGAATCAAAGCATTCCTAAAAAGCAGGCAGTATGTTACATCCCCCATGTAAGGGATGTGCGTGCAGTGCTATGTTTGCAAGCCAGTTAGATGAGATTTTCCTCCGCTTCATGATTGACCACGATGGGCTTTTTTACACTCACCGCACGTGTTGTTCCTGTCCCACACCCGCACTGCATCATCAGGCTTTTCAACACCTCAGCTTTATTTGGCTCTGACTCAGACCTTTTCCTCCAGGGTGAATTAGACAATGTGATGGGGGAAAAAAAGAGATCTGCTTGTTTCTTAAGGAGACCATGCATAAGGAGACTATACTTCACTTGGACCTTGGAAAAATTATAAGTTTAAATTACGTTGGGTAATAATATGTGATTTATGCAAGAAATGAGTTTTGGGCTACTATTGCACCTTTTTTTCATTCACAAGTTTATAGTACAACAGCAGTGTGCATTAAATAAAAGCCATTTCATATTTACAGTAAAGTTTAGGCATTTAACATTTAGCCATTTAATATACTTTATCCATTTTCACGGACTCAATGATTAAAGAGATAACGTCTTAATATAAGATAACAATAATCTGACACTTGTATAATATAATCTACTGCTCCCCCTTTTTGCTACCTAATGACCATCAACTTTTTTTGTCTTATATGCAGTATAACCATTTAATTCTGAGGCACAAAGCAAGATAATGCCTATAGGGGGCAGTGTTCGCTCTCAGCAGTTCATTCACAGGTGAGCCCCTGGGTCACTGCAATGACCACAGACTTTCCACTGCACGCCACAGCAGTCCACACTTACTCTTGCTCAATTAGTTTTCCCTTTTCAGTCCTCTCCTGCTCTAACACCACCATAATAGCCACTACATAGGAGGGCACTGAAGTATTTAGAAACACTGAACTTCAACCAGGCCAAGAGGCATTTGAAAGACACTAATGTAAGGGGCTGAGCCCTAATATAAACAACATTTATCACATGAAAGTTCAGGCGGGCCCATTAGGCCGACTTGAAGAAAGGGCACTCCTGTCTGCACTAATGGCCCAGCTGCTTCATCTGGCTGTTCTGTGTACCTCGACTGATCCACGCTCCACAACCCAATTTGGACTTTTCAGTCACCTTATCATATACATCTACATCTACATTCCTGTGCTCTATCCCTCTCTTTTTTTGTTTGCTTTTTTAAGACACAGACAGAGAACTCTCTAATTCCGGAATATGATCTAATATGAATGTTTCTACAGTCTATGAGCAAAAAAAAAAAACTCTTAATATAGAAGCAATTTAAAGCATAAGCCATAAACCATTAGTTACCTTCTCACTGAAATATTAATATCATCTATATTGATATACATAGTATACATTGGCATTGAAAACTGTTCAAAAAGTATGTTTGTAATCACAGTTTTCTCGAAAGTTCTTAACACATCTGTCAAAATCTCATTGTAAATTTTTTGGATTTTCCATAGCAAAAAGTTTGATAGGGAAAACTCAATAAAATGAACTGCAACCACCAAGAGAATATCACTGACTACACACCCAACTAAGACATTATATACTGGTCATGCATGGATTTTCTTCCTCTACTATGCTGTTCAGTGCTGACATGAGCATAAAAAGACAAAGGTATATAGGCACATTTAACAGCTTTATTTTATTTATTCATTTGTTGTATACAGAGTATTTTAACCGAGTATGTTAAAGACCACTTACAACAGTGAAATGTTACAGCTATTTGCTGGTGAAGTGTGGATGGTTTCTGCAGGGCCATTTCACAATCCATCCTGTAGTAAATGAGGCCATTTAACACACACACACACACACACACACACACACACACACACACACACACACACACACACACACACACAAGAATCCCACTGTCCTGTGATCTTTTGGGGTAAAAGCAGTTTTTCTTGTGGGAACCAGCCAAATGTCCCAACAAGGTCAAAATGTTCAGATATTCTTATCCCAGTTGGTCCTGAGTAAGATATGAAAACATGCCCCTAAACACACAGGCACTGAAGTGTTATTAAGGGGACTGAACAGCCAGAGTTAATCATACATAATACAGGGAAACATGAGCTAATGAGGCTTTTGGCTGATCCTTTATTTTCTCTTCTTGCAAATGTTTTTAATGCATCTGCACATAGAGATGATAGAGATTTTTTGTATGTTGAAGGCATGATCACATTTCTCCCAATGTCTCATGGTTTTAATGGACATAAAGAATGAAAAAAAGCAAAATGGTGCTAAATGCCAGTGTTTAAGAATCTGAAATAGTCTAAAATCTGCTTTTCTATGCATTTATTCAATTTTTGTGTCTGTCAACTCACATTCCTTTGTTTCCTTCTTACCTATTGTTTTTGACTTACTTACTTGGCTTGAGAGGGCACAGTGGTCTAAAACCGCTTATGTGACAGATGTTTTACATGGACTTATAGACATAGTCTAGGATCTCTTTTTAAACCAGAGTTACAGTCTAGTGACCCTTTCTATTGCCAGCCACAGTGTAGAAAACAAGTTATCAAGTTTGAAATGTTTATTGCCTAGCTCTGTATTGTTTTTGTTTTTTTCAGAGTACACACTTACACAAAACCTCAAACACACTCTGCCAGTCCACCTCCTTCTTCCTACGCATGGAATCATGGCCCCACCACAAGCGCAGGAATGAAAGAGGATGCATGACTTCAAAAGCCATTACTGATCAGTCTAAATGCAGATTGTGCACGCAAGGTTCGCCCTCTCGTTTCAAACGCACACACACACATACACCCCGGAACTGTGTGGAGCTTTATGAATAAAAGACATCACATAGTGAACTGTCACAAACATGCACTCATTTCCGCTTCTAAATACTAAAACCTCCTTAATTGTAAAGATCGTAATTTATGAGGTACGGGCCAACTTTAAAATTCTGTAAAGATCTATATAGAACAAGAGGAAATCTTTTACAGTGTCTTTAAAAACCAGTTGGATTATATAATAAAGAATATATCTGTGATTTGACTTTAGTCTTAGAGTTTAGAGGACTGCAGGACCTTCACTAATACTAATAACCTATTCTGCCTCGGATGAGTCTGTTGAGAGTATTGGCCTGCTTCCAAAAAAGAAACAGACAAACGACAGCACTTTGTTTCAGATGAGTTATTAAATATGCTCAGCTGGTCTTCTGGGCCTTTGAAGTCCGTCAACAGATGCACAAAACATTTCTAACATTTTCGATTCTGCACCATTATTTATTGTCTATATAAAATATGGTCTTTTAAAATGGGCAATAAACCATCTTTTATGGCAGCATTATCCTAGCCCCTACTGCGAGAATGCTGCATTTACTGTTCAAATGAAGCCTGCTGGAGTTTGTGCTAGGCTTGCTCAATCAGAATAACATAGCAGGTTAAACTTACACTTGTGCTCCAAATACAGTTTGACCTGGTTTGGAGTGTAACACTACTAGAATCCAAGGAGGATTGAGTTTCCTCACATCACCTTGTGATAATCAGTGTTATATTACTGATGTCTCTTTGTCTTTCACCCCTTCGTCAGTCTGTGATGGCAAGATCATAGCTTAAACATTGTTTCATTATGTGGTGTAGGGACTTAGTTTAAGTTACATCTTGTCACAGAAATCCGTGGCTTGAAGCGGGGGGTTTATTATAAAAATTACTCCATATCTACTTATACTGTTTATATACTTTAATAAAACCTAGATAATACATACCTAAGTTGGCACTACATGGTTTTGGGTGAGTTTTACTGTTATCATTTCTGTAACATTGCTCAGAAGCACTGGAGACTTCATTCTACTATATACTCTATATGGCTAGAATAGCAATAAATATCTCCAGTCTTTCAGTCTTCATCTATTATATTCAATTTCTACAGCATTCATAAATTAAGTCATTTTGCAACAGGTTTGTGTGCATCATTAATCTATATTAGAGGCATTTTTATTAATACTAGCTATCAAAATTGGCATAATATGTAAGAATATATTTAAATATATTAATTATATTATATGATGAATATTATATATATATATATATATACATTAAACATCATGAAATTTTAGTCTCCTCTTAACATATTCCTAATTTCTTTATATTTAATAGACATTTTACATTGACAAATATGGACTAACATGCTCATTTAATAAGATTTCTGGTGTAAGTGTTATATCTAAAACAAAAAAAGAGGCATAAGAATTTCTAGCATTAGATATCGTAAAGGTAGTAGGTCAACATGTGCTGCAGCAGCTGGTCTATTTTATTCAATCAGAATCACAAACATCTTTTTCACTGTTTTCCTGGGCAACCTTTCAGTTATGAGATCTTTTCATTCCTTCATTTTTTCCAAAATAAAATTAAATCATGCCCTCGGAGGAAAAATCAATCTGTAAACCCAGGTGACAAGTGACCTCAAATGCATTCGACTCTAATAGGAGAAACTGGCAGCTTTAACGGGCTTACAATTCCTGTTATAGCAAAAGAACAGAGGGAGCCACACTGGGAGCAAACTGGCTCTATTAGATCTGCACTTACTGCACAGTGGCTGTGTTATACTGACCTAATCAAGCACTGGGTCATTCTGATCGACCCCCCAAGAGAGGCACAGAGAGAGAAAGAGAGGGAGTAATCCTCTCTGTAATCCTTTATCAGTCAGTAAACTCACTTGTACTACATGGCTTGTACACTTGTATTCTAGGCAATACACTCCATATAAACTTATCTACTTTTACACAGACCTTTCTGAGAGAATCTAGTAGATGCTAGTAAATAGAAATGAGCAGCTCACTTCAAGTGTAGGCTTCCTCTTTTCCTAATCTAGGCCTCCATGATGGCCCCCACTCACTCCAGCCTCCCCCCTCATAGTTGTGTGTAGATGGACCGCTCAGATAAGCTGAGCTGGAATTCCTGTCTGGGGGTTCTTGTAAGTGACCTGGGTGGCAAAAAACGAGACTCAGAAATCACTCAGCACAAAACTCAATAAGGCTCTCTGCACTGTCTTCTCTTTGCCCTTTTTTATTTTCTTGTTTTAAGTTTTTTTTTTTCTTCTTTTATTAACTCTGTAAATGTTAATATAAAAAGAAAAAAGTTTGTACCTTTAGCATTTGGGTGCTATTTTGTGAACCCTAAATATGAAACTATAAATGTGTTTTGATCTGAGGAGTCAAAAATTTTCATCCTTAATGCACAGATGAGATTAGTTTTAAAATCCTATTTCTTAGAAACATTACAAAGGGTTATGCACAGGTCACCTTTCTCAGTCATGTTTACTCACAATACAGCACAGTATTATTATGAAATAAAACCCCTTCTAAATGGACTCTGCATTCTCTCTCAGACATGCATACATATAGTACATGCACACACACACACACACACACACACACACACACACACACACACACACACACACACAGTACAAGCACATACAACTTGGCAAAGCATAATAATCTATTTAGACCCATGTTGCAAGCACTGTAGACTTTGGAATATGAAATGGCAAAAAAACCCTATATTGAGAAAATTAGGGTTATTTGACTTTATTTTGAGAAGAAAGAGAGAGCGTGAGAGACAAACAGACAGACAGACAGAGACAGACAGAGAGAGAGAGAGAGAGAGAGAGAGAGAGAGAGAGAGAGACAGAGAGACAGAGGGAGAAAAAGTGCATTGGTCTTTACAACTATGGGCCATTGTAGGCCAGAAGAAGCATGAAGGATAATATTTGGCATTTTTTCACTTTAAGGATATGTGGTCATTAATTAATGATGTACTCATATAGGCTTTCTTTCTTTATGTAGTTCAGCATAAATTAATTGTGAATGTTAAAAGCAAAGTATACTCATCACAGTAGACATCTGCAATCAGCAGGAACATCTACAGAAAAAAAAACACATTGACCTTATATTATTATTTATTACGCTACCTAACTGGATAAAGAAATGCATGTATGTAAGCATTCACATTCACACATCTATTTGCTATTTATTTATTATCTATTTATCAAGAGATCACTATTGGCATATTACATACTCTCCATCTCATGCACAACCTGAGATTTTCGTCATTACTAAGTGACATGAGTCATTCCAGGCCCCATGGCACTAACTCTGCAAAGCCCTGCTCTATGTTGTGAAGCAGATGACAGTTTTAATGAAGTGGTATGGGCTGCAGCTGTGTCCGCCAACCTATAATCAAGTGGCCTACAGGCCATTCTAACTCCTTTCCCCCCTCCAGGTCCTAGTTTCAGGCCATGCTGAAAGGACGGGCTGGCTGACATTCCAGGCCCCTGCCCTGTCTCAAGCACACAGGGGAGAAAGTGTGAAATCAGTGCAGGGTGCCCTGTGACCACCACTCAAATAAAAACTTCCATGATTATGCTCCCAATATCAAGCTTGTACACAACTCAGTCCACCCCACACAGGGGAACTATAAAGACATACAACTGCAGAGGGAAGGAAAAACGTTTACGTATACTATATTAATATGAACTCAATAAAAAAGCCTCCAGCATAAGAGCTTGTAATTGGTTTCCTGTGTTACCTGCATGACGGCAGTCGTGTGAAGGTAAGGTGAAGGTAATTTAATTCAGAATGTTTTAGGTAATGTTAACTTTACTGTTACGACCCTTGGAGATGTTTAGAGGTGATTTAGTGTCAGTAATGAGTGGTAACATACAGTGCAACAGGTTAGCTGAGGTAAATCACACAAACTGCTTAATTGCAGTAACACAAGGTTTACTGTTCTTTTATCATCCCCAACAGTGCTGTGCATATGAACATGTGAGATACGACCATAATGTGACAAATACAGTCAATATATACAAATTTACAAAGTTTGTAACAGAGGGAATGGACTTTAACAGTGTTAAAGAAAAGAAAGAAATATAAACTGTCTTTCCTATTCCCTAATCCCTGTTTTTGGCTTACTGCACACTTTACTATGCAAAATGAAAAAAAATTCTAGCTACTCTAGTCTTCTCTAACAAACATAAATACAAACAGGCGGTATTCGCTTCTTACTCAGGGAGGACAAATGAGAAATTGTCATCTTTAGGTCATTTGTGGTTGACCAAGCCTGGCCCACCCTTACTTGCAAAACACCACTATAGATATATATAAACAGAATTCTCAATATAATGATTGCTATCCACAAATCCCAATTTTGCAGCATTTTGTAATTGTGCAGTATGCAGTGAGTGTTCTGGGTTCAAAACCATTATGCGTTGCACAACCTCTTTTGTATATTAATGCACCTGTTGTGTTTTTTAAACCCCCTTTTAAATCCCCCTTCCTCAATTTGATCATTTGTCAGTTTCCTCCCACTAGCTAACTTTCCCATACAATACTGCTATCAAACTGACAGGGTAAAGGCTAACACATGCATCCTCCAAGACACATGGAAACCACCCACTGCCGCTCGTGCTATGTCACAGCTCAGCTGACCATACTTAGGGGAAATCATTAACTACTCTCGTAGTCCCACCAATTTCACTTTATTTGACACCAAGCAAAATCACAGTCTAACTCTGGAACCCCTACTGCTCAATTCTAATATAAAACTAGGCAGTCCTGCCTCAACCTTGAAAGTACAGTTTTTTCCAATTCTGCTTTAACTGGTAATGTATCAGTGATATGATGTAGCATCATTTAATTATTCAAAAATGTTTTTCATTAGATTCTTTAATGATACTTTACAGTATAAGTGCAACTCTTCTAAGTGATCATCATTATGTCTTGTTATGCCAAGTGTCCTGTACTTTCTCTTTCTCAGCAGACAAATCTACCACTTTAGCCCTGACTTAATAGACTGCTGAGAACAAGACTAAAATGGTGTGGGGAGAAAACATACTAAATGCTAATAACATAGTTTTATGCAATAATAGATGAACACATAGAAGCAGATGTGCATTTGTAATGGGTAAGTGGTACTGTATTTGTAGGCCTATGCTGTTTGTGGTAGCATGATTTCAGGGACTTTCAAAACACTGGCAAGGATATCTCCTAGGTAAAACTTTGCCTAGGCCCTCAGAGAGTAATTGTCTCTTCATCACACCACCACCTCTGGTTAAAATGAGGTTTGTGTTTCCTTGATGCTCTTGGTTTGTGGTCATTATACAACCACTGAGCGCAAAGCACCTCCCATTGTGTTGCCTGGTGTCTATTCACACAAATGTGGGGTCAGGTGCTTCTTTTAGGCCACATCTGAGAGATCTGGGGGTCTTTGCCTCGAGCCTGAGAGCAGGTGGTCTCTCCCCTGTGGTCATAGCCATGCTTTACAGTGTCCGCAAGTGATTGCTGTTTTTTGTTATGGCTGTGCCTCATCCTCTGCCTATGACCAGTTGTATTTGGCAGGAGAATTTGCGGAGGTAAAAGTGCATTTGATCATGGTGCAGGGAAAGATTTGGTCATAGGTCCAGAGTTTCTACTTCGACATTAATCTCTGGTTACTGTCTGTGAGTTTCACAATTTCTTGCTATATTTGTGTGGGTTTCCTCCAGGTTCTAAAAACATGCCAATAGGTAGCTTGTCTGTGCATAAATGTTTGTGTATGGTGGCCTGAAGTGGACTGGCCCTAGTCTGTTACCTGCTATTCTCACTGTATGCTCAGTGTTCCTAGGGGAGACTCTGGATCCACTGCAGCCCTTACAAGGATAAATCAGCTACTGAAAATGAATGAATGAACAGAGTTTCATGTAAATATACTGGTTTGTTTTAAAGTGTTATTAAAATGTTTTAGAATGGGCAACAAAGGCTATAATTGAAGAGTTATAGTGCTACTGGAGTTGCAGTGAGACTGAAAAAAATCTTTTAGTCTGTAAATGTTATTCTGATGTCATAAAGTTAAATTACCTCAACACTTCAAAGTGGGAAAATTGAAAATACAGTGCCAATATGACTTAAGTGGCAATGACATGGACATTTTCTCCCTAACTTACCCAACACCTGCAGGTGTCTCAAAGGAGGCCTTCCAAACAAATGCACTCGGTAAGGGGGAGGAACAGAAACCGTTACTGGTGTCTGGTGATTTCTTGTGGTTTTGTAATGTTTAGTAATGGTACTTCATGTTGATATAACAGTTTAAAGAGTGCTGATGGCTTACCAGATGAGTTTGACTGAATTTAAATGTTTTTTCTTAGCTTTTTAATGGATCCAGATTGCCCTCTAATTGTGGTCTTGTGATAATAGATTGTGGTTTAAAGGGAATTCATGCGACTTCTGTGATATCTGACGCCATCATTCCACAGCTTGTCACAAGTGCTGATATATGGCACTCACTGTTATTTAGACATAATTATATTCCATTAAGGTACAGCAATTCATTAGATTCTTGGAAACTATTAAACCATGGGGTTAACAGAAACCAGTAGACCAATTCCCATTAGGAGGTAAATGGATTTTTCTAGCTTTTTCAGAAGGGCTGTAAAGAAGTAAGAGACTTTTTGCGTAACGTTTGTGTTGTACATGGAAAAAGTCTGGTTGTCACACAGAAACCGAAGAACATTAAATATTACCCCCTTGTTAAACATAAACGTTTCTAAAAACCTTTAAATTTGCAGCATATATTCACTGACAAATGTCAGCAAATGTCAAATCATTTATGTAATTAAGCATACAATAAAATCCTATATTGTAGTATAGTTTGGGTTTGTGGTTTAGTAGCCATTACTTTTTATATGGGTCAAAATGACAGTCTGCATATAACATACTGTTGCATAATACTAATTATTTTGGCCACAGGCCAGAAAAGCACATAGTCCATTAGACCTGCAAAATTTTTCTAAGCATATGTGACCACTGTCTATAAGACTATGACAGTATTCTAGACAGCTAACTGCTCAGAAATAAGACATATCATAAATCAAAACAAAGCCATTTAATCAGCCAGTGGGTTAGAGGCAAGCCAGGAGGTGTGGAGGTCAGGCCCATGCAAAAACAAGTCAGCAAGTGCAGAAAATATGGAAAACAGCTAAACCTAGTACAAACAATAACAGTCATTTTTATTGCATGAGTGTAGTTCTGGTTCCAAGACCAACGTGCAATGCTTCACATCACAAGTCTCCAGATACTTATGTAGCGCTCTTAAACTGTTAGCGAGTGACAGAACCAGCTAAACTTCATTTGCTTCATTTAACACTGCTCATGTCTATTGTCCAGAAGCCTTGCAATGTCAATCTTATAAATATAATTCTGATGAGTTCATTTCATTACAAGAGCACTGTGTGGGCATAGGTCATGTTTTGGTGGTGTGCTGTTGCTGCAATGAAATCCCAACAAAATACATTTTTGGCATCGCAAATTGAAGTGTGAGCATGTGTGTGTGTGTGTGTGTGTGTGTGTGTGTGTGTGTGTGTGTGTGTGTGTGTGGCGGGTGCCATGTTTGGCAAGAGAACCAGTGTTTGATTATGAAGTCATCAGTTTAAGCAAACTCCAGATGGCCTGGTGCAGAGTAAAATAGTGCCATCTGCTTACATTCAAACGCTCCACTTCTCTCCTTCTTCCAATTTGGCAGTGCTGGAGCTAAAGTGTTCATTGCCCTAATGTCATTAGTGGAAGGTTTCAGAAGTCATAGCCAACTGACTTTCTCATTTCACTAGTACACAGGGAGCACATGTCTGTAAGTTCAGTCAGGGAAAAAAATTATTTGCACTTCCTTCTTGGTTGTAGAGCTTTCATCCACCTGACGATGGAATTTCCTCTATCTATCAGGGTGACAGTAAAATGGACTAAAACCGAGAGACATCACCCAGATTTGAAGCATTTACAAAATAAATGTCATACTCTAGCACTGCATGAATATTTACATACCACAAGCATTTCTCACTAGTCATGGAAGCTGTTTTGATTAATAGATGGGGAAATGACTCTTGTATGGCCAAAGGTAAGAGTCATTTGTATCAGCTCACTGAGAATGCCTTGAAGCCTAATGACTTTCATACAATAAGAGCAAGAAGGCATGTTAAAACAATTCAGTGGTGGCAAAGAGTAACACTTGAAAAATAGCACATATCCACTCTCACTAATGTACGGCTCAAACCCATTTGTAGAGCTACTTCATCTCACTTAAAGCATGTAAATGAAAAATCAGTTCAGCTGCATGCCTCCAAGAAGAAAAACAGCCATGATCCTCCTCAGCAGTGTTGTAATTACCAATGCAGCTGGCAATTCCCATTACGCCACCTTGCCCAGTCAGGAGAATGGCAAAGGCCTCTCTGCTACTATGCAGTGTGCACATGACACCTGTAATGTTGTAAAGAAAGGTTTTTATGGAAGCATGCTTTTTTCCTTGATCTGTTTTTTGTTCTTTTTTTTTTTTACTCAAGACACGTCACCCCTTGGGCCCCATGGAGGTTTTCATTCATCTTGCATTCATTTTCTGATTTTTGGCTCCAGCTGTGCATGTGGAGCGATGCCCATGTTGTTTCATGTTCAATAAAATTCACACCATCCTTCTAAACAGTGAGGTACCAGTGTGTAATTAAGGGGCGAGTCAGTGAGGAATCAGAGAGACAGCACGCCTGGTCAATTGCATGCTGTTCCCAAAGCCACTCTGAATGATGACTGAATGTGACCAGACCAAATTACCGCCTCCCTACTGCTCTCAGCCTCCCAGCCAAGATAAGCCATGTGACCTCATACTGGCCACACTGTAAACACAGCATTAACAACAGATAATGTAAAAGCCCAGCATAAAAAAATAATTTATGAGTATGTAAAATGTCAAAGATTTTTTTCCTCTACCCAACATTTTAGCACTTGTAATATAACAGTTCAACAGGTTCCAAAGAACATGCAGATTCTGCTTGTACACCCACTTATTCCAACCATGGCTGTGCTAAGAGCATTCCCACACATTCACAATTTGACAGGAGTGTTGATGTAGATGGAGGTGGATGTTTCAGAATTGCTGGCACATTTGACGTCTAATAGAAGAAAAATGTTCAGCAATATTAAACATATTCACTTGTCACTGTTAGTTACTACAAACAAAGAAACATAATAGTTTTTTTCTCACTCACCTTTTCTAGCTAATCAAACCAAAGTGTTTACTGTAATATGCACAGTCAGAAACAGGTTTCCCTATACTATGAGATTCTTACTTTGCTTAGCCATTTAAATGTTGACCTAAAGTATGAGAAAGTCGAGATAAAGACAAGAAAACAAGACTATGTGCAAGATTTAAATACAAGTTATGAGGTAGAGATAAGGAATAATAATAATAACAATAATAACAATAATCCAATAATACAATATACCCCTGATATGCAAGTAGCTATAACACAGGAGCTGTATCATGTAGGACACCCTCTAGAACAGCAAAGTTCAGCAACACTATGTGTCATCGATTCCACACGTGGACAGAAGACATCTGGAAGGAAGTTGAACTATGCTGTCATGGTATTTTTTTAGGTCCAGGATATTGGGTGCGAATGGACCTTTCCACCGCATCCCATAAATGCTCAACTGGGCTCATGTCCAGACTTTTCCTTGAATCAATTCTGGACATCTTGGGCCCGATGGCGTGGTGCATGATCCTCGCTGCTGGAATATCCAACATATGCCATGAGAATACACCTCATACCAGTATGGAACCACCACCAGCATGTGTCTTGTTCACAACTGGGGTTTATGGCTTTATGAGGTCCATGCAACACACACACCCTACCAGACTGATATAACTGGTACCATAACTGTTGCCAGTTCTCTAGAATACAGTCAGAAACCTCATGAGCCCAGGTGTGGTGCAGTGTCAGGTGTCATGGTGTTAACAGAAGCACTCTGGTGGGTTTTTTGCTTCCATATCACATGAAAGCTAAGGAATGCTGCACTGAATTGAATGTGTAGCATTGAATGTGTATATGATTTCTGTCACACAGACAATGGTCAAAAATCATTAGGTACCCTTGGGCAGCCACTACGCTGTCCACTGTGGGTAGTAATGCCTTATATGACGTTTTCCCAGTAAACACATGACACTGGGGATCGAGGAATGCCGTCACAACTTTAGAAATGGAATTTTCCTATCCATCTGACACCCACTGTCATGCCTAGTTCAAACTCCAGTAATTCACTTTGCCTTGCCATGGGCATGCTGGCCAGTGTTTAACCTCATTCATAAGATAACACCTCATGACTTCTACAGGTATGAGCATTCTCCAGCTGTTTCCTGAGGTAACAGCACTTCGTGATCAATTTACATGCTGCTATCGCATGTTCTTTGGCATGCCAGTGCACAAGTAGGGTAAGTAGTGTTATGGTGGTGACATTACTGGGCAAATTGTCTGTTCAGAGATGCCAGTGCAAAACGGCTGTCCAACCTAGACTTAATAGAGTTAACAAAAGTTAGAGTCCAGGTTCCAGAATGCACTGCAGCTATATGAAATAGATGTAGGTACAGAGCTATACATGTATATATGTATACATATATA
>JAOVVF010000044.1:15554834-15569800 GCA_028565595.1 Duopalatinus emarginatus
TCTCTCTCTCTCTCTCTCACTCACTCACTCACACACACACACACACACACACACACACACACACACACACACACACATAATCTGCTATCCACAGCATGGTGCCTGCTGCTTTTCCTTTGTAGTTGTGCACTCATTCAGAGGGACATCATTATACGAATATACAAGTGGATGTGTGTGTATGTTTGCTTATGTGTACACAGTGCTCTGTTACACCTCGAAAGTCACAAATAATGAGCAGATGAATTATAAACTACAGCTAGACCATACTCGCTGAAGCACTGTATAAGTGTCTAATATAATATCCAATATTTTTTGGCAAATAAATTTATAAGGACTACAGCTCAGAAATAGAATTCCTTTTTTTTAATTATATTAGAAATTTTCTATTATTCTAATTTCATGCACATATTTACATTCACTTTAGGACTTTGGGAATATTAACAATTTATCTAGTTTGTTTAAGAAATTGTATATATTTAGCATGTATTTGGGATATTTGGTAACTTCATAGTATATAAAATTCTAATGGTCAAAAATCCATGGTCATAAATCCATAACCCAGAATGATTGTTTCATATATTATTTGCATTTTATTTACATTTATTAAGTATTTTTGCATTTTTAACCAAGCATAATTGTTTACTTTATTATTTGATATGTAAGTCTTTATACTGTATTATGCTTTACAGTTTATTGTCTTAGTAAAGATGTAAAAAAGGAGGGTAGAACTTTTTAAAATAAAATTATGAAAGAGAGCAGTCTACTGCTGGTACCTATTACAATCTGGTAATTATTCTGGTATTATTTCTCTCAACAAGTCACATAAACAAGAATTTCTAAATCAAATCAATGTATTATATGTCATTGTTAATATTTTTCTCTTTTTTTCAAGCAGAACTAAAAATTTATTTTTTTTTATCTTCATACATCAGATAACACTAATGATGAAGCTTCTAATCCCAGAAATGTTAAACCCCAGTATTAGTGTAATAATTCATACCTTTAAACAACTAGTGCTGTGATTAAGTTACCTGGAAGTAATGTGGCTTTACTCATAATAGTGCAATATTTTATAAGCATTTTTCCCTTTTAATAAATGTCACATATCAAATGTAAGATCAGTCTGAAACACACACACACACACACACACACACACACACACACACACACACACAAACGTTTTTTAGTAATTATTACAAAGGGTGCCAATAATTTTAGAGTGTTTAATTACAACTGTAACTGAAACAAAACTTTCGGTTACTTAATGTCTTCATTTAACAAACTTCTAGACATTTATGTAAACCTTGATGGAAATTACAAATGATTTAGTAGGCTGTGATATATGATTATTTCCTCTTGTTATATCCACTGCATCCAAAAATCAGCAACTTTGAACTGTTAATAAAACACTGCTGGAGCAGGTATATGGGCTAAAACATGTGAGGTGATGTTGATTTTGTATGTACTATTATGACTGTCCATTCCAGAAAGACTTGTGAATTATAAAGAATTGTGTAGATTGTTTGAGAGTTGCATCTGTAATATTGATCTCTTTGGGACATGAATATACTTTATCTGTGCTGTGTGGAATGTACTTAAACTGAAAGACTGGTGGTTCATTTGCATACTAAAACCCCTTAAAGCCTCTGTTCAACATTACTGGCTTTACTTATATTACTTCTGGAACCCATGGGTCAACCTGATTAAAGGTCTTAATCAATTATGCATTTATAACACTGAAGCCTTATCCACCTCCTCCAATTCGACTTACTATCTAAGAAGCCCTAATATTAGCAATATGTACAAGAATGTACAGAATACTATTCATTCTTGATCAATGAGTTCTTAGTGAAAAAGATAATAAAACATGCCAATACATTTTAATGTGTAGCTTACTATACGCTCTCCATAACAGTTATAAGCATATATTGCATAAACAGAAGAGAATTAATTTATCCATTGTGTGGATTTCAGGGCTTTCAAGCTGAAATACTGCTGGTCCATTTGCACTGAAAGCCCATGTCTAAGCCAAATGACAGATTTTAATGCCCTTGTGCTAAATTAGTAATAAAACATGCATTTATAGCATTATAATTTATAATTTAACACTGATAACATTTATAATCTATACTATTTAATGTATAATGTATACTATTATTTATATCCCTTCTTTTTCTCAGTCTTCAATGTTTCATGCTTTTTTGAAAACAGGCTGTAAAATAAGGATAGTAAATGACAGTAACAATCTCGATCACACTACCCATAATGATAAATGAGTGTTGTTCTCTTTTTTCTTTCTTTTCACCATCCCCTCATGGGCTTTTTTTTATATATATAAAAATAAAGTGTAAAGATGAATGAGACTCCTGGTTGATGCTAAGCGGGATGTTTTTTTTAAGGTGCTTTTGGCATCAGTGACAATCATAGAGCTTATCTATGGTGTTGAATGTTTCACCCAAACAGATTCACTATTGTAATGTATAACCATATACAGAACTAAAACAGAAAGAGCCTGAGATAGGCAGGGGACATTTCTAATACTACATTACCTCACAGTCTTTCTGGAAAATGTGTAGAAGGCTCTCACACAATCTCTCAATCACTTCTGCTTTTTTTATTCTCCTCACTATAGCAGGCAGTGAGTACGCAGATTTCAGACAGAGATGACCTACGGAAAAGCTTTTGATAGTCTGTGTTGGCTTACACACTTTCAGAAACACACCACATCACCACCCACTAAACACAGAGAGACCATTTAATTTGAGCGTTCTTAAATGGCGAGCTGGGATCTGGAGCACAGTAATGAGGTATCGCTTCACCTTGACAGAGGGAGTGTGTTGTGTTTTGGGCTGAGCTGGATGACAGAACAGCGCGGCTGTTAGTCATGCCTCTCCCAGCCACCACTCCTCATCCACCGAGTGTATTCACAACCACTGCCAACCATTACACAGTTTCTTCCAAGCCTCAACAAGAGGGAAATGAATGAGGCAAATGGGCAGAATATAAGGCAGCACAAAAGGAAAGAAAGAAAGAAAGAAAGAAAGAAAGAAAGAAAGAAAGAAAGAAAGAAAGAAAGAAAGAAAGAAAGAAAGAAAAACTTCACATTAAATAATCATATGTGATGACATTTTTCATGCACAAATACCTAGCTGCAGTTGGAGCTTGTGTAAAAACAATACTGTTGTCACACTGTATGTTGAGTTTTAAGTCAAGTTATTTCAATGTACCAGGAAAACTGTTAATAGACGGCTAATACCTGGAAATACCTTGCAGAAATATTTTGTAGGCAATGAACACCATACTTCCTGCAATACAGTCCACAATTCTGTTATATACTGAGGTGTAGGATCTGGCATTCCAGATGTGTTCAATAATACTGGGATCTGGTGACCTAGGTAGCAATGGCAAAACCCCAAACTCAGATTTATGTTCCTCTAGCCATTATGTGGCATCTCCAGATGTGTGTGGTGGCACATTGTCCAGGTGGAAGAGGCCAATCCCATCAAAATGAATGCAGGACATGAATGGGTGTAACTCATCAAAAAGGAAGTACACATATCATTCAGCTGTCAGAGACATTTGTAGATGCGCCAGGGGCCCCATGTACATAATGTTAAAAATATAGAGTGTTACTCATACTGTATCTCAGCACCTGCTGCACTAAACACATAGGCACATATGTAGAAAAGTCACCTCATAATAAAAATTCCTCGTAACAGCCACCTAACAGCTAAGCATATTAAATAAAAATAAAGATGATAGCCAGAATTGAATATCAGTTATATGTGATGCAAGGACATAAAGCCATAGCTCAGACCTGACTTTTGCCAATGTCTTTTTTGTCAAAAGCACAAACAAAATATATGTAATAACAAATGTTGATAAAAAAATAATAATAATAAATCATAAACTTACTTGTTCCCTTTAGTCTAAGGTAGAAAGAAAGAAAGAAAGAAAGAAAGAAAGAAAGAAAGAAAGAAAGAAAGAAAGAAAGATGAGGAAAAAGGAGTGAGTGAGAGAGGTTTGTTAGTGTCCCCCTCTTGACCACTCACTCAATGAACTCATTCCTGACATTCCAGTAAAATGCAGCCACAAGCCTCACCATCAGGTCAATCTGACATGATTGACACTATTTGCTACCATTAGGCACTACTATGTAGTTGCCCTCTGACCTCTAGTGAATGTGTTGTTTGAAATGACTTTCAGCAATATGTTTTAATCTCCATGGGAAAATGCTCCTGAATCCAGAGCCAGTGTCTCAGATCAATCAGCAATTAGAGGTGATAAAGTGACGCTTCATTCACCAGGGTAATGACTCACCTCCTGCCCAAAAGTATACCATAAACAAAGTAAGATTTATTTAAGAGTTAAGAGTGTAAGAGTTATTTAATGTCAATATTTAGAGCACCAGAGTCCCATATATATATATATGTGTGTGTGTGTGTGTGTGTGTGTGTGTGTGTGTGTGTGTGTGTGTGTGTGTGTGTGTGTGCGTGTGTGCGTGTATGTAAACAGGAAGATTAAAACACAATGAGTATGTACTATTACTGAAAAGAGAATGTAATTTCAGAATTTCAGAGCCACATTACACTAACCAGTTGTATTTTTATCATTTAGTTTTATATTTCATACACCACACACAACAATTTGCCAAAGAGCAATAGGTAATACATTTATATACATTTAATGTTCTATAATGTCCTTGAAACAACTTGGTTCCTATTGTCATTTACATTACAAAAGGTTACCAGATTATCAATTACAAACAGTTTGAATCTTTCTCATTTCAGTCTGGTACTGGAGACACAATAAATTATTAAAACAAACATATTCATATAAATATGCCATTTGCCCTGCAGCAGGATATTTCAGTGCAATGCTGCTGTAGAAAATTAATCGACACCTTCTGACCAGTCAAAGCAGGGAAATCCGCAGCACTGTGGTATGGTTTTCAGTAAGGACTCAGTCAGGTACCATTTAAAACTACAGTTCTAAAGGTAATTCTCTGCCAACTTCAACTGTAACAATGTCGCTTCATTTCTATGAAATACTTTTGAATCACATGTTACTTATTTTTTTTCTGTCATGACTGTGTGATCTAAAAGTTTACCTGAATGACTATTAGTTTTTATTTTATTAGTGGACAAATAGGTAACAAGAGATCCGGTTGATTTACATAACACAAATGTTTTCATTTGATATATGTTGTTAAACTGGATGCACTTCACAATACTGTGACTTATAGTACCTTGATTATATAACTGTAGTAAAAATTTGTGCTGTTACAAAATGCTACAAAATGCTTCTTTCCTTTAGTTCTGATATGCAACAAATAGCAAGCTAGTGCACCATATGTTATAATGTCGCATGGCCGACTTTATGTTAGGGCCAATGGGGCCAGGCCCCACCAGATGTCACTGTGGAGCAGTGCACAACATAATCGATAATTCAGTATGACAAGTAATATACTTTTTTTTTTTCTTCTAATAATTATTACATATGCCATCGGTATCACCATCTGCTACATTACAAACATCTTCCTGTACCTGTTATGTAAAGGCCAGTACTTCTCCTAGCCGTGTTCACTTGGTAAGCATGGGGATGGCCCATCAGTGTTTGTGTAATCAAGTGAGCAGCTGAAAACAGCTGTGCACATGTACAACATGCTTTCAATAATAAACTGAGGGGTACAATCACGTTGGCCAATGAAAAATAATAGATTAATATAGACCAACATCAAGTAAACATCATGTATGGTGTTGTTTCACAGCTGGCCATAGTCATCAGAGTTTAGTTAGCCACTACTAAAAACAAAACCATATAATGAATCAAGCTGACAATTTAATAAAAGTTCAGTTGAAATTGAAATTATTCATGGATTATTGGACATGTTTGCCCAGATAAAAGGTTGTTGTGCATCTTTTCTTTTCAAGCAGTGAACATCACTGGTGAGTCTGTTTTGCATTACTACAAGCCGGGTTATTTTGGCTGTAGGTTAAGGCAATTTCAATGGGTTATTACAGTTGCAGACCACAATGATCATATACTGCTTGGCAGCTTTGGATTTGTAATGTGATATTGTATAGCAAGGTAATAAACCAGATGTGTCAAATCAAATGCCTTTGTTGGTCATGTCACTAATATACTGCCCTTCACTTCTGCTAATCTCTGCTTTATGTGTACATTCATGATTTAATTCATGAGGTGTGTTTGTGTTTATCTTCATTAAGCAAGAAGTTTTGTATCTAGTTTCAGTGACGAGTCAGATGCTGCCCATACAGAGTTTATTGTGCCCCACCAGGCATTCTGAGCCACAGTCGCCACTACTATGCTGTGTTACCTTGAACATTATATTCCAGTAAATTAGGTTTTCAAGTAACTACAACTTGAGATTGGGCACTACACTGGACCATTTACTTAGTGGGCTAGCTAATAAATTAATCATCCACCCCTAAAAGTCCAGACCACTTTCTGAATTCTCAAAAACATCTCATATATATCCCAATCTCCAATCACAGTCAGCCATTACAACATTTCAAGTGGCTTGATATTGACTTCTAGGCTTGTTAATCAATTAGACACGACATCATCGATTTCCTCTGTTGGTCAATCACAGGTGACTAGGCCCCAAAAGAGTTGCCCTTCCCAACTGTGTTTCTGATCTCCAGAGTTCCCAGTAGAAAACAAAGTACATGGTGTGTTGTTTGAATAACTGAGCATGAATGCTGTCGAATGCAGTTTCTTCTTTCAGAAACTGGTGTCCTGTGAATGAGATTTGAACATGCTTGTTGGTCTGGGGTCAGACTACATGAGCAGAAACACCTGAGTAAAATTACATTTGGTGTATGTTGAACTGTGGCAGCCCCACACTGTGCAGCAGGTGTGAAACAAAGGTTAACAACAGCTCACATGTTGGCCTGCATCCCCTCTTTCTGTTCGAAACAGAGGGAGGGATAGAAACGGGGTGGGTAGGAGGGTAGGTTGGGGAGAGGAGCATGTCAATGGCATGGACCACAGGGTCTGAGTCTGAATGTGATTGGAAGTGACTTCTTACAATAAGCAAGATTTGGACTCAGGCATAGCCATATATCTTTAAAATAAATAATGTTAATAGAAAGCCTTCCTCTCCCACATGTAATCAATTTGCTCTTGTCTGTCAGTGTGGCCTTGTTCCCCTTTTAGCCTCTAACACCCCCCCCCCCCCCAAACCCCCAAGTGTACAATGCCCTGGAAAGGCCAGAACAAAATGATTTGCAGTATGTTTCTTAAAGTCATAGCCATCATATTACTATTTTATATAGCACTACTATGTTGTTTTACAAGTCCCCCTTATCAGATGGTTGTGTGAGGAATATTTAGGCTTTTGTTTGACATGAGTGAAGGGAAAGTGAAGAACTAGACATGCAGAACTGATAGCAATTATTTGTGTCATGCACAACATGTTCCTTCTTTGAGGTAGTGGTGCATTTTTTCGGACAGCTTAAGTGAGGTAATTTAGAGCAGGGCTTTTGTATGCTGTGCTTGTACAGTAGCTTCATAATTGTTTAAACCTGTTTTCCCCCAGAGTGGGGAGTGGGGGGAGGTTATTAAAAGCCCTTTCCATACTGCAGGGAACATTCCCCCAGTCTGGGGAAAGTGTTAATAAGTGCTCTTAAAGTGATGGTACTGCATGTCCCTGGTTATGCAAGGCAACCAAAGGGCCTGACTTCATGCAGCCTGTTAACTCTTTCTACTGTAAACAGTGAGTGTGGCTCAGACTGGGAAGAGGTATAGAACCTGTGAAAAACACATAGCCATCTGCACAGTAGAACATCCATAGATTAAGCAGATTCATGTCTTGTGGTGATAGACAATATTCACTAGCAGCTTTGGGTCATAGAGGAGTTGAGAGTCCCGCGTGAGGGAGCACAGAGTGGGGCAGAGGCCAGTCATGCTGTTCTCCCATCTCCCATCACCGGTTTTCACTGCCAGATGTCTCTTTGGTTAGGCCTTGCATATGGAAGCACTCCACAAAGCAAACACAAGAAGCCCCAGCACCAGCAGGAACCATCCACTAAGAAATAACAAGAAGAGCTCACCCTAAACTGGCCTGATTCCCGCATCAAAACATACACATGCATGAGGAGAAAACGCTGGACACCCTTTGCCTCAATCTTGACATACACTCCATCACACCTGCCATGAGCACATGCACATACATCTATGCATCCAACACTTCCAGATGAAAAGTTTATCCCTTGATAAAATATGATATAACACACCAATCTCTCACAGTACTCCTTTGATCAGCAGATTTCCCTTTCCGTCTTGTGTGGGTCCCCCCTAAGATTTTTTCTTTTATATGATTGCATTGCAGAGAACCATGCTGATATGTTCCTGTGGGATGTAATGGAGAAATCTTATACCTGTGCTAACATGCCATTATATTACAGTGTTGATTTATTGTCCCCCAGTCCTACCACTGAGTTCCATAAGAAGAAGATGGGCTGATGACGATAGACAAGTGATTAAGAGCAGATCCTCTCTCCCACCTTGGGTCAAACAAGACAGAACCCAGATGACCCCTGGCAACCATTTGTACCTAAGGTCTCAGGGGGTGTTTGATATGGATGGAAAAAGACCACAGCAGTCAGACAAAGATTGTCATACAATAGGATGCAATATGTTTTGCTTAAAAACTGCACTGCATATGTGTCTACAGGGACTGGTGTTGTGAACATAGCCTGATGAGCATAGACATGTACATGATGGTATGTATGAAGATGGCCATCCCACCACCCTACAGAATCACAACATGGATTTCATATTCAGTCTCTGTGGTGCTGTAACATTAACAACAGCCACTGTGAGGTAATCCAGGCCACCCAGGCTTGATTGGGGTGTATGGTTAGGGGTGGAAGTTCCCAAGGATTGACTGTGTGCTGCAGTCCCTAACCAGTTCCACCTAAAGACTACAGCTCAGGAGAAAAGTCATTGAATCTGGAATTAGTCATGTGCAGTTGTATGTGTAAGAGTGTTTGGTGGTAGGTGGGCTCGGGTGGCCCAGTATTGTCTTCTATTGTATTGACCAAGCTCACAAACACAGAGTGGTCCAATGTAAGCCAAGTCCTTGGGTTTAATATAGAAAAGAGTGATAAACATACTTCATTTACAGGATTAGTGAGAATAAGAGAATAGTATCTGTCAATGTCATTCTGAAATCATAAAGTGTAGGGAAACAACCCTTGTGTTGCCAGTTTGAACCTCTTAATTCAAAGTACAAAAAAACTAGACAAGAGCTTAATGAACTTGCTAAATATAGAGATCTGTAAAGGACTTCTCACTGCCACCATCAAAGTTGACTGTCAGCAGTGCTAAAGGTGACAAAGCCAAATAACATCAGATCTGAGTGGTAATAATCATATGACTTCCTTTTGCTAATAGAAAAGCCCTGAAAATGTCTAATGGAATCATGTTCTTAATCAGTCCGAGGTTATAAAGCTTTCCGGCATTGAACAGCCATAAAATTGTGAAACATTCCTTGAAAAAGTGACACAAATAATGTGTCAAAATATATAAACTCCAATTATCAATCACGGGATGGTTAGAAATAATGGCAATAGGTGCAGAAAGTTGCACAGACAAAAACACACCACCAGACTATGTTTAGTGGGACGTGTAGGTTTTAGAGAGCATTCACTGGATTAACAAAAGATTATTACACAATAATTCATACAGAAAATGGTAGAATTTTCTCAGAAATGACAAACTATAAAATAAAAAACAAGTAGTACTTTTTATACTATGAAATTGGTTTCCAAAACACTAAGAGACAAGTACAAAAAGCTCTATGTATATATAAATAAGCAAATGATTAGGTTACTACATTAATAAACCACATTCATGGAGTAATGGTACAATAACCATAGTGCAGTGCAGCCACTTCACAGTCCCACATTACAGCAAATAACACAGCAACTTTTTTCCCACTTTGTCACTGTATTGTTTCACTCTTGTTGCATCTCCATCTTATTTCCTTCTGTCCAGCCTTCATCAGCCAGTGTACCATATCAGAAGTCAGATAACCTTTCCTCCTCCTGCATTGCCTCATCAGTGAAGAGTACAAGAAGGTATGGCCCATGCTTTTAATTCTTTCTCTTTGTCCATCAAGCTACAGGCCTTTAAGGCTCAGCCTTGCTTAAAAGGGTGGTATTGTTAGAGATCATTTTTACCCACACCTGCAGATACTACACACTACTGTCAGATCAGAGTCTTGCTCAAGTCAATTGGACAAACAATGCTTAACAGGGCTGATCGACAGGTTAACTTGGCAGGTGCTCAGTAAACATCCTAGCTCTTTCATTTTCCACTTTGGCTCTAAAAGGAACTGCATACTTTAAGCTAACGCCATTGTTGTGGTAGATGATGAAAACAGCCATGCAAGTGTTCTTATTCACACCTGTGTTTTTTCATACAGAATTGCATACAGTAGAAAGTAGCTTCAATAGGAAAGGTCCACACTAAAGACAGCTGGAAATAAAAGAGGACTCTGGCAATCACAGGATTGTGTGACACTTTTATTTTATGTATCCTGTTAGTCTTCTATGGAAATATATTCACCAAAGGTAATGCTGCCCCTAGGTGCTATGATTAGTATATATGCAATAATAAATTCCACCTGACCCCCAACTGACCTCCTAAAATATTGATTTGTCACCTAACTAAATAAGTAGGATATATTATATGGCAAACATATGGCTGAGACACGTGATTATCACACCCATATGTGGTTCTTCTAACTGTTGCCCTAACAATGAAGGTGCACAATTTTCTAGAATGTCTCTGTATGTAGTAGCATTCAGACCTGTTTCACCAAGTGAGCTCCATAAAAACATAGTTTGCCAAGGTTAAAGTAAAAGAACTAGGGTGTACAAGAGGGCTCAGGATGAGACAAAGACTAAGATGAAGTGGAACAGTGATTATGCCCCAGAGCATCTAGTATGACGTCAGTGCCTGACCTCACTAAAACCGTTGTAGATAAATGGGCACATATTCCAATGGACATGCTCCAAAATCCTTCCCAGAAGAAAGAAGGCTATTATAACAGCAAAAAGGAACTATATCTGAAATGAACTATATCTGATGTTAAAAAGAACATATCACTGTGATAGTAAGGTGTACATAAACGTTCGGCCATACAATATATAAATGTATTGTTTTAAAATTCCATAACTCATATAAGAAATGCATAAATGTAATACATTTTTGGCAACACCTGCCCAAAAGCTACTGCTTTAACATGTTGTATATGAATCACACCAAATGAATAGAGGGTGTGTGTGTGTGTGTGTGTGTGTGTGTGTGTGTGTGTGTGTGTCTGCAAGGGACCTGAAATCTCACTACATAAAGAGAATGGCGTGTAAAAGCTCCACTCTGACGGCATGTCATTTTGTTTTTCAGTCCACTGTACCCTCAAATTCACACCAGCCCACAATCAGGTGGGAGCAAAGATGAAAGGAATAAGACAGCAACAACTCAGAGAGAAAAGAAAAAGAAAAAAATGGAGACCTGAAAAATTGGCTACAGATAATTAAAGGGGAGAGTCCTGTCATGCCGGGGCATTACTGAATTACTGTGATATCCAAGAAATGCTTCAGCAGTCTATAATCTGTGCTTGCTAAAATGCAGCGTGATGGCAAAGGAGAGGATGGGGCAGAGGAGCTCACATTCATGTTCTTGTTGAACACAGGCCAAAATGGAAAAGTGAAGATTGTGCAACATTGTGTCGGCTTACATTGAATATGGATATGATAAGTGAATAAGTGGTTTTGGAATGTTACACAGTTAAACATGTTTCTGCACAGTCTTTTCTCTTGTTTAGCAGCAACAACCGTTCATATGGTTACATTTTATAAGAAAAGAAAAAAAAGAAGAAAGTAGAAATTTAAGTAAGTACCTGTAACACTGGGATTAAATAGGATTACACTACATATAGTTCCCTTTGAATTGTAATACTGAATATAGAAATGTTCCTATAAGAACATTAACCTGAACTGAGGTAGACAATCATCCTGGTTCTTATTCCTCATCCTGATCCGTATCCGCAAGTCAATCAAAACAAGTGAGATATAAAAATTAAAAAACGAGTTTTAACTGTAATTAATTAAATTAGGAGAAACTTACATATGCATTACTTATACCAGTTAAAACTTTGGCACCAGATGATGACATATTTAGTGGAGGGTTTACTTGTAGGTTGTACATGTAGCTGAATGTCACACTGAATACCTGATTCTCTCTGATTATAGCAGACTGAAGTTGGTGTATAAGACTTACTGTATAGTTGCTGTAGTATTTCTAGGTTAAATTGGTCAGGGCATGTCTGATTGCGTCACTATCACCTTTAGTTTATGTACATCTATTACAACTTACATTATATTCATGTAATTATTTAATGTGAGAAAGAAACCCCTCAAATATCTAATAACTTTACTAATGCCTCTGACCTCTCACTTTCTAACTAGTCATTTCTATGTCCCCAGGGTCCTGTGTTCCCCAAGATTTATGTGGCATGCAATATGAATGACAAAGGCCTCTATGTCCTATGTTCCCTACATATGTATTTTTCAGAATTCTAGGGTTAGGCTTAGGGTTTGGTTTAGGGTTAGAATCCTGCATTAGGGTTGGGGTTAGGTCCTTGGCCTAGGGTTAGGCTTAGGACACTGCGTAAGGGTTAAGACCCTGGGGCAGAGTTGACCCAGAGTTGAGGGGTAGGATCCTGGAAACTTAGGACCTTGGGACATACAACTCTGGCGATATAGGACCTTGCAAACATAGATATACTCCCCTATCTAACACTCCATGACCATTTGTCTCTTATTTAGTCTATTTTCACATTTCAGCTCCTGAAGTTTCACAGTATTTCAGCTGGCTAGTAACGACATCTTAAACTTTAATTAGCCTAGAATATTGCCATTGTGTATTTATTTCATCTCTTAGAATGTTTTCTGGACCTTCAAAACATTTTTCTGCAAGCAGCTTTCTAATCCACTTTGCATAGCCTATAGCAATGTTTGATTTCAGGGGCAATTTAAGGCCATAAAAATAATAATAATTCATTATATCTAAGCAGCAACCTGATGGCAAAGATGCACGGCTTTACAGGTTGCATCCTTCTTAATTGCTTCTTTGACATACTATAGCAGTTTGAAATATTTATTATTAATATTAAACCAACCCTGTGGTAAGTTAACTAAGTTAGTAACTAACTAACATAAGGCCAAAAGCGGGGTGAAAGTTTGTTTTACTGCTGGAGGGTATTTCCATTTATTTACCAACTTTTTTTTTACTTTTGGAGGTATGAGGTACAATAAACTCTCTGTATTAGCAGCTAAGAGGGATCAAGGTTATTTTTTGTCATATTTAAACTATAAGCAATACAGCTTCTATCAATTCATTTGTTCACTAAGAAATAAAAATAAAAACGCTTTGTGTTTCTAATTAAATTTAAAATGAGCATACAGACACATGTTACAAATGAGTCAGGAGAAATTTATCCAAATAAAAATAGCCGTTTACTTCAGTACAGTTTTTATAGGGGTTTGTTTTAATTTACTGGAACTTTTACTATAAATCTAAATATCATACTAAGTAATATGAATGGTAAATATAAAGTTAGACAAGTAAAAATCTGCACAACCACTAACTTGTTAAAGATGAAGAATAGCTGATTGTTCACATTTTTTATCATAAAATGTTATTGTAAAATTAAATCAACTTTTGTTTTTTACAAAACAGCCATACTGATCAAGCCAAAACTAAATGAAGTGATATGATAGATTTATTTAAATGAAATAAAAACAATCATCTCCAAAACAGTGCTGTACAATACTAACAATAATTTCCTTTTTCTATCTTTTTATTTGTATGTCTTGTATTTGTAATATTTCTGTTATGACTCTAAATGCATGTGTATTTTACAAAGTTATTTTTAAAAAGGAGCATGTGGGGTTCATTAGAGAGCAACTCTGCATCGAGGGCCTATGTGAGATTAAAACCTGAGTTGTGCCAGACATACTCTTTGAGAGGTTGATGACTATCAGGATCAGTCTTATAAAACAGCTTAATAAAAAAACATCAGTGGCTTTTAAGGGCATGAAACATATTGCTGCAGGTAATAAAAGGAGTGAATTAGAAGCTGTAAATCCTAAACATCCTAAATTACACTTTCAAATATTAATTACTTTGTCAGAAACCACCAATTAGTCTGGACGTCATGAATGATGCACTGAGAAACATTCCCACTAAACGACAGGATGAGTAACATATTGAACAGAATAGCAGCCTGCACAGGATTGAGGTTTGGGGTTTAATGGGAGGGGGGTTAAAAAGGGCAACCTTTGTGTTTTAAACCTTCGTTTGTATGATTCATGTGATCTACACCTCAATTAGCACACTCCCCAGTAGCCACATCCGCTGCCCATGACGCAAATTTGTCTGGAAGGCCACTCTGCTTTAAACTTGCTCAGGTTGGACCACCTCCACCACCACCCCCCAGCCTTCCCGAACCACTCACTTTCACAATGATCTCTAAAAACATATACAAATGTGACACAGAGACTTAGATATACTCCAGGGCTGCATTCTGGAGAGGGAAATCAGCACCAGTCACAGGATGTGACCAAAATCTCTCTCTCCTTTTTCTTGCAGATCAATCAAATGTCCCCCAATCCAAATTGTGTGTGTGTGTGTGTGTGTGTGTGTGTGTGTGTGTGTGTGTGTGTGTGTGTGTGCGTGTGTGTTGTCAGTTTGTGTGGCTCCTGATGAGGGAGGTGAGGCAGGCTGACAGGGAGGGGGCCCCCTGCAGGCCCACCACACACACATACACACAATTTGGATTGGGGGATTGATCACACAAACACACGCACAGGAGAGACTCTGTCTATATATATATATAGTATGTATTAATACTACAGACAGAGGGCTGA
>JAOVVF010000044.1:15569900-15594729 GCA_028565595.1 Duopalatinus emarginatus
ATAAGTAAGTACACTCAGCCCTCTGTCTGTAGTATTAATACATACTTGGTTGTTCAGGGGAGGATGCAGGGCTGTAAGTGAATCTGGCAGTCAGGTAAAGAATGAGTCTGCAGCAGGAGTCCAGCGCCATGGTGCTCCGTTTACACTTTCAACTCCTCTGGGCTTATCTCATAGATTTGCCTGGATAAGAGAATTATGAAACCAGCCTTGGCATCTAAAGCTTCCTGGGGGGTCAATGGCGTGATGAGAGACAGCTATGAGGAGGCAGCTACTCAATCCTGGAGTCCCACTCTCTCTGGCAAGGAGCTCTGCTCCCCTTTCTTCTACAGCCTTATCTAACTGTAATCTGCATCTTAGAGAGCAGAGAGAACCGGCCAGCCAGGAGAGAGCTGTGGAGGGGCTGATAGCCTCGCTTCCGTGCTCTGCTTCCTGGACCCTCCTGGATTTAGTGACCCTTGCCCAAGGTCAAAGAGAGGAACTTTCCTTGATCTGACCGAGAAAAAAAGAAAGAGTCCCTCACTTAAGACTTTGTCTTTTGGGGAATATTGTAGAATGC
The DNA here is from genome assembly GCA_028565595.1 of Duopalatinus emarginatus. Lineage (NCBI taxonomy): Eukaryota > Metazoa > Chordata > Actinopteri > Siluriformes > Pimelodidae > Duopalatinus > Duopalatinus emarginatus. Next base: position 15,570,457 of record JAOVVF010000044.1, read on the forward strand.
TAAATTGTAAAAGTGTACACCCACCTATACACATATACACACATGCATGAAATCAGGGAGCCAGCACCACTGTGCATGATTTACCCCTATGCTTGGCTATTGCTGTTTCAGTGACATGCTCAATGTTTGGGCAATAATTATGCTTTTAAGGTGAAAAAAGAATACCTCATCTCCGCCTATGAAACATGCCTGGCTCCTCCTCCATGCTTACAGTCAGTGGCTACCCTTGACATGAAAAGTGCGTCATGAAGACCCCAGACCACAGCACAGAGGGCACCCACACAACCCCACAACCAACCCGTTCCCCAACCCCCACCCGCTCATACACCCGCCAGGACCATGTTAATTTAATCCAACAACACTTCCTATAGCAGCCTGTTAATGTCAGAGTGGATTTCCTCAGTGCTCTTACTGACCCAGAAAAGAGCACCACCCCAGCACTTTGCCTGGAACCTTCCCTGGTTTAGTGTTTCCCAACAAATGGCGATTACACTTCAAAACCAATAAACATAGCCTTGATATGTATTGGCCTGTTATACAAGTATTTCTTCTGTTCTCAGTCACCCCCTTCTGCGAGAGCACCCAAAACTACCCTCAGGTATTTGCAATGCTAATGAGAAATTTAGATCAAAGACGTGCTGTGTTACAATACAGGGCTGAAAATTATGGAGCATGGCTGGGAGGAAACAGGGAATATGGCTTGATTAGAAGACGCTGAAATATCTAACCTTTGACAAATACCTGTGTGTGTGTGTGTGTGTGTGTGTGTGTGTGTGTGTGTGTGTGTGTGTGTGTGTGTAGCATACCTGAACAGCATGACTAATGTGTTTTTGCAGTAATGTGATATATATATATGTTTGTTTACAATTTGCAAAAAAAAAATGAAATCTCAAATGTAAGCATATTGATTTATTTATCATGTCCTCCATCATAATTATTTATTTAAGAACAAGAAAATTAAGGTTTCGATACATTTCTGTTTTCAAACAAATTGGCTATTACACTGATTTAGTATAATAGGTCAATATATTTTCATTAAGTGTTCAGTTCGATGCTAGTGTGGAAGCTGCTGATCTGACCATACACAGAATAAAAAAATTATTTATTCACATTTTTTAATGATTAGCCAACCTATATAATAATAATAATAATAATAATAATAATAATAATAATAATAATAATAATACAGTCTAGTCAACACATCCTTTTAATTTACATGATATACCTATAGACGGAACAGACTTGGTTGGTAGTTGGATCTGTTGAGGGGTAATTAGATAAAAACTACTTTAAGTTTCAGACTTTTTAGACTTAGTAATTTCTTCACACTCTTTCCTCACTGTCAGACACTGAGCTGGTAGCTGAACTTAAACTGGTGTGTGGGAACACTGTGTTCCACCGGGTGACTTTATGGCCACACATACCAATTTCCTTTCTTTGACCACACATTGTTCTCAGCTGATTTTTTTGCCACTGTAGCCAAAGCAGTTGCTTATCAATACTCTTTCAGGTCCCTCATCCATCAGACAGTAAAAGTTCTTGCCTTTTTCGCTATGACAGTTGTTTCCTCGAGGTCAGTCTGGGGTGCTGTGGCCCAATTGGAGTTCCCTCTTTTCCTGAACCTTTGGTTGGAGGCCAATGAAAACATTCTTGTTATGTGAAACCCATCTTAAGGTATTGAACACAGAATGTGAACTGGATTCTTGTGGAATAGGGTTATTGAAAATTCTTTATGAAAACCATTATCTATTAGGTCAGTAAAAGCAGTAACAAATAAGTCAAGCCAATAAGCCAAAGGATATGCTGATAGTGTCCTCTGGGGGTCACTGGGGATAAAGACAAAAAACTAGTGCTTAGTAGGTCTCTAAACACATAATACACACACACACACACACACACACACATGCACATTCCTGGGAGCTGAATCTGGACTACGTCATAAGCTTAAGATAGTGATAAGGGATTAGATAGGGACTTCCACCATCATTCCATCTCATCATCAGGCTCTTTAATCTTTCACTAAGTGACAACACACTGTCACAAATACAATCCTCAAGCCATTGGGTTTTTTTTCAAGAAAGGTTGGGTTAACATGAACACACACACACACACACACACACACACACACATATACATACAAACACCCACACAAACACCATCAGTCACAACATTAAGACCACCGAATCACTGCCAAATACATAAACTGGCACCTGCCAAACACCACAGTGTTCTAGGTAGCAAGTGAACAGTCAGTTCTCAAGGTTGATGTGTTGGAAGCAGAAAAAATGAACAGACGTAAGGATCTAAACTATAAATTGTGACGGTTAGACAACTGCATTAGAGCATCTCCAAAACAGCAGGTTTCCAGTATGCAGTGGTTAGTACCTACCAAAGGTGGTCTAAGGAAGAACAACCAATGAAAGGGACAAGGGAGCCCCAGGATCACTGATGTGTGTGATGAATGCTACCACATCTGGTCTGATCCCACAGAAGATCCACTAAGGTTCTGTTGCTAACCAGATACCACAGCGCACCTTCAGAGGTCTTGGGGAGTCTATGACTAGATGGCTCAGAGCTGTTTTGGCAGCTGTTTAGGCAGGCAGTTTTACTGTTACGGTAGGTCTCTGTATATGTATAAATACAGTACCCATGTCAGCATCATTAATTGTCATTAATTGTAGACACTGTGTAGTATTATACTCTGTTATTATATCACTCTATTCTATGTGTGTCCGAGTCTTACAGTTACACACTTTTCCAAGGTGCCTGTGTGTTATCCCATGATTTAATTGTACAGTGTTCTGAAGTCAAAGCAGCCAGATGTTTCTGATGTTTTCTGAACAAATTCCAGTGGGCCCTCTTCATGTAACCTTCATGTTGTGTTTTAGAGCAAAGGTAAAGTATATCTTTTCAGGATCATGTTATAATACCTAAATCTTGCTGAGAGAAAATGGTTTAGAAACAAGAAAACAGAGGAGATGTAAATCTTGAAGTGGAGTTCCAGGGAAGAAAAGTCTTATGCTGAGGAACAAGAAGCACATGTAGTGCGCAAGTTACCAGGAAATTGGTATAGTCTCATATGATTTTATAGGGACCTTGGGCATGCCCTTCAGATTAATTAGGATGTGGAGCACGGAGGTATTTTTTACAGGAAACTAAGTATGGAACCCCTGCCGTCAGCCTCAGGGCAAGAACATGAAGGACTGTAAGTAGTTTTTTTTTTTGTTTTTTTTTGATGGGGTGAGGCATAATGCAGGTCATATGCACACACACACACACACACAGAGAGAGAGTGAGAGAGAGAGAGAGAGAGAGAGAGAGGAAGCACTCAAAAAATGTATAGGGTATGTAAAGCATCTACATTTAATGATGTGGTCAGTGCTTACACAGGTATGTTTCCTAATTTCTAATAGCTTTACAGCCTGGTAAGTGAACACTGAGAAAACAAAAACAAGTGCCTAGATGTAGTCAGTACTCAAAATCATACGCTATATGGTTTGTTAAAATATATGACAACATTTTCATTGGAAAACCTGAAAACTAATTGTTATTTTTTACATACTTTTGCTTGAAAAACAGTTTTTTTAACTCGACGTTAAGCTCACTGTAGTGTTAACTACAGCAATACCTGAAATTGAAAACCTCATGAAGCTAGGCTCAGTATGTGGTTTTGTAGTGGGTTTGGGTGTGGGTAATGGTACAATGATATATAAGACACTCCAGCTTTTTTAACTGAAAAAGCAGTTTGTGAAGTCTACAGGAGAGGATCACCATCTAAACACAGCGTCTTTACAAGGCAAGGACAGATATGCATTGGTCCAGGCCAGTTCACCAGTTCACAGGTGAACGGGCCAGGCTTTTTAAGGTTCTCCTGTTTCTTCATGTTGTTATACTTGGCACTCAGCCCTTTACACAGGTCGCAGAGCTTTTAGGTTCTGCTTAAATACACCTCCTGCACTGGAGTGGGAAACCCCATGTCCCCGCAACATGATGGCATAAAACCAAATTGCACCGTCTTATTATTTACTGTGTACTTCATGCACTATTTCTGCAAAAAAGATGCCATTTTTACACATTTTATACATTAACCTGTATAGGATAATTTGTCCACCCATTAAAATACACTGCAAAACATTTCTACATATTACACACATAATTCTGTCTGCAAAAACTGTAAACATGTTGCATAGTTATGACCAAGAGTACAGGCATGTCACCGGCTGCAAGGCATAAACACTTGGGCCATTTTAAGTGGCCAGGGCACAGTAAGAGGATAGCGTTGCTGCTGTGACTGCACACTCATAAAATCGACATGTCTCTAAATCCACACTTTTATTGGCATGACCCTGTGCTTTTAAAAGCCTTTGTTTGTCCGTTTTATGATTGTTATTTTTCAGAGTTTTAAAAGTAAGCACTCCATTCTCCTAAGGTTTTTGTGCACACAGAGGACTTCATAAAGGACATATAGTCCTTGAAACATATAGCACATGTTTTATACCTGGTGAGTATATACTGAACAGAAATGTTTTAGGTAAAGAGCAATGGTAATCCTGTAGATGTAACCCTATAGATCAAACCACACTACTAGGCTTCAGTCTCTAGTTAAGCAAGTTATTTAAGAAATGGATTATATACGTAAGCACAATGTCTGGTCAATATTTATAAACAGAGATGTAATGTGAAAGTAATAGAAATGTTTAGGTAAGTAAAAGCAGAGGTATTGTGTCAGAATTGAGGTAAAAGTTAAAATTATCCAATAAGTTCTAACTTCAAATATACTCAGGAAAAAAAAACTCTGGTTTAACTGTATAAATAAAATTCCTGATCATTTTATCTAGAAGTACTCGATTTCAAAAACACCTCAAAATAATATTTACACACAACTACTCAAGTATTTACTAGTCTTGCTTATGAAGCTACATATTACACAAATTAGCACAAATTACTTTTTTTTGGGTAGCTTGGAGATGATCAGCATTTTTGTCACGTCATACATGCCAGCGGCCTGTTGATGGAGCCAGAGGAAATTCATTTTTCACCAGCCTAGCTGATATCCTTTAGCATATTAGCTAAATATCACAATTTAACCCTAATCCCAAACATAAAACTTACTGGGCAACATAGATTAATATATTAATCAAGGCAATTGAAAAGCATACATGCCTTTGGCTGTCTAATAAATGTCCCCTTTTTGGTTTTCTTTAATTCTTTTTCTCACACTCTCTCCTTCACTATCCCTCCCACCCTTCCCACCGCCACCCCGTTAATGAGATATGCCTGTCAGGGGGCATCCTGCTGGTTAGGCCCGGCGCATTGCCTTGGAGCAAGATGAGGAGGAGTAGCCATCCCCGATCAGCCTGGTTGGAACTCTGGAATGCCCCCTCCTCATACCAAACCCACCAGGAGCCCTGCAGCCTGCGCCATAATCCCAGGGCCTGTGGGAACTCTCGCCAACTCACTTCACTGAGTCAGAGCAAGAAAAGTTCAACCACTACAACATCCATCCTTTCCACACTCATTATGATCAGCCTCTCTCGCGCTCCATGTAGGAAATCCCTCCTCCCAGACCTGCTCTATCCCACACATCAAGGAGAAAACATGCCCTGGAATCCCAGAAGCCAAGTACATCTGAACTTCTGTAGTTGTTCGGGTTTAGAAAAGCCCAGTCTCCGCCATATCACCTGATCACCTCTGTGTTTGATTTGTGTGTGCTCAGATTTTTTCATATCTATAATATGTCATGCTTCATAGAGGTTAGACATTTACCCTGTTTTAGCAGTCCGATGCAGGCCCAGGCTGAGTCTAAGCAGCAGGCAGTTAAGTGACACCACAACAGACATTTTTAAAGAGTTCTCTAACAATACTCACAGGCATTTAAACGACCCCATGTTATGAAACATTACCCATTAATGTAGGCTCATTTTAGGCTTTTTTATTAAGAATAATGAAAAGATGTTTCACTGCTGTTCTGGTATTTTAATGATTTTATTTTCTTTTTTTCCCTTCTTTGTTTGCCCCAGTTTGCTTTCATTTTTACTACCTTATTTGACGAGTTGAGCTGAAATGTTCTGCTTCCCCCAAAAGCCTTTTATTAGCTTCTGATGTTGTGTAAGGACACAACATACTCCACAGATCTGTGCATGGAGAGAAAAGGAGAGATATGTTTTTATCATACTGAATGTTTCTTACTGTTAAATGCAAGATAATTAAAATTAATTAAAGTAGCTCTGAGTATCAAAACATATAGATTTAAATATTAAGTATAATGTATTAGTAATCATCATACAGTTAATTAAATATACCTGAGTTAATGTTAAAACCAAAACTATTAGTATTGTTTTATTGCCTACATAATATGTACAATACATGTCTGTCTAATACATGTCTAATTAATTTTTAGCGTTCTGAATAAATGTAGTGTGTTTAGTCATATTACTACTTTACCTGTACCTTCCTATACTTTAATAATTGTAAATGGCTCTTCTGACATTATCTAAGATAACATGTTTTTTGTTGTTTGTTTGTTTGTTTGTTGTTTTTTATTGTGTTTTTGCTTTCTTGATCGTTTTTTATATCACTTTCTTATTGCTTATGCACATACTTAACTTTCACTTTGAATTTGTGTTTTTTCATTATTCACTAAGCCACTTTAGCACTTGCACAATCCAGTTTTGTCTTTAGGCTTTCTTGATGTTTCCACATTTTTTTTTATTTTGGCATTCAGCTATAACTCCACAAGTAATGAAAGTGATGCTTCTGTGTCTTTCACAAACAAGTCAAGTGGCTTTTGTCTTCATACAGTTTTAAGTAGCTTTGTTGCTCAGTCCCACAGCCATAATTGGACTAAACGAATCCTATGCTTACAATCCTACAATGCTCGTCATAAGTTGTATGATTTCACTTGGACTTGCATTTCAGTCCCCTTTTTTGAAGTAGACAAAAGCTAATTTGCAAAGGCAGACTGGGAATGGAGTACATTGCCTATCCTCCTTCTGCTGCCCTGTCTCCTGTTGTCCACAGACCCCAGCCTGTCCTCGTCTGTTTATCATGGAATCTTGTAAATAGAATCAAACATGAAAGGAAGAGTGCTCATGAGAGCTCTTTAGGATTGGGTGGAAATGTGACAGCTCTGGAAACATTTAGCCTGTCATAGTTGCCTGCACTCTTCAAAGAGGAGCTGAAGGAATGAATTAATGTTGCTTCTGTACTAAACATCCTTCCCCTTCCTCACCCCCCTCCCAACAACCTCCTCTTAGGTCATGTTGCAGATTATGATCAGTAAAATGTGTGTGAGTACATTCATGTATGTGTTCTCTCAAAGGAAGTGGGTATGTGTATACACACCAACCGTCTCATTTATGCTCATAGACTTCTTTCAGTTATTCTGTTGCATGGCATTTAAACGTATACTTTCTTTTGCCTTTGGCCAGTGTGAGAAAATTTATGCAAGACAACCTGTAAAACTTTATTTCTGTGTGGTCTCTCTTTCTCTCTCTCTCTCTCTGATATATTTCCAGACAGCGTCACTCTTACCAGTGACCTGGGAACTGATGTTTGGTGAGCCATAGGATCAACGAGAATGTGCATCTTCCTCTTTGCTTTAATGAACCTAAAGGTCAAGAGGGGTACATTACACCTAAACTTTGGGATAGACGCATACAGACACGCACACACATTCACGTACAAACACACCCCCTAACAGACATGGACACTTACCCACAAACATTTGCACAAAGAGAGGAATGCTGTTTGCTCACTGCATTCATCCATGTAAAAGCACCATCGGGGCAGCGGAGCAGACAGTCACTCTGTTTCAGAGCATGTCCAGCCATCACCACACACACGCACAACTAACCATCACAAAGAGAGATGGCACTTTCCTTTTCACAATGCACACCTCTAAAACCCCTCTAGCACCATACACACACACACATACACACAACTCGCTTGCCACCTTTGTATCACTTAAAAGGCATATGGTTACTGCCATTTGATTCCATAGCTGAAAGTGCCTTTCAGTTAACAGCAGTTCAGAAGGAGGTCAAACTTCTGCAAACAGAAATATTGGATCAGAGAAGTTCAGTAACTGGTGCCTAACATGATGTGAGAGACAGGAAAACAAGACCAAAGCAAAGATCAGATACTAGAAAGCCGCCCAAACAGATACAAGAATGCGACACAATTGAAGACCCGAAGGATAAACAGATTAAACTTGCCACAGCGTATCATCATTTGAAGGATTAAATAAAGGATTCAGGATGAATGGTAACAATATAGTAATGTACACAATAATTCCAGAGCACTTTAACAATGAAAAAACCCATTTTTGACCACTTTGAGGAAAATATCAGAACTGTCTGCTTCGTTTTTATTGGAAACACAAGGAGCATGTTTACAGGTCACAAAGCCCTGGTCGAACAGAGCTATCTAGTCTCGCCAGGCCCCATTGTGTGCGTGTGGTAAATGATTAATGTCAACTGTTCCTCCTCTGACCTTGCTGGTTAAGTGACTCATACCTGACAACGCACAATGATTAGCTTTTAGAAAGAACTGTTATCTGTTATCAACCAAGGGACTGTCTTGGCGTGCACTAGCACAGTTGGTATACAAATTAGGTAAGGACATATTCACAGTGTAACTTGGACATAATTGCAACACCTAATTAAATGATAAAAACCAGGAAAAACAGACAGACAGACCAACAGACAGACTGACAGACCAACAGACCGTCAGACCGATCTATAATAGATAGAAAGATAAAAGACCAAAGAATATAACTATTAAAAAGCAATTATAAAACTGGTGGTGATGACTGTGATGGCACGTTTTTACAGTCCATGTTCACTTTATGGCTTTACGTTTTCTCGCACCATCTAGTCTAAACTTTCTGTATCTGTGTTTAAGGAGACTAAACAATAAATACACACCTAAAGAAAGATATTCATAAAATACACAGTTTTAAAGACTATTTAAAAATAAATAATAAATAAGAAGTGTACAGACACTAATATTATGCCAAAGAGAACTCCCCCTAAACAAATATGTGCATGGCTAGTATTTATCACTATCCATGTTAACACAGGGCATCATCCATGGTGGTTAGAATTAATTTATCCAGTCAGATTCTAACGAGAGCAACGTGTTATTGCCCGATATTTATATGCTATGCCATTACAAAAACTAGTTATAATGATGAGCAGTGTATTACACACTACTTTTCCCCTAAATGTATGCAATATGACTGGCTCCCAGACAGAAGCCTACAAAAACACATCCGGTTAAACTCATCTGTTTGTTGTTTGTATGTGTGTTTCACTGTGTGGGGGAAGGGCGTGAATGTGTGTGGAAATGCTCTCTTGAATAGAATCATTGAGTTACACCATAAATCTGTCCCTCATCAGGGAGACAAAATGAAAAGCCACCCCCCCAGCCCCTGTCATAAAACATCTGTAACAGCTCCATCCGCCACTAAGGCGTAATGGGGTAATTACGGTGAGGAGGGCTGGGCTTGTGCCAAAGCCCACATGCCCCTCTTTTGTACATCTCCCTGTATGTGTACCATTGCTACCCAGCACCGCATTACTGCAGAGTTGTAAAACTGCAAACATAGCGTGTCACATACTGGAAAACCTTACACAACTCTATGTAAAAACAGTGTCACAAACAGTGTCAGCGCAAACATGACCCCTGTGCCCTGAGAGCAGCCGCTAACTTAAGGCCAGCCCAGTTCATCTGATCTGAGAGTGCATAATTAATGTCTGATTTTTTTTGTAGGCTGTAGCCTCAGCGGTGCATTCTCCACACCTTGTAATCAAGCATAATTGAGGTTAATCGTATTGCGCTCAGATGAAAACCAAGACAGGTAAGCTGTAGTGCTTCATGACTAATGGATGGTACAAGCCTATAAGGCTGTGACCTTTTGATACACCCCAGGCACCATTTTTAAGTGAAAGCTGTGCCTTTACAGAGCTCTGTAGGTGTCTGTCAAGACAAGCCACCAATCAACACCTGCGATCAGGACCTCAGCCCACCCCACTCCTGTGCCCTTGGAGAGTCTGTTTCTCACTAGCTCCCAGCTCCAGCCCCATGTTTGTTTTTCTCAGTAGATCATTTTACAAGACAACTCCAAATGTACCATTGTTCCTTCTGGCACAAGCTTGTTTTTTGAAATACAGCAGTTCTGTAGGTGCCCGTCATACCCTGGACAAAAATGCTGAGGGATGGTGAAGTTGTATTGAAAGTGACTGTTCAGTTGTAGGACCAGATGGAGAGGTCATGTCCCTGCCCTGTCCCTAAACAGCACTATTGTCCGAGCCGCTGTGCAAATTTACCCAGCTCTTAGCGCACACTTTAACTTACTCCCAGACAAGACATCACTTAACAACAGTAACGAATCTCAAGCCATTGTCCTTAAGTGCTAAACTGAATGCTGCTTCCAGTAAACAAATTTGACCAACCCTTAAGAAGATGTCCAGATAAACAAAGTATCTCACTGGACAGGTGTGAGGCATAGCTGAAACATTCACAGTTTAAACAGACACTTAGCCTTTATCACAACAATCCCTAGTAAGTATTTTCTGTTTCTCAGACGTCAACAAAACTATTAGTTTTTTTCCATCATGTCCCAGTAAGATTTAAAGCCCCTTGATAGTGATAACGAGGTAAAAGAAGCTGTCTTTGCTTTTAGAAAGGCCTCCAGAGTGCTCAGAATAATATGATTAACAGGTAAGCTAAAGCCCAGCAGATTTATCCTCTCAATAAAGCCTAGGCTGGCTTGGGGCAAGGGCCAGAAGCCTCCTTCTTGCTTCTCTGGAGAAAGGAGAAGGCCAGCAGATGCCCCATTAGAGGAATATCCCTTTTGCCTTTTGTTATCCTTGCCCTACACCATCCTGTGTTTTTCTCTAATGAGCAGCTGCCAAGTGCAGTTCTCTGAACATTACTGTCCCTGCTGAAACACAAGGTTCATGTAGGAATAAAGTGTCAGTGCATATGTGCGAATTTGTCCTCTGAGTCTTATTGTGAGTGTTAATAGTCTTACTTAGGACTGAAGCACCAGTTTTACCAAGTTTAAATCTCCATCTAGCCTGATAGCCCACCATGCAGATGGGCTATGTCAAAGACATTCTCTGAATCTGAACTGAAAATCATCTGTCCCTCTGCCAGGCATCTGGTTGCAACTTTTCAAGACACAACATTTAAATAAACAGCAATGTCTTAAGATGCATTCCCAGCCAGAGGGAGACTAGGGATATGCCATCTCCTCATAAATGCACAAAACCCCAGAATGCACTAAGAAACTGAAAATGATAAACTCTGCTGTCCATTTTCCTAAACACTCTTGAGATATCCAGCATTCCTGTCTCAGTGCACTCTTCAGCAAACACAGACACTATTCATTATATCCTAATCAAATCTGGAGTAAAGACAATGAAATGCTAGTGTTACAGTCATGCTTTTTTTCTATTTTGGAAATAGAAATGTAAACATAAGTTTTGGTGGAGAACATATGCATCTATAAAAAACAGTTTGGTATAATACTTCTCTGCTTGTCTGATAAGGACCAGAAAGGACTAAAAAAAACAGTAACACACTGAATAACAGAGATTTCTTTACAGTTACCCTATATGTATAATCTATTTAATGTAAGTCTGCTTGAATCCAAGCCTGTGTTTTATTTTGACAGCATTTGTGAACAGATCACTAATTAGTTACTTATTCTTACACATATGAATGATGCGTCTTATCCTCTTTTATCCATTTAACACTCATGTTACCATCACCAGCCTTATTTTGAGGATTTGTTTGTTGCAACTGTCATTTTTCCGAGGCAGATTAAAAGATGTGTTCAGACATTTTTTTCTTTACTGACCAAACATGTGCAGGGTGACATGATACTGTACTGGTGTGTGGACAACATATGCCATTTCAAAGCAATTTTCTAATTGCTTCCAGGCCAAGGCCAGCCACCTATATGGAAGCAATCCCTGCTTTTAAATCTTTTCATCTGAAGATTGGGAAACATTACAGTGTTAAGAAAACTTGACCTGTGGATGGTTAATTCATTGAGAAACAGCCTGTTGATCGTACATGCTGCCTCATAGCGCTGACAGCTGCTGGATTTCTCTCACATGGCCATATGTTGTGAGGTCACTGCACAAAGTGCAGAATGGTTTTTAAAAAATGATCTGCCTGAATTGATTAGTGGGTATTGTTTTGAGAATTAAAGATTTTGAGAATTAAAGATGTTTGGTATTTACATAGCTATTATAACTCTTTAAATAAAAAATAAACAATTAAAGTAAAACATTTAAGTGATTTTTTTAAAAATCTGGCATCACAGGACATCAGGTATGTCACACAATTTTCTATAAAATAACAAATAATATGATTGGTTTTTTATATGCCATTTTATGACAAATATACTAATTTAATCTGAACAATGTTCACAATATAAGGTGATCTGCCTATACAGATCTACACTAGGCACCAAAATATTAAAAGTTTCTAAAATTATTTCCCATTCTCTTCTGTGATTTCATGAGCCACTTGCGACACACAGATAACTCATTTTCCGTTTTATTAGTACAGTAACAATGTGGATTATTCTCCATTGATATATTGTATATAGAATTGAAAAAGAAAAACCTTTACACTCTAATTGAATGCACCTCAAACTTCAACTCTATGCCATAATGAGGTAGACATCGATATTGGTATTTCCACCCTCAGCAAGTACTGAATACATATTTTTAAATTATTAATTTTGTATGACTGTAAGAAATAGGAGATTACCATGAAACTCTGTACATCACAAATAATAAAAATAATTATAGAATAGAAATTATAAGGATTTGAGTGCATTAAAAATGTACATTTACAAAGAAGCGTGGCTGCTCATTTCTCCACTTCTTGCGCCTTTTAGTTTTTTTTTTTTTTTAACTGTACACATATTTACAGCTCAACCAAGGAAGAACAGTGCATTTGAAGCTAATGTGCATTTAAATAAAATCTCGCTCGAGTCCTTTTCCCTCATCAGTGGGTCATCAGGCGCAGGGAAAAGACTCCGGACAGTCCGCTAGTGTGAAGTGCATTTCGGGAATACGCGAGCGCTGATGTCCTTTCTCTTCTCTCTTTATCTTTCTCAGAGAAGTCTTTTAGCTGGTCCACCCGTGTGTCCAACATGAGGAGCTTGTTTTGTAGATATTTTGCAGGCATCATGAACCCCATGCAGTAAAATGGCCAAGCACATCGAAATAAAGTTTACCCACTTTTTTTGTAATCGGTCCCTCATGCACGGAACAACATTGTCTTGCATTGTCTTTTTAAGCATCTCTCTCTCTCTCTCTCTCTCTCTCTCTCTCTTTCTGCGGTTCCCACAGAGGTTCAGTACTCAAGAACATAGCGTTTCAGGGGCAAATTGCAGTCAACACAGCGGGAGCTAATAATGTAAAACGTGAGTATTAATAACGCATGCGCAGGTCGTGCTCTAAAGCAAGACGGACGGACGCAGGCAAATATACCACGTGACCGCGCACCGGACCGTAGTGAAACGCAGTGAGCTCAGACACATCACTTTACTGGCTGCGTTTGAACAGGTGCCCAACACCCCATTCCTTTCAGTCCGCATAGATAATGGTGTAACAAAATCCCCAGTGAATCCTGTCCAGACGGTTATGCACAAAACCTGCCTTTTGTTACCTTAGGCTACTTGAGAGACAAGAAAATCCTACTTGAAGCTCTTTTTTACGCGTTTCGATATGTGGCTAATGGGAAACTGCTTAGGCACCGTGTAAGCTATAAAGACTATGCTGATCTAATGAAAATGAGGGCTCTGTCCTATTATAGAAAAATAGGTTCCTTGTAGAAAAGTGGCGGGTGCCGTGGTCATGATCATTTATAAGCATTATTAGACTACAGATTATGGCAAGAAATGACCAGATGGACCCCTAAATGGCCAAAACTCTTTTTTCAGGACCTATAACTTTATTCTGGACACGGACTCGAGTTCGGGTGGACTCTACTTCAAGTGTTTAAAGTTTACATTCCCGTTGTGCATTGCTACCTGCAGCCGCACTGCTCCACAACCATGTCCTCGTACTGTTTGTAAACGACGTTATTGCCGGAGTCTATGTACAGTATACTAATAGGGCTGAGTTTAGTGGGCACGCAGCAGCTGGGCGGCGTGCTGTTCGGGTCCATGGAGTTCATGAGAGTTTGGATGATGGCGTGGTTCGTTGGCTCCAGGTGCGACCTGAGCGGGAAATCGCACATTCCCTCACAGTGGTACGCTTCATAGTCCAGGGGCGCGATTATCCAGTCGTCCCAGCCGAGCTCCTTGAAGTTCACGTGTAGCGCCTTGCGGCTACATCTCGACTTGGACTTTTTGCCGTGTCTCTTGCCGTGCCTGTTGCTCAGAGCAGTTCTCCGTCTCCGACGCGCTTTAAAGTGCAGCCCTGTGTCCTGCTCGGAGCCGCGAGATCCTCGAGCAGACTTGATTTTTTCCCGCATCTCGTTGAAGAGGTTCTCCCTTTTTCGGGAGCGCGCATACACCACCAGGATGGCCTTCTCTCGCTGCGCGCGACCGCGCCTCTCAAAGCCTAGTGACCTCAAGTCCATTTCAGCATCCGACTGACCCACAGTGGCCTTTAGCTCCATACACAGATGGGACCCGTGAGCCGTGGAGAGTCTGCTTTTAAACATATCCCACACGTCTAAAACCTCCCATTCTGGGTTTCGGGCGTCGCGCAGACCCACAGAGCTGCTGGAGTCCGGAGACCTGGCCGAACCGCACGACACCAGCTCCATGTTGTAGAGACCCGACGGAGAGGACATCGCGTCCTCTGGGGGTTTACGGAGGATCCTGAGTTCCGCTCCCACCAGCTCCTCTTTGTCCGAGAGAGTGGAGACATCAAAAACATATTTCTGTCTTCGCAAAGGAGAATGCGAGGGGTCGTCTGTAAAATAAAATGAAAAAAGAAAAGAAAGAAAGTCAGTCAAAACGAATATTATTCGTAAAAAATAATGAAATAATTATTCTAAATGTATTATCATTATTATTATTAATATTATTATTATTATTAATATTATTATTATTATTATTATTATTATTATTATTATTATTATCTACACTATAGGCCGTTCGTTATATACTTCTCATCGCTTCTTGTTTATCAATAAAGTTAAAATCATTAATGTGTGTTAAGAAAGATCTGCTGGATTTATTAGCGTTTATTAGCTGATGTTTAAAGGTGCAAATTAAAACCTTGTATGCGCCTTTCCCAATAAATGCAGAAGATTATGGAGCAATATTTCCTGCCAAATTCTTACGTTTTCTTCTTTTTTTAGGGTATTGAAGGAACTGGCTCTGTTAGATCACCTGGGAAAAACCCTAGGCCTACATGTTTGCAGTTTAAGTAGGAAATAAAAACAGAATGCCATATTGACCTGTTCTGCTTTAACTGTAGACACTGTGTTAATGCGCTGATGGAGAGACTGCGCACGTAAAAATGGCCCAGTGGAGACGGCAATGCAGCCGAGCAATACACACTTCATGCGCTCTCTCCTGGGAGGGAAGTTGGAGGCCTAGTCTTACATATTCACAATGAGCAATGGCATGAAATTCATCTGATCATTTCAACGAATGAAATATCGGTTCAGACTAACCCTAGAGAATTGCAGTAACATGTAAAATTCAATACTATAAACTATCTCTCTGTGTAGACTATATGTAGACTTTAAGTCTACGTGATGCGTTACTTTACAATACACTAATATAATAATTTTTTTTTCATTTTTAACTCATATAATAAAAAATATGTCTGTCCAAGTTTATACTTAATCTAAACTAAAGAAAAGCCAGCTTTTGTTATATTTCCGTTTATTTCCCCCATTAACATAAAAAGAACAGGTCGTGTCTGTGTGTGTATGTGTGTGTGTGTGTGTGTGTGTGTGTGTGTGTGTGTGTTTCTGCCCAAGTTGCATCATTAGACCAGAAGAAAACGGTGTGTTTATCTCTGTTGCTATGCGCGTATGGCTTGCATTAACTTTTAAGACATGAAATAAATCGAATACAAAGTCAACAAATAATTAACAGTTCTGCACACACACACACACACACACACACACACACACACACACACACACACTATAAGACTTCAATGCTTATATTTCATGCTCTCTGCCAACGATAACATTTTCGGTGCAAAAATGCGTTGCCTGATTATTCTGACTATAAAAGTTATTGCAGTCCCATTTGCAGAGTTACACAGGCTTATACGCCTATAACCAGAACAAGAGCCGCCTAAGCAGCTTTTAGACGAGTTTTAAAATTGATAACCGAGAGTCAGACAAACAATTACTCTACTGTCCCATTTACAACCGTGCGCGTTTCTGTCCAGATATATTTTGGGGAGAGAGAGAGAGAAAGAGAGAGAGAGAAAGAGAGAGAGAGAGAGAGAGAGAGAGAGAGAGAGAGAGAGAGAGAGACCATCTGCGTTTTAATGAGATACTTCAAGTGCCAAAAGTAATTTTCATACATTTCATCAGCTTGTTTTTGTCCAGTACTGCAACTATACAGACGAAAATTTATTTAAGAATTATTTTCTAGTATTATTTTATTATTATTTAAGTCATTATATATACATATATATATATATTTGTACCTTATATTTAAACATAATATATACATATAGAATAAAATCATAATTTAATGTTCACTTGTGTGAAAATATTTTTTGCTACCATAACATCCAGTACTGAGTACAGGACAATTAAGTCTATGCTTATGGCATCTTGCATCATTTGTTCTATTCATAAAACATTTTTTAATTTCCTGTCAGTTGACATGTAAATACGCAGTCCGCCGGTATTCCACTGAGGGCAGCAGGTTTTTATATGCAATAGAAACCTTATCAGAATATGTATTTATGAGGTCTGTCTTGTGTCCGAAAAGAAATCCGTATTTATTTAGAGTCACATCACCAAACGCTGGGGGGAAAAAACTTTCTGTACTGGTCCAAATAAAGCCAACATGCAAGAATGTAGAAATTGTGCGCACACACAAAAATAAATAAATAAATAAATAAATAAATGTAAATTCCCACTATTTTGATGATGTGCTTTTGGCTGAGTTGGTTTATTACAGCAGTGCAGAGACAGTAATGGTTTCATCTACACTTAATTAAACCAGAATCAGAAACCCTCCAGTGACCGATTCAGGCCTCTGAGGGTCCACCAGTGGGTCACACAGCTAGTGACACATACATATAAAATCAGAATCACCAAAGAATAAGCTTTTTTCCTTTTCTGTTTTTTTTATAATGACATCAAATAATGCATGTTTTCATCTGGGAGTGAATAAGGCCTTAGTTATAGTTTGCAGAATAAATAACACTGCTCATTTATTTAAACTCTGCTTGCTTAAATATACTGTTATTTATATATTTACTAAATCTAATTAGGGCAATCAAAAACAATTTGTGCTTCACGATTTCCTTTTAGACAACTAAAATTAATCTAACATATTATTAAACTGACAAAATAAAGTGCACTGCATCATTTTAAACTTATTTCCCTAAGGTCATATTCAAATATATATATTTATGTGTTGTATTATAATGTACAAATGATATAAAAACAGCTTTTGACTTCTTACACTAGAGGATACTGGGGAAATGATTTATTGCCTTCATTTAGAAAATGTCCCAATTAGGGCTTTATTGGCGTGGTACTTTGGCGTCAATGTAAAACCTATTTATATGTAACTAATACGCCCCAAAATCTGAGGCGGAGTTACAATTAGGGCTAAATTGTTCCCCAAATAAGAAGAACATGCCAATGGTAAAGGTTTATAGAGGAAATTAGAGTTTCCTAAACATTATCATTTTATTGAAGATCATTGCCATGTTTTACTTTTGCCAATATTACTTTGTCATATTGTTTTGCCAATATTACTCTTATCTAACAATCCACTTGGCTATTGTTCTATCAAATCATTAGCCTTGTCTTCACGCTATAAATGATCAATAGTTAAGACACCCATATTGAAGTAAAATGATGCGCGACAGGATTCAGCTCTGTACTTGGAGCTGGAAATGTGCACACATTTCTTCTGCAGTTCTCCTGTTACACTACAGTTACAAAGTTTAATGCTGAGGAATTCCGTGTGAATGCAGAAAATAATGAGACAAACCTTTTCCCCTGTCTACAAAACTTGTTATGGTATTCGCAGACTTGGAAGAGCGGAAAAAGCTCGCGTTTAGCCCCAGCTTTTCAGCGGCAGAGTAAGTCCTGTATATGGAGAGCATGTAATCGTGTGGCACAACCGAGTTCTTAAAATCGTCCCGTCCACCTAGACCGGGGGAGGACGCAAAAACCTCTTTAAGAAATTTGGGTGACCTTTGTCCATCATGTGGGCTCCTAGTCCCCCTGTTCTTTTTCGGACCCGAGGAAGGCACGATAGTGGCCGACCGGCTGCACGGTAAACTCCACAGGAAAACCAACAGCACGCACAGCGCTAGTGTTCGCGAGGCGTCCATAGCGGCGGTGTCCCACAAGTGCGCCGTAACCTTCTCCACAGTGAAGCCGGCGTTTGGGTTTGCGTGTACTCTCAGGCGGTGTAGTAAAGCTACAGCAGTGACGTGCGCTCGCTTTGCGCTCTGAATACGCACCAGAGCCGAGGCCGCCAGAGCCGCTGGGACACGCCCACCCGCCGCGCGCTCACACAATTACTGGAGAAGCCTCTGCCCACTTCTGTCCATCTCAACACTGGGACACAGGGGCAAAACGCGCAGGAGGGAGGGGCAGCCGCAAAGCCTCCGGGCGATGTTAGGCCGAGATTACGAGCGGACTAACATAGTTGACAGGGGTTAACATGTCGAGAGAAAATATTCACAGATCTGCTGCACCGGCTACAGCTGAACTTAGAGACGTTATAATGCGTAAAGCACCGCGCAAATCCAACAACAGCTGTAGAGTACTCAATGAGTGCTATATAGTTATAAGCAGCTATTTGAAAAAAACATTCAAATATATAAATAAATAATGCAAGATGCATTTTTTGCCATATTTATTACCATTTTAATTGAGTCCATAGGTGTCTGTGGTTCCTAGGATTTAGACTTATACAATGATAAATACTCTATCAGTAATATACCTCACGTGGATGGCACACTGTTCATATCACTATGATGGGCAGCTGAGTACAGGCCTGAACTCGTCCGCGTTCACTCTGCAGCGTTTTCTGGACCTGTACTGCCCCCTATCCGTTATCTACAGTAAATGATGGTGAAAAATCCCCAAAACCTCCTGCAAAATTACTTTTCACAATGATTTTAAGAGGCTGTCATTTTTTTTATTTAAAGTTAGCTTGAGTCAATATTTATAATGCAGAGTCTGTACTTTTGGCTGAATTGTTTAACCATAAAGTAACACGTCGTGGAACAGCCATGTAGGGGTCATAATAATAATAATAATAATAATAATAATAATAATAATAATAATAATAATACATATATTTGGCAAGAACAGGAGAATAATCAATAAAAAATAATAATAGAAATAAATAAATACAAAAAGATTAAACCAACTTTGAGAGATAGAGATAGAGATTCTGAGTGGGAAAAAATGTATGAGAAACATTTTTTATACCTAATATATTTTTAAACCAATGCAGAAATAAGAAATGAAAGGATTTATTATTAGTAGTAGTAGTAATAGTAGTAGTACTAGGAAGAGGAGAAGGAGGAGGAGTATTTGTTTTATTATTATAACCAATAATCACCTATAATCTTAAATTTTAACAGTTTGTCTGTCTGTGAGATTGATTTGGAGAGAAATAACTATTTCATTTAATTTCTGATTTCACCATGTTCCCATATACACCATTGTGAAAGAATGAAACCTGTGGGCATTAAATATAATAAATATAATAGATAACTATAGATAATACCCAGAGTATTAATATAAAACAGACTATGTAAGATCATTACATAGATTCATGTGCGCACAGGTAAAAAAAACTAGTTGACTAATATACATAAGATGCTGTTTGGCAGGATTTGCTTGTCTCCACCAGAGGGTGGTGTTTACCTTTAGGTATTTTATTCCATAGCTAAAGACTTTCTGAAACATGGGTCTAAATAAAAAAATGCAACATATTGTATTACAGATACACGTCAAAATAGCATTTTATTCAGTTTAGAGGTCTACCTATGTTTCAGCGTAATCATTTAATACTTGAATACCAAAACATCTACTAGTTTTGTGTTTTTATCAGCTCTTTTCCTGACAAAAAGTTATTAAAACAAGCTACTTTTTGTTCAGATGATATGGCCGAGTTTAAAAGTCCAGAGCTGTACCAAATTCTCAGCGCTCAGAACCATGGCTCATTTCTTCTCTGCTCTTTCACTTCAGCACCATGGAGAGCCGACAAACAGCAGCGCTGAGCCACTGTGATCATCCTAAAGTCATCTTCACTACATATACAACAACCATCCACCTTCTCTAAGACCTGAAGTCATCCCTCTCTTCAGGTCTTCTCACATGTTTGAGAGTATTTAAAGACAAGACCTGACAATGCAAGAAACAAAAATGTCTGAGATGGTAGAAATACCACATGCTTTATAATGAACTGGGATATTAAATATAAAGATTATATCAAGAGACTGGTGTAACTGGACCACCATGCCCAGTGACGTCATCAGCAATGAAGTAAGCAAGCACATGGTCTTATGTAACTGGGTTGCACATGCGGACAGAGACTGCAAGCAGTGGTACATAGCTATCCCTGGTCTCATCCGTCTCCCTATAGCTTTAGCTAAAGGTTTGTAAAAAAAAAAATCTGGAAGGGAGCAGTAAAGGGTTAACAGTGCTTGTGTTACATAACACACTCAGATGGTGGTATTTCTGTCAGACTGGCGTAGCTGCGGGTCTGGTCTTTCCCTATCTAATACGAAAGTCACCATCTCGTGAAGAGGGACAACACAAGCTGGGACGAAACAACACACACACACACACCCACACACACACGCACAACATCCACTGCTTTCCTGGGCTGTAACATCATTCGCTAAGAGGAAGACGCTTCTTTTAAGGCAAGTGTTTTTACTGCGCCACAGATAGACATGGGAAACACAGACAACTGTGCGTTTTCATTACTGAGCAACTTCGTATCAGCCTTATATGTATACACACTAAAATAGACTACATAATGCTCGATGAGCGTTGATAATGATTAATGTATATAACAATAACGTTATTGTCGCATTGTCCTAATTATGTACAGTGTAAGACATGTACATCATGTATGCATGCTGAACAGAAATCCTTTTATTAAACTGGAGCTATCTTGTTGCTGGGGTACTACACCCTGAAGGTTACATATTTCTGTATCTTTAATATTTATTATTCAACTGCAACACGGGAGAAAAACCTTCTAGATGAACTAGACTGCAGGTGGATTAACTCTGAATTAACTCTGTCTTTTCATCACAATGATTCAGCATCATTACACTATTACAAAATAAACTTCCTGTATCTATATGAAAGACACCAGAATCATCAGTTTTTAAAAATGTTGTGTTGTATGAGATCTTTTTAGTTAAAGTTATATCTAAACATTACTAATGATGATGGTGATGATGATGATGATGGTGATGATGAAGGTGATAATGATGATGATGATGAAAGCAAAGTTTTTAATGATGGTAATCCATCAGCCGTGGTCTTGTGGTTAGGGAACCAGTCTGGTGACTGGAAGGTCCCCACAACAGACAAGACTAAAATGCCCTTGTGTAAGTTAACTGCTCCTCTGGCGCTGTGGTTTGGGGCTGCTCCCTGCTCTGGGCAAGTGTGTTCACTGCCCCCTAGTGTTCACCAGTGTGTTTACTGCATAGATCGGTTAAATGCAGAGGTCACATTCCTCTGTAAGCAGGCACACTAGGAAAATAGTTCATTTTCAATAGTTCACGTTATCTTATCATTAACATTAAGAGAAAAAAAAAAAGATTGATCAGCTTCATATTTCTATTAAAGTCCTTAGTGTTCTAGTATATTGTAGCATTTCACATCCACAGCACATGACCTATATCCTATCTCATATGTCTAAAAATAACTGTAATGAAGTGTAAATCATCTGGGTCTATACTCTATTGTATACGTGTAGTATTAGACACTGCCAGTCCCTCCAATCCTCCCAATGTTTTTAGCATGATTGGTAAGTTAGGTCACTTCTGAATGAGGTTCACACTAAAAATATGCAAACAGCAAGCACAAAAAGCAAATGATAAACACCTGAAGATGCTACAGAGAAGCAGTCAACAAACAACAAAATGTACACAAAAAACTAATGAATGGACTTATGAAACTACTTTTTGGATAACAGGTGAATAATTTTAATATATAAGTAGCTATAGTAAAGAAAAAATATTTTCTTGACAATGATTGAGTATGCATCTATTAGTATTAGAAATAGAGAGAGAAAGAGAGAGTAAAAGAGTAAAGAGTAATAATAAAGAGTAACTGATGTGATAAACACCTTATGAGATGACATTGTTTACAGTAAAGTAAATGAGCACATCCAGAATTACATAACCAGTTCTTTTAGCTATTGTAATCTTTCTAAGAATTAAGATATGTTACATCCACAATCCTCCAGAGATGGAATGGTGAATATTTTGTCATCAGACCCTGTCAAGAATTAACACCGCTTATTGAGCATTGACATACAAATAAAACGAAACCCCAAGTCTTCAGTGTATTTATTCAAGGCCTTGAATTATGAACACACCAAGACAAACTTATGCTACTTAAAGATAGGCAGTTAGTACTTCTGAAAACAGCTCTGAAAAGATAAAAAAAAAAGAAAAACACACACACACATACATTGTTAAAAGGAGTAATTGGTGAGTTGACAACCAAATTTAGTTTTTGCAAGGTGAACTGGAAGTGCAAAGAAATTGCCAAACCTTTTCTTTTTCTTAGAGAAACTGACCTTCTCCTATGTTGAAAACTATGCATGTTTTTATAGTTGTCTAGTTGCTAAAAGAGTTTGAGCTGTCAGCCCTAAAATGTGAACAGAATTCAGAAACTGTTCCCTTTAGCTGTCAAAGATGAACTACTAGCCTGAGCAGCCCAGTCTGTGTCTAGCCAGTTGGTCAGAGCATACAGGCTATGGGGGGGAAGTTTTTTTTTTCAAAAGTCTTTAAAACATCTATAAATGTAATATAATTAAAGGCTAACAACTGTGTATATGTGCATGACCACTTTATTGTTCAGTCTGTCAATCTCTGTGAATCTACAGTAACTATCTGACTAAGCTTGTGATTTGTGAGCTGAATTGGATAGATTGGGCTGTCTGTCACAGCTTTAACTTCCAACAAAATAACTGTATTGTACACTAAAATAACTGTTGTTGCACACTAAAACAGCGAGGTAATATATAAGTACTCAGAGGTACACATTTCACAAACTGCCTAAGGCATAATATTGGAAGTTACATTTTTAACAGGTTTTAACTAATAGTACCATACCAGGTCCATAAAAATATGCACTTAACGTATTGTATTGTGACTTAGTGACAAGCCTTTATACTTTACTCAGTAACAATTTGTTCTTAATTTTTTTTACCTAAAATTGATCTTTTTTTTTTATATACACATTTTCTGTAAAACCCTTACAGTAACTATATGGTTATATATCCAGTAGTGGAGTAAATGAAGTGCCCTAGTGCTGCTAGGGCAGTTAAGTGTTTAATATGCTCACATATAAACTTCAGTCTGGTTTATTTCTGTTAAATTATGATTTAAGCTTATTTAATTTTAAACTCAGTTCTGTCAAACCAAGATCATGTCATGACTGCAGAAACGGGCAGCTCAGTTAATATTGATTAGCTTTATTTAGCCTCATAATGATGCAAAGTTAGCTTCAGGCATGACATATCTGTCATACAGAGCTCTCACTAAAACTGTGGGATAAATAAAAGAATATCGTGCATCTACGTCATGAATACCGTAGAATAGAAATGAGAGAACAGGAGACATTGTGTGCCTTACTCCACTCCGCTTTCACAATAAAAGTCATGCAGACATGACAATCTTTATTAGAAAATAAATTGAGGTTAAAATACAGTAAAATTCAGTTTTGTTTTTCCAAAACAAATTCAAAAACCAAAAAAATGTTTCTATTAAAAAGGATTGTATTAAACATTGTAAGAATTGTTTTAAACATTAAATTTCACAAAGAGGTAAAGAATCCCCACCCCACCCCATATATATA
>JAOVVF010000044.1:15595157-15614274 GCA_028565595.1 Duopalatinus emarginatus
TAATATAAAGACCACCCCCCCCCCCTTATCTCACAGGACTCGACCTCAAGTGTGTTTTGACTCAAGCAGGATGGGGCCATTCCAAGAATACAAGGTATTTGTTATATTCACAGTTCCAACAATGCATTTTCTATCTATTTTCTATCTCAATATTAGATGTATTTAAGATGTAGATCATAGCCATCAAAGTTGGTAGATTGGTCATTGTTCCACTAAATTAATTCATTGAAAATTTCCTTGAGGTGAAGAAGTCGTTTGGAAAGGACAGCACTCGTAGCCGCATCCCCCGTCTTGTGCTTCAACCTTTTCATCCTAAGGAGTCTCAGATTTCTACGTTTCCGTTGTCTGAGGATGAAAGCAAAGACATCAGCAGAAAACAGAACAGAACCATCAGTCCTAACAGTTTCTCATCAGGTACGCTGGACAGATCCTGAAAACAGACATTGTTGCATTTAAGAGCATTACTAAATGCTGAGGTCTGTACACTGAATAGTTGGTTCAGGAATTTTGTTTGCAGTGTTGTTGATGTGTTGTCCCCTGCTTTCAGATGACACTGGATGTCCGAGCAGTCAGTGTCCATCTCCAGCTAAGATCAGATCTGGCTCAGACAACAGCTCTCTGGAGTCACCCATACCAGTAAAGAGCAAATCCAAGGTCAAGAGGGTCAGAGTCAACGTGGTGGCTGAATGTAATGGCAATACACAGAAGCACAAAAGAGAACAGCAACAACCCTCTATTCTGCACAGAGGTGAGTGAATATTTGTCCTGATTAAGCTTGTGTCATCATCGAGCTGCATTATATTAAATACACATGATCGAATGTGTTTGTTGTGCAATGAGGTTTATAGACTAAGCAGGTTGTATATATATACACAAATAGTCCATTTGATAAGGACTGCATTACTCCTTTTTCTTCTTTTTCTTTTTATTTTTTATTGTATTCTGACTGCTCTTTTATGCTTGTTATTTCAAAATATGTTTAATATGATATTGACGTTTCATTCCTGTCCAAATCTTGGTCTGAGCTTTCAATAAACATAATAATAATTTTAGAATTTTTATCATCATCACTGATTGTTGTTGAAAGTACAGTTGTGAAACAGCTGCACTGTGTAAGCTTTAAAAAAATTTTCCCTACCAATTTTGACCCAGGACCCTGGATCAGTGAACTGTGAGCTTTGAGGCAGTGCTACCCACTGCACCACCACGTCACCCATGAGTTTATTAAATTAATAACACATGATTATTAAATAAAAAAATACACACTATTAAACTACATTTGTAAATTATTTGGTCTTATTTCTACACTAGCTTTTACAAATCATGAATAATGTTCCTATTGTTATTTGGAAACTGACCGAAAGCTTCAGTTTGGTTTGGCCTAGCGAACCATGGCAAACCAGTTGTTGTTTACTTGATTGTGCAAACACAGAGTGTTTGCTGATTGGTGAGCCAGTTGGGCTGCAGCTGGCCAATCAGTGTAATTGGAAGTAGTTAACTTCTCTCATTGGCTCAATGACATGACTAACAAAATCAAAATCACAATGCCACTGAAAGACTGCTAGGTTTAGCAGATTGTTTGTTTGTTTTTTTTCTCACAAGTGCACAGTATAATGAGTTTATCAAAAGGAAAGAGGTGTTTCTCAGGTACATGTTTATGTGCTCATATGTAGGTATGCTAGAGATTAGATATTGTGAATCAGTCCCCATGCGTACATTGTATGGCATGTTACTGTGTTATCGTAATCTTACTGGTGTATTGTTTTGTCTTGTGTACTTTTCTTGGCACCTTTTATCTAGATGTTTGTAAAGGGGATGAATCTGCATGGAGCACAAATGTATACTGTGTCAAATGCTAAAATGCTGTAAACCGAGTGATAATGAAGGATAAAATAAGGAAGTCCTGCTGCTGCTGAGGACCAAAACCTGTTTTCCTCAGTCGGGTTTTATTTATTGTGGATGCCAGATATTATACAGATTAAATGGCAGTATGTCCAGGGATATATATTTGTCTGGGCTTGGAAATTGAATGGCTTTTTTTCCAGTGTAGTGTACATGTAAAGCACTTGTGTTTTGCAGGAAGTGAAGCTGACTTCAGCTCCTCCAGCAGCACTGGAAGCTTCAGGAGCCATGGAACTATGGCTAACAACTCCACAGGGAAAAAGAACTGCCTTTCACTCAGGTGAAGTATAGCTCAGCAACAGTTAGCCATTAATGACCATGTAGATGCCCAAATTTTTTATCTGCCCAAATGTCAATAGTAAGACTATTGGACTTGTATATGTAATTAAACAAAATGAAAGAGTTTTTGTGCGCTTTACTTGTATTCTATTTGGACGTGTACTGGTGCCAGTCATAGAAAAATGTCAGCATAAATGAAATGCCATATTAATGTATTTATATTAATTAAGAAATACCTATTCATATTACTGTCCATTTATTTTACTGTTTCAAGATTATTTACCCTGTTAATGTGTTTACATTTCTCCAGTCTCCTCTTATACCAGTAATGTAATATCCAGTAATCACAGCCATTGTTTTATGTTTTCTGCTCTCTAGTCGTGTGACACACATCAGGAGCCGGCCTGTGTTTAAACCTCCAGGAAGCCCTATTACCCCCTCTGATGCAGAACTTTATGCCCCCTACAGAACACCCCCCAAAAAATCCCTTTCATCATGCATCAGCAACAATTCTAGCCCCACTGTCAGGTAGGTCACCTAAGGTAGACAGAGATCTGATTATTTGGACATGGGAATGATTATATTATATTCTGTGTATGAATCAGACAGTCCAAATCTTTTCACCATCTGTGTAAATGATTCAATATCATCAGTTGTGTTTGGGTTCTGCCGGACTTTAAAAATGACTCATTAAATTGTTCATGTTGCACACATGGCTACAGACTGGAGAGATCTATTTGAAGCCATTTTGCAGCAGAGCCTGGCAGCCTGAGTAGTTAATGCATGTCAAGTTTTTCTGCATCTCTTATGTCAGTTCATTACACTTTGATGTTTGTTTTCTCAGATTATTGCACTGTATTGCAATTGCATCTATGTCTAGATCACACATGCAAAAACATTAATGTATGTATGCATTTCTGTTGTGTTGGACAGTAATGTCTGAGTGGAGTGTTATTCTCTCTGGTGTGTTATTTATAACAGTAATGCAGAGGTTGGTTCAAAGCATGACTGACTGTACCGGTCTCAGCACTGCTGCTTAGATGCTGTGTTTTACTGATTCATCCCTTACTACAGTAACTTTTATAGAAAAAGGATAGGGCTACGAATAAAACCTATAACTATTGATCAGCTGTGTCCATCTGCATGATATCTGTGATCAGTATTACAACAATATGACCCAAGTTTAACGTATTACAGAAGAACCACTCCAGGGAGCTACCATTCATGTGGTGACAATCATGGCATCCGACCTCCCAAACCAGAGCAATATCTAACCCCTCTACAACAAAAAGAGGTGACAATCCGGCACCTGAGGACCAAGCTCAGGGAGTCTGAGCTGATCGTTTCTGATCGGTAAGCATCGGTGATGTATATTTTGCATACTGTTTTCAGCTAGGTAGTAATCATAAAATAAGTCATAAAAGCAGCATGAATGTGATTTCCCATCCATCAGGGAGTCTGAAATTCAGGATTTGAAATCCCAGCTGGGCCGAATGCGTGAAGACTGGATTGAGGAAGAGTGTCACCGTGTAGAAGCACAGCTGTCTCTCAAGGAGGCACGTAAAGAGATAAAACAACTACGGCAAGTTGTTGAGACCATGAAGAGCAGTCTGATGGAGAAGGATAAAGGCATTCAGAAGTACTTTATTGATATCAACATCCAGAACAGAAAGCTGGAATCCTTGCTGCATAGCATGGAACTGGCACAAAGTGGTGTCAACCTGCATGATGAGCCCACACTGGATTTCATCTGTGATTCCCCCGAAAAGCCCTTAGAAGGGAAGCAGAAAGAAGAATTGCAGGTTGAGGATCAGGCACAGGAAGAGCTGGCAGACAGTGGGCTACTTGTTAATGATGAGATGGCCAACCAGATGGACATGCTGGAGCAGGTTTTCATGTCTACAGCTGTTGATTACAGCCAAGATGGTAGTGCCAAACTCATTAGCCGGCCAGGACTGTCCAGTCTGACACAGAGTGCTGCTGAGGACACCACAAAGAGCTTAAAAGATCAAATCCATAGTCAACCCACTGCTAATGAGCAGCATAGTTCTGGTGAAAAGGCTGTCCAAACAGATGAAACCTCTTGTAACCCTGATCTCCAAGCCCTGCTTTTACAGCTACTAAAGCTTCAAAACACTGGGCTGTCTTTGAATGTTCTCCAAAAGTTACCCAAAGCACAGAAATCCAACCTACCCCAAGCAGAAGACCAAATCAAAAACAAATTCTCTCAGGCTCAGAGTCCCTACCAGATTGAGGGGACAGACCACTTTCCCTATAGTCCTATACTTTCTTCATTGCTAATTCCACAAGATCCTGGTGGTTCAATCCAGAGTTTAGACCCTGAAGTTAATCTGGGGTTCATGGAAGAGTTGGACTTTGGCAAGAAGGATACTTGCAGCAGTGCTAATACAGCTGTGGTGGGGAAAAGTCACTGGAGCAACAACTTCTTGGTTGACCTGGTTGCTGTGGCAGCACCTGTTCTTCCTACAGTAGCCTGGCTGTACTCTCAGCACAATGCAGTTGATGGGGCACCAGTGTACAACATTGCAGCTTTAATCCGTGGCTGTTGCATTATGGGATTGCACTCTCTTCGCCTTGTCACCTATGGGCCACATGTGTGATGGTCCTTTCACCTTTACGCACAGCTAATTAGAGCACTTAAATCTAAGTTTATTTTGTGTGTGTGTGTGTGTGTGTGTTGGTAAGATTTTATTTTCTGTTCTGCCACTTTGCACTGTGTATAGCTGCTGTAACTGTATGACAAATTAACTTGAATAGATTTATCTTTGTCTTGTTTATTTCTCATGAGGTGTATTGCTCATTGCACTGATGTGATCATTTAGGTAGGTGATCATGTAATTGTGTCATCCTTTGCCAGCTAGTTCATTTCCTGTGTGTAGAAATGGCATTGACTGTTGGCGATAATGTTCTTGTTTCCAAAGGAGTAGCCCCACAGCCAAAGCTTGTTCAGTATTTGTTTTTGTGAGCTCATCTCCAGCAGTGGAGCATTTTACGTTTCTCATTGTAACCTTGCTGACTCCCTGAACAGTCAATGCTACAGTACAGATGACCCTTTGTGCCTGAGCAATGTGCAATATTTATATGTTAGACATGTTAAGTATATTTATTAAAGCATGATTACCCCATTCATGTTTGTTAATTTTTTTTTTTTAGACATTCATTTTTTTAGGCTTCCTCCTACCTCCCCTCTCTGCAACCATATATATATAGGTGGGTTGGCTATGCTAAATTAGCCCTACGTGTGAAAGTGTGAGGTGATTTGTAATGGACTGGCATCCTGTTTTCCTAGATGACTTCTCCCACCTTGTTCCCACTACTCCTAGTAGGATTTTAGATCTACTGCTGCCATGACCAGCAAAAAGTACTTGCTGAAGATTAATGGATGTATGAATGAATTAATTAATCCTACTCCTCTTAACAAACATACACATACAACATGAACATTTTCCATAACAAAGCATGAGTGAAGCATCTTTTCATAAATGTTGGATGCAATCCATATCACACAAGCAACTGCTTAAGTCACTTATTTGGACAATCTTACACAAGAGCTGACGTAGGAAGCCAGATGTGGCACAACTGTTTTGTGACCTGGTTCTCATCTCCTGTGAGCACTAAAAAATAAGCGTGAGATATAAGCTATGGAGCTATGAGTCATCTGCAGTCAGTTCAATCGGACTGAGCGAGCTTTAATGTGACGGCAACCATTTACCCATACAATCAGGTTTAAATAGTAAGCCAAGAATTTGAAAACCTGACAACAATGACACTGAGCAAGCAGAGTGCCAATTTTGTGCCATTAGCCGAAAGCAAAAAAAACCCAAAAAACTACAAATGTAACTTTTTTTTTTGTCTGCTGAAGGCAGATAGCAATACACTAAAATGCATGCACATGTTAAACTTAGGAGCAAATTATGCTTTAAACACAAAATGCTACAGCATATGTGGCAGATGGGAAAAACGGGTGGCACAGTGTTGCAGCAGAGTTTCTGCATTACAGCTCCAAGATCCATGGTTTGATCATGAGCTCAGGTTACTTTCTGTTTGGAGTTCCTGTGCATGTTCTCCCTGTGACCTTGTCAAATCTCTGCTTTCTCACACCTCCCCAAAACTTACCAGTAAGTAGGCTGGCTACAATTGTCCCTTTGTGTGTTCATGAGTGGGTATGGTGCCCCTTGATGGACTGGCATTCTATCCAGTGTTTATTCCTGCCTTATGCATATTATTCCCAGAACAGACTCCAAATTCATGGGACTCTGACAAGGATAAAGCGTTTAACTGAAATCAACTAAGTCAGTCTGGGAAAACTCTGTATGTTGCTGTGAATGAATTTGAGCAAATGTATTTAGGCAAACTGCCAAACATAGCCCTTGTGCCCCATCACCTCCGAAAAACGTTTGGACCGAAATAGAATTGAATCAACTAAAACCTCTACAGAATGAAACCATAAATATATTATACTAAGCCACTAAAATATATGCATGTTTTAATCCCAGACAGTTTTAGATTTTTTTTTTTACTTTTAAATTTTTACATTTCAATTTATGGCACTTAAATTGCTCTTATCCAGACCGACTTTCAAAAGTTCTTAGAATAAATTGGAATATTGAAAGCTAGAGCTGATACTGATACCAGAATTCAAAGTACTTAAATGCAGGACATGACCGGATCTAACTCATTAGAAAAGACACAGTGTTCAGCTGTCAGAGACGTTTGTAGACGTACCAGAGGTCCCATGGAATGCCAGCTAAACAAACCCCATACCATTATGGCACCTTTATGTAATTTGCAGAGGCTCGTCTGTACCAGCTTTTGGCACTTCAGTGTATTCTATAGTTCTTGAAGTCATATTTACTTTTTTTTGTCAATAAATGTCAAATTAAACATAAAATAAATTACTAAATAACAGTTGCTTTCACCAAATCAGTGCATTAGTGCTATTCAGTAGAGTCTGAAGGGCATCTTTAACTGCAGTTTTCTCTCTTTGCACTTTTAGGGCTAACCTAATAGAAACGTGTTATAACCTTGCTTCAGGTGCAGAAGAGTAATGTATTTCAGCTCCAGAAAGCCTGTAGATTGCACCAGGGTTTTCCAGGCCACCATACAAATGTGTTAAATGCAGCATTCCTTTAGATCAGAGTTTAATAAATAAGAAAAGTGAAATTAGTTATCTGAGGGGCCACATATAATTCTTAAACAGCATTAAGAAAGTAAAGACATCTCCTATTTCAAAAGGACAATTTTGTCGAAATAAAAAAAGTCCTCTATCTACAATTCAACATTGAAATGAGGTACAAAAATGACTTTATGAACTGACACGCTTATATCGTTTCTTCTTTCATGAAAAGAACTATTTAATATCTAAGTGGGTCAGGCTGTGGTGGGGGAGGGTGGCGTTGGAGCTCCAGAAACAGATGGGAGATTACGACGTCATTCTCAGGACTGGAATATTCCGCTGGTCAGAACAAAACGACCTTGAATAAGCTCTGAAAATGCACAGGTGTTAAATCATTTAGCAGGGCATCTTTATGTTGTGTTTAGTGATAATAATAAAGCCTAATGCACAGTGAGGACTTACAGCCTGTTTGAGTATGTCATTAGCAAATGACTCATCAAAATAAAATAAAAAAACATTCTTCTAAGTTCATACACAGATCTGATTTACAGAGGGAACCCAACATCTACACCTACATAAAACTTTTATATACTGCATCATTTTAGGCCAGGAACTAAAATACGGCTTTCCTAAACTCCAAAAAAACACATCCTTTTTTTATAAATCCAAACATTTATTACAGGGAATGAATGTGTGCACAAAAGGGAAACGTTGTTTGTGAAATGACAGGCTCATGTCTCATCAGTGACCTAGGCTTGATTTCCCAAATGTGCACCAGAGCTGCCCTTTGAACATTGTCTCCAGAATGTAATCATGATTATTGTGCTGTAAATCTTTGGAGAAACTTTCATGTCTAGTGGGACACAACTTAAAAGGATGGCTTGGGGGGAAATCGAATTTACATAAATTTCCAACATACCTCAGCCAAGGCATTTGGTGTCCAAATTTTGCTTCTTTAGTTTTGTACATGTAGCCAGCAAAAAAAAAAAAAATGAAAGGCTAAGATCGCCAATTAAAATCAAGCTGGAGTCACAGGACACTTAACTGAAACAACATTGTTAGGCTATGCATAACCATCTGCACCAAAACAGCACAATATGACAGTATTTCAATTCATATATAAACTAAATAATGTGATTCTGAATTAAAAATGACTGCCACTAGTTTGTATTTATACAATGCACATTTGTTGCATGATGTTAATTAGGGGTGATAAGTTCCTGTTGTTTGTTTCTGTTCCAGGGCAAAACTAAAAGAAGAGCATTCATCTTGGACGTTTGGAATTTTTTTAATCATCCTTTTAATAAAATAGGCATATTAAATAATTCCCTGCACCCAAAAACTGACAATGGTTCGTTATCATTACTGCATGCACATGATGATATCCACCACCCCATCACCTTAGTAGTACAGCATTGAGGAACCATTAATTGTGTGTGTGAATTTTTTTTTTTTTAATAAGTGATTAACATATACAGAATTACTGTACCCTTATACAGGATTGCTACCCATGCTGCATATGGTATGTGTTGAAGAGAATCTGTACCTGGTGCTTTATACTACTATGAAGACTACTGTTAAATTTAAGATGGATAAAACATGAGCTGCTTTGGATGAAACTCCAGGCTTTTAAAAGCTGCCACGTTTCCATGGTGACCACGGGTTTAACCACCTACACCATATTAAATATTGGCTTCAGTCCTTGTCTTCATCGCACATAATTTTCATAAACAGTTTGCTAACCAAGTACAGAATGTTCTCACATTCAGAGTCGTTCTTCAATAGCCTTTTTTATTTAACTCTCAGGTGATTTTGTTCTGGTAAAAGGTGAACCCCTTTATTTAAAAAAAAAAAGGACATGCCATTTGGTAAGGCCTCTTTCTGCAGTGACTCAATCACAAATCATAAAAAAGGAGCAATCAATAGCTAATCACTGATTTTTTTTTTTCCTCAAAGCATAATAAGGGGTTGGGTTGCATTACTTAATGCAAAAAAAAAAAAATTTCTTACTGATGCAGAAAAATCCTCATTCTCTTTATAGTCCTTTTTTATATATAAATACAAACACACTAAAGCTCCAGGTTCTTCTGCATGTGTACTATTAGCAGTGTCCCAACTACAACGGATTTGAATAAATCGTACACTGGATCTATACAATATACGGAAAACACAGGAACTCAGTAAAAGTCAAGGAAAGTCAGAGGATTCCAAAACTGATGGCTGAGGTCATGGGTGAAAATGGCATGTTCAACTGGGAATAAAAATGATGAAAGATACTGGTGGAGAATCGTTTGTGTTTAAGTGTCCCATGTTGCCTAGAAATGTTAGGAAAGCTTTACTGCTATCTTTTGCTCCTTCTTCATCATTCTCTGTGCCTCTTTTTCCATTTTCTTCCTCTGCTGTTCCATGGCACGCTTCTCCCTCTCAGCCATCTTCTGCTGTCTGAAATCCACATATTCACAAACAGATGCATGATTAGATCAAACCCCAAATATTAGTCATTTAACTAGAATGATGTTCAAGCCAACTCAAGCCAATTTAATTTTGCTTCACAATTTTTACTTCACTGTTGCCAAGTACACTTCAGTAGTATACTTTTCAACAAACAGTTCAGTAAGAAGTGATTTAAGACAAAAAGAAACAAAAAGTCTGAAACTTTAAACACTTTAAAACCAATTAAGGAGCTAGATAGTCACGCATGTTATCTTCCAACTTTGACTGTATCTTACTGCCATCTAGTGGACAATGTTTTAAATACCCATTGTGTCAACTATTCCAAATGACTAAACTGAATCATCTCTGTGTGTCCAAGTGACACCCTGTATCTCTGCCAAACTGACTCCTACATCAGTGCAGAAGCAGTATGCAAATGACAAGCACACAGGATGACTAAATCAGACTAACAGATTAATACTAGTCTATAAAGTCAGTGGTACACTTTAAAAGACAAATCAAATCTTTAGGTTTGATTAGATTAGGTTGGATTAGATAACCTGGTGAAAGATAAGATGAGCTAGAAAAAAAAAAACAGTCTAATCTAAAACTACAGGGTATGGCTGATTTGAGGTAGTTATCAGACCTTTACACAGCTACTGTAAGAGAAGACATTCCTACACAATATTTTGCTATGCATTATGCATATTATTGGCTACAACATGAGGACCTGGTTGTACATACTGTGCCATACAGATCATACCAGAGCGTTGTTTAATTCACAAATCTGATTGGTCACAAGGTGCTGATTAAATTTTTTTATAACATGGCTGAGACAATAGTGACAGCTCATTGACGGGGGTTTGTACATAACTTACCTCAATAATAATAATAATAATAATAATAATAATCTATTTTTAGTGATGATAAAACAAAAATATAAATGACTGTAGAAGAAAACTGTTGCTAAAAATAGTGGCTATAACAGAAGTGACAACTTGTCTTGCAGTTGCTGAACATTATTAAACGTAACTGGATAAAAACGACACATTTCATCAATAAATTAAATCGCTGTAGTACACAGATGTGAAATGACACCACCAGCCACTGCACCACCCTATTACTGTAACAGCATGCCCTATTGCATGCCCTATTTTATTCCTTATGTAAAGTTTCTAATTCTGGAGCAATACCTTAACACTTCTTCTGCTTCCCACGATGCATCAGACTCATCCTCCCAGGCATTAGTGTCCTCTTGCCAGGTTTCCAGGTCTCCCAGCTCAGCCTGTAGGCCAC
The DNA here is from genome assembly GCA_028565595.1 of Duopalatinus emarginatus. Classification (NCBI taxonomy): domain Eukaryota; kingdom Metazoa; phylum Chordata; class Actinopteri; order Siluriformes; family Pimelodidae; genus Duopalatinus; species Duopalatinus emarginatus. Next base: position 15,606,205 of record JAOVVF010000044.1, read on the forward strand.
ATACAACTTTCTTAGTAAGAAAACCACTAAAAAGCAATATACATGTGCCTGTAATTATCACACGCATCACTGATTCACCAAGTGTAGTTGAGTTAAAAAGAAGCCACATGTTTGCATGTGGTATAGTACAGCACTTTCATACCTTGTGTGAATTAGTATATTATTAGACATTAGCTTTTTATGAGAATTAGTCTATACTACTGGCTCATTCTGCATAATAGTTACAGATTAGATTTAAAGATTTATGTGTCACATACATAGTCATACACGGTACAATATGCAGTGAAATACTAATTGACTGTTGTGCACAAAATATAAGCTAGGTAAGAATAGGTAAAGAAATACTATAGAATAAAATTTAGTGGCGTAAGTAAACAAATAGTAATAGAAGGTACAAGAAAATTAAATAGGTCTTTAAAGTATCTATAAAATATCAAGTAAAAATATAAAATAAAGTATATATATATATGTACACACAGTTAATGAGTGTTTATATCTGCACATTAAAAGATGCAACCATTCACAGTACTTGTTTTTAAAAACACTAAAACTTGGTTTTAATTATTCGTTCCATCTTGTATGACATGATAAATCTATTATTTTATCACATGTACAGATATGAATACATCTACTCCTGCCTGCCTAAATGAAAGTAATTCACTGTGTGTGCACACAAGTGTCTTGACCACATGGTACAAAACCTTATTCTACACAGACTTAAGAGTGCAGAACTCACTGAAGGTTGGATAAAGGACATATCCTGAGTGGCTGCCAGTCTGCTGGAGAAGCCTGTGGTTGTATCAGAGACAGAGTAGTTCACAGGATCCCGTTTCTTCAAGACAATCTAGCAAGAGGTGAAGGTTAGAGGGAAGGATTAAGGTACGTGTAAACTCTCCTTGCCATTCTGTAGACTGAAAATAAAAATATAACACATTCTAAACAAGTATGAACCAACTTTTTGTGTTTTCCGGATTGTAGGAGCCATGTCTTTGAAATAATCTGGCTCTTCATCCTCATCCTGGTTCTGCTGAGACAGAACAGCTCCATTACCTCCCTCGATCTTTATACTCGTGGGAGCATCTTCATCCCATGAACTCCACTCCTCAATCTCTGGCTATATAAGAACAACACATGTTACATGAAGTTAAATAAGCCTACTAAGCTGTATCGATTTAATAAATTCTACAGTGTAAAGGGATTATTAAGTCAGCGGATAATCGGATGCTCCTGAGCTGTTCTGACAATCCTGCATGAGTAATTCACATCACTGTTTCAGGGGTATCAGGGTGGAATTTGTGGAAAGTCTGGACACGTAGCACATGTTTTACACCAGCTCTGGTGTGTAAAATGTCATCATGACCTAATTTAGGATGCAACTGTAGTCCAACTACACAAATGCTCAGAAGATATCTGTATCATTACCTAGCTGTGAATTTGGTTCAATTCAGAGATAATGATAGTAAATACTAGTTGTGGTTTGTGCATTTAGACTGACTTAACACTTGAAGCTATGATATTAATGTAGTGGTGCATGTGACACAACTCATGCTACAAAATGTTCTTTCACAAACAGAGGGCATTTCTACATTTCTAAATCATATACCCAGCAGCTTTAAAGCATTACATAATCTTCAAGGCAAGCATAATAAAATTAAACATTTTACTTTTAATGCTTTCCTTACTGGAGATGCACTGCTCTATGGATGTTCAAATACTTCATTTCAGGGTCTAAAAATGTGATTTCAACTTTCACAATTCATGTGCCTACAAAAAACATTTACTGTTAAGTCCATTCCATACACTAACCTTTTTAGATACAGAGGAATAATCAGCAGTAGTAGGGAGCGTGATCTGATCACCACTTCGCTTGCGTGATCTTCCAGTTCTAATAACAAGAAAAATAAATTAAGAGAGTTAAAGGGTTAAACATTGCTTGATGATAGTTTGTCTGCTTTGGCTACTTTGCCTTGAGTACACCATATAATTCAGTCATTACCTTATGATGTACACTGATTAGACAGGCAGATTTAATGTTATGGCTGAACAGCCACAAGACAGCTCTGACTCATCAAGACATGGACTCCACAAGACCTCTGAACTTATTTTGTGGTATCTGGCACCAAGACATGACCAACAGATCCTTCTGTTGGGGACTGGACCAGACAGGGTAGCCTTTATCCCCACATACACCTCAGTGAGCCTTACAGGCCTGTTGCCAGTTCATCAGTTGACTTTCCTTGGACCACTTTTGCTAGGTGCTAATGTGGCAACACCCCGCAAGACCTGTTATTCTGAAGATGCTCTGACCCAGTCATCTAGCCATCTCTATTTGGTTCTTGTCAAAGTCGCTCAAATCATTACATGTGCCCATTTCTCCTGCTTCCAGTACATCAATTTTGGTAACTAACCATTCTCTTGCTGCTTAATACACCCACCCCTTAACAGGTGCTATTGTAATGAGATAATCAGCATTATTTACTTCTTTATGGCTGATCGGTGTAAATACACCAACTTAAATACAATGTTTACACTTGATTTGTTAATAATTAAAAAATATATTCATGCTCCACTGTATGTTTGTAGATAAGTGTAGGAGAGAGAGCACATGATAATGGGACAGAGAGAAAGAACATCCAAGTGAGTGTGTAATGGGTACATTTTTTTCTTAATGTAGTTGTGCGTGTCATGGACTATGTCACATTTTTCTAACCAGCATCATAGCAGCTGTAGTTCTATATTTCTCACACATAAAATAAATTCAGGATTACACAATATCAGTAACAGGAAGCTTACACAACATAATTTTGTTTTATAATGTTTGCGAATTGATTTTGCTACATTAGTCACCTAAGATCAAATATAAATAGAGTTTGACATTTTGAAAAAAATCTTTCTGTACAGATGTAAGTAAAATACGTTCCTTTTGTAGTCAGTGATTAATAGCAGTTGATTATCAAAAATACAATACACTGTGCGAGAGCTGTTATTTTCCCTCATCTTGACTTACATCTATTTTCTCTAGACAAGCCTTTGCTGCTTCAGTGCAACACCACAATAGGCTTGATATGATTCTGAAGATTTATTTTCAGAGAACGAGCAGGATTGGCATCATAAAACATCCATTTCTGATTTCGGAAAGCTGGTCTATATTCTTACACTAAGACACATCCAGGTCTCAGCAGTACTTTGTATCCTTGTGAATTTCCTTACTGGTACGCCTCAGTGTTCCATTTTACTTAACATATCAGCTGAGCACCAAATGGTGTGTTAAACCTGTCTGACATTCTTAATTTAACATCTGAACAATCCTTCACGGCTCTTTAAAAACATTAAACAGGAAGTAGAACACCCAGTTTGTCAAGGCTGTGTCTGAGTCACATGACAGCACAATGCATTTCTAACTATTGCACACAGACTGGCCTTAAATAGGCAGAGCATCTTTCACACTAGATGTGGAAACTATATAAGCTATAGTAGTATAAAAGAAAAAAGTGGTATAAAAGCTCTGAGCATGTGAGTACCACTGGACTCAGACTCACCTGCATATGAGCCTTTTAAAGAATGACAGGATGGATGCTATGCATGTGCAGATCTTAAACAGACGAAACTGAGTCACAGCCATGGTGATAGCAGTGTCTGAAACATATAGAGAAAATAAACATGTTTATTCATTCATTCATTCACCTGACTATACACAATATCTATAATTATGTCCATTTGTAGCCGGTACGACCTTGTGACAGCATACAAAGCAGCTTGTTTAGCTAAGCTAACTTATGTCCAGATATTTTTCGATGCTCGGTGAAATAATAACAATAATGATAAACAAACACAGCGATATGAGTGCTTGTGGCCTTGCCTACTAGAGCAGGTTGTGGAAACAACTGCCAATCTAGCACAGTTAGCACAGTTAGCAACTTAGCCGAGCCGTCCAGCTATGCTAATGTTACATTAAAGCATATCTTTACGTGTGGTTTGACTGCAAAATTATTCAATACACGTGTCAGGTTAAATTTCAAACATCCTCACATTGTCTTGGCTAATCTGTGAGGTAAAATAATAAAAATAAGAACAAATCCAGGCCATGGTGAAACAGGTAATAGCATTGTTAGCGTGTATTACTTACCAAGCAGACATGAGACTAGCCCTCAGTGGATGCATAGCATATTAGCTAGCTAACTAGCAAGGTGCTAACAGCGAGCCACAGCGTTACTACTGATTAAAAGACTGAAGTAAGCTCGTTTATATTTTCATTTAATAAGGAACTGGAACCATTTTTGACTCTAGCGCCTGGACTGGACGGTCTGCTGAGCAGGCCACTGTGTCCACCTGACACTGCACACTACAGACATTATTATTATTATGGTGTGGCTTTAATACCGAGAGTCTCTCAGTCTCTCTCTCTCTCTCTCTCTCTCTCTCTCTCTCTCTCTCTCTCTCTCTCTTATACACTAGATCCGCCTCAGCCTTTCAGACATTCACTGATCTATATGCGTTTCTGTACAAGCCGGATATGTCAAAGGAGATATCGGTTCAACTTCCGGCGGAGATGATTTGAAGATCAGTGAACCTGGACGACGCACTGAACTCAACGGGATGCACCAATGAGTGCACGCGCCATTGCGGTGTATAGCATAGGAAAATTCCACGCTATAACACACCGCGCGCGCGTGCGTGTGTGTGTGATGTGCTCAGTGATAATGCTGCTGTTATGTTGGATAATGTTGAATTTTCATTATTCCCCATTCTACTTGTCATTATGGTCTCCTGTTCTGACATTGCTGAGGGACATGTTAGTGCAGATACAGTGGTGTTTCAAAAAAATAAAAATTTCAGGCATAATGGTCAGGTGTTTCAGGTTACACCCAAAATGGCTAAAGGTATGCGAGAACCTGACCATTCTAGGGGGCAGTCATAAACTTGTGGTTGATGAACCAGCCTTATGATAAGAAGGTCCCCACCAACAAGTCGTGACTGAAGTGCCCTTAAGAATGATACCGAACCCCCAGCTGCTTCCTGCGCCATGAATGGGGTTGCCCACCACTCCGGGCATGTGATTTCACTACCCCCTAGTGTGTGTGTTCACTAGTGTGTGTTTCACTGTACGGGTGGGTTAAATGCCGAGGCCTAATTCCTCTGTGTGCAAGCACACTGGTCAAGGCAACACGTCACGTCACACACAAACAAAGGTTGACTTGTGGTTAACAAATCAACCTTGTAAAAGGATAGTCCCCGGTTTGATTTCTGCACTGACAAGATGTGACTGAAGTGGCCTTAAGCAAGACACCTAACCAACAACTGCTCCTCGGGCACCATGGATGGGGTTTTGCTGCACGAATGGGTTAAATGCCAAGGCCAAATTCCTCTGTGTGCAAGCACAGTGGTCAGTGAGACACATGACATGACATGCAAATGAAGGTTGAATAGGTAAAGCACATGATTTTCAGAATGTCTAAATGTATAATGTAGCATTACTGGCCAACAGAAGCTCAGTGAAGACATGATTTATCAAGGGTGGACAAGCTCAAGTGGAATGCAGACTGCCCTAATGAAATACTGACCAGATGTTTCCATAGTTGTGTTCTGAAATCTAGTCCTAAAGGCGTGGAGGCTCTTATAAAAGCACCTGGCAATCAACTTATGACCGGATGTTCAACAAACAACTCGTGATGGTCAGGTGCCCACATACTTTCGGCAGCATTGTGCAGGTCCTAACAAAACACAAATAGTATGAACATCTGTTCTCAGTCATCATGTTTGAGCAATTAAAGTTATGTTAATGAGAAATTATGAGAATAATGTATACATAGTGGACACAACAAACTTCAAAGTAAAACAAATTTTACTTTGATGTACTTCAGTGCATTGCAGAAGTGCTGTGGCAGTGCATTAGAGACACTGAATAGCAGTGGAATGGTGTCTGGGTGTGTGTTCATCAAACACAGCAGTATGGCTAAAAATTTAAAACTTACAGACCTTTTAATAGACACACCTATCTTGTGGCATCTTGATATGTAGCTATAGTGGTTTGGCACTGCAGCTGTAATTGTTTAACTAGAGAATTGTATATTTTTTAGCTGGATATTGTTGGACTGTTCTCAATGCAGCATGGTACTTTAAAATTCCTGTACTGCTGCTCTGCTTTATATTTTCATACCAGCACCGAACACTGATATCCTCCTCCCACTGTATATTTCACAGAACAAAAACTGAAATAGTGAATTTTTAAAGAGATCCATGATTCAGAAAGACGTTTCAATACCTCTTTTAAACCCCATGTAGTAACTTTATCTAAAGAAAACTTGGACTTTGAGCAGACTTTCCTGCACTGCACTTGCAGTTTTCTAGCTCACATCACAGCTGCTGGTTATTATGAGTTTGGAAAGCAGGTATGCTCAACACACCACCAGTGTGTAAAGCCTAACTGTGCTGCTCTCAGGGTTGAAAACTCAAAAAGTTTCAAAAAGTCACTATATGATGCCATAGATTAATTTGCATATTAATTTAGCATTCATGATCATTTGCCTATCAAATGACAAATTTTTCACTTATAATATAATATATAATATAATATAATAAAATAGAATAGAAAAGAGTTGTATTCAAATAAAAAACAAGAATTCAAGAATACGTTCCTGAATACAATGAATCTTCAAGAAGAGAGTTTTAAAATAAACAAAGAAGTGGGAGGGTGGGACAAACAGTGGTAAAGCAGTGATTGGTTGCAGGCACAACGCAGTTAGGTTTTACACATTAAATGTAAAGTGATTGACCTACTATGCTTTCAGAGGAATGTGACCTCTGCATTTAATCCATCCTTGCAGTGCAACACACACTGGTGAATGCACACTGCCTTGAGAAGGGAAGTAGTTGGTTGTTAGGTGCCTTGCTCAATAACATTTCACTCGTGTCTGGTCTAGATTTGTCTAGTTGCTAGATTTGTCACTTAAATGGAAGTCACTAAAGGGGTAAAAAGTCATCAAATGTAATGACAGTCCTCTTGGCAACACTGTTCCCAATAACCAATACACTCATCACTGTAGTTTGTCCCACATGCACACTTTATTCTTTGTTTTTAACTCTCTCTTTTTTATTTTAAATACACAATTAGTTTGTTGGGTTCTGTTTTGTAAATTGGCAAATGATGATGTATTATTTAATGTAATATATTATTTATCTATTTATAGATATTTGAACAGTCCATGAAAAGAGCCTATGAGCTATAAACAGAATGTATGAAGAGAGTGTATGACAGAGTGTATAAACAGAGTGTATGACAGAGTGTATAAATAGAATGTATATACAGAGTGTATAAACAGAGTGCATACAAAGTTTTAAAGGGTTTATGACAGAGTGTATAAACAGAGTGTATAAATAGAATGTATAAACAGTATGACAAAGTGTATAAACAAAGTGTATAAATAGAATGTATATACAGAGTGTATAAAATAAGTGCATAAAAACTGTTTTACAGAGTGTATAAAAAGTGTTTGACAGACTGTATAAACAGAGTGCATAAATAGAATGCATATACAAAGTGTATAAATAGAGTGTTTAACAGAATGTATAAATAGAGTGTATAAACAGAGTGCATGGCAGAGTGTATAAACAGAATGTATGAATAGAGTGTATGACAGAGTGTACAAACAGAGTGTATGACAGAGTGTATAAACAGAGTGTATGACAGAGTGTATAAAAAGAGTGTATGACAGAGTGTATATGACAGAGTGTATATGACAGAGTGTATAAACAGAGTCTATGACAGCGTGTACAAACAGAATGTATAAATAGAGCTTATGACAGGGTGTATAAACAGAGTGTATAAACAGAGTGTATGACAGAGTGTACAAACAGAATGTATAAATAGAGCTTATGACAGGGGGTATAAATAGAGTGTATGACAGAGTGTATAAACAGAGTATATGACAGAGTGTATAAATAGAATGTATATACAGAGTGTATAAACAGAGTGCATAAAAAGTTTTAAAGGGTTTATGACAGAGTGTATAAACAGAGTATATGACAGAGTGTATAAATAGAATGTATATACAGAGTGTATAAACAGAGTGC
>JAOVVF010000044.1:15617724-15633107 GCA_028565595.1 Duopalatinus emarginatus
AGAGTGTATAAACAGAGTATATGACAGAGTGTATAAACAGAATGTATAAATAGAGTGTATAAACAGAGTATATGACAGAGTGTATAAACAGAATGTATAAATAGAGTATATGACAGAGTGTATAAACAGAATGTATAAATAGAGTATATGACAGAGTGTATAAACAGAATGTATAAATAGAGTGTATAAACAGAGTATATGACAGAGTGTATAAACAGAATGTATAAATAGAGTGTATAAACAGAGTATATGACAGAGTGTATGACAGAGTGTATGACAGAGCTCTATACGTATTATAACCGATACTGCTCAAAACCAGTTCTTCGTCTTGTTCTGCTTGTTTTAATGCATCTCTTTTAATACTAGAGGGGGCGGGGTATGGGTGATGGTAAAGGGGCGTGGCCTGCTCGAGTTCCTGTATGTCAGTCAAGCGGAGGGCGGAGTGCACCCGCAAAAATGCAGCTTTCACAACAGACTCTGCCTTGTATTAGGCCGAACTGGACTTTCCTCATTGTGGAGAACTGAAGAACGGTTATTTTGTCCTCTGTACATTTCCGTCTTATTTCCGGATGAGGAAATCTCGAGGAGTATTTTTGGGCAGTAATGTAAGTATCGATGTAAAGCGTGTCTCGGCCCAGGTAGCGCAGACCCTCATGTAGTTAGCTTCTTCATCTTATGATCGAAACGTGTCTTTTACAGGGTAAGGAGACGCTTTTATCTAATCTCTTTAATCAGTTCCCTTCGCTAGGTGTGTGTTATTGCTCAAACCTTACCTTACATTAGCTAAAATTGCGCTGTTGTAGCTAATAACTGTCTGTGACCTGACAGTCACTGACTAGCTGTATGTATGTCCTGAATGGAGTCGTATCATGTCTTCACTCTTATATTAAATATACATTCACAGCGTTAGGTTACTAACAGTACTTTAATACCGGATTAGTGGAACACGTAAAGTTGACAAGCAAACAGACTACAGGGTGCGTTTATTAAAAACAAGGCTCGAAATTGATTACTAGCCTACTAAGTAGTATGTATAAACAATACCCCGCCTTTAGTCAATCAGGCTAGCACGATTCATACTAATCAGTAGGGTAGTATGGCTAAGTAAGGGTACACCCCACAGCAGCTGGGTACTTTAAGAAACTAAACTCTGAGACATGGTATTTTCTGGATGTCTTTTAAAGGTGTACCTTATTTTTTGTCATTTTAGCCGCATCTACCTTTATGGCATTAAAGCCATGAGTCCCCAAGTCCAGTCCTGAAGAGCTGAGATCTAACATATATTATTCACCTTTCCTGTTAATAACCAGGTGTATTAGGTGTAATAGAGGGGTAATCTCTAAGATGTGCTGAGCCACACAGTACTGAACTTCTCCAACCCTGCACTGTCTGTCCTGGAAATATGTAGAAAACTTGTCAGATCATCTAGGTTTTAAAGTCTTTTTTGAAATAGTAGCTGCTGACATGGTGCCTCTTCGACTGTGATAACAAGTCTGATTTTGCCAGTGTGTTTGACCTAAAGAATGTTAAATCAGCTCCTGTCCAATGCATCTGAGGTAGCTGTAGGCTTGTGGTTAAAGAAACCAGCCTTGGCACCTGAAGGTTCGAGCCCCGCAACCGACAGGACTCAAGCCAAGTCAAGACTTAACCACTTAAGCAAAGCACCTAACCCCCAAATGCTGCCCAGGCACTACGGATAAGGAACGCATGTAGGCTTGTGGTTAAGAATTGGGTCTTGTGACCGGAAGGTCCCTGGTTTGATCCCCATAATGGACAAGACACAACCGTGGTGCCCTTGGGCAAGGAACCTAACCCCCAACTGCTCCCCAGGCACCATGGTTTTGGGTTCCGGTCAAGTGTGTTCACTTCCACCTTGTGTTCACAAGTGTGTGTTTCACTGCATAAATGCAGAGGTCACGTTTCACAGTAGGCAGATAGTTCATATAGATATATAGATGCACAGATGGGTTAAATGCGGAGGTCAATTCCTTTGCATAGAACAGAAGAGTACCTCATATTCACAGGAATTTCTAGGACTGTGAACATCCTAATGGGATATGCCAAGCAAAGAATTACATAGTGCTGTAACATATATGTGATAAATAATGTCTTTATTTAGCATGTTGCCTTATGTTAGGCTTTAGTTCCATAAACTTAACAAGAATTTGGTTTTGTCCACTGAAAAAGCCTGATCTATGCAGTAACTATTTCTGTCCTCTTGTGTCTCTCCTCAGCATGAAGCCTTTGTGATAGGATGAGAAGCCCAGTGCCTCGGTTCAGGGACGTCGAAAAGCAGGCGAGCAGCTTGCAAACTGTGCAGTGTGTTCCTACCTGTCATGACAGACAGAGCACCATGTGGTTTGTTCGAGATGCCTGTGGCATTGTCTGTGGCGTTATCACATGGCTGCTGGTTTTTTTCGCAGACTTTGTCGTGCTGTTTGTCATGCTGATTCCATCCAAGAACCTCACTTACAGCTTGATGAACGGTGCAGTCTTTAACAGCCTCGCCTTTCTGGCTTTGGCATCCCACTTCAGGGCCATGTGTACAGACCCGGTAAGTTCACATTCACTCAGAACTAATAAAGAAAGATGCATGTCCATGTATCAGAAGTTAAACTCAGGTTTGACATGTTTTTAGGGTGCTGTACCAAAAGGAAATGCCACAAAGGAATACATAGAAAGCTTGCAGCTGAAGCCAGGTCAAGTGGTGTACAAATGTCCTAAATGCTGCAGCATTAAACCTGACCGAGCTCACCACTGCAGGTAGGGAGTGGTGCAAAGTGATCATTTTCACATGGTGTTTATTTATGCGTCCTTATAAAATGTGCTTTTACAGATCCTTAATGTATATAAATATATATATTTTTATTTTGGTTTCACATCAGTGTCTGCAAGCGATGCATTCGAAAGATGGACCACCACTGCCCGTGGGTCAACAACTGTGTTGGTGAAAATAACCAAAAGTACTTTGTGCTCTTCACGGTATGTATCACTGTAGATTAAGATTTTGTTAATAATGGCCCAGGTAGTACTTTTGTAGTAGTGATTCAGTGTTTAACACATGAAACAAAGAAAAACAAGATAAATCTGATTTCACCAGAGCTTATAAATTGCACCCAGTTTTTTAAGTGTCAAGACGTTATTCCCTTTAAAGGCAATCTATGACCGGATAGTAGAATTTGCTTGGTTCTCAATATCTTTCTACTGAAACCAAGCAGCCCAGCAAAGCATACAACAGGCAGGGCTGAGCATTTAAAGGTGGCTTTCCTGGCAGCTTTAGCAGATGTTTAAGGCATAACTTCTTTACATAAGATTTGGTAGAAATGTTCATCTGGAGAATATGACAGTTTGTTTTTACATTCATTGTTTGGTTAATGTGAGTAATAGTAAGAGGGATGTAGTTTATGTGCAGCAGCAGATGACTGGTAACCCTTGGTGTTTCTTTGCATTGCAGATGTACATTGCACTCATCTCTTTGCATGCCTTGGTCATGGTGGTTCTCCATTTTTTGTACTGCTTTGAAGATGATTGGACAAGTAAGTACATGCATTTATGATTACATTGCGAATGATGGGGGAAAATAAATTCTAAATCTAAAAATAAATAAATAAATAAACATTTACATTTTAAAATCTTCTGTTTGAATATAACATTGTTTGGAAAGGTGCAGTATAAATAGATATATATTATTTACAGATAAAATAAATATTATTATATTGTATTAAATAAAAGCTTTATTCTTACAACCTGGATCAACCTCAAATGTAATACAGTGCCACTGATACTATGGCTGCCAGTGATATTTGGGTAAATGTTGCGTAATTGTTTAATGTAACAAATACATATACATACAAACATGCACATGCACGCACACACACACACACACACACATACATGTACATGTATGTATGTATGCATGTTATATATGTGTGTGTGTGTATGTATGTATGTGTGCACACAAACAAACACCAGTATTATTCTTTTAATACTAAGCTACTTAGGCTGCGGTACCAATTTGCTAAGCATTGCCTGGGTTGGTGTTATTCTGTTTTTTTCTTATCCATGTAAAATATATAGGTTAAAGTTGGCAGTCTTCATTTATGGATGAACTTCTGTTAACTTGTCAGTGATGTCTAGTATTACACAGTTGTATAAAAAATTAACAGTCCAGTTAAGTGTCTATTTCGCTTTCTCCCAGTCTGTCATAGTCAAAGATCTCCTTCCTACTAATATGCTAATATGTGATAAGCAACAATTAATTTGTATTTTACAATTTGACCTGATCTAGTGTGTTTAAACAAAAAGACATGTGTTAGAAGCTGTGTCATCCTGTGTTGTGCACTTGACCCCTTACTGCGTGTTAAGCAGCCACCCTTTCCCCTTCAACCCCAGAATGCAGTACCTTCTCACCTCCAGCAACAGTCATCCTCCTCATCCTCTTGTGCTTTGAGGGCCTCCTGTTTCTCATCTTCACCTCTGTGATGTTTGGCACCCAAGTCCATTCCATCTGTACAGATGAGACGGTGAGTGACCCAAACCCTTTCCCTCTGCCAGTCTTTCTAACGCTGTTCTAGAAAATGTCTGTAGATGTGCTGTGTGGGTTCTGTAGGTGACTAAGTGTGTACAACATGACTGGTAGATAAAATGCTGATTTAGGTTTTGTCTTTGGTTTCCTCTTGAACATGTCAGCAGTGTGGTGATTTCCTTTCACTTACAATCTGGTATTTAGAACACCTCAGACATTGAAAACCGCACACCACTGACCTAGAATAGGATAGGCAGACATAACACCGTTCCCTACTAGCAGAGATGCATTATAACTGGGTCATTCTTTGGCCTAAAATGGATTTTGTTTGATACTACCCTAAAGTTCACTGTGTGTGTGTTTTGCCATGACAAACTTTGCAATGGTTCTAGTAGAAGAAATTATTCACAGACCAATTACATCTTTTCCATTAAGAATTTTCAAGTGTACATTGGATTAATTTCAGGTCAGTCAGTAAAAGAGAATTATACATTTTTCGCCCCTAGACATTTGTATTTGAACCCATTTATCTATAAACATCACATAGTATCTTTTGTGGGTGTATTATTTTAAAATATTTCAAAAATTTTCACCCATGTAAACCAGATAATAAATCAAGCTGTTATATATGTTATATAAGTTTGAACATACGTTGATTTGTTTCTGGTGCATTTTTCATGTTTTTCTGCTTACTAACACACATTCTCCTTCTAAACACATTTTATAACCTTCTCTTTGCACATTACTACCTTCAGTTTCTCAGTTCAGATGGCATTACATTACTGCAGCTTCATTTGTTCTTTAAGGTTGCTAAGAATGCATTAAACATGGTTCTTCTGGCAGTTCTCTGGCAGGTAATCAGTCACATCCACTCTGAAGTTTTGGTTGTCTCTTGTTTTTAGGGTATAGAGCAGTTGAAAAAGGAAGAGAGAAGATGGGCTAAAAAAACTAAATGGATGAACATGAAGGCGGTATTTGGACACCCCTTCTCAATAGCATGGTTTAGTCCGTTTTCTACACCTGACCACGGGAAAGCTGATCCCTACCAGTACGTGGTCTGAGTTCAGGAAGAATAGCCCCCTTCCCTTTCCAGCTTTACCGGTAGAGACTGGAGTTCACTGGGACCCACTTAACTCCAAAAATGCTCGCCAGCATCCGTGATTGTAATCCTGACTTGAGCAACGTGTCTTGCATTACATTTACCAGTGGGACTATTTTATTGCTGTAATGAATACTATATGTAAACCATTTATCCCCATATCTAATATCTTTGCATCCATCGTATTTTCCACAAAGATAAATTTCAGGACCGTGGCTCATTTTATACCAGACGGAGTAACCACTTGGGCACTGTAGCTGTCCTGCTTTCATGGTGTTAAATCAGTCAAGCCTCTGACTGCACAGTGTGTTTTGTTGGCACATTTTAGCTATCTACTTCAGGTGAACACTGGCCAATTAACTTGAAATCTCATTAGTGGTCTTTAGGCTGGATGCTTTTAATCACATGCAGATTGAGACATGTGATCAGGATCTGACTTTGTTGGTTAATGATTTAAACCCACAAGATGAAACTGACTCTTACTTATGCTTAACCTGAGCAGTAATGGGGCAAGGGTCTAGTCTGTTGCTCCTTATGATGATAATTGTTATTTAGTATAGTGAAGAAGATGTGATGAAAAAAAAAAAGTAGAAAGAGTAAGTAGAAGGTGTAGTATGATTTTATTGAAGTTACAGAAAGACAGAAACAGTTACTAAAGATGTGGTGCTTGTTATATATAGTCACATGATCTGTCCTACTGAAATGAGCTTTAAATCTCATCAATAATTAAGAGGTGCTGATGTTCTCCCCGTGTGTGTTGCATCACTTCTGGTGTAAAATGGGCTTTAAAATGTTACTCAGTAACCTTATGTACATGTATGCTCCTATCCACATGTCCTAATAAAATATGAGATTGGGGGAACAAGGGAAAGATTAATTCTGTGCCATTCTGTAACATTTTTTTTAGATCTTGTTATGATTAATATGAACTTTTTTTTTAATTAACATTGTTCCTTGGTTTCTTTTTCAATGGATGGCCCAAATACAGCCTGTTGTTAGCCTTCCTATCCTTTTCATTCCTTGTCAAGAGTGTAAAATGTAGTTAGGTAAACGGACGGCATGTCATGCTAAGTGTTCTTGCTGAATGAAGAGTGAAGATATTATAAGAAGAAGATAATGTATCAGAATGTCTTATAAATCAAAGCAGCTGTCATTTGCAGTGTTGTGGGAGTGTATATAATAAAAACACACAGGGTTTCTAAACAGATCAGTGCAAGACCATTTTTAATTGTTTTAAATAATATTTTATTATAGCACTACAACTGCTTAGAGAAACCAGCTTATTGTGATTGATGAAAAATCGTTTACTTTAAACCTGTAAATAGTATATACACATTATTTTTAACCATTTAGAACAATCGTGATTACATCTGGTTTTTTTTTTTAATCTGTTAGATATTTGATAGCTAATGAAGAAAGGTATATTTATGTTTAATAGTTTTTTAAACTGTTCGAGTCAGAAGGTTTAAAGGTGTGGTTTGTCATTTTATTAAATCCTGTTTTCACGTTTCAGCACTTTATTTTAATTTTCCCAGCCTGTGAATTTGCTCCAACCAAATCTATCCTCTATCCATTTAGGGAAAACAGCAATTGAAAGTCTTGTTACTGTTTTAATTAATATTATAGTCTCTCTGGTAGCAGAGGACTCTAAACATATACAGTCTGCTCCTCACATGGGACCCACAACCTTTCCAAAACCTGTAAACTTAATTTCTTTGTCAGGTGCTGGTGTTTTCAATCAAATAGTTACTTGGTTTTATGATTATGTACTTCATTGTTATCTTTTATTTTTACAGAACTGTAATGAGAAGGTTTTACCATTGTTTTTTTTATATTTTTTTCTTATAAACGAGCAAAACAATTAAGTGGGCATTGCAGGGTATATGATTGGCAATCACTGGGGAATTTTGGAGTGTTTTCAAGATTAAAGTGAAAAAGCAATCCTTGTTAGTGTTTTCTTTTTAAAGGCAAATTCCCTGTATTGTTCTCTCGTTCATCTCCTCTGACTCTCTCAATCATTTCTATCTCTATCTTTCAGTAACTAATTTTACCCTTTTCTTCTGTAGATGTTTGACTTGTGTAAATGTCTGTGACTTTCTGTGTTTCAAAATCTAAAGACCGAATCATTTATTTAAAAAGGTGATGTCATTCTGATATGAAATGGAGGTAAGCCATGATCACCACTGGCTGAAAAGCCAGGTCAGTCCCAGCTGTTAGATCTGTTGCATGAATGCATGCTGATGTATGTTTTTTTTTTTTTTTTTTTTCCTTTGCAGAGATGCATTGTTAATGCTGAAAGCATGTTGCATGTGCACTGTGCTTCTTCATCCATGTGTACTTTACTAGGGTGTAGTTCGGCACACTCGTCCGTGATAAACACACACCTACAGTTACAAGCATTTGTCCCACATCCCGCTGTATCCAGCCTGTACATAGTGTCACTGTGCTTTATTTTCTAGTGCATTCAAAGGAATTTCAGTTGGCGGATGTTTTCCAGTTGTCTGTGTATCGTGAAATAAGCTCATGTCTGAACACTGTGGTTTTTTTTTTTTTGGTTTTTTTTTAGGGTATTGAGCGACTAAAAGGACAGACTCCAACATGGGAGAAGACTCCATGCTGGGAAGCCATGAAATTAGCATTTGGTGGTCCTTTCTCTCTGACATGGTTCAGCCCCTTCTCTGACCTTTCCTGTAGGACAAATGACTCATCCAACATCCCTGAAGCCCCACAAGGTGAAATAATAGCAGAGGATGTCATTGAAATCCCTCTACAAAGCTGAAAATCCAGAGAATCATGCTTACAGAAAAATAGGACCTTCAGAACGGTATAACATGGGAACAGTGGTCTGATTTTTATTTTGACTTGATAACTGAAATTTTCTGTTTAAAAAGTCAAGCAGAGACTTTATAACGAGCTTATCTGATGGCATTGATGAAGCTATGACTGTGATCTACAAGCAACAGGAATAAACAATAAGTTGATATGAGATTTCACTGCCCTCCGAAATGTATGAAGCCAGGGAATTCTCGATCCAAGTGCCTTTAAATGTATAATTAACCAAAAATTTCAATATTATTCAAGTGATATTGGAAACGTCTGTGGATTCTATGATCTTGGGCATACTGTCAGAAATAAGACATGCACATAAGAATGACACAGAAATCTATTTCTCTGTTTTACTCAGACACTATGGTGACATTATGAATGTTTGCTGACTAGCAGTACAAAGCAGTGCAAAGGGTTCCAAGTGGCTGACACTAATAACTGAAGTACAAGCCAGTGGGGGCATCATGATGTCAGTTGTTGTTATTTCACAGCTAACTCAGAGTATTTTCATTTTGAAACAGTGATTCTGACTTTTTGTGTTAAATATGTAAATAAAAAAAAGCATGTAATAATGTAATAAAAACTGGACATGTTTATTGCAGATGAGTGTGCTCATTGTGTTTACTCGCACAGTTTTAAATGACATGTCATGGAGAGATTCTCCTGTGTTTGACAATGTATTGGCATTATACTTAAAAGAGCACACCCCAAACTCACTTTATGCAAGAAGAGTGATCAGAGGAGATACCTTACTATCAGAGAACCAGGATTATATTCATAAAATTTCCTTTTAATTTCAGGATCTCACTCCGAATGTGCCGAGTCCTGTATTGCCACACAAGCCCATCCTGAGAACAGACCACCTCAACAGTTCAGTTGGACAGTCTCTGACCTGGGCTATAGGGATTCCAATGTCTGTGCAGTCACATGCATTCTGTTCAACCTTGCAAAACGGGAGGTCCATTTCAGTACAGTGCATACTCCCAGTGGTGTTAAATCATTACATCATGGTCATGAAATGTTTCCTGAAGAACTCTAATGAAACAAAGCATTCAAAAAACGACAGATGAGGGATTGTCTGTGCCACTTTAATCCTCACAGTCGCAGGGCAAAACACCCTGGACAGGTCACCAGTCCATTACAGGTCAGACGCATAGACCTAGGGTTAGTATGTAGTATCTGCAATTCTCCTAACTGCAAACTCCACACAGAAAGAACCCTCATCACCTGGCTGGGGAATCAACCCTAAGTCTGTCTCACTGTAAGGTGACAGCAGCACCCACTACACAACCATGCTGCCTCTATTAGCTCAGTCATCCTTCTTCCCATCTGATTGTTGGATTTGGAGAGATGATCCATGCAGGATAAAGAGCCCCAACAAAGTCAGTGAGATGCCAACCCACCACAACAGGGCATGGCTTTCTCCAAAGATCACATATCCAAAGAATGCCTAAAAAACAAACAGCAAAAACAACACATATCAAAATGACATTTATATGTTGGGTTTTATTATAATAAACCATGACCTAGTCTTGATGTGTTATTACTGGTTATATCATGGCAGCGTAAAATTTTAAAATCTGATTGGTCAGACAGTGCTGGATAATTATTAATAACAGCAGCTCTGACAATATTTCTGTCTATAAGTCACATTGCAGGTTTTATGTATATTAATGTGCTCATTTTAGTACATTATGATTTTTATAGTTACACAGTAGATTCTAAATATTATTTAATAAACAGATTCAAATGTGTTATTTAACAAAAAAAGAGTATACAATTGTTAATAAGGTAAAGTTTTCTTTGAGGAGTGCTTTGTATCAGTACAATTTCAGCCTGGAGCATGGAGAAGAAGGAATTCTTTTTTTTTTTTACTAAAGTGAAAGTGAAGACAAAGTAGCAAGACTGAAGTGAGAACAGGAATTAAAAAGCAGGATGATGTTCATTAATAAACAAAAATGTAATCTTTTGCAAACTGCTGTTAATACAATGTATAAAATGTCTTTCGGGACATGCTTTACACGTCTGACTGAAGAGGTTATTTTCTTTTGTTTCGTTATGTTTCGAGTTGTCACATCACACTTCCTTTACTTTTGTACCAGCTACAGATACACATGGGCTTGAACCTTGAACAAGACCACCCTGTTGTTGCTTATTTTCCTGTAACAGCACACCCTATCATGTTTTACTCCTTTTTAACATGCAGCTTGAACCATGACATTCTTTATTCCAGTTAGTTGTGCTGGCTCTTACAGAGGAGATGAAATTTGAGGCTGTAGTGGTTACAGTCGCCTGGGCTGAAGATGAGGAATGTCGCAGAGCTTTGGCAAAGCAGGTCCACATCACAGCATTGGAGCTGAAGAGCAGGAGGCCACACAACAGTCTCAGAGGAATGTGGACCTGTGGACAACATCCGCATAGTGAGATGAGGTTTGGGTGATTACAGTGTATCACAATCAGGCTTTATTTCTAGTTATTAGGTCATGTTATAGACAGATCACTTGGCAGGGAAAGTCAGTCTCAAGATTTCTGGTGCACTGTTAAGTTTTCTGTGATGAAACTAATAAAAAAGGTGGACTTTTTACCCATTCACAAGCTGTAGTGTCGACACCAGTGGTTAAACTGTCCTCCTCGACAGTCCATCTCCTCACAGCAGTCTCACACAGCTCTTTAAGGTAACTGGCACCTAAAGACAATTTTGCAGACGAGGACGCGAGAGCACCAAACAGTCCGGCTAACAACGCGTACATCAGCCCAGTTAACATGACTACATATCAGGGTTATACTTCACAAAACACTGTGTATAATGGCAAAGACAAATTGGTTGCTATGCGGAAGCAGGGCGTGTGTTGATGACGTCAGGACAGGGTCCGTTGTAGCTATCCAATGCGTACACGCTGCCCGCTTTATACCGAGCGCGCGCGACGGACGGATCGGGCAGATGTTTTGCGCATGCGTCAATATTAGTCCACCATAGAACTTGCGTAATTTCTGTTTATGTCTGTAAACACAGTTTAAAGCGCCGAACAAAACATGGAAATGTGTTATCCGATTTGTGGATAATATGAACTTTGCAGTTTGTATTCAGTCACTTTTTAATTGCAACTTCATTATTTAATATCTTAAGTATCTTTAATATCTTAAGTATTTTTCACGTTACACCCACAAACTTAATTTTTTTTAGCGTTAATTCAGATTGTATGCGACGTGGCAAGCAATTATGAAGTAAAACGGAAACTGAAACACATTCCCACAATAAAACTGACATAATTATGCTGTGGTGATAAATTCGTGGCAAGACTGAAAATTGCCGTTCACAGATGCTCTTCATCCAAGTCAGCTTGAATAGACCGTGGGAAAATAGACTCCTTTAACTCTGCGTAAAACCTGAAAACCTTCCTTTTTCAGAACTCGTGCAACTCCGTCCGTAACTTCACATGCAATAATGTCGTAAAATGTGACAGCTTACGATAATGGCGTAAAATGTTGACGCATGCGCAAAACACCTGCCCGATCCGTCATCCGACATTGGCTCGCGCATGCTCGGTACACATCGGGCAGCGTGTACGGTTCGGGTAGCCAAATCCGTATTAGTTAGTTGAGGCAGGCTAGCGCTAACGTTAGCCACGGTACAACAATGAGCAAGAAAGGGAACGTGTCGTGGGTGAAACCGAGTGAGCCGTCGTTTCTGCGGAAATTCAAGACTGACATCGGCTACAAGGAAGGACCAACTGTCGAGACAAAGGTAGCCTGTGAAGCTAACCGTTTACTAGTGTTAGTGCAGGGAAATTCACTTGTAAAGGACCCTGAATTATCGGTTGTAACCTAAATGCCGTTAGGATGAAGCAATCTGGAGCAAAATAATACACAACATACCTTAAGCTACGTGTAATCGATTGTATTGCACAGTCTAAGGCTTACTGTGCTTTAACCCATCCATACAGTGAAGCACACACACACTAGGGGGCAGTTAACACACCTGCCTGGTGCAGGGGGACAGCCCTAAACCACAGCGCCCAGGGACCAGTTGGAGTGTTGGGTGGCTTGCTCAAGGGCACTTCAGTCATGTCTTGTCCGTTATGAGGATCAAACCCGAGACCTTCTGGTCACATGACCGGTTCTCTAACCACAAGACCAGACTGCCCCAGACAGTGCAGTGCTTGTTCCTGTAGACTGTTCATTTTAACATAACCCAAAGGAAGAAGTCTGGTGGTGTCCAAAGCCCTTTTGGGGCAGCTGTAGGCTTGGGACAAGAAAGTCCAGGTTTGAGCCCTCAACTGAACTGCCCTTTAGCAAGGCATCTAACCCCCAACTGCTATCACTGCCGCCTAGCGTTTACTAGTGTGTATGTGTGTTTCACCGCATGGATGGTCAGATGCGGATTTGAATTCCACTGCATAGTGGTCAGAGAAGTAGTTCACTTTGAAATGACCTTGTTGCAGAAGAAGGACCTGAATCAATCCTTGTGGATTTCTGACACATTGCTCTGTCCTGGTACAGTTGATTCAGGAACTGCTCCGTAGTATTCAGATACATATCAGTGTTCACAATGGTGTCAAAGAAAACAGGGCCTATGATTATCAACCAAGACGTCATGCACGACACACACACCATGACCATGGCGCGTTTTTTTTTTTTTTTGTTTGTTTTTTTTGTCTTATTCGAAGCTCTGTATACTGAGGAACACTGTACATCGTCTAGATTGTTTCATCCTAACAGGAGTTACAGTTGAATACTCCGGGCCTGTTTTGAGTGAATCTCTCTGTATAATGTGTACATGTACATGTTAAGGCTCTCTAGCAGTGGCTTTATGTATAACCTATCTGTGATCACAGCGACAGGAACTGCCCAAGTGTGATGAGGACAGCGGCGACAGTGACCGAGAGGATGAAATGCCGCAGGTGGTGGTGTTGAAGAAGGGAGATCTGACCGCAGAAGAGGCTGGACAGCTTAAAAAGAAAGAGATTAAAGACTCCAACAAGGGTAACTAAGCATCTATAAGCTTAATACACTGAATACATAATAAAGCTAAATTGAATACACTGAAGTGCCAAAAAACATGATACAGGTAAGTCTATGCAAAATTCATAGGCTGGTGGTGGCTCCATAATGATATGGGTTTTGTTTAGCTGGCATTCCATGGGACCCCTGGTACATCTACTAAGATCTCTGGCAGGTGAACGCTATGTGTGCAACTCGTCAGACACGTAACATGAATGTCCTGCAGTCATTCTAATAAATTTGTTCTCTTCCAACAGAACAATGCACCACCACACATGTCTAGAGACACCAAATTATAGTTTTGTGTGTGTATGGGGTTTTGCCATTCCCACCTAATTCATCAGAAGTCTTACACCTTGGAATGTAATAGAATTGTGGACCATTCTGGAGGAAGTGTGGTGTTCATTGCCTACAGAATATTACTCTAAGCTCATGGAGTCCATGCCTTGTGGGGGGCCTATAAAGTATTAGACTGGTGTACCAGTTTTTCTGGCACTTTAGTGTATGTAGTCAGTCAGTAACTCCTTTCAAGAGAAAATGCCAGAAATTTAGATCATAAACTAATGTGTGTAATCGTCAACATTGCCATTGTCGTTTGCACATGTTGCATGAAGAAGGAATGTTTTCTGAAGACTGTTACTGTAATATTTATTACCTCTAGAAACACTGGCATTGTACAGATACTAGGATAGTGAAACAGCAGCCTCAGTTTATACCTCTGGGGATGGTCCTGTCCTGATGGTCCTAGTTCCTGTAAGAACTAGTTTCTGCTACCTGGGTGTAGTCTGGGTAGACATCAAGGATGTACAGAGTGCTCCGTAGGTTTTAAGCTGGACTGTGGATTTCGCAAAAATAGCTCATGTCCAAGGCTCACTCTTGCTTCAGTGGATAATCTCACTGTACTCATTTACATTGTAGACTTGTACCTTAGAACTGCTGTTGTAATAATAAAAACTGTCCTCATCTCAGGGGTGGGAGTATATTTCACCAAAGACTAATAATTACCATAATTTTAACACACTACTGTTATATACTGTTATAGTATAGGGTGAATCAAAAGTCACAGGACACATGACCATCTTCCCATTGGAAAAACATGCCCTTGATGTAATATGGTGGCTTTTAAGATGGTGACCATGTTTTGGACGTAGCCTAAAAGATAGGCCAGCTCAACCATTATTTACTGCAGTATTCAGATGTGTCATTTTTCTTTTCGTGTCTGAAATAAAATGTGTCCTGACTTTTATCTCACCCTGTATCTAGATGTTCCTCTCAATTTATCTTCCTCATGTCATCTCAGGGATATTTCCTTGCCATTGTCTTGCTCATTAGGGATCTATATGACTTGAATTTAATGCTTGGCATAAGCCCACTACATTGTCTGCCTGATCAAACTACAGGAGCAGCAGTGCTTTGTGCTTGTGCTTTATTTAGAGTCCAGTAATTAGACACACACCATTGGGATTCAGATAACCAACAATTGTCCATTGCTGTAGTTAATGCCCACCTAAGTACAGCTGTTAACATGAATAAAATAAACATTTTTATTCTAGATGAACAGCCTCCATCCGAGGGGAAAATCCTGTTTAAGAAACCAGTGAAACGTTCCTCTGACAAATTTGAGGGCATAACTGCTAGCTCCAACAGCAAGAAGAAGAAAAGTGAGAATGAGGAGAAGAAGAAGGAGTCTGGAGTGAAAGTGAAAAACAGCAGCCTCTTGTCTTTTGATGATGATGAGGAAGAAGACGACTGAGGACTGATGCATACCAATTTATCAATCAATTGAACTGGATTCTCCAAATGTTCATGATGGTATAACGCCATCATCATGACTTCTTTTAGCATCTTACGGTCCGCTCTGGGGGTGAACTTGCTTGGACGGCCAGACCTGGGCATGGTCACAGTTGTTTTGAATGTCCTCCACTTGTAAAC
>JAOVVF010000044.1:15649770-15660213 GCA_028565595.1 Duopalatinus emarginatus
ATACATACATACACACACTATGTATACAGCATATAAAGGTCTTGTTCTTTTGACCACTGTGCAGTGGAATTCATCTCCACATTTAACCCATTCATAAATTGCACACATGCACTCAGTGTCACAGGTCTCGAACCAGGGACCTTCTGGTCCCCAGGCAGGTTCCTTAACCCCAAGCCTATGGCTGTCGATCGTGTGCATGGCCACGTTGATTGAATCTCACTTGTTGAACTGCGAGGAAAATGAAGTTCCTGAGTAGGAATTCTAATTTTTTGCTTCATATCAGCATAACTGCGGGTCAAGAAGGGCACAACAGAAAAATGTTCAACCTATCATATACAGATCTAGAACTCAAATCACAATAATGCTTCAGCCACCCTTTGCTGGGAGTTCAAGAGAGCACAACGGATGGTCATGGATGTCTGTCAGCTTTCAAAAACAATGCATCATAACTTACAAATAATTTTAACGTTGTTAGTGTTCTCTTGCACTCAGGTTTAACTAATTATTATAAATTATACTATATTATTTTCAGCCTTTTCAAATACTCCATGGTTGTAATCTGCTTAATATAAAATCCTGTGGATGAAGTCATTATTCCAAATTAGGAATAATATAATTAATTAGTCATTTTCCAAATGAACAAATGTATAATGAATACATCTTTTTATCCTCTCTGCAGGTATTTTGTTCTGGACCCTGAGCTTGGTCAGCTGCAGTACTTTCTAAATGAGCAAAGTAAGACCCAGAAACCACGGGGCTCCTTGCCTCTGATTGGCTCTTCTGTGGCCCCCAGTGATGAGTTTCCATTCATGTTCACAGTCTATGCTGTTAACGGAGAGCTTTTCAAGCTGAGAGGTAAAAGTATAAACTCTGTCTGCATTTGAACTTTATTTCTGCTCTCTCATCACACTCTTTCCTCTTGGCTCTTGTCATATTCACTTTCCTGTGCTTCTTTCCTGCTGTCACTCATTCTCTTTCTTCTCAGCTCATTTCCTTTGAGACTTATCTGTCTGCCATCTTCTAAGCATCATATCCTTTTATGTTGACTTTTACCCATGGCAGAGCCCTGTCTTTCTACTAAAACCCATTCTTTTATGTTTCGCTCATTTCCACTTTTCTGGTGTCTACCAACTGAAGAAATGAGTTACCTTCTCTAGAAAAGTCACTGCTACTATTGCACTCATTTACACAGACAACGAGTGGAAAGAGGAAAAAATAGCAAAAAAAATGATTTTGCTAGATTAGTGCATGAAAAGTAGCTGTTATCAATATTGTGATGGAGCGGAGCAGGGAGCGGAGGCCACTCCACTCCCACTGGGTAGTGTTTTGCTATAGCAATCTTCAGGTGCTACTTTCTCATTTCACACATTTCTACTCAGACCACAGGCTACAGTTAACTGTCACATTGAGCTTAGGTGTTTCGTTCACATCTCAGCGTGAACCTGGAAAAGCTTTTTTCTTCTAATGATGTACCAACAGATAACACAAGTATGGAACATGATCATGTTCACGTGTAGATTAGATTTATGGTGTATGGTGCTCTGTATCATGGTAATAAATCAATTATTTCTTTGCAGTATATTATTTGATTGCTAATATATGGTTAGAGTCATAAGAATACATGCAACCTAGACCCATTCATTTAAACTCAGTTTTGACATATAATCCTATCACACATTCCATCTGTTGCATCTGTTAGGACCACTAATGTGTTTTAGCTTTGGAAGTAACCCATATGTGTGCAAGCTTTAACTTCCTGGCTAATGTATTAGGATTATTGCTTTAATATCTCCACAAGACCTTTGTCCTTGTGTAATATTGCTCTCTTGTGATGGTTTTGGAGCAGTGGCTTCTTCCTTGTTGAGCAGCCTTTTAGGTCACACATTTTACTGTTGATATAGATACTTTCGTACCTGTTTCCTTCAGCATCTTCACAAAGTCACACCAAAGTATGTTCATCTTTTCTTTAAGAGTATGATGGCTGTATGGTCCCATGATGCTTACATTTTCATATTGACATTAGTTTTCCAGCACAAAATTTTATTTTACCGAAAATCATTTGTATGTCAGTAAAGCAGCATATCACATAAGAGAATACTAAACAGACAAAAAACACAATGAAGGCTGATGGGATTTACAAAATAAAAAGCAAGTGTGGCAGTCGAAGTCTATGAAAGAACTGTGGCTCATTCTGCAGGTACTTACCAGCTAGGAACTTACCATGAGTAGTCACACCAAACCTTGACTTTGTTTCATTATATACTGTTTACTGCTCTTGATATATGATATGATATGATATGATATGATATGATATGATATTATATGATATGATATGATATTATATCATATGATATGATATATGATATGATATTCTTTATATATTTTTTGTTTAACATAGATTACATTTCATTATTTCTCTGCATGTGCCTGCACAGACACACAGACACACACACCATTTAACATTTTGTCACACACTTTGTATCTGTACAGCGTGTGATGCATATGAGCGTCAGCAGTGGATGACCCAGCTTCAGCTCTGTGCCAGACGCCATTCTGAGGGCAGCGCCAAGGTAACATAGTTCATTACAGTGCACATACTCTCTCTCTCTCTCTCTCTCTCTCTCTCTCTCTCTCCCACTCTTTCGCTCTTTATCTCTCTCATGGTCACTTTCTTGTTCCTTGACCTCTCTGTTTCCTTTCCTCTGACCTCTGTTGTACTGTGGCAAACTGCATCAGCAGTCTTGTGATTTAAAGGTTAGTCTGACATTTTCTCTCTGCTAAAAGTGGGATAATGTCTGTACATTGCTTTAGAAGTTGTCTGTATAACATTCTGTGCAGATCATAGTGGTTTTGGACTTGGCAATGTTGTAGTAGCCAAAGAATTGACTGCGAGGTGTGTAAAGAAATTAATAAATGATTGGTCATATATTTCCCCTTTATTCTTAATCTCTTGCAATCTTTTTATGCATTCTATTATTATTTAAAGTCAGAATCACTTAATTCTTATTTAATAGTAATTACGACTACACATTTTATTGTAACTGGTGGCATTTTATTTACTAGCTTTCGAAAATCCCAGAATGTTTTTGACCTTAAGTTACCTCTGTACAGCACTTTGAACAACAGAAAGTTTTCAAGTGTGCTACATAAATAAATTGGATTTGATTTGATTTCAGAACCTGACCCGGATCCATATTTGCACTAATACACTCTTCTGGTTTTCACTGAACATTTCTTTTTCTCTGCTTTTTTTCCCCCCACACATTTTTGCTGCATCTTTAACACAATGGTAATTCTGTGGATCAGATGAATGCATCTGCAGTCTCTTAACATACATACATTTCTGATTAGTTACACTGTAGTTACTGAGTAGTTTATAGTAGTTACTGAATAATTTGCTTTACGGTAAACAGCTCAGTATTAAACTTATGCTTTAAGGGGTCAAACAAAACAAAAAAAGATAAGACAATGGTGCATAATCTATCAGGAGTGCTAAAGCTCAACAAACATTGATTTTATTTTTAAACTATGTGCAGTTAAACATTAATCATACACTCTCATTTTGACTGATTATTTAGTTAAACATTATAAATCACCAAGGCCTCACTAGTCAGGGTTTCTGAAGGTGCCTTTTCTGTCATTGTTTACATTTACTGGGCACAGAAATCAGTGTCCCAATGCAGACAGGATCCTAGTAAATACAGAATCTAATTTGTGATTCAGCTCATAGGATTGCAAATGAATCCTTTCCAAAACCTTTTTATGCATCCTAAAAAAATATTATACAGTACTACTACAGTATTCTCCCCTGGATGTTTTCTGTTTTTCTTGCTTTTATAAATGGAATCATGGTCAATATGCTTTTATTTTTGTTAAAAAATTAACAATAAAATGTAATGTCAGAGTGAAAAAAGATTTTTACATATATAAAATAAGTGATTGCATGATCTCCGTCTCCGTGCAATCTTCGCCTTCGTTTTTAAAGTGACTGACTTAATTCAACCGAGAGCCAAGTGAACTGATTGTCTCTCAAGTGATTGTAGTATAAAGACACCTGTGTCTGGAAAGTCAGTATTTCTCGCTACAATTACACCATGAAAAGAACAGTCTACACTCTGAGAAAAGGTTAAATGACGAAAAATTATATCAATGGATAGATCCAAAAACATTTCCAAGTCACTGAACATTCCTGAGAGTTCAGATAAATCTATCATTAAGGAATGTGGTAAGTAGGTAAATTTGGCTAGAGCAGGCTGTCCTCACAAACTGACTGACCAGGCAAGATGGAGACCAGTGAGGGAGGTCACCAAGACACCTATGACCAGAGTTATAAGGGAGAGACTTCATATGACAACTGTTGCCCAGGTTCTTTGCCAGTTACAGCTTTATGGAAGAATGGCAAAGAGACACCAACTACTGCACATCACAAAAATCGCACCATCCTGCCATGAAGCATGGTGGTGGCAACATCATACTCATTCAGCTGCAGGCCCTGCAAGGCTTATAAATGTAGAAGGTAAAATAAATGCAGCAAAATATAGGGAAATCCCGGAGGACAGTATGATTCAGCCTGCAGGAGAACGACGACTGTGGGGGAGGATTTTATTTTCTAGCAAGTCAATGGCCCTAAGTATACTTTGAGAGCTACACAGAGATGGATTAAAGACACCAAGGTGAATGTTCTGGAGTGGCCAAGTCAAAGCCCAGACCTAAGTTCAATAGAGAATTTGTGTCTGGACTTAAAAAAGGCTGTTCATGTCTGATCCCTGTGCAACCTGACAGAGCTCAAACAGTTCTGCAAAGAGGAATGGAGTAAAATCGAAGTGTCAGGATGTGAGAGCCTGATTGAGACCTATAAAGACACTTAGTGATTGCAGCTGTGATTGCAGTCAGAGGTGCATCTGCTAACTACTGACTGGAAGAGGGTGAATATGTACGCAGTCACTTATTTTACATGATATGTTTTTTTTATTAATTAACATTACTTTGTAGAACTTTGCTTTCACTTTGACATTAAATCATTTTTTTGTAAATTCTTGTCAAAATGTAAATTATATTGATTATTTATAAAAGCAACAAAAGGGGAAAATATCCAAGGGGGTGAATACTTTTTATAGGAACTGTATACCCACATATCCTTGCAAGAATATTATTTTCTGCACACTCTGAAAGGTGTGTACACAGCCTTGCTGAGGTGTATGAGGTGTTAGATTATCGGAGCTCTGTGGGGTGGCATTCAAAGCCCAGTTTGTGTGTGTGTGTGTGTGTGTGTGTTTTCTGTTCACAGCTGAAATATAAGTCTGCTGTAATGCACTGCCTATTAGACTGAGGCAGTTTTGCTCTGTCAGGTCTTATTAGAGCAGCCACGCTGCCTCTAAGACGCTGCCTGGGCTGTTTAGTGAATCCTTATTCATGGTCATTTTATAGTTTATAGGGCAATCCTTTAAGCATCCTAACCAGGTTAACAATAGACGAACTAGTAGAGGGAGGTCTTTATAGAGCGATCTCCTGATCTTTTTTGTCAAGAACGCACAGGCAGATCTGTGGATGTTGTTTGTTCAGAATAAACCTAGAAGTGTCACTGATATGACTCATGCATGGAATATTTATTTTGGTGTGGTTGCATTGAAATGATGTGGAATTGGGAGATGAGATAAATGCAGTAAAAAATGTAGTGTCATTATTTACATTGCATGGTCGCCTGCAGACAGATAAGATTTCTGTTCCTCTATGCATGCTGAAGAGGTTTCATAGATGGAACTGTGCCATCTTTTCTTTTCTCTATGCTCCCTGGGGAGTGTAATACATTCCAGCACATTCTCTCTGTTCTTCCTCTCTCTTCTCATATTCCTGGTTCATTTGTTCCCTCCCTCTCCATACTACTCTCTCCACCCCTTTGCACTCTCCTTCTCTCCCTCCCTCCCTCCCTCCCTCCCTCATCATTCCCTTCCTCCCTCTTTGCGGGTGAGGCTGCAATAGTGGGCAGAAGATGCCCTCGTGTGTCACAGGGCAGAGGGGTGGCTGTCGAGGGCATTTCTGCATCTCTGACAGGAGACGTGGCTTAGCTGCCCGTGTCCCGTCTCACTCCTGCTGCTGCTGCTGCTGTCTTTTTCAGGGCTGCTCTTTATCCTCGGCCTCCTCCTCCTCAACGGGCAGCCGGACCCGTAGCTGCTCCCTACTCCCTCATCCCGCTTCATCTTGCTCCTCCACTGCCACCCAGAGGCAAAACCTCCCGCATGGCCATGGAACCCCGAGCTCCATCATCACCATCACCCACCACAAATCACCCACGAGTGGGCACCGGGCCTGCAGCCACAATCCTGCCCGTCTGCACCACGTCAAAGAGGTAGGGGCTGCAATCTGCAATGCCAGGCTCAATATATAACCCATATAACCCATTGTATGGCAGCAGATACATTGTTTAGTTTGCTGTAGAAGTCCATATATTAAAAAAAAAATCTCATGAGAGTGTAATTGGTGATTTTTGTCCCTGTTACATTTCCTCAATCTCTTATATGAACAATGCCTGTGCATACACATCTGCCATCAAGAGGATCTGCCAAACCTGTCAAATGATTTTATATCTATTTTCAATTTTTTTTTTATTACTGATAACAGATGTATGTTGGTCAGATTATAAACACAGCATGCTCTGCGGACCTTTTGGTATTACACTAGGAGATATACGTTACATTTTGGCGTATTATCAGTGTTGTTATGGATTGCATGTTGTAAGGTGTTAAGTGTTCCTTTAGCTTTTGCTTAAGATTCATTCTAGTGCAGTTTGCAGGTTGCAGTGTGCATTAGCCACGTTCCCTATGGAACTCTTCAGTCTTGGCTGGGTTGCGACTGATGCGTCAGCATCCAGAAGTGGCTGGTCAGCAGAAAGCCGGTGCCATCACATTGTTTTGACGTTGTTGCAGTAATACTTCACTGTTAGTGTTTGATTTTTATGAGAATGGGACTTCAGGTCATGGTGTATGTACAGTTATATCCCATAACTAAGGGTATGTTCATTTATAGCATGTTAGTTGTTTAAGTTTTGCTATTAGTTATTTATAGTTGTCTCGGTTGTTTTGAATTTTAGTGAATATAGTTTTATATTCAATATCAATATTAAATTTGACTGAATAATATTTTAAATTTAAATAACATGACAAGTGACATGTATTTCACTTATGTATGGACATATAAGCGACACATATGGCAGCATATTGGAAAGCAATTGGAGGCAATTATAAACATACACTCACTGGCCAATAAAATAATCATAGCCAATAAGCTAGTATAGCCAACCATGTGGCATCAGCACAACACATAATAGAGACCAGGCAATTTTTTTTTAATCTTTAATGGTCCAGTTTCTCTGCATCTCTGCCCATTATAGCCTCAGATTCAGGTTCTTGGCTGACAGCAGGAACCCAGTGTGATCTTTTGCTGTTGTAGCCCATCCACCTAAATGTTTGATATACTAAGTTGCTTTTTGATCACTAAGGTTGTGAAGGGTCTTTGTCTTTGCTACTGAAGTTTTCTTGTCAGGTCAAACCAGTTCTTCTCAGACCTCTCTTTTCCATCAACATGGTGTTTCCACCCGCACACTTGCTGCTCGCTGAATGTTTTTGTTTTTCCACCATTCAGCTTAAATGCTAGAGACTGTTATGCATGATAATCCCAGAGATCAGCAGTTTATGAAAATACTGAACCAGCTTGTTTGGCACCAACAACAATGATCAAAGTCTCTGAGATCACATTTTCCCCTACTCTGTTATTTGAACTGAATGTGCATTTTCTGCACCGTTTGGAATATTATATGCATTGCGCTGCTGCCATATTATTGGCTGTTGGGATTATTGCATGAAAGAACATAGGTGTAGATTTCTAATAAAGTGGGCAGTGAGTGTATATGATTGATTATAATGAAGGATAATTGTTGTATTTTGAGTCATGATTGAGTCATGATTGGTCACTTTGCTGTTGTGGCTGTTGTGAAGTGTCAGTCAAGTAAATATATAATAATATATATAATATAATATTTAAAACAGGGATAATATGTATAAACTATAACTGTATATGTCAATTATTTAATCTGATCTCATTCATGTATAGTTGAGTACAATAGAGTACATTACACACATTGTAAAATTTATGCCTGATCCATTATAATATATGTACGTGTTTATGACCATATTTCCAATGTCTGTTTAGATTTGAGATTTATAAATTATTTCCTTTTCCAGACAGTTTTTATCTCAGGAGCTCAGTGCAACTAATTGCATTACATCATTTCACCTATGAAACTTTACACTTAAAATAAACCTATAAAAAGCATGCTGTGTGCTATTAAGGACACATGACCTTATTTCGCCCTCTATCTTAACTTTTTTTTTGTTCTAATTCTAATCTTGCATGGAAACATTGATACTATATAGTGCCTGAAAAAAAACTATTTATAAATAGTTACCCTAAAGTCAGCCTCAGGTGTCCAAACCACACCATGTCTCATTAACATTTCCAACAGAAACAGAGCAGCAAGACACCTGTGTGTATAACACTGTCAGTGGAACACAGGGTAGGGGCAGTCCTTCACATCCCATTCCAACTTGTCCAGCTTTGCCGTGTCAGATTACTAACAACCAACCCAGTCTAGTTTCTCACTGATTTTGTATTTGAACTGTCATGTGCAATTCTTCAGCATGTTTGCTTCATTTACAAGTGCCTCTCGTTTTCTCATTTTGGCTTTTTGCTTTTTGTCTGTTACTATTTTCTGACTCATTGCACAGCTGAAGTTGTGCCAGTTATAATTACAACAGCTTTAAAACGTAACACGAGACAGTATGACAGTAAATAAACAGCATGTGTGTGTTTAATGTACTTACCCGTGTTGGTGTAATGAGTTTCATTACTGAACCAACATTCTGATCTTTTATAATTGTAACATCATTGTATATTATGATTTTAATAGACACGTAATACAGAACAATCAAGCAAGATGGTGTTATGAGTTTGTGTTTCTTACAAAGCTGCAGCAGACTTAAACATTAGACATTTGTTCCATCAGGAAGATGGACATACCTTAATAAAATCTAGGCTCAGTGTTTTTTGGACGCTACTAATAAAGGAAGTGCATTAACCTCTATCTCAATATTTTTATACCCATTTCATTCAGCCAGATTAGATTTTCCACAGGGCTCAACAGAGTTCCCCAGCAAAGTGCTGACCTTGTAATCTCTGTCAAAAATCTTGCATTTTAACCAAATGGAACAGAGAATAATATAACAAAATAATTCTGTCAACTGTTTAGGCCCAAGACAGCCTGAGTGAAAATCATTGAAATCAGCCAAAGCACAAAATGTTCACTCCAGAGGAAATGATTCAGCAGGCTTTTCGAAAAAGTTTCTGTTAAGATATTTCACTGATTCTGGGGTTGCCTGGATTGCATTGATTTATAAAGCAGAAAATGTCAGCTTATCATTTTTATTGAATAAACTACTCATTTACACAGGCAGCCTTTATTTGTTACATATACATGACAAAAACTGATTCAGCAGCCTTTTCTAGAACTCTCTGCTGGGTGTTCAGTTAAATACATCAACACATTAAGCTATGCTAGGAAGAGATCTTATCATTTACAGTAAGATACTGACAAGGGATGAGTATATAACTATAGGTCCAAAATTGAAAAATTCAAAAGGTTCAGTGAAAATATTTTGGCAGCACTTAGATATTAGGAGGAGTTGTACTAGTATTCCTTTAATTTTAAAATGCCTGGTCATATATTTACATTTGTCAATTATAAGATATAATTGTCTAGCCTGAGTAATTGTGCCTATTTACATTGGGCAAAAATGTGCAGGTTGATTTACGTGCTGTTTTGTCAACATATGGAATCAGTGCTGGTGCTGATGATTGTAATTTGTAAGTGAAAAAACTGCTAAAACAACCAAACTAAAGAATCATTAATGGAGTGGTTGAAACATACAGATGGGTGACGACTTAAAGGAAAACAAATAGCACTGTTATGGCATGGTTTGTCTCCTTAGAAAGGCCGACTGGAAATGAATGCAAAGTTATTCTGATTGATGATTTCATGAAGGGAGCCCTATCTTTCAGGATGACAGTATCCCCATGCACAGGGCACGAGCGGTCACTGAATAGTTTAATGAGGATGAAAATTATGTAAATCATATGCTATGGCCTTTACCTATTGGAAATTTTGAATCAGTGTGTTAGACAGCGCTCCCCAATACCATCATCATTAAAACATGAACTGAGGGAGAATGGTGTCAATACTTTTCTTATTCTTACTTGCCGTATATCATATATGTACTTCACACCTTTAGTCTGTGTTTAAAGACAGCAATTGACTTCGCTGTATGGACATCTGGGGCAAGTTCATTCCAGCACCTTGGTGCCTTTAGTGATCAGGAATTAAAATTTGTTAGA
>JAOVVF010000044.1:15677462-15688546 GCA_028565595.1 Duopalatinus emarginatus
CTGTCTCTCCCCCCCTCTCTCTCTCTCTCTCTCGCTCTCTCTCTCTCTCTCTCTCTCTCTCTCTCTCTCTCTCTGTTAGTGTGCCTATGTCTCTCCGGCTTTGTTAATGTAGCTAAACTGAGGCAGGAAGGTCCAGCTGGTTTTGGAGTAATCAGCCTGTGGCAGGTCTGGGCAACAGCAGTAGCACTAGCAGTAATTTTCAGTGTTAGTGAGTATATGTTTGTGTGTATTTGCGTGTGTGTGGATGGGTGTGTGTGTGTGTGTGTGAATGTGAGCATGAGTGAGAATGTATGGATGGGCAGAGTAAGAGGAGGCAGTACCACCACAGCTCAGGAACAGCTACTCCGACAGGGAAAGGTAACAGAATGAGAGATGAAGACAGAAGGATTGAGGGGAAAGAACAGAAGAGCTGTTTTGGGACACTGTGAGATGAAGGACTTGGAGCACATAACTAAAGTGTCCCGGACATGAATGTAAGTTGGAAGAGGTTTTTGTTGCGCTGTCTGTTCTCTGTTTGGTTTGGTTGTTGTGTGAAGGACGGGAGGAGTTCCCTCTGAGACACATGCACACTAATTGTTATAAGGATTGGAAATGTATCTCTAAATGTGCTGCTCTTTAATGTTGACTGCTTTAGTACATTATTCTGTTCTAGCAGGACCAGTGCTAGACTTTTCTTTAGTTTCACTATAGAGTAATAATTAAAGCTAACTTTCCATGTTTATTCGTATAAAACAGAACCATGACCAGGTTTTTCCTCTAACGTTGTTGTTGTGTATTGAAAATTAAAATCACACGTCTTTTTATATATATATATTTAGCTGTTTCTACTTCGTCAGATCAAATGCATGTGAGGTTAATTATTATCAAACTTGATATTTGTGAGTAAAATCACATTTCCTTGTCTGAAAACATTTCTTTTGTACTTTGCCGTTTTGAAGCAAGAGCCTCTGTTCAATCACAACCTTTTTGGATATTTGAGTGCCACAGGATGCTTGACCTTGAAATTAACATGATTGAGCATTGCCTCACCAGTTCCCTGTGAGAATATGGCTGCTAAAGTGGAGAAAAAAGCAGCAACATGCTCCATTTATGAAATATTCAGTTGAAATAGCACTGCTGCTCTGAGCACAAAGGCAGCGTTCCCCATTTCCCTCACTGAGCCCCATCCGCTTCTCCTGAAATCACTAAACACCATTAACATTAGAGACAGATGGATGAGGGAGGCAGATCAAATCAACATATGATCATAAAGTTAGTCACTTTTTCAGTTTATAGGCCATTCACCAAATCTACTGTTGCCTGAAGCATGCTGCTGCTTTCCAGTTCCCATCTGGTGCCTCAGAGTTGCTCATATGTTTATAAAAGAATTGAAAGTAATCCTCAGAGACAAAAGTATGTGAAATGTTTCACTTATCTGTGAACTGTATAAGTATTTTATGGAGAAACTTTTAATTATTTTCCAACTGTGTATTGGGGAATGTGGGTTGTGCTATATTATGCATTAGCAATTATTGTATGTAGGGCTTATGCCTGAGTGGCTACAGCAGAGACCGCACACACACACACACACACACACACACACAGAGTGCCTTAAGACTAAATGGACTATGCCTAACTGAAAGTATTGCATGGTAATATTCAGAGTAAGCACACATGGAACCCTAGGCCACAACCAGCTTCATGTAATGTCCATATAGCAAAACTGATCTTGTTTAAAATAAAACCATATATTCAGTGCTGACATTATTCCTTTTATCCAAGTTTAATGACATTAGCAGTTAAGAGCCAGTATGTAAACTAATGCAAAGTAGAGAAGAGATACATATGTGCAGGTTTATCACTCTCTTATTCCATGGGGGCATTTATTTATTTAATTTGCCGGAATGATTTGAGTCTACTTGTCCTCTTGGTGTAAAAAGTCAGTAAAATGTTTCTCATAGCAGTGGGCTCTTCCAGGATGACTCTACGCTCATCCACAGGACACGAGAGATCACTGAACATTATGATGAGGATGAAAATCATTTAAATAATATGCTATTGCCTTCACACTAACTCATGTGAACACCTGTGGAAGATTATGGAGTTGTGTGTTAGACAGTGTACTACCATCATCATCAAAATGACGAACATGCGTTAGAAGAGCTGAGCTGATCTGGTGGCTTGTGGTGGTCCGACATCTTACTAAGAGCTACATACCAGTAGGAGAGCAATTTTAATTAGGAGACAAAACACACAGCTAGATAACTTCACACAATCAATATGTCTTAACTGCTACACAATTAAACCAGCAAACAGCCAGCTATATACCTAGCTAGAAGTCTGTCATGGACAGGGACAGTTTGGTTCTGGAGCAGACCCATATGTATCCCAGTCAGTGGGATTTAGTAACCAGTTCCTGTGTTCCAGCAGCACTCCAGTACAAATGCAGTGGACCCAAGTGAGGAAAGTACAGACACTGAGGACAATGAGGAAGAGGACCTGGGAGTGTTGGATGACCAGAGGAGTATCATCCTTCACCTGCTCTCGCAGCTCAAACTGGGCATGGACCTCACACGGGTATGTATGCACACACATAGTCACAGATGTGGACAGTGCTCAGGTTGACTCATTGTGTGTGACTGAACAGAAATCCCATTCATAGGCCATACGTATTTATCACTGCATTCTGTCCTTCATAACTGACTCTCCTGACTCTCCACAAAATGTCTAAAAATGTTTTAAAACAACAGAACATTTTAAAACAATGCAAAATGATCCTGTAAAGGAAGAATATTGGTTGCATAAATGTATAACTTATAAAAAGAAAACACTTAGGTATGCTGTTACTGGAAAATAATCAATGATGCAGTCCGATATGGCCAGTGGGAGATGATCATTTTTAATAACAGCATGTCCCAGTGTTTTATACCACTTATCAGATTTGCTAACGTTAGCCATCTTTTTATTAAAGAATGAAACTTGTATATTATATCCAATAAGAACTACATTTAATGTTGTGGTAAAAATAAGACTGATGAACAATAGGACTGGTATTAGTTTCTGTCACAAAGTGCTGACACTAGAGACTCCTCACAGTGTCCTCCATCATTTCATGGATCAAAATCACCATATCATCAATTACACATGTATTAATAAACGTGGAACATCTACCACATTTAATGTGTTAAGATAATGCATTAGACCGAGTGCATTAATACGAACCATGTGTCTGGGAATAATATCAGATACACTTCAGTTTTCAACTGTGCCCTAGTATAAAATCTTCAAATGAGCCATAGTATGCATGTGGTGGTGTAGTGTAGTGTGCACATGTGTACAAACTGGGGGATATTATTTTATCATTTTAAATGAATTCTTACAATATCCGTGACTTTTCAGACCATGATGAATGAGGCTCCTGATGAATTTGACAAAGGTAATGAAAGTCTATTGATTAAAAACCGTGTTGTACATAGTGCGTCTAGAGAGGAACAAGTTGTTTTTTTCTGCCCATATATTTCCTGCTGGGCTTGGCTGAGGTTAAAAGCATTCAGCAGGGATCGATGCAGGTCTCTGGGAATCACGGATGAGTAAAGATAACGATGTGTGTTAGAGATTGTTAGGCCTGGGGCAAAAGGACAGCACATTGATCCATTGTGGGTCAGATTGAATGTCACACACAGAATCACACGTTTATTAATATGTCTCCGCAGTGGATTGGACCTCATCGATTAGAGAGCACACATGTGTGTGTGTGAGAGAGAAGAGAGAGAGAGAGAGAGAGAGAGAGAGAGAGTCAGTGTGACACAGATATGGGTAGAATCAGGAATCAGTAAAGATACCTCTTGTAGGTATGCTCAGTACTCTACAGCTGTAGGGCTGTATTCAATAATTCAATGAGAACTGATGACCTTTCACTCAATGTCTAAGCCGCTTATCCTACTATTGGGTCATAGGGGATGGTGAAGTCCATCCCAGCACTCACTGTCCAGTGCAGACACATTCACACACACTCACACCGAGGGGCAAAATAGTATCTCCAGTTCATCTTTGGTCTTTGGACTGTGGGAAGAAACTGAAGTGTGAAAGTGGAATACACACTTAATGTAACACAAATTGCTTGATTATTAATATTATTATTATTATTATTTTTATTATTATTTTTATTATTATTAAATAAAAGGGTAAAATAATTAATGTGCTTTCAGTTGTGTGTGCATGTATCATGTCTCTGATGCAATCGATTAGTGAAATATTTAGAGGCCGCTCTCTTGTCTCTCTCCTAGGTAGTACTGCCGACCTTTATCTTGGAGAAGCGCTCTCTGTTAGAAATGTACGCTAACTTCATGGCCCATCCTGACATGTTCCTGGCCATCACATCTGGAGCAACACCGGAAGAGCGCATTGTGCGATTCGTGGAATATTACCTAACTGCCTTTCATGAGGGACGCAAAGGTGCTGTGGCCAAAAAGCCCTATAACCCCATACTTGGAGAGAGCTTTTTGTGCAGCTGGGATGTTCCCCATGAAAAAGTTCAGCCACTTAGGACCAACACATCTGTCACAGCAGCTTCGGCCACACCCCCCAGCTCGTCCGATCCCAGTAACTGCTACAGGCTGCACTTTGTGGCTGAGCAGGTCTCACACCACCCACCGGTCTCAGGGTTCTACTGCGAGTGCAAGGAGCGCGGGATGTGTGTCAACGCCCATGTCTGGACCAAGAGCAAGTTCATGGGCATGTCCGTGGGTGTGTCCATGGTCGGAGAGGGTGAGTTACATGATGTCGGTTGAAAAGAAATAAGGATGTTATGATAAAAACAGCTCAGGAAAGCACAATGCCACTGTCCTATTGATTCATAATCCTCAGACACGATGTGTGTAGAGTTTCAGAGAAAAATCTCTCCTTGGGCTAAGTAAAAATAATGTCACGGTGTGATCTGGTTTATAGTGGCATGGTGTCAGGGTTTAACCTTAAGCTACATTCAATTTAGCTGACAAAATGATGAACAGGAGGAGTATATGATGCATGAACACCATGCTCAGCAAACCTGGCGGTTTCACATTATATCAAACCTATATCAAAAGTGGATACTTGTGTATACTTTTCTACTGTCAGGAGTACATAGAATATAAAAAAAAACCAATGTTGTCATGTATATGTTGCATATTTGAATTATTTTCTTTCTTTGCCTGAAATTCTACAAAATATATAATATATTGCATAAAGTAAATGCAGTACAGTAATGTTCAAATAATGTTCAGACATGAGTGGCCAATCAGAATCCGCTATCTTTAGAGTATGTTCATCTTGCTAATCATGCGAAGTACTATTTTAGGTTTTAGTTGGTGGTCTTCAAGAGACGTTTTTATACCACCCATAATCCAATAAATCCTGTCTTTTTTTGTAAAAGGGGATTAGACTTATGCTTTCCAATTGGCTAACAGTTAATGAGTGAAAAGTACTAGCTAATAATAGAGCAGGATGTGACATCTAGCTAGCTATATATGGAGAAAGCACAAAGCAGAGAGCTCTCAAAACGAGATGAAAGCTGCTGGTGAATGGTCACAACCTGGTTGTGGTGAGCTTCAGAGAGTGGAAACGGGTGGAGAAGAGTCTGTACGAGGCCATCATATCATTAAAAAGAAAAGAAAAAAGCCGTGGCCTGGTGGTTAGGGAACCGGTCTTGTGACCGGAAGGTTGCGGGTTCGATCCCCACCCAGGGTAAGACATGATTGAGGTGCCCTTGAGCAAGGCACCTAACTGCCCCCTGCTCCAGGCAAGTGTGTTCACTGCCCCCTAGTGTTCACTGGTGTGTGTGTTTCACTGCACAGATGGGTTTAATGCGGAGGTCACATTCCTCTGTGTGCAAACACAGTAAGGCAAAATAGTTCACTTTTATTCATTTCATTAAGTGCTCTTTGTGGTGAAATTGCGGTTACCTGGATGTAACTTCAGTTCTTTGAGTATGTAATAAAGAGTTAAAGCAATTGTTTCAGCTATGCACCATTATGGCAGTATGTGAAAAATTCTTACTAACCTGAAAATTAAACTGGTATACTTGTTAAACCAGCCCAGCACTAGTATAGGAACAATCCACTGTAGACTTTGGCTAGGCTGAGTAGAAGTCATTCATCAGAATCTATTTAACTCTGTGAAGGTACTGAGTGTTTTAGATTGTTCACACAGTCTCCTTTGGAAGGTACTTGATAAAATGATTCTTTGAAAACACTCATCCTCCTGTAAGGTTTTGTAATGAAGGAAGAATCAGAAAAAGACACCTCAGTCATTCATCTTCAGTAGTCTCTATAAATAGGCTTGTAGTGAATCTGGAGCCCATCACTGGACCCCTATGGGTGTGAGGTGGGGACGGTTTGCCAGTACATTAGAGTACCTCATGCAAACACTCACATTCACACACTCATTCACACCTGGATTAAGTTCAGTGTAGCCAATCTACCTACTGTTTTAAGGAGGTATGACTCCAGAGATCCTGAATGAAACCCACACAGATACAGGGAGAAATGTGAAGTGCTTGAACTGGAGTCCCTAAAGCTGTGAGCAGCAACACTTCCCTCTGCGTCTAACACAATGTCACATTATTCACCATTCCCATTTGATATCATATCCCATGTGGCACATCACTATTACTAGGAATATTGCACATATTTTTAATTTCTAGAGACTGTGGTGCATTAGACATCCTTGAAACAGTGTTTTCAATACAGATGTGGTTTGTACATTGTTTATGTGTGTGGCCTTAGAGAAAACTAAAGCTTATCTGTGGAGCTGTGCTCTCTGTCATCCTTTTTAGCAGAGCACCTAAAGTACATTCTGTCTTCACAGAAGCTGTTTGGTGAATGGACAAGCCTCAGGCCATTTAATGGCTACTAATGGTGCTATCTATCCTCTCAGCCAAGCCCTTTCTCTCATATGAACTCTAAATCAGGTTCAGACATTGTCCGGAGTTGCCCCTTCACACATGTAGTTTTTTTTTTAGTTTTTTCTACATATCAGAATTAAAATGTCTATGATACACACATACACAGTACATCAGCTCTCATGTCATGCCATCAGCACTAGCAGACATATAGGTGCTCAGTCAAGTGGATAAAGTTGCTACCTCTGCAAGCTAACCTCAGCCTATTAGTGATCCGCTCTGATTAAGCCAGCATTAATTACTTACAAGACAAATGGAACTAATTCTCCTTTAGAAGAGCAAGGTAGGTAATTAGACACAGAGAGACCTGATGGGGATTAATGAGGGTTTTAAATGCTGTGTAATGATTCCACACTACCACAACACAGAGAGGCACGGCAAGTAGACTTAAAAATGTGGGGGTTTTGTCTGCATATATTGTCTGCATTATTGCTTAGTCCGTCAGGGTCCGGCAGGGACTTCAAATCACAGGGTGCAGTCCATCACAGGGCAGGG
Organism: Duopalatinus emarginatus; assembly: GCA_028565595.1. Taxonomy (NCBI): domain Eukaryota; kingdom Metazoa; phylum Chordata; class Actinopteri; order Siluriformes; family Pimelodidae; genus Duopalatinus; species Duopalatinus emarginatus. Next base: position 15,684,874 of record JAOVVF010000044.1, read on the forward strand.
CGCCAATCCATCGCAGGGTACCACATACAAACTTATTGTAAACCCATTCACTTAAACACTCACACCACATCTAGGGGCATTTTCTAGCATATCCAATAAACCTTCCATGTGTGTTTTTCTGGGAGATGGGAGGAAACATGAGCACCCGGCAAAAACCCACACGGACACCAGGAGAACACACCAAACTCCTCACAGACAGAGACCGGAGTGAGGCTCGAACCCACAACCCTAGATCCCTGGAGATGTGTGACACACACACTACCACCATACCTCCATAATAATTAATGATTTTATTATCATAAAATCATTTGATAATATGATAGGGAGGTTGATATTTGTGGTCATAAAGTTTTAAAATCAGTTTTGAGATCAAATGAAACCCAGATCGAACCTTTAGTCAAGCACAACATTGCCTTGAGTGCCTGATAACTGTATACATGACAGTGAATCATTAATGCTCTGTGGCTGTTTTGTTGCTGCTGGTTCACAGGCTCTTGTGAAGACTGATAGCATTGTAAATGCTGTTAAGCAGGATATAGCCTGCATGTCCATGATATTTCATTCAAAAACTTGCCTGAAGATCGAGCTTTGACAAAGATGATGATCCAAATAAACACCGAAATGGCTAAAGACACAAATCCATGTTTAAAAAAAGACTGCATTACAGTTTCTGTAACACTGGCTCTAAATGTTCACTGGACACACAAAGAACATTCTTATGGAGACAGTATGAAATTGCTGACCTCAGCAGCATATGTCACATGGTAGCCCCATGCTCTCCTGTGGAGTGGAGGTACAGGGGCACAGAGCCATGCTCTAGTCCTCTCCTGTTCTCCTCTCCTGAGGAAACAGATGTGTTTGTGCCGGCCCTGGCCCAATGCCTGCAGCAAAACATGCCACAATACAGATGAGTGTTATATAAGAGCTGGAGAGGGCCAGTCCTGAGAGGATACACACGTTCTACAGCCAGCATTCTGCACATGACAAAGAGTGGAGGAAGAGTTATTTGAATGCAGGTTAGACTCACTTAGTCAGAAAGATTGTTTTGTATTTTACAACATTTCTACATCATCTACCATACCAGTGCTTGAGGAGATAATCTGGTGAACTGGGAAGATTCCTGCAAACGGAGCAATTTAACCAAACTATATGATCATAAGCTAGATATACATTGATCAGCCATAACATTAACATCACCTGCCAAAACAGCTACCAAAGCAACTCTGATCTGCCGAGTCATGGACTCCACAAGACCGCTAAGGGTGACTTGTGGTATTCGAGACCAAGATGTTAGCAACAGATTCTTCTGTGGATCTTCTGTGGGATTGGACCAGACAGGCTAGCCTTCACTTCCCACACACATCAGTAAGATTTGGGTGCCTTTGACCCTGTCGCTGATTCACCGGTTGTCCTTCCATGGACCACTTTTGGTAGGTACTAACCACCCCGTTTTAAACTTTTCACCAAGACTGCATTTTTTTCACCTCCACAATATTGCACACCTCCACGTCTTTCTCTGACACTTTAGAGATGCCTAATGTTGGTCATTGCCTTCATTTTATTTCCCTTTAACTATTGCAACTCTGTATTTTATGGTCTCGCTACTACATTGCTTAACTGTCTTTAATACATCCAAAACTCAGCAACAAGAGTCCTCACATTTATCAAGCACACATCACACCTCGGTCCTAGAACACCTTCACTGACTACCTGTTATCTTTTGGTCTTGCCCCTTCCTACCTGCGTGAGCTACTTCAATTGTACTGTCCCTCCCATATCCTTAGATCTTCTGGCTCTGACTTCAGACTGCACCTAGAAAGCTCAGCTGAAAACTTTACTCTATATATCACACTACTTATTCTTATTGTTTTTCTAACTCCTATGTAAAGTGTCTTTGGGTTTGTGAAAGGTTTGGTTTAAATTATCAATGATTTTTGTCTGAACTAAACCTGCTGTCTTGGAGATACCCAGTTATCCAGATGAGTTATCATCATGGTTTGGCCCTTGTCAAAGTTACTCAATTTATTTTGGACACCACTGTCTAGTGTTATTAAGCCTTTTAATACTAAGTTGCATTCTGGATTTTTTTTTTGCCTGTTTATTGTTGATTTTGGAATTCTCGAGTCGAGTCTTGTTGGTTGTGGGGCTTTTATTCCCATAGGTCCCTTAACCACAAGCCTGTGGTCATATATGATGAGACCATTTTACACCAGACACAGTAAGTACAGTGTAAGAGCACTACAGCAGTTCTGCAGGGCATATGTCAAAAAACGGTGTAGGACCTGTTGATATGGGGCCTAGTTGTAAATGTAAAAGTCGGAATTTCTAACAAATGTTGATTGATGCTGGTTAAAATATGTTGTTATTGTGTGGATCAGGGGTGCTGCACCTTTTGGAGCATGAAGAACAGTATGTGTTCACACTGCCCTGTGCCTACGCCCGCTCCATCCTCACTGTACCATGGGTGGAGCTTGGAGGAAAAGTGTCCATCTGCTGTGCCAAGACTGGCTACTCTGCCACCGTCACCTTTCACACCAAACCCTTCTACGGAGGAAAAGTGCACAGGTGAGTGTGTGGCTCAAGGAGTAAAAACATTTCGATGCCCTCATACTTTATAAATGTGGAGAGTAACATTTCAGTAAGTGACAGTATCATGTAAACAGCTATGACGATGAGAGCCAGAGCAGCGTTAATAACTACACCCACGTTATAGACCAAATGGATGTAGTCTCAGACTGTGTTACACCTCCGACAGGGTTACAGCTGAGGTCAAGCACAATCCCACCAGCACCATTGTGTGTAAGGCCCAAGGCGAGTGGAATGGAACCCTGGAGTTCACATACAGTAGTGGAGAAACCAAAGTGATTGACACATCGAAACTGCCGGTTATTAAGAAGAAGATCCGTCCACTGGAGAAGCAGAGCCAGTATGAGTCCCGGTAAGATAATATACAATACACATGTATAGAAAAAAGTATTTTATCCAATATAATTTTATCAGGCTTCCCACCATTTTTCACAACTAATGTTAAAATTGTTTTAACATATGCACTTATATTTTTTTGCGAAATTAAAGGATACAAGAGAATAAAAGGCAGGATAAAAGGAAAGATATGGGATGTGACAAAAAGCTGACCACATACTTATAGAGAGCTGAATATATTTTACTTAAGAACACTGTTTTCTTGTCTGTCTCCAGTGATCTCTTATGCAACATGGCTCCTCTCACGCTTCTCTGTCTCTCTGGACCACTTACTTAAAGTGCAATGCTGCATATTGCAGGCAAGGAGCCAGATCCACATCTGATCAAACAGACAGGGCAGAGCCGCATCAGAGTGCCATAACGCTATCAGACTGGCATTAGCATTGCAGCCTAATGCAATCAAAAGGAGATAGAGACGCACTAAGCTGGATTGTGCAGAGAGACGTGCATTCAGGGTGGCTTGATTTCCATTCCACACACACACACACACACACACACACACACACACACACAGTTTGTATTGCTGTTCTTGTGAGGTCAAATTGTGAATGTGAAATAAAATTATATATAGACATATTATATATTTTAGTCCCCACCAAGATATAAAAACATTCTCTCTCTCTCTCTCTCTCTCTCTCACACACACACACACACACACACACACACACACACAGAGAGAGAGAGAGAGAGA
>JAOVVF010000044.1:15688646-15712828 GCA_028565595.1 Duopalatinus emarginatus
CACACACACACACACACACACACACACAGAGAGAGAGAGAGAGAGAGAGAGAGAGAGAGAGAGAGAGAGAGAGAGCTGAACTGTATTGATTAGGAACAATGCACAAGGGAATTTTTTATTAAATAATGTGAGCTTGGCATTTTGCAATTCATTTAACAGCCAAGTATATAAATTAATCCTGTGATTATAATTTTAGATTACAAAATGAAAATCTATTTTGGAAATTAGTCTAAATCATTGTTATTTAAATGACTATTCCGGCAAATTATACCTTGTAATTCTCTAATCTGATTGGTAAGATGTCGATTTACAGCCCTGCCTGTAGTTGCAGATGTAATGTAAATGACAGGTTAATACACTTATTTTAATACAAGCTGATGGGCTGAGAAGCGTTCCTACCGTGCTGTTATGGCTTTTGACCACAAACACCATATCACTCCACTGGATGTGGTTGCTAATAAATAACATAAATCCCTGTGCCAAAAAAAAATAAAAAAAATAACCTAGAATGAAATTAAAAAGGATTAAGAGAATTACACAATGAGAAAAACACACATGCCAGAAAAACTGAGTGGGAAACAGAGTGTAATGTACTGGCCGAGAATGATCTGCAGGCTGTACGGTGAGTGAGTGGAGTTCATTACAGTTACGTAGCAACAAGCTGCTTGATGGGGAACTGTAATTAGGTGGAAGGAAATGCTAACATTAAACCATATTACCTTCATGGCTCAGTTTATTTATTTTTATTTTATTATTTAAACTGTTGCATAAAGGCAACAGAACACTCAAGGTCAGCTGTGATCAGGTACAGTCCTTGCTCATGTTTGCCTTATCACAACTGTGCTGTTGTTTCCTGATAACACACTCCTTCACATGTTCTATTGTTTAACTACTACGTTAGTAATAGCACGCTCATTCACAGATATGAACAATGGGCGGTCAACAGAACTGCATATTAAAATGAATGCATAAGTAACGTGTTGTTTCTTGTTGCTGAAGTTATCTGTTCAGACATTTCCTATATGCACTTCCTGCTGTTTCATTACTTATAACTATAAGTGAGACTGTTCAGTAAAACTGTCATCCCCCAGTCATGGATTATTTTCCTATAAGCAGTGTTTTATTCTTTCCATATTGACTATTTCAGCAGGCAGGAGCAGGACTGGGGAAAAAACGTCCCATCTGACACCCGTGTGTTACACGGTTACTAATATTTTAATAGGCTTACTGTCCGTGACTCTTCAGAAATATTTAATTTTTAATGTTAAAATATACGTTTTTTTCCCTTTTTTAACTCTTTGGCATTTTCTTTACAGAGGAACCCTCTTGAACACGTCTTGACACTGACCATGTGCTGTATCCTGATTACTTTTAACTGACAGGAGGTTGTGGCAGCACGTGACTACAGCGCTTAAGGCCGGAGACATCGACACAGCCACGGAACACAAACACCAGCTGGAGGAGAGACAGCGCAGCGAGGAGAAGCAGCGAGCAGCCACCAACACCGCCTGGAAACCCAAGTACTTCATCAAAGAGGTGAGACGCCCTGGTAGAATTCGATAACACTTTCATAACAGCCTCTTTCTCTCCATCTTCCCTCCTGCACGTTTGGAAAGCTGAAATAATTGTTGCAGCATGGAAGCAGCTCCATCAGCATCCCCCCCACCCCCACCCCCACCCCCACCCCCGTATACTCCCTTGGTTACACAGAGCGATAATGAGAGTGAGAGAATAGGCAAGTGCAGGAGCTGTGTCATTTTTTATATTCCTTTGTAGAAGATATGCAGATTGTATAGTTGTTAGTCTCTCATCTCTCCACTGTTAGCAAATAGCCTGCTTATTATATTTCAGACTCATAACATTGTAGACAATTCCAACAAATATCTTTACTCTCTCTCTCTAGCAAACAGAATATGAATGTTTCATTGTGTTTAATGTGCATGCGTGTGTGTGCGTGTGTGCGTGTAGGGAGAAGGCTGGGTCTATCACAGTCCTCTGTGGAAGACTAACTGTTGAGGAGACAAAGAGCATCATCAGCTAGCTGTCCATTACAGAGCCCAGCCCATCAAGGGGCGGGGCCACATGGGGAGAGTGCTGGCCAGCCAATGGAACCGGAGGAACCGGACTTCTCAGGAGAGCCTGTGTTAAGGTGCCAATAAACCAATATTCCAACCTGAAAGCAGAATAACCCTCTGCAGCAGCTCCCCAAAGAGCTGTCCCTCTGATTCTGAGACGGACCCACTTGTGACTGGAGACATGAAGGTCAAACAGTACCCAATGGAAAGATCTTGCATTATTTTTCTTCACGAATTCAAATGTATTAATCGGTCCATTCTTCCTGAAAGCACTTACAAGCTTCCTTAAACGGCGCTTCCTGGACATGTGAGCACTAATAAATAAATAAATGTGCGCTGAAAGCGTCAGTCCTGACAAACCACTTCATGTCAGAATGAGTCGAGATGCAGCAAGATCCTATTTTTAGACCGAGTCTTCAGACCTGTGTGAAATCACTGAGCATAGCATTAGCATATGATGTAAGTACTTGTGAGCGTGACTATTAGATCTCTCTGCATAAGGATTCTGGGTACAGTCATAAGAGAAGATGAACCTTGTGGCTCTTGCATTAGCTGCTCATAACATTCCACTATAAGGTCTAAATAAATTAGGTTCCTGATTGAGTTCACTGTATCTCTGGTGTACATTTTGAACACAAGGTGTGGTGTTTCTCTTAGCTAAGCCAAGAAAATGACAACGGTTTTTACTTGTATATCAAAGGACAATAAGTGTCTAAAGCATAATTATATTGGTTTTGACAGCAGCTTTAAAATGATTTCAGTCTGATATGTGGAAATCTTTTTTTAAAACCATGTTTAAAATTCTTCCTTACTGTAGCAGCTTGAACCTCTGTCCTTTTTTTTTTTTTTTTGGAGGGGGGTGTTGTACAAGATGGCAATCTGTTTCACTTGTTTAAATGCCTGTTATTATTAATTTGTACATTCACTTTGGTTCACGATTTGGATTTGTACATGCTTTTAAATATTGCACTACTAGTAACAGATTTATGGTGTTTAGAGACGAGCTGCACTTTGTATGCTGTAATTCACAGTGCGGATTTATTTTTCCTTTTCCAACTTGCAGCCGAATGTGTATAAAGAAAACAAGAAGAAAAGTGTTGCCAACTTGGTATTGTTCTGTAGTACCATCTTTCACATCTACCAGTCCCAGACTGAACCTTTAATGAGTGTCTAATTAGAAAGCCTGTAACATGTTTTACTATTTTTCTCTTTATAGATTGATATGCTTAGACTCTGATATGTTTAGAACGTTGGCTTGGCATAAACTTGACTCTTGTACAGGCCGTACAGTAATGAATGCAGCATTTTTGCACTTTTGTTTCAAACAAAAAGTGTAAAGTGTAGGGCACGTAATGTAGATTAGATCTGTGAACCGTGTTCAGTGCTCCAGGTTAATGTGAAGAGTCTTAGGTGAAGTGATGTACAGCATTGTAATGTATTCAGAGCTTAGACCAAACACTTTGTGCACCAATGTAGAAACTATGCAACATGTTCATCTCACCATATACAGGCAGGGAAATAGTGATACCTTCCACAGTGCACTATAATGTGTATTAAAAATAAACATTTCTTTAGAAAGACATGCTGTATTTTCTCCCACTTACAATAGCAGGTTGCAAGGCAGAGAACACAAATAGGTTATAATGGGAATATAAATGGTGTATGAGTAACGATTAGTGTGTCAGTGGAATTTGGATATTAACAACCGTATTTTGCTATGCACTTGTTGGGCCACCTTTTGAAGATTTGATTTAAAATATTTTAATAGCCTTATTTTGAAACAACCTCATGAAAACTAATTTTATAACTAAGCTTGTGCTGCCACCTAGAGGACACCGAAAAGACTTTTCTATAGACCAAAAATTCCAGTGTTAGTGTATTCAACTTGACACCATTTACCAAAAAAAAAACCAACAAAAGATAAAGACCCCTGAATAAACAGAGATTAAATACAATTTACCATAAAAATGAAATAAATTTCAGTTGACATGCTAGCATTTATTCTTTCTGTTGTACAGTGGTGAAGGTGACTGCAGGATGTGTGCACTATTATTGTGTCAGCATGGAAGGTTTAATAATAACGATATAAAATCTAAAACACATTTCCTTTTTAATGAAATTGCTGTGTGCCATTAAGCAGCGAGACAGACCAAAGCAGAGGATAAAAGATGAGCCATAAAAATAAGTACAAACATGGTCAATGGTGATAAGGCAAAACCTTTCATATACTCCTTTAATTTTAAAGGCATCACTGATTCTGACAATAGCATCCTTTAATCAAATTCTTTTCAGACTCTCGTTTACAACTTGTGGAAGAAACTCCAACTTAAACACACACAGCTTTGCAGTTTGTGATGAGATGCTTCCCTCTTTTCACTTCCATTTTGTTCTTAGCAATAAATAGCTCTTGAGTCTATTAATTATGAAATAGATATGTTGTTAAGCAGATGGCTGTTAAATCGAGTCAGTATTTTCCTCAGAATGAACTAAAACTGCCCTCCTGTTAACTCCCACACAAAAGATAAAGTAGAGGTGGCATACAGAGGAAAGGGAAAACCAAGAAAAACGTGGAGCAAGAAAACAAACCAAAATTCAGAGAGATGAGGAGCGTTAAGGTGGCTGCCTGCCAGGAGCAAAAGACAGAAATGAAAGGTGAAAAAAAAAAATGCAAATTTGTCACCTGGTACAGAAACGTTGTCACTAAGAATACACACTCGTCACCTGCATGCTACTCAGTAGTGGATCCACTTTAAGGTGAACTAAGCCAAAAGTGCACAAGCTAATAATGCAGCATTGTATAAAAAAAAACCCCTACAACTATTACAATTGTCACTCCCTCCTGGCATTTAGCACAGGATAAGTGAGACGGTCATTAGAGGGAGGGGAAGGAGGGGGGCAGGGGCAGATTCATACAACACTCAAACACTGCAGCCTTCACTGCAACTCAGTCTATCTACAGTATTCACTTCCCTGGGGCATTGCTGCTGAAACCAAACCAAACCTCTGGACAAGAGATAGGAGCAAAATGAAACAGATATTCAACAATAAAGAAAATTCTATCTTAAAAAAATCACCATAATAATTAAGCACATTAGTAATTACTCAGTCCTCTGCAATGCCTGCTGTGCTGAGATACACACATTCAAGTGACAAGGAACTCAATGCATTCTGGGAACTACACAGGAGGGTTTTTTTATCAATCATAGGTAAAAGATTGTAAGAGGGCCTGGCCCTCACACACGGTCCACCACTCCATAGCCCTCATACTCCAGAGCTTTTATTATTATTATTATTATTTATCAAAAAGTAACAAGTTAACACAGGCTCTGAAACAAAAAAAAAACAAAAAAACACAAAACTGGATCTTTGGTGCTATTGCTCCAAGGTTCACTCAGCTTACCACTTCAATCTTATTTTATATTACTGTTGTTGTGGATTAGATTGAATTGTACCACAAACATAATGTTGCCATCTTGATGGATAGGATAGCTCAACTGTCTTACGAACACATTCAAGTACAAAAGAAGAAAAAAAAGTCCAGAATCATTTAGATTAAAATAGAGATCCCTGTCCAGGCCCTCTCTGTCAACTCCCTCAGTCAGATCACACAGCCTCCATGTCGTCATGGCAATCACGGGGTCAAAGCCTCCAATCAAATATTTTCAGATGGTCAGATGCCAGACGACTGGTTTGTTTTTCTTCTTGATTGGTGGATTACTTGTTGCATTTGTCATTGTCTATTTTGCCTTGTTTGCCATTTTTTTGCCATTTTTTCCGTTCAACAACTAAACTGACTTTTTATTCAGTTTCTTGCCTTTTTTCAGGACCAGTTTATTTTTTATGTATCCTCTCTTCCTCTTGGCCGTCTACAAATTGAGAAAGAAAGAGAAAGTTAAAAGTAACAGTAAAAACAAATTGTCTCATAACACAAATACGTCCTGGTATGTTTCAGATAAAGCAAATAGGTACCTTTTTTGAGGTGTACTTCTGTTTGGCTGCGATGTTGCGGAGCTTGTGGTCCAGAACCTGCCGGTTCTCCTGCTTCTTCACTCTGTAGATTCGCACCAGCCAGTGCTCAGAAGTAAACGCCTCCTCAAGGTGTTTCAGGCGAATATCCTTGTTGCCGATCTCAGCATTCCGTGTCCGGTCAAACCCAGGTGGCGTGCGGAAGTCCAGCTGCACACAAGAGCAGGCAGTTAGAAGTCAGCTGAGCAGTATTACAGCAAAAAAAAATTTTAAACTGACATATAAAAAAAGGACAGAAATAAAAACTCTACCTGCATCTCTCCAAAACGGTAGTAAGACATTTTGTACATGAGGCAGTTGAGCAGAGTAGGAGAGCCAGCCTTATCTACTCTAAATTCTCCCTGAGGGGTGAAGTAGTCACTCTCCTGTAGGAAAAACCCACAGTCAGTATTAACTACAGAAGAAGAAGCAGACTTTGTTCCTCACATACAGACTTTATTTCTCACATAAGCATTTTTTTTTTTTTTGGCAGCTTGTTAGGGGTCATAGCGCATGACCCTATGACTATGGAGACGAGAAAGTTAAGGGCCTTGCTTAAGGGCTAAACAGTAGCTGATTTAAACAAATCCTGACATGAAACACTGGAAACAGCAAGACATTCAAGGTTTATATGAATAAATAACACTGCAAGTCACACCAACAACTCCATCACTGTTACCATGGAAACATACCCTGATGTCTTTGGGGTGCTCCCCTTCTGCAATGCGCACCATCCACAAGAACTTGTTAATGTCGTCTCCAGAGTACCCAATCACACCGCCAAAAATGATAAGGACGTAATCAACATCCAAGGATTTCATAATCTCGTATGCGGCACTTTCGTTAGAGGACATGGCCTTTCCCACCTGCAGGGCAGAATAAGATTGTAATTCACAGTCACCACAAGATGGCACTTCTATACAAAAAACAAAAACAAAAAAATAACTGCATTTAATCAGCATGTAGCCACAACCTGGAATCAACTGTTATTGTGTGTCGAGTCACCAGTAATGCTGAAGACAAATGAGGATGGGAATAGGACCAGTGTTAAGGCCTACTTTATACAAGTTCAGGTAATTGTGGAGGAATGTCTTATGAAAGAGCCAAGTCTTTCAAAAGGGAAAAAAAACCTGGGCATTGTAATAAATGAAGATATGTGGACGAAACCTGGACAATATAGTCGATCACCACTAATTTCTTGGCATTAAAAGATGACGCATGTTTCAAACAACCTGGCACTCAGCCATGCTGCTCGAGGGAATGTGGAGAAGTTCTGGCTCATCATGCTCATGTTCACGTTTTTGGTCCTGACCCTGTACACTCTGACTTTCTGGAAGGACATGGAAATACTCAGTCCTGGCTTTTGGTATCAGTTTGGAATTTCCATTCATTTATCTTGGTCATTAATTCCTGACGAGTTAAACAATGATGATGCTTACTCTTTTAAAGAGTTTTTTTGGCTGCAATTAAAAAAAAAAAAAATTACAAAACACTGGTTCCAAAGAAATCATCCTACTGTTAATCTTTTTGTTAACATTGTTAAACAGTTACACCATCTAGAACATAGGACGTTTTCTCTTAAGGCTCCAAATAGAGCCTTAGTATAGCTGGGACAATTATGGAGCGTTTATTTAGGAAACTAAATAAATCGTCATAAGCAATTTATTTCTGGATATTTCTGTTGTTGATAGGGAACTTTGACTAGGCGTTTGACTATAAGCATTTCCCCTTCTTTTTCCCCTGACTCCCCATTCATTTGTTTATATCATTCTCTTAAATTTCTTTGTTTGTTTAAATCTGTGTATTTTTTTAGTCGGTTATGGAAAACATTAATTCTAAACAAATAATAATTCTAAACTAAGCCCAAAATAATTATTAAAAATTAGCAAATTTTAAATTCGACTACACAAAATAGCAGACTGGCATTTATCTGACTTTAGATACTTAAGAGCAGATTCAAGTTGTTTACTAAAAGTAATTTAAAAAATATATACATTTACTGTCCACATTATACCTATTAGTCGATGACTGTTAAACCCAGCTGATTAATAAAGCCAATATCAAGCCTTTATAGTGCTTTAAACGTTGAGTCATTTATACTAATTTAATTAGCCACCATTATATTATACATGCCTCTATAAATGTTTTTGATTCATGTTGGTTAGTAAGTTAATGAGAGAATGAAAATACAAGGGAAAACAAGCTGTAATAACTAAAGAGAGAATAATATTTTGCATTTTTTTTTTATAGCACTTGACTCCTCACCAACGCTATGTGACTGTTGTTCCAGGTGTTGTTGTCCACCAGTGTAGTTCGATTGGCCATGCCTGCTATCTGATAGCCGTAGTCCCACCAAGACATGACTCGTGCATGCTCGTCTGTGTTCTGCCTCAGCCAGTAATATGCCTCACGGAAATCATCCAGAATGTTCCTTGACCTGCTCAAGTGGCACAGAAAAAAAAAATAAAAAAAAATCTTCATCAGGGCCCTGTTGCCACTAAGCATGCTACAGCCAGCCTACATTAAGCTGAGGCTAATAAAAACCCAGATCTGCCTGTGCATTTAAGAAAGTGCTGCAAAGACAGAAAGGCATTAGGGTGTGTGGAGTAATAGGAGGCTGGGCTAATGTGCTCTCACCCATCGTGGTTGTAAGACGCTAGCACCACGCTGGGACTGGAGTAGGCATTACTGGTGACCCAGGTGCAGTGCACAGCAAACATCATCAGCAGCATCAGCATCAACATGGTAACTATACTCTTGATGTTGGGCCCCAGGCCCTCCTCCTGTCGGTCCTGTTCCGATATGTGTTTCCTCACTTTCCCCGCCTGCCAAGAAAACACATGCACACCTCAAATTATACTTGTGGAAACAGAATCACACCTAGACGCAAGAGGCTGCAAATAGGCTTGCAGTGGTGCCAACACTGCTAACAGGCAGAGACGGAAAGAGACAATATTTTAGCATGTCACTAGACTGGAGAGCTCCATTCGAACAGCATTTAGATATTATTAAAATGTTTTTTTTTTTAAATCAGCACATATTGGATAAAGTTATATTTAACTTTAGTCTTGTATGTAAGTTGCACTAATTTTCATTCACTACAGTTTATTGTGTATTATTATTATTATTATTATTATTAATCAACATATTTATCTATTTTAAGTTAACTGCAGGATTGCTGCAGCTTAGCAAGCCTACAAAAAGGTACTTATGTGACAGCAGAACAAAACCCTAATAGGTAAATTGTATAAATCAGGCCTCTGTTACCTTGTCATAGAGATTTCCTGAGTTTCTCTTGTCATCTTCGTCGCTGCTGTCCTCCGCTGGTGGGTTTTCCTTCTTCGTGTCGTCTCCTAGGTAGTGCTCAAACACGCTGGAGAAAGCGATGGCTGACAGCATGCACACCACTGGAGTCAGTGTCAGCATGAGTCGCACCATAACTCCCGCGAAGTACACAGCACTGATGGCATAAAGAGCCACTGGAGGGCAGCAGAGAGTAGAGAGAGAGACACAAACTTACCATGTTTTTCAACCCTGAACTTCAATTATTACTGAACTGCAGTGTTAATCCTGTTAGTAGTGTACACGATAAATTAGTCTGCAAACAGGGGTATACATCTAAACAGTTAACTCGTTGTGCACCAAGTACTGCAAAAATGCAGTACTATGATAAAATGATAAAAATGGTGTAGTGAAATAAACATTTAGGGTTTTATTCACTAAACATGAGCATAATCAAGCTCAGTTCTGCCATGTTTCTCCATACGACTAACAATAATGGGTAATAATAATAGTAATATAATAGCATGCCTGTAGTATTCTCAAATCTATATTTGAATTGCAATCGTACTGCTTAGCAGCACAGCGCTATTTAATTATTCACCAAAAGCCTTTTTCACTTTATATTTGTTCTCTGGGTGATTTCACTGAAGGTTATATGACTGAGAAACCTTGTAAATTTCAACAAGAGAGTCTTTAACAGCCTCTGTGAAAACAAAATAACTACATAAACTGCCCTATGATTTTAAAGACTGAAACTTTGCTACAGATATTTTTTTCTGCACATACAAGACAGTATATTCTCTCTCCAAAAAAGAACAGACTGATAAAACGGATGTTATTGCTTTTCACCCTTAGATGTCTCTGCTGAGGTCTGCAGTAAAAAGGGTGTGAATAAAGATGCCCTAACAGACTAGGTTGACTGGCAGTCTAGGCTACACAAATGCCACACTTGTTCATTGTCTCTTCATAAACTTTTCCGCATACAGAGACAGATTGCAGCACTCATTTAGCACCAGCTACATGAGCAGAGCGGACTGCTTACCGAATACACGCTCATCATTGATGTTCTTGATGCAGAACCAAAGCCCTGCTGGGAACGTGCACACCAGGATGTGAAGGTCAAAGAAGAAGGAGACCCAGGTGGTGGGCTGGTGCTCTGATACTGAAGCGATGATGGGGATGTGGATCTTGGCGTACCTGAAGTGTACACAAAAAAAAAAAAAAAAAATCAAGAATAAGCATACGGTTCGGATTACAGTACGCAAAATCTTTTTAATGCCTCTGTGGAGGTCTGAAATGTTTCCTTAACCTTGAGCATTGATATGCAACAAAGAATTCATGATCCAAATACACAAGAGAAGAGGCTTTTTGAAGAACAAAGCTACTTCCTTAACCATGAAGCCAGCAGTTCAACATCAAACTGCCATAATGTATCAAAGACTCAGAGTTGAGATCCCTAAGGAGATGAGTGGAAACTTGGCTAAATGAGCCAACCAACTCACCAAGTTAAACAATGTCTGTTTTTTTTTTTTTTTTTAATATATTCACTTATCCAGTACTGTTCTTTATCTATGGTTTATATCACAGCTTTCTGTAAGTGGTAGGACTGTCCTTGCTTTAGACAAGCCTTTTTTCTGATCATTATCTCCTGACAAAATCCATCTCCCCCTCTTCTGCTCTTCCTGCATCACAGAAAGCTGATTCTGCACATTGAGGATTTTACAGAGCTACCCCAATTCCCCTAACCCCACTAAACATGCTGCATAGGGAAATCACGCTCATAGAATAAAGACAGCTAGTACAATTCTAAAGACAAATCTTTGGCTCCATTCAATTTATAACTGCCATACATGTAATTATTCAATCACGCCGTATTATAACAATGTAACTTATAATTAACACTTTACTTTCATGATTGCACAGTGGTGCAAAGACGATGTTGTGTGGCATGTTGGCAGCAGAACAGTGTAGTCATGCGGAGTTTATTAACAGTGACTAAGTCTGACTGGGCCTTACATCCAGACAGAAAGCCTGTAGGTCATTCTGTGTAATAAAGAACTAAATGGAAAAAAGTCGGAGCCTGTGTCTGGTGTTCACGGTTAAAAGAAAGCAGCCGAATAACCTCACATGCATGCAAAACAAAGTCCACTTACCCCGTGTCCCACAGTGAATAAAAGCGGCCACTCCAAGGTGCAATGTAGCCTGAAAACACAGACAACGGGAACATAAAACAGCAGCAATCGACAAAGGGAATGGCTCTAACTCTTTAGTGATTCCTCTGAGGCAGAGTAGCTTGAATAGGTTTCAGCAGACTAATACCTCCTACTATGCCCAATGCAATTTCAAGTCATTTCCACTGGGAGGCTGTATTTGGTGTAAATGCAACACAGAAAATAAAGGGAACCGTCTCTAATGAGATCTCGTAAGCTTGTTGCAGACATTGGTGTGATTTATGAAGGGCTGTTGAGGCTGGGGAAGTGAAGCAAACGACTCTCACGGGGCACATAAATGCAAGGGGGGAAAAAGGTACGATGACGAGTCAAGAAATCTTTTTGTATCAAGATGAAGAGTAAGTAGTGGGATCTGAGTGTTTATTTGCAGCAGGGGAGGAGTTCACAGATAAGAAATATGCTATGTTATGTTTTGGAGCCTCACCGGTGTATGTCAGATAGATGACCGTGAGGAAAACCACCCCTGCGGCTAGTGACACCCCGAGGAAGAAAAGGGTCTGGAACTCCTGCCTGGTCAGCCTGTCTTTGAGATACTGCAAGAAGGCATACGCCTGCAGAAGAGCAAAGACACCTGCAGAGACACTAGAATTAGTCCAGGAGCTACTAGTTACACACATTTAGTAAGCACAGTTTAATTCTCGTTAATTCAGTGGAAACAATTTGGTCAGCTAGACCATTCTTACCTGCTGCAGCCATGTGCTCACTCGTCCTTATAGGCTGGAAGCCGACAAATGGGACTTGCATGGACAGCACCAATCCCACTATATAAAATGTGCTGTAAGCTGAATGGAGAGAATAAAGAAAGAGCTTTAACATAGACATACAAAATTACAAACCTACAGAAAGGTAGACATGCGCACACGCGTATGAAAGTGTAGCGTGAACAAGCTGCTGAAACAGTGCTATTCATCTCCTTCCAATTCCGTGCTTGATCTGCAATTTAGTGCAGAATGGCAGAAGGAAGCAGCAGTGAGTAGAGCTAACGAGGAGGAATCAGACAGGCCCTGTACTGGGAGGCTGGGCCCTGAGCTCTGAATCAACTACAAACTGGGCTGTCATGTTTCCACCAATGCCAGAACTTTGCAGAGGAGTTGGAACACACACAGTGACTGGTATGGAAATTGTCAATTTTAAAATTAGACTGCAATAGTTTTAGTTTCATACAGCAAAATACAGAGAAAGCAAACCATAGCAGCACTTTTAGGTTTTTACAAATCGGGTTCATCCCTACAGGTTAAAATTAAGTTAAATCAAAATTTGAATCAAAATTAAATAAAGCAGAGATTCAAATTAAACCCCTTACTGGGCTGCATGATATGATATGGACTGAAAATAGCATATTGTCATCACAGTGTGTGGCAGTGTAATTGCAATATGCCTCGCTCATTTTTATATTTCAGACCAAACCTGTGATAATGTGTAACATGTTTTTACACAGCTCTAGTCTTTTAAGTTATGTCACAAGCAATTAACTGAGCTGCACGGTGTGACTATCAAGTGTTAAGGACCATGCCTCTTATTTCAAGATGCCCGGGACATGCGATAGGCCTACACAGTCAACAAAAAGGCAGGCAGAGATTAATAGAGCATGACTGACTGTTGTTGCAAAAAAAAAAAAATCTTGATCAAGTTTCCACTATCATTGCAGAAAGCCAAATCATAATTAAACCATTCAATGCTCCTCATTTATTCATCATCAACCTGTTATGGCCTGATGAGAAAGAAACAAAAAAAAACTTGCAGAAATAACCATTGGCTAGTTTCTTCCTAATAAGGCAAAAATAATGCTGATGTTAAAATAATAGTAAAAAGATTTGGTCTTTGATTGACAGCGCTCAAAACGGGTCCATTAGATCTAAAGTATTGTAAGTATGAGACCTGCAGTCTAAATCTAAAGCAGGTCCCTTGGTGATTGATTGCATTTGTTGTGGTTATTATTTCCTTTCCACATAACTAAAAGATTTCATCATCTCCACAGTTCCTGTCCCTGGCGTATACACCCTTACTCAGAATTTAGTTTACTATTGGGATATCTATACAATGGCCATAGTGCTTGCCAAATACAGCTTTGGAAAAAGAAAAGGGTAAGATTTCATTACAAAATGTCAATTCAAATGAGATGTTAAATAAAGCACCGATATTCAGGGTCTCGGTCCCCAGTGCTGTCTCTCTTGGTCTGATTTCTAATATTAGTTTTAAGAGCCATCGTCAGGGGACAGTTACTGGAAAGTAAAGTGTTATCATAAGCACTTTGGACTATCTGCCCAGATCTCAGAGCCACTGAAACATTTCTTAATCCAAATTGGTGTAATTTATTAGCAAGCTAAACAGAAGTGCTGTGTAACTGGAACTCTGTGGGGAGCCAGATGCAGCACCTGTTCTGTGGCACTTGGGAAAACAGTATTGTGGAACAGTGCTGGATGAGGCTAATGCCCAGCATCCATCACTGAGCCCATTTCTGACTGCAGCAGCTGGGCCACTACTCCATAGAGCCATGAGAGAAGGGATAATAAAAATCCTAACAGAATTATCAGGAGAAAGCGGCGGTATCCTGGTCCACCAGACGGGCACCGCTGCAGGGCCCACACACCCTGTGTTTCTTTAAAACAAGCTGATCAATCAAAACACAATCAGTAAAATCACAATTTGCTTTTCAGAAAAAGTCCTACGCCCCTGCTGTTACTGCACATAACAAAGCAACTTCATAACAAAAGCCCTACTTTAGGCAGCTCGGATCTGTTTTGTTGGTGACTTGTAAGAAGACGTCAATCTAATTGGCGATGAGAGGCTGAGGAGTAGGTGGAATAAAATGTGCTATATGAAAGTCTAGCTTTTGGTTTATTTTTGCTCCCCCTGAAAGATGGCTTAAAAAACCCAAACAAACATAAAGAGAGACTTAATATAGCACAGCAAGCAACATGAAGCTCTGTGTACCATATTCACACATGTATCTGTGAATGTAGTGGTGAAAAAATTCTAATATAGGACAAAGAGGCATTTTCACTACTGGAAAAGAAGACTGGAGATACTCAGTGTTTGTGTGGAGTGTGTGTAGGAGGTAGTGTGTCTCAAAGGGCAAACACACACATGCACACACTCATGGAGCGCTGACTCACCAATATAAAGCCTCCTGCTGTAACGCTGCATGAGGAGCAGCACAAACACATGCAGAGGAATCAGGTTGATGATGAAAACATAGCCTCCCCACGCAGACACCTGTAACAAAAACACAAAAATCAGCACTTCCAACCATTCAGCACTGTACAGGAAACTTGAGTGTTCAAATTAGACGGTCCAATACTCTGAACCTATGGCCTGTTGGTTAGTGGTTCTCCAAACAGAGTAGGTGTTGAAGCCTACTGTAAAGATGGTGTATCTCGTTAGTGAAAGCTTCAATCCTATATCCATTAACTCTGTCGACCAGATACCAGGAAATATTGAGGATGGCGAAATTAACAGCTCTACCCTCAAATGACACAGAATGACGTGTAGCATAAATAACAAAGGAGGCCATGTGACCATAGAATTAGCCACCTATCATAAATAATTAATTCAGGTTTGTGTAAAAAAAAAAACTGCACTATTAACAATTAGTACAAAAATAGCAGAAAGGAGAAAAACAAGCAGCATCAGAGCTCAGGAGAGAACAGAACAGGAATATTGGATGATAATACTGGTTTGGTGCTTTACTGAACAGTTGGACCAGCGCTACACCCTGCCAAACCAACACGTCATTCCTGACAGAACCATCCTTACATACAACGATGCGAGTTTATAACTGCAGCTACATGAGCGAGTCCACATGTGCTAAATGGACAAGAGCCATTTCCAATGAGACAATGCTTGTAACTAGGTAAAGATGTAGGTGATGTTTAACACTCACCACTCATCTATGTAAGCCTCGAGGACACCTATGAAAAGCTGAATGCCACCAAAATACCCCCCAACAAACAAGGTGGAATCGCAAGGACCACATGACCAATGATCCTCACTGCAAACCACAGTTACTGCAAAAATATCAGATTTTAATATAAGGCTTGTGTGTGTGTTTGACATCACACAGCAAATACTCTTTCCAATAGTTACTTTACAGATACTATAAAGCAGGGTAAAGGTGCAGATTTGGACAAGACTATATATGAAACATCAGAGCCAGCAAGAGAGAGCCACATGGGTGGGTACAGCAAGTACAAGCAAGAGCCAGCATGACCAGTGTGTAAGACGAATTTTTAGCAAAAAGTACAAAAGTGCCTGGTCAAAGTGATTACAAGTGCACACATTTGCCATACAGCCAAACAATCCACAATCAGATAAGCACCTTCCCTCCCGGACAGTCAACAAACCTGGATTAGTTTTAAATGCTTCAACAGACAATTTTTCCGAGCAACACAGGGAAGAGTAGAGAACAATAGGCTCTTCAGCACTGCCTCAAACAGTTTATATATATATAAAAAAAAAAAGAACACTGACAGATGAGGAAGCTAAAATGCTTATTTTTTTCTAAAGAGGAGCTGGGTCCCCTCTTGATACAGAGAGTTATATGGGGCAGAAAATGAGCTAATTGACACTAAACTTGCTAAAGGGGAAGAGTTAATAGAAGAGTCGTGCAGAAAGCAGACTGAAAACAACACTAGTCATTTTTATGCTTGTGTTACACGATTTTTTCTTATAGGATTTGTTTTATCTGGAATTTGGCATGAATAAGTTTTCTACTGGCATTACACTTCACATTTTAAATTCTAATTTTGTACACATCTGGTCGGTGATTTGTTTTATTTATTTATTTTGTAAAGAGAGCTTTTTAATTAAGTACTTGTTTGTGTAAATCAGGATGCTTTTTATGCAGTTTTTCCAATAGCTTGAGTCTTTACATGACCGTTTTACATGATGAGAAGTTTCTAAATGATGAACATTTGAAAGTTTTCTAGTTTAAGAAACCTGGCATTGTTGTTGGATAATACTCCTGGTTTCAGTAATGGTAACGGCAGAAAAAACTGGCACTGTGCCATTGCTAGCGCTTGTTGTTCTGAAATAAACACGCTGAAGTGGAGAGAAAAGGCGGACAGAACGGCACAATGTCATCATTAATGAGCACTGCCTGTCTCCAAAGCAAAGTCTCACAGGGTTCAATAATGGCTCATATTAATTAACGCCACTGGTGCGAGTCCTAATGAATGTTGTTTGCTTTTATTTACGTGACATATTTGCAGTTAGATCAACACCTAAATGTAAGTTAGGTACTGTAGCTCTTATATGCACCTGATCCCTCCTGCTCTCTCTCTAAATGTGATGTAAAGACAAAGCACATTATGGGACAGATACCAGCACAACACTTACCATATAGAAATAGGAGAGACAACACCCTATAGTCCAGAAGACTGATCCAGTCTTCACAGACTTCACCTGAAAGGGAAAAAAGCCCAGTTTAAGTACAGCTCCACTGCTAGGTTGATGCAGGTTGAAGCTGTGATGTTTGACAGATTACATTACATTAAAGTAAATAACTACTCTCTAAGACATCAGCTGTTAGTCAGACTACATGAATGCTTATTGATGCTTACACTCTGTGTAAATGGTGGAAAATTTCCCCCTTCAGTAGTGCAAAAGCTTCCTTTCGGTACATAAGTCGTAATACTGAACAGACGCTTCAGTATTATGAATGAATCAGTGAAGAGCTAACTGCAGTGGCCAAAATCATAAATGTGATACACGTCCGCAGTACTAAAATGTGCCATTTCTCTTTTTCTAATTGGTCTCTTAGCACTGTGCACTACACACCTTTACAGTTAAGCTTCAACAAGAATTAATCAAAATCCTAGCAAAATAAATGCCTGCTACTAATTTGGTTTAAATCGCCACATCAGATAAATGTGCTACAAAGAAGCACCAACCATATTTTTTTGAGAAATGTCTTTATCAAGTGGTTTATTCAGACATCAGTGTACTGACTGAAATGTTATTTATTTTTATTTTGCCCTGAATATCGTTATTAAAAACCTTGAGAATCCAATGACTTTGCAGTTGGAAAAAAAGTAATAAACCTGTCAATTTAAGGACTACAAAGAATTTTTTTCTTAACAGACAGGAAGCCATACATGAATAAAGGAGTACAGAGAGACTGATAAATACTGCCTGTTTTCTGTGTCCTAGCCTGACAGGGTGGGAATAGGCAATTGTGAGTGTGTTTTGTAGCTCACCCAAAGGTAGTAAGTAAACTGCAGAGCGAAGATGGCGATGCCCTCGTTGTCGAAAGAACCGGCTACAGAGCGAGAGATATAACCGGGAACTATAGCGATGAAACAGGCAGCCAGCAGTCCAGCTCCCTGATTCCACAACTCTCTCGTCAACAGGAAGGTGGAGATGGCAGTCAGGCCACTGAAGACTGGAGCCAGGAACACACAGACGTCACGGATGTGCACGGTCACGTGGAGCAGGTTCAGGAGATAGTGAATTAGACCTGCAGTCACCATAAGACCTGGGTACACCTAGAGGATAAACAATTAATCATTATAAACTTTTAAACACTGAACAGGTTATTTGAGCCAATTAACATGTGCAGAGTAAACAGGACATCTGATATTTAACTTAAATGTTATATTTAATAAAGTAAAAGGAGAAGCATGCTTTTCTTGGCATGACAGACCTGCTAAACCTGAAAGAATTTTTTGCTTACAACCCAGAGGGGGGTGGGAAGTCATGGCGCAACAACGCAGTTCAGTTCACAGACCCCCCCCAGTACACTCCACAGCAAAGGGGGTTCACCACTAGCACGCTGACCCTGCCTCCGCTCTCACATGCAGCAAGCTGATTGGCTCTTTGTTGAAGGGTGCGACTTTATCCTGCGCTCTGATTGTCTGAAAGCATTGTCTGCTTACGCAAAGATCTCTGTGGTTCCACAGCGGACACGACTTCTATGACAACCTGGTGAAATTTTTTACAAAAACTGGCGAAATGCGAGATCAAACAATACGCATACTTTAGGACATGGAATTGTACAAATATACTAGCAGGTCAAAATGGAGCCCGATACGCAAAATATGTACATGTTGGCAGGTCTGGCATGGTTTCCACAGACAAAACTGAAACTATCCAGAGTAACCAGATTATCAATGCACACATGCAGGGCAGACAAAAAAAGATGAAAAAACAATAATACAACATGGTCTTTTGGTGTAAAATTGGTAATGAATAAACCCTTAAAATTTCACTAGCCTATAATCTTTTGAGAAATTTATTCCAGAAGACATTTTTAATGTGTCTTTGACCATTTTCCTCATGTTTCTTTAAACTAAAACATTTGTTTAGGACAAAGAAGGGATTTTTTTCTCATTACAGGCAGAAATTGGGGTTTTAGCTTTCTGACTGTTTCTCCATTTGGTCTTTGCAGGCTTGCTTCAGGTGTGTGGATAAATGGTACATTACCTGTAGTCATTGATTACAGTGAATAATGCGAGGGGATAGTGTTACTCTGTGCAAAGCTGCAGAATCGATATAATCGAATTTTTATGCTATTTATGCAGCACATCTAGGATAAAAAGGTTTGGAGGCAGGGTTCAAAACTAAAAGATGATCTGCTAAAAAGATGATTTGCTATAAACCCTAAGTGCGTTAACCTAGCCAACATGGCTAGTAAACCACACATACTAATGAACAAGGACAACTGGAGCACTGAACAGGAAAGACGAAGAAGGGTAAAAGTGAGAAAGACACATTTTTATCGCTTTCTCCAGCCCTTTTCTTCTCGCTCAGCCCGCAGGGCCTGCTCTAAATGAGAGGCTGTATAGTGTCTGCTCTAAATGGCCACTGCTGCAGCTAGGGAGATCTGTCTCTTGTAAGTCTCTACAGCACTCGCATCAGAGCGGTCACGCTGTGAAAACATTCTCTGAAGAGTTCTATGAAAGCCTGCCACAGCTTTACACCTCTTTACCACATCCTGCACATAAACAGTGTGTCTAAGTGGGTGAAGGTCAGGGTAAAGTCAAAGATTTGGGTATCCCGAGGGAGCTTTGAATATGTCTAGTGAACGAGATTGGGAGAGAAAAAGAAAGAGAAAATTAGCGCCGACTCGGTTGAGAATTTTAATTGGAGCATCCTTACCGTGCCTCCCACGATCCTGCCAAGTGGATACCATGCCCTCTCATCAAACCAGTTGAGAAATTCATAAAAGCCATTAGTACTGAGGTGATGAGTCGACCTGTAGTTGAACCTGTAGATTGAGAGGTAGAAAAATAGAGTGGGGAAAGAACATCATTAATATGACAGTCTGACTGTAAGAATAAACCATAGAATAAAAACTTAGATACGCAACTGCAAAGTCTATAACCCAGTCATAACCGAGAACAATATGTATTTGCATTTCCTGTAATTGGAACACAGTAATCAGGACAGCGCATTTGCCAAGGCCTATTTCCATCCGCCTGTGATCAATTTGGACCGTATCCATACAGAGCCTTAAAAGGAAAGTTTTCAAAGAACTGAAATTACAAAATGGTCTGAAGAGAATAACAATGAACCATTTTATGGAGAGAGAGAATGACCGAACATGATCCTAAAGTTTGGCCTTTCACCATCTAAAATGAAAAAAAGCTCTAAGCTAACATTAGCTGAGCTGCTTGATTCTCTTGCTCAAATTTTCAATAGCCAAGGACAAGTAAACAACATTAACTAAAATTCTAATACATGAAGAGCTCTGACAGACTGAGTATATAAGCTTAGACCAGAATAAAAGACCTGTAACCATGCAGAATGAATAAGAATAAATAAGTTACCAAATTACAACAGAGGAACTATCTGCTGCTGTTCCCCCCCCCCACACACAATGGCGAGTGTTTCACATCATTCTGTACTGAATAATCAGGGAAAAGGTCCATTTTCGCCTTGTTAGGTGGACAGATTGTTCAGAAGTGCCCCTTTTTGACCTCAGACTCTACACCGCCTCCACAGGTCAGCTACTTTCTATCCAGCTTGACTTATGCAAAAAGTTAAAATTCTCTTTATAAAACATTCTTTATAGATGCCATACAGAACCAAGTGAAGTGGAATAAGATTGTTACTGACAAGTTCAGATCTGCCCCGTCTGCTCTAAAGCTGGGTTAAAGAGACACACAATTAACAGTGTGTGAGCACTGTATAAACTCAAACAGCAATTAGAGCCTGATCAATAAATCAGTGTAGCAATACGAGCTAATGAGGATAAATCTGTAATTATAACACTGACAATAGACAATTAAAAAAAAAAAAAAAAACAGGTTAAAAGGTTGGTGTGGCACAGTGGTAACATCATTGGATCCCATGTGAGAGACTTGGTTCGATTCCCAATCTGGGCAGCCAGTCTGTTCTACACCAATTAAGGGTAACACTATGTTGGCCTACCTGTAATACCAGAAACATTGTAAGTTGCTCTGGATAAAAGCGGCTGCCAAATGCCATAAATGTAAATGGAGACAGAACTGGATCCGTCAACCAAGTTATAAGTGGTGGTGATGCATAGTTTGTCCAGCAGAGGGCTCGATGCAACTCGACCCTCACCTTTATTCAGCTCTGTACCTGTATGCAGCACAATGAAATGCAACTAGAATTGCAATATACACTAGGATAAAATCTTTGGCAGGAATGGCAAAACCTAACCACAGACTTGCCAACCTTGGAATTTTTTTTGAGGCAGCACAGCGCAGCACGGCACCACGTGGTGCAGGGTCAGGGACATTTGCTGATCAGTAACGATTGAGTTCACATGTTCACTCACCACCATATCTAGTTATTCAACATACAAGTAGGGACTAAGAAGGAAACAAAAACTCTCAGTTTTCTGTGCTTTGATGCACTTCAAATTTTGTAACATGTTCCAATGTTTTCACCAAAACATTTGGCATAGGGTAACTGAAAATCCCCCAAAATATGTCCCTTGAACAGACCTTAAACATAACTGAAAACTGTATTGGCCTATGGCATATTATGTGTTTTAAATACATTGGACATAACGTAACTAACAAGCATTATAATGTTATAGCTGGGTTTGAGCAATTACATTAAGTCGGTTGTCCTTGCTTTATTTTCCAGAAGTTGGCAGGCTTATTAAAATGGATGCAATTTCCTGCCATACCCTGCCAACTTTACTTTAGAAATGGTGTTCAGCACCACCATCCCTTGTAAAACCAGACACACTATGAAGATGGACCGAGAGAGATGAAAACCAATTTTGTTGTTATATAGGAGCCTAAATTCAGATTACTGTTAATGCAGATATTTGTCTGTGGGAATAAAGAATCTGAGTTCATGTGCAACAATAATAATAAGTTCATTTCTGTAGTTATTATTTACAAGTTAAGACATGTAGTTTATATTTACAACATGTAACAGCTCCTTTATGTTATCTGAATTTTACAAAAAACAAAAAAAAAGTACACAAATGTAGGATCGTTGCTTTATTACTGGGTACATTTGTGAAAGACGAGATAACTCTCATGACTGTTAGAAGAAAAGCGAGGGTTGACTGGGGGAGGGACAGTGTGTGTGTGTGTGTGTGTGTGTTACATTTCCCTTAAAGAGAAGTAAACGGTTTAAGTTTAAATGAAAGGTTCTGTGGATGTTCTTTTTTCTCATCATCTCTGTGAAGTGAATTCAGATAACCGGAGAGAGTATTTAGGGCCTCAAGCTAAGGTTTACGCTCGTTAGACACGCAGTTAGTTTCTTTTAGAAGGCTCTCTGCTTGTAGCCTATTTGAAGAGTTTAAAACTAGCGCTATGATTGGTCGAAGACGACTTCTCCCAACAGGTTGCTGCCCAATGCGGTTACCCCCATACACGAGTTGCCTAGAGCACGAATGCACAGACAGTTGAACTCAAAGCCATCAACGCCTTTTTGCGCATGTTGAATTGACAAATCGTAGCAGCGTAGTTAGTAGCGTAGACTTTAGAGTCTGGTTCCAAAGCCGTCCTACTAACCAACAGCTCTCTTAATAGTAAGAGCAACTGCATCTAAAACTACATGACTGCATAGTGCTGTTACACACCTCCATTTGCCTTGACAACGGTTTAATAGCTTCAAAAGACATCACTATAAATTATTATGGATTACAGTTGCTGAAACAAACAAACAAAAAAACTACTCAATTTGAAATGCTTCCAAACAGCTGAGCTTCTTGGCATTTTCTGTTGTACTAGCAAATCTAATACTTCATTTTTCATGCACTAATACAATTTAAATCATATTCTCTTACTACATTATACTAGAGCCTATAAAACACAAACACTTAGATAGCTAATCGGTGTGCTAGTTAAGTTGATTTAAAAGTGTGAAAAATAGACAGGGACAGCATGTAAAAAAGTTTAATACCAAACAGTACATTATCAGAGATTTACAACATGCAGGTGAGAAGCATACCTCCTTTCGATTTTTTTCTGCAGTGAAACATGCAGCCTTCTTTTTTTGGCTCCTAGTGGACAATCGCATTACATGCATGTACAAATTTGCGATCACAAACACAAAGATTCAGATCTATACCCCAGACTTTACATTCGACCCCGTTGCTTCCACAATATTTTATGGTTGAATCCACAATGGTGCGCATTATGTACGGTGTAAAACATTTTATATCCATGTGTTACGTATAGCAGTTAATGTAAGCATGCATGTAGTAAATGGAAAGGAACCTATGCGCAAGTTGACAGAGATTGTTACGAGATTAAAAACGAGAACTACTACACAGACAGACATGTTTGCTTTATGCAAAGAAGCATTAACCTCATTGGCATCAATAGTAAAAGACACATAAAAACAGTCCACATCCAGTACAACAGAGCAAAACTTTCATCCTCATGATACTCAGCACCTTTATTACATTTCAAGGTAGCCCTGGTATTCAGTTAGATTTTAACTGTATTCAAATGCACTAGTTAGAAAAGAAGCAGGTCTGGTACATCAGAGGTGCAGCTGATAAAAGAAAGCCAAGGCCAACAAATTTCTAAGTGCATCAGCCAGTTTGTGTAATTTGAAATGCTATAGATAAAAAAAGGACATTACTGAGCTGCCTAAATGAGCTTGTCTCCTCTAATGCTTTTCCGTCCGTACAAGTTCCCTGTTTGGCTTGTTATTTTACTTCAGTGTCATAGCTGATTTTTCCACCCTCGAAGATAATTTGACATCTATAACAACACAGTAAGCCATGAAAGGGCATGAG
This sequence comes from Duopalatinus emarginatus, assembly GCA_028565595.1. Lineage (NCBI taxonomy): Eukaryota > Metazoa > Chordata > Actinopteri > Siluriformes > Pimelodidae > Duopalatinus > Duopalatinus emarginatus. The sequence goes on from JAOVVF010000044.1 coordinate 15,712,418, forward strand.
CAGAGTGCCTAAAACACCTTTACCTGCAATAACATCGCTGTAAAGCCTTCGAGTGGCCTGTTGCTTTTAGAAACAGCAGCAAAAATCAATATAGTAAAATCCTCCATTAATGAATAATTAATGTAATTAATGTATTCTGTTAACCGTAAGCTTCGGTTGTTACAGAACAGTCACTTAAGTAATTTCACCAGTCACGATTTGCTTGTTCATGGTACAGGAAAGCAACAAAAAAAAAATCCATCTTAATATTATCAGAAGTATTACAAAAGATTTATAACGGAGCCATTTCGAGCGCTTCATTTATCACGCCTGATCTCTATCGGGATAAACGTCATCTTGTAATATCGCATGGTTTAATCCATCTCTGGCTGCCTTAAACCCCTCATAAAGTCACTTTCACAGCATGAGGAG
>JAOVVF010000044.1:15717546-15733537 GCA_028565595.1 Duopalatinus emarginatus
CAACAAGAAAAGCCAAGAACTAAACACAGACCAAGTCTTGGCTGAACGATGCAGCACTCGTCACTTTATTAAATCATCACCCTCAAGACCCAAGTCCACTTCCTTAGCGGAGCAATATTATTTTTATTATTATTATTATTATTTTTATTATTAATATTATTATTTTTCTCAAACCACTTACGACTATTACTTCAAAAACCAGATAGTGACTTTGTTGTAGTAGATTAGATTTTAGAATGAAGCAAAGCAAATTCAGAAAATGACTGCAAAGCCATGTAGTCACACTTCATTCATCAGCACTTTAACAGGAACTAGAGCATGTCAAGAGATAATACTCCCGTGTGGTTTCCTTTAAAGAACTTAAATCGCTGGAAAGGTTAGCATGGAAAGCGGAGTTACTTTTTCCAATCCAGTCAAGCAATAAAATCCAGTTATGCTGTTTACATCGTTGAAGAGTTTGATTTAATGCGTTCTTTGGCTGCAGAAATTGTAAAAGGTGGTAAGTGTAGCATATACAGCTCCATATGCAGACAGGGAGCCAAGGTAGCTTACGATCATGGTAACAAAAACCTTTGATAAGCTGTGAAGTACATCACAACCGACTGTTTTAATCCTCTAAAGCAATTACTACACTTCGCCTAATGCATAAACTCAGCACTCAGTGCTGGAGTGTGAAGTGTGTTCGGATTGTCTGTGGTGAGAATGAATACTGTACGAGGACTAAGAGCATGGAGGAACGACTGATGCGCATCTGAAAAACGAAAGAAGAAAAGCTCTTTTTAATTAAGAATGAAATGTCTAATACATTTCTCTGAGCCACTGGTCACAACATGAACAAATGGTGCTGCTTTAAGTGCATTGAGGGCAGCCTTCTGAGTCTTGTGGTTTAAGATCATCCCCAAGGCAAGATACGACTGACGTGTCCTTCAACAAGGCACCAAACCCTCAACTGTTGCCCAGGTGCCAAGGACAGGGTTAAAGAGTGGTCAGGGGTCAATGAGTGCATGACTTGATTCCTAAAACATGCAACAGGACATAGAATTATATTTATAATTTGCAAGCAAGTAAAATAAATAATAAAGATATGCATTGATCATTTTTCAAGACACTGCAAACTGAAAACTTATCATTAATTACACAACTTTGCATCTCTTTACTTCTGATAACACTTCTCGACACATGTTTCAAATCTCTACAAGTATTAAAACCTTCACTTTTCCCCATCTAATCTACAACAAAGTGAGGAAACATGAAGGAATATTTTTTCAAACTCAAAAACAAAATTTTTTGACAACATACTTATCACGATCAAGGGAAAACTCGTCATATCTAACCAGCACTGATTAAGGCATTTAATAAAACACCTTTAATCTCGATCCCTGAAGGCAGAAAAGTAATCAGTGCTGTTATGCTTCGTGTCCTTGGTGTTAATTTCCTAGAAAGCCACCATAAAATAAGTGATTAGCGTTAAGAAACAATCTGAACAGATTTCCAGATGGGTACAAAAGAGCCTGTCCTTTGGCAAGAGCACATCAATATAAGGAATGACTTTACGCCGTCTTCACTGGCAGAAGGAAGAAAATGTGCTTTGAATGCAGAGGAGCAATACCAAGTAAACACACTGTAATTAAACACACTCGATTTCTCAACGCATGCAAAAAAAAAAAGGCATCAGTGACTTATAATGCGTCACACAAAGTAAACAGAGCTTATCTAAATGAGTGCAGGGTAAAAGATTTAACCAACTTCAGGAAAGCTATTTGCAGACTTGCTACACAAACTTTCAGTAAATGAGAGGATTTAATGTCGCGAGACTCATAACTGGAAATTTGGTTTTAATAAATCTTCACAGTACACGTGCTCTTGGTATCATGTATAATTAAACCACTTTTGATTTGGTTTAGCTGCTGAGAGGTACATTATTTATTTAGTATAAATATATACATTAATACACACAGAACTACTCTAGGCTGAACCAAAGTCTATTCAATATAATAAATTTCAGGCTCTTGTTGATCATTAAGTGAAGGCAAACTACTCTTTTGACCTCTGCACAGTAGGGGGGCGACTCTCTCAGTATCTGGCGATTCCATTCCATTCCGATTTTCTGGGTCATGATTCGATTCAGAATTGTTTTTCGACTCAGGGCAGAGTTTTCTATTCAAATGTTCTATAAACTTTGTTTAAATTATGTGGTTGACAAGATAAGACGATGTAAACAAATAAAACATTTATTTAAAACAATACTTTTAGGTTACTAACAGCAAAATAACTGTACTTTTACTGCATCAAATCCTTTTGTATCATTTTATATTTATACCATAAATAGGATTGTGCATTAAATTCTGCAAATTAAATGACCAGTATTAGGTTAGCTTAGCTGTCTGTTTTATCTTTATAATCTATAAAATCTATATCTTTTATCTATAAACAAATAATTGTAAACATATTACAACAAAAGTAAGCATAGACTTCATTCCATATTGCATAGACTTCATAACATACTGCATTAACCTTAAACTGAAAATAAAACACAGACTTTAAAGTCATAGTGTTCTAAGGTGGCCGAGTGGACACCTACGGTCAGGAGTGGCAAAAAAAATAAAACAAAAATTTTTGGGGCATTTTGAATCAATTTAGAATTTCCAGGACTAGAAACTGCTATTCGTTAAAGAATCACTACTGCACAGTGGAACTGATGTCCACAATTTACCCATCAATGCAATGAAACAAACAAACATACACACACACACACTAGGGGGCAGTGAGCTTGCATGCCCAGAGTGGTGGGCAGCCCCAATCTAAAGGGCCTGGGGAACAGTTGGGGGTAAGGTGCTTGCTCAAGGGCACTTAGGTCAAGTCTTGAACCTGGGACCTTCTGGTCCCAAGTTGGGTTCCTTAACCACATGCTAACGGCTGCCCCGGAGTGCACAGTGCAAGTGTTTTCCGCACAGTTAGTCTATAAGACTAGAATTCAATCTGTGCAGCCTGTCGCTCCGATTTGATTAACAAAAGTCTACGCTGATTAAAAATCGTTCTAGCCAGCAGGCAGTTCTCTGCTCCACCTGTTTTTCTCTGCTTCGCAGAAAACTAATGTCAGAATCGGCAACTCAGCTTAGTGATTTTTTTTAATACAGCTGGTGTCTCAGACAATACAATACCTTTATGTTGTATCTTATGCAGGTTTACAGCCAGGTAAAAAGTAGCTTCACTGGTAATTTGTCAGTACCATGTATTGCCAGATCAAAAAATTTATTTTGGTTCAAGTTAAATCCTTGGAGCAGTTTAGAAATTGAAGAAAACCGGTTAAGCCACTACATGCCTTTCAGAGTTATCACATCACTGTACTGTTCACATTACACAGCTTACCGTCTTGTAAACAACAACATTTTAAGCTGTTGTGGTTTTGACACTATGTGACTGATCAGTGATGGGGTAACATTAAATGATCTTTCACCAGGAGGAATTGCAGACGAGTCTGTCCGGGCCCACAAAACAGAAACAAAGAATATGGGTAAAGGAATGAATTGGTAAACGTAAATAATATATTTGATAAATAATTATATATGTTTTACACTACAGGATTTGGACTCTCGGACAGGTCCAGATATTTGGCCTCTAGATACTTGGCATCAAGAAGCCTCTCGTATCACGTGTAATAACTCACACAGTGATCGACAGCCTATTTTCAAACCCAGAGCAAACGCTGAATTGCCTCTGAGCTGGAGCTTTCTCAGCGACTGTGAGAGAAACACTTCCACATCATAATTAAAATGCCACTTTTCCTTCCAGCTCATCTACTATAATGACAACTTACAGCCAGTATCTACATACATTCATGAAATTGAAGGTCAGGAACATTTATTATAAATAAGAACAGCTGCAAAGCTCCTTTAAGTAAGCCAAAAAATAAATAAATAAACTTCTGAAAGCAGTCATACATAAACTTTAATGAAGGTAGGAAAATAAGTATTAATAGAAATAAACACACAAGTAAATGTTAGCCGAACACTATGACTGAAGAAAAGAAACAAATGTCTGTCTCTCCAAATGTCTCCCAAGTAGTCAAACCAGTAACATGGCTAGCCAGCCCTAATAACCTAACTTTGTTGACTGATCTGTATTTAAATAAAAATTATTAGACTAGTCAGCACTACTACTACTCTGCCCATACAATCATTATTATACCTAGAACAGCAAAGCTCACTCTTCAGTTTCAGAAATATTTGCCAATGCATGCAAGTTATTCAAATCTTGAACTTAAAGCTAAGTTACATGACAAAGTCATGCGTTCTCAGTGATGGCTGAAGATTTATAGTGACGACAGGCAAATCGACAGCAGGTAAAGTGGCCAGTAAAAACACAAAGTAGGCAGGGCACCCAAAAGAAATGAGTGTTAAAGTTCATTCATACAAATGAGAAGCAAAGCTAAATGTCAACAACCAATGGGGAAGAGGAACAATGAAATCAACTGGATGGATACTTAGTTAAATAGATAATCAACGTCAGACACAACAGGAATGTTAACTGCACTGAATACTATGCTAGCTTTATGGAAATAGCTGCAAGACTGATATCCATAAACTAGTTGTGGAAAAGCCTGTGATACTCCAGAGACTCAGAACACACACACACACACACACACACACACACACGGCCAAAACACATGAGATTTAGAACAACCTTCAACATCATTATACTCTAACCCCGATGTTAATTAAGCTTTAAGACATTAAAAACAGCCACCAACAGAGATGAGGTCTTAATTTTACGAAATATCATATTGTGATTGTATGTGAAGGTCTTGTCTAATGTTGTGCAGAGTTTGACATGCAAGAAGGGTTTGAGGTGGATTAGGAGTAGGAGGATCGCTACCCCAAATGTCATCCCCTTCTCGCAAGCTTGATTTTATGAGAGTTTAACATTTATTTGACATCCTATCAGAAGGGAACAATCCAAGGTAAAAAGGTCTAGAAATAAAACATCAATCTTGTCATCCACACAAAAGGAGCAGAGAGGAGTCATTTTAAGCCAGGGGTGAGAAATAAGATGCACTCCAACATCTGCAGCACAGCTCGTACAACAAAGCCTCTCTAAGAAACAGGAAAAGCGAAGCATGAAACACAGTTTAATGGGCTAGTACACCAGATGGTTCGACCCTAAATAATACATAAATAATAATAATAAAACAAGAATAAGAACGTTGGATTGCAACACTTTCATCCAGTGCATATTTCACATTCTGAGAGAATGAAAAAAGGGTGGATGCGAGCCACAGCCATGGGGAAGGAGAACACTACAGGAATGATGAGTAGAAAAGCAGAACAGGAAGTGCTAACAGAACACAAAAATGAAGCAGTACGGATGAATTGCTAATCTAAAAAACCCGAACGCCGTGAAAAGCATGCGTGCTCCTGCTGCTCTGTAACTGCTTTAGACCTTGAACCAATTTTCTCATTTGTGCTTGCTAATCAATGAAAACCCTAGCTGAGAATGTGACCAAGGCATTTCAATAAGGTACAAACAACACCAGCACTGCACACACGCACACAAACACACTCTCTTCTGTTGAGGTAAACCAATGTATCACTCGGAGAGGAAAAGAGCTTGGGTAGAGAAGTAGTAAACAAAGAACAAGGTCTCAGGGACTTCAAGTATTAACACCAATAGGTGCACGTTACCTTACAACTTACAATACAGAAGAGCTTAGTTATAAAGAGGCACATCAGAGAACTCGCTTACAACAAAGCAGTGGCTGTCGGTTCTACATCATAAATCACATTATAATCTGTTACAACAAGACCACTGTGAACTTACACAGCAGAAGGCCGAGATTGTGATCCAAGAGTCACCTCAATTAATCAAACGCCTTCTTCAGATACAGCTCGGTGCACAAGGCATGATTTGAACTAAAACAACATCAGCAATGCGAGGTGATCTTACACCTGCTATTATTATGCACATTTAACAGGGTTTGATCAAGTGCTACACTGGAAGTACACACATGCTATTATCTGAACACTATCTAAATATTCGGCATGATTTCTCAGAACACTGAAATGCTTAAGAGCTGATTGAAATCAGGATGTTTATACTGAACCATTTGCATCAAGCTTAAAGAATCTGGTCTAGGTTTGTTAGATTATGCCGAGAAGTAAGCTGCAGTGTGTTTTGCAGATGGCTGAAGTGGAACAACAGGAACGCGTGCACTGTATGGTCAAGAGATCATAAGTTTGAGTCCTGACAATTCCACAGCCATCTGTGGCCAGGAGCCAAATCTTCTTGTGCTCTCTGGGTGGAAGGGATGGTATTACTGTCCCACTTTATCAATCACAGTGATACTAGCCAACTGTGGGGATCTGTGAGCTCATGGATGCGACAGAGGGTGATGTGGCATAAACAGCAGAAAAGATGCTGGTAGTTGTGGCTGGCTAGCTAGGCACTGGGCTTGACCAAAGTAATGAGGAAAAGAGCTTGCCCAAAAACTATTTCTTCATGCTCAGGTTTCCTTGTTAGTCCAGCAAGAGTTTCTTTCCTCAGACACCGTTTTCCAGCAATGTTGATCATACAGATGAGGTGAGAGAACAGGACAGAAAAAAAGACTGAAATACTGCTGGATCAATCGCATTAAGGCGAGATGAAGCAAGGTCTAGATCCCACTAGTGGGAAGTCGAATAAAATGTTGATGAAATTTCAACTTAAATATTTTATTTTTTATTACATTTTCATTAATACCAGCAGCTACACTTAATTTATTTCAGAACTTCATTCTAAAGGGTTAGACATCACATTTTTATAAAGATTAACATGCATGCTATTCAGGGTGGATTTTTTTCTTTAGAAGAGTGCGAGCTGTAACACTCAATGTTCTCAGCTCGGTAGCAGCGCATAACTAGGAGGAAAAACAAAACCATGTGTACTATTAATGAGTCCATCAATAGTGTTTGTCTCGAGAACGTTAACTGCTTATCATTCAGATCAATGCAGAGTGCTTATAATGAAGAGGTAATGAAGAAAAGCATTAAACTTGTTTATGATACTGGCTGCAGTGGGCAGTATCACAGTATTGTGGTTTATCTGGGGATTTAAAATCCTAAAGGTGTCATTTTTAATAGTCAGATGCTTGAGGCTCGTCTTTCTATTAAATTGACACACAGACTGTTACCGAGTGGTGCACCAGAAAAGCCATCATCCTACCATCCAGCAATCATGAGTTCTTGATGTTATAGCCAAGACCATGAGTCCAGAGAGCAAAATTGGCCACACTCTCCTGCTCTCCTTTCTCTTCCCTTTCAACACAGCAACATTAGCCAATGATAGGCATCTGTGAGCACATGCATACAGAGGTAGGAGGGAACTATTTCCTCCAAGTGTGTTACACCACCCCCTGATGCTGCATGTGCAACAGCTCAAAAAGAAGTGGTGGCTGGATTTATGTGACCATTAGATCACATTAGATAGAAGCATTAGATAGCCTGTGCCCCCCAGATGGAGGCTGTTGCATGATAAGCCTCATGTCTGATGGTAGGAACCGGACACGTCCAAAATGCGCCGGGAGACACTGATACTGTAGACACTATTGAGACTATGTATTGTAGTGCACAGCAGGCACCACCAGAGGTCAGTCTAGGGGTTGATTACATTGTGTCTTCTGTGACGAAGAGGTAGGGCAGTTTAAATAAAATTAAGGGTGATTCTTAACTAGTTAACACTTTTCCACATTCACCTAGTGTTGAACTTGCACAGGGGTGATGTTAACTCTGTGATGATTTAAGAGTTTACGATGCAGCTTCTAACGCAGTTTTGCAAAAATTAGGTCAATTAAATATGACATGATGTGAAATAATGAAAATGTTGCCACATTCAGCCACATGATTTTACTGTCAGTCTGCCACCACCTCCCGCACATCACCTCCGTTCAGCCCACTGATGTGTCTGTATCTGCCACCACAGGGTAATCGGGTCCTTTATCAAGGTATGCTGAAGCAGTGGAAGAATGCGGGTTATTTCCTATCGATTTATTATTCTATGGGCTATAAACATTTAAACCGTCTAATATACAGGCAAGTGTTATACACACACACAACACTGTATGCTAGACAATGCCCTACATGCTATAGGGACTTCAAGTAGCTCACCTCTTTTTTTTTAATACCGGCATATACTGTATACTCCGTTCAAATGCCAGAAAGATATGATTGCGTAAAATATAGATACAACCCAGGCCGAGATGCTGGTCTTAATATAACATGGTCAGTGACGGAAATATAGAGCAATAATGCAGTAAGTTTGCCACATGCAAATCGGAGAGTTTTTCAAACCGCGGCTAGTACAAAAGGCTATTTAGCAACATGTACATGTTAGGTCTTGTTTATCAGCCTCTCCTCTATTCGCTACCATAAAGCCCACTACCTCACATCCTTCATGACCAACTTACCTGTTTGACTAATACACAGTACTGCAGGAAAGAAAGTTAACAGCAGCAGCTACACTCGCACAGGGTCAAACACTAAAGTGAGATCATCTGACTTCATCAGATGGGAGCCTGCCTTTTTCCCTGACCTGTTAGCGAAAGTGGGTCAACAAAGAAATCTAGCCAGTGATTCACTGCAGGATTGCCTTAAAGCTGTTTTTTTAAACTGAAAGAAGTATAATTGGCATCATGTCACATTATTTCGCAGACAGATGACACGTCTGCGTATTCACAGCCGCACTCTAACTATTCGGCTTGAGACATCAGAAAGCTTTTATTGTTGCATAAACCCGCCCCACTTGTTTCGAGCGATTACTGTAACACAAGTACATTTGAGGACGTACAAGCTAAAAATGATCACACACCCCTAAAATGTGTGTAGTCTAAAACCATCCTAATCAATTACTTCCTCTTCAGATTGAACAAAGTCACTTCCTGTGAAAGTCAGGTTACACACCACTGATGTTCACCACAGCTAAGGGCTGAAGCTAATCAGAAACAGCAGTGTGGCAGTCATTTACCAGTGGTCAAGTTGAATCAAAGTGAATTCTGGAGAACATTAGGCAATGCATGTAGAAAGGGAATATACATTATACTCTACTTTGCTCTATGCATGTGTTACAGTCCTATAAAAAGAGGACAAAGCAAACAAGAGCTGTCAGTACTAAGCCATGGAAAATGGATTATAACCTCCCAAAGCTGGGAATTGAGTAAAAATGGGGACAGCATGATAATTCTTAATAAGTCGGAGTGTTTTAGATGAAGGATTTATTCTGTGGATGTGCAAAGTCACAACTGTGCAGAACCAGCCTACTGCAGCACAAGCCTTAGTGCTGTATTTTCATTATCTAGGAGGAAAAGAATTTAAATTAACGTATATAAAATAGTTTATATCAGTCTGTCTAGGTTATGCAAACTGCATTACTAGAGGGGAGAGGATATCAGAATGACACAGGAAGGTTCATCCCACAAAACTGTATTTGACTGCCAAATCAGACGAGAATCCAAAAACCTGCCCCAAGACTCCTACTGGGAATTATTCACTTTTAAAATTTCCATCTGATATTTCTAGATTAATCAACCTAGATATTACAAGACACACAGAGTTGATAAATATAATACATGAGCAATCATGCTGTCCAGACCTTAAAAGGCTGCTCCACAGTAATGCACTTTTCCATGTTGCAATATTCTGTGAACTAAGAAAGTGACTGAGTTTGATTCTATGTTAATGTTTGGTGATACAGCAAAGTGTGAAAATGGACTAATAGTGGCAAATATTGTCCTTATTTGTTATACCATCATTACTTAGCAGTGTGGCAACTGTGTCAATTTTATTTATTTATTTTTATTTTTATTTATTTATTCATTTACAAACTCCTCTGTACCACAGTGTTCTTGGTAGTATTTTGTGAATACGTAGCCCTAGCACTACCAAGCTCCATTACTGAGCTCTTAAACAAGGCTCTTAACCGTCTCTGCTCAGGCAGTGCTGTGTCACATATGCGATCAAATCTTAACTTCCTAACAAGCTACGATATGCACAGGAAAGGGTTTCACTGTACTTTAACATTTATGTGACAGAGTTCTTCTTTTTCATGCATCGCGCTTTGATATGCAAAGCATCATGCCTATTCAGTGAATATAAAATGTAGTCTGTGATGTCAACTGATGACTGCAGGAGCAAAAAGTCCTGGGGAGGAGACGTGATCCAACTCCTCTTATAAACTTAACTTTGATCCCTATCCTACGACGCCGGAAACAAAATATCCAGACTAACACAAGGTTCTGGTCCGGTGCCGCCCTGGTAAGACGAGCTGGATCAGGTCTGAATTCACTTCCTGCACATTCAATTCTCCAGCAAATTTCACAAAATAATAGTATTTTTCCATGTGTATCAGTAGATAAATCTTTATATTCTTAACGAGGAGGATTGCAGAATATCCTGTGCCTATTAAAGAGCGTCTTGACAGAAACCAGTTTAATGACCACTCAGGCATAATGTCAGTAATGGGTAGACCTTTGACTTGTTTCAGTCATTCATTGTACTTACAGGAGATCAATGTGTGTCACACAAATATTAATATGGACAGCAATAATGAACTGAACACCTTTCCTTTATCCTGGGTTTCAGCCACATCTCCATACATGACCAGATTTCTCTAAAACCATGTCCAGGGTAGATATTACACATCTAACATGTTTATCAGTCAATAAAGATCTCGGAGAAATAAATAATAAAAATATAAATCCATGTATGCAAAGATTTAATATCATGTTAAATTTTAAAAATACAGCACAGATATCACTGTTTCCCTTGTGTTATTTCCGGGTTTCACTTGCAGAAGCATGCATTACAATATTACACAATTATCTTTATTATATTATTACAGTAATGTCTAAAGTAGTAAAGCTCTTATAAATCTACAGCTCTAGGATGTGTATAGCTGCTGTCTATACAGTAAAGTGTGTATTGTGATTGCTCATCATGGAGAAAACACTAAGCTAGCTAGCTCACACACTGCACTGTCAGTTAACATTAGCTTACACAAGTCAATATGAAAAGGTAGCATTGAGGTTATAGACGTCTATAACGTCTTTAGCGCATAAACATGTGGCTCTATATATTTATATGTAACTGTATTACTGCGCTACAATAGCTAGCCGAGTAGTTCAGTATGCTAAGCTTTACTTACCAAGGGTCAAACTCATGGATGATGCTCTCGAATCGGATCACGGCGAAAAGCCGAGAGCTGAAGCCCGCTAACCAGGCCAGAAACAGGATAGTGAATGACAGGAGAGACTGCCAGCCTGCAGGCTGCGTTAACCCGCCGGATAGGCCTCCACCAGAGCACGCCGCCGGAGTATTCGCTCGCCCGTTACCCGACAACGAGCTGCTGGAGTTCGCACTCGCTTTGTGCTTGCAGTCGGAGGTGGCGCGGTGCTCCGCCATGTTCTGCCGCGGTGTGTCGGTCAGTAAGAGATTCCTCCTCACAGGCCACACTCACACCGGCTCCGGCTAACCGCCTGACTGCTGCTGCTTTTTTTCAACTTAGCTTCCTAATCGACCACGGACAGCATGTATTTCTACTGAGATTTGGTTGAAGTCGATGCTAATATGTGAGCGGCATGCTAGCCGGCTCGTATCGCTCGGCACGCGAGATTGAGCGGGGGCAGAGGGGCGGGATAACGCGGCGCATCAGGAAGACTCTTCAACCTCTCACAGCGAGACAGGTAACACTGTGAAAGTCACGCGCCTGCCAGCATGAGCCAATCATCTGGGAACGTGCAGCGGATAGACAGCGAGGTTGACCAATAGCAAATAAGCTTGCATTCCGGGTAGTTGTCAAACAAGCTAGGCTAATGGTACGGGGAAAAAATGGCCAACGGCCAAAGTCAGAGGTTCTGTAACGTACACGAAGGACAACCAATCAGCATAAAGACAGTGGCGGAACCGAGGAGCTGAAAACCAATCAAATAAATGAGTTTAGGTAGAGAGGGGCGGGAGAATCTGTTATAGGCTGCAGAGGCAGTTAAATTTGTGTCAAGAGACAGATTTAAAATCTTTTATTAATGATTTACAGTTAAATTTTATTAGTTCATCTAGAACACACTTATGAGTCTGTTTGTTGATCTAATTTTCAAATAAGGATATCAGAACATCAGAGTCTCACAGTCGATGAATTTTTGATTAGACATAACCAAGATACAGCTACAGACTTTTAGACTAGACTGATTGAAATGTCAGTCAGCAGTAAATGTCAGATAATGTTCATTTAAAACACACACACACACACACACACACACACACACAATACATATGCATTAATATACAGACAGAGGTGATGTCTGTTTAGACTCTGTGGGCGGGTTAAATAAAAATAAAAATAATGGAGACCTACCAAAGGGCATAGTTTTGGACCAAACAGAAACCATAACTATCTTTTTTCTCTAGTTATCTTTTTCCAGACGGAGACAGTCCATAAACTGTAAGTAGGAAAATGATTCAGAGAGCTCAGAAGAGTTTTTTTTAATCCCACTGCCACCCACTCCCTAAAAATATGACCCTGCTCGCCCACTTATAAACACTTGACTACTTCTGCACAGTTCTTCCCTCTCCCATTTCAAGTACACACACACAATAAATAAATAAAATAAAACAGATTTCAACTAAAAAAAATGTATGGTCAGTTCACACAAACAGGGTAAATAAAATAAACAAATAAAAATAATTGGAAGTTATTAATATACATTTACACTAACATTTGACAGTGAGCCAGTGATTTTTATTGACAGTATATGGCAGACATATGTTCACATGTGTGACTTACAAAGGTGTTCTGTTGTCTCTTGAGAAATTGCCCAAAAGTGCCAGAGAAGGACCACCACCAATCATCGGAAGGTATGTATGTGATATGGATGTGAGATGGATACCATCCTGTGCAAAAAGGCCACACTATAGCCAAAGTAGCCAAACTGTCAACAAAGCACAAAAAAGTCATTCAGTAACTACTAGATGTTTACTGGTAAATCTTCACTGGTACACAACATCGCAATGAAACCAAGAAATGTCCGTTTTCATTCATTTATACACTCACATCTGCAGTGTTACTTTTAGTCATCTCTGACTGAGGGCAGCATGTGTCATTAGTACCTACACGGAAGACTATCTCCAAAAACCTGGTCGTGCTTAACATCTTATGATTATCTGCAGTGTCCAGCAGTAAAGGCCCCTAAAGGCCAAGCTGACCCAACACACTGCCATTTTACTCAAAATGGTCTGTACAACAAACAGCCCAACCGAAATACCATCTCCATTAACATATGACCGCCCATAGTGAAAGTCCATCAGCTATAAGAGAAGAGGCATCTACCTAGCTATTCAGCAAACGATACCTGGATTCAATAAGCAGAAATGTAAGGAAGAAAGCACAAGTGTGCTGTTCCAGGATGTACAACAAAGAAACCCTGGATCTGCATATTCCTCTAAAAGATGTTAAGACACAAAAAGAGTAGCTGAACAAGTAGCGGAAAAGGAGTAGCTTATTTTTGGGGGAGTACCTGAAAATTCCCGCCTGTTGGAGTTGACTGCCAATCCACAAACCATACAAGTAATAGACAAGACAAGAACATGTAAAATCTTCAAAAAATGTGAAACAAAAACATGTAAATGCTGTATTGGATACTGTTATAAATTTCTCCTTTTTAGACTGATGGTTACCTTAGGCACAGTTCTCAAATTTAATGTTTTGGAAGCAGGAAAAATAGGCAAGAATACGAATCTGAATGACTTTGCCAAGGTCCAGATTGTGATAATTAGATGACAGGGTGTCTCCAAACAGCTAGCCTTGTGGAGTGTTCCTGATATGCAGAGGTTAGTACCTAAAAAAATGCTCCAAGGAAGGACAACCGTTTAATTAGCAACAGGGTCATGGGTGCCCATGTCTCACTTACATCATAAATACAAACTGTTAACAGTAGAAAAAAAAAGTAAACTGTAGGTTTTTAAGGTTTCTGCTACTTGTTTAAGCTATTAAAGATTATATATGTGTCTTGACAAGGTTGTTTCTTTATTTTTGGGATTAACATGATATCTATAGTATCGAAAAAAATCCACATTATGGCTGTAATTCACCAGTGTTCTAGTACACCTTTCAGCCCTATTTTCAGCTTAAAAATTTGCCTTCCCATCATCATCATCATCTATAAACAGTTGCCATACCACTTAATTAGGATGGTTAGTCAGATGCTTCTATTAGCCTGTCAATAATTGATGCAAAAACATAAAATGGAGTGAATGCATGACCAGTGTTACTGAGACATGTACTGATCCTTAGCATTCTTGCAATGAATAGTAACACAAGTCAATTAAGGCAACAAAAAAAAAAGTCACTACTATGACCTGTAACAAGAATACAAGGCTGTGTGATTGTCACATTCTTTGTATTTATTTCTTGTTTAGATTTTCCTTGTTGTCAGATTCTGAAATGGATCCAGTTATGCTCACTATGTGCTGTCACTACATTTCTCACTTTGGATTTACATGGTACACCATTTTTTTGTGTATGAGGCTTTAAAACAGCCATATGTTTATGGTATGGAATGCCCAGGGGTACTGAATTTCTTTAGTTATTTATTTATATTTGGCTTATAATTGATACACAGTTTATTACAGCACTCATGGCATAGTGAGAAGAAAAGCTTACCATTAGTAATGCTTCATACTGTTTCAAGTCACTGCTTCTCGCTCAGATTGGAGGATTTTGTGAGCCTACTGATTTTGTTTACACACCAGCATGTGGCAAAAGAGGTTCAGACACAGGTCTTTGTTTTATGTTTTAATGCTTAATATAATTCAACCAAAAAAAAAAAAAAAAGCTGAAACTAGATTTTGGTTTTATTTTGGTTCCAAAGAAACTACCTAATGCAAGGCTTATATTCATGACCCAATTACCCAAATCTAGTGAGAAGAAAATGTGAGTGATCATGGACACACACACACACACACATATGCACACGTATATATATTTTCAGTAGTTTACCATGAGTAAAGTGTTAGTCAGCAACTCTTGAACCTTGGTTTGCTGTGAGCCACCTGTTCTGTCTCACACTTCTGAAACACAGCCATGGGTCATGTGCTAAAAGAGTTTTAAACTTTAGTGCTTAATGTTGACATCCAATAAAATTTGCTGGTGGAACAGTACACTGAAGGGAAACAGGCGCATGACGTAAAATGTGATCTGACTTGAGAGCCAGTAGATAACAAGAAGAATGAGGAAGGACTGGGTTTTTTTTCGGTTAGTACAAATAGAGCTGTTGGTTATTAAGTAGCAGATACACCAGATCTTTGCGTCACTGTTTTCTTACTGTTATTTGCTTTCTTTCCCATTTGTATTAAAAATATATGTATGATGTACAGAGCTGGAATATTGCTACTAAACATGCATATAAACTAACATACAGTTTACAACAGCAATCATGACTTAGTGAGAAGAAAACATCTCCTTCATCTTCATGTGCTTGGACTGGAGGGTTCTGTTACCCTGCTGCCTCTCTCACACTTCTTATAAAAAGCATGGGAAAAAAGAGGTTTCAAATTTTGTGCATAATGTTCTCATCTGCAATGGTTCACCTTCATTCAATAAAAATAAAAACAAGCAGCTTAAATATACTATTTTAATTTTGGTTCAATACACATCATCATGCAGCACAAGCATACTAAATCTGCCCTCCATGATGGCAGGTGGGAAAAACAGACGGTGTTATAGGAAGCATGATGATGACACACTAGGGAGCATGCAGCACATTGCAACTTCAGATAAAACTGGTTATTTAGTGTTTTCTCTTATAAAGGCTTGCACAGCATTAAAACAGAGATATTATATAAAGAGCTAAGCTACTCTCTGAAAATTGAATGGTGTCACCTGTAATGGCCAAGATGGTGATTGCTTTACATGAGTCCTGCCAGTCAACAGAAAGAACCAATCAACAGTTTTTTTTATTATTATTGTTAGTTTA
>JAOVVF010000044.1:15739171-15750383 GCA_028565595.1 Duopalatinus emarginatus
TGATTCTAAACATTTTGATTACTGTGTTTACCTTGATAAAGTTTATCGATATTCAGGGTTTCAACTTTGTGTTTCTGGATATGCCTGTGTACTGCTGTTTGCTGATCACCTAATCCTTGGCTGATTTTTTTTTTATTTGTAATTACGGCACACTAATTTGGATTTGTCTGGCAGCTTTTAATAAAATGCGGAACTGCATTTGCATCCACTCCAGTGTCTCATGTCTGGCAGTACAGTGATAGCAGGAACTATTGTTTCATGTATACTCCTCAACATTAAATATAACTATAGATGTACTGCTTAAAATGTACAATGCGTCATTCCTTATAAATAAAACCAGTGTAATCGTTGTAAGATTTCTGTGGTATAAGAGGAATAAAACACAGGCCATGCTATTATGGAACAAAATCAACTGGTACCAGTAACTCAATTTTGAAATACATTCCTTGTTCAATGTTTCCCATTTCATGATAAATAAAAGTAATCCTTTTGTTTGTCCCCTCGGTAAAACAAATGTGTAATGATTTTATGCTCTCCACCCAATACAGAAATGCAGAAATGAAGTGCCTTGCTCTGGTCAGCCTAGTCCACTTTAAACCAGCAACATGTTGAAATGCCAAGACTCACTCTGTGAAGGCTATTCTCAGAGTGTATCCACAAAGTGCTATTTTCAGATATAAGTGTACCCGTGGTTACTGCTCCAGACAAAACTCCAGTGGTTTAAATCTAAAATAGTAGAGGGACAATGGTGGCTGAGTAAAGGAGAAAGAGAGACAGAGACACACAAACACACACAGAGAGAGAGAGAGAGAGAGAGCGAGAGAGAGAGAGAGAGAGAGAGAGAGAGAGAGAGGAGAAACTTGATTTGTAGCTATTCTAAAGTCAGACAGGGTCTGTCTGAGGGACACGGTGTTCAGTCTGATATTCTGGTTGTGGGAACATCTGTTCAACAAAGCCCAACCTCACTGCTGCTGTGTCTGAGACGAAAGCTCTCTCTAAACATGATCACGCCTCAAAAGACTCAGTGTGAGAAAGAGGGTATTAAGCTCAATTACATGGCCATTCGCCGGTTGCTCCTCTCTGACATTTAGCACACTTGCAGTTCTGCCTTTGTGGGACCATGGTTCATGTCTCCAGGCTCCTAAAGCTAAAGTTATTCCCATAATTGCACAGGACATGCTACTGCTTACTCCGGTACTGCTTTTTAACATGATGATTTATAAAACCCGTGAACCTGTCTGTTGAAAGCATTGCGCAAAATTGATGTGAAATGAGATTCCGTTAACAGACTTGTTTCCCAGCACAGAAACTACTGCAACAACACAATTCCAGTAAGCAACTGACTACTAAGAAAGGAATGTTGACTAATAACACGCAAGCAATAAATATGTCAATCATCTTTTTTTCCCACAAGAGGTGGGAAATGAAGGCTGAGCATATAGATAAATTAGAATTAAACTCATCTGACTAGGGTACTAACTTACCCTTGCTTGTCGAAAGGCTCTGTGTTACTCATCAGAAGGTTGCGGTTCAAGCTTCAACATGCCAAGTTGGCACTGTCGGACTCTTGAGCAATGCCCTTAACCCTCTGTGGGCTAGAGGTACTGATCTACACATCTACACTATGTCCCCAATTTCTTTACAAGCTGGGATATGTGAAAAAAGAATTCCACTGTGCTGCAATGTATGTGACAAATAGATGCTTCTTCTTCTATATTTTACTGTGAAATGTAAGTATAGTGTAAATACATTATTTGTCAATAAGGATTTTTAATTAGCTTTATATATAAAGTAAAAGATTCACTACCTTTATTTTATTATATTATATTATATATATATAATATGACTATAATAATATGATAATATGAATTATGTCATATACATTTTAGTGGAAGGTCAAAAAGAAAGAAAGAGGGAAAGGAAATTCAACATGAAATCATGGAAATTAAAAAACAGAAATCTTAGAATAAACATTATAAACAAATTTATTTAATCATAAAAAATGTACAATATATTGCTTATAAAAAACAAAAAACAAAGACACATTTTGCTGTTTTCCTGATTATTTATAAAGCTACATCTTTGGAAATGCTTTATTAAAATACTTCTTGGTGCCAGAGCAAGGTTATATTCCCTTTTCCTGTCTTTCCAATGCTGTATTATGATTTTCATTCAATACTTATATTAACACCGTGTATATTTACACTGTGCTTTGTTTCTTTGGCAAATAAGTAAAATAAAAAAAATCTTTGTTAAAGCAATGCCAAGCACACCACATTCATTTATGCACATGGAATCAACATGCTTCCATACATTCAGACACACACACACACACATGTACACACACATGCGGACACACACCTTGTACACAGACAGTGCTGAATCAAACTGTACATGTTTTAGAATCTCTTATGGATACCTGCTCAGGTAATGTTTTGAGCTCCGGTAGGCTAGGAGGAGTGAAGCCCCAGCCACATCCTCTTGCCATAAAGCCACCAGTGCTTCTTTCCTGTTACATATGCATAGATAATCTGATAAAGTGCATTAATTCTTTGGTTATGAGACACATCTAAAGCTTATAGCTACTTCATTTCCCTGTGGCCTGTGCCCCGAGGCCTCTGATACACACCCGCACACACAAGCACACATCGTTTATAGCATACTGAATGTATTCCAGTTTCCAATGTTTGGAGGGAGCAGTTCTTCTTTGCTGATCACATGATGCGAGCACAGATAACACTCTCCCAGTCCAGAGTGACAGTCAATGGGCTCTAGCTCTCTCTCTCTCTCTCTTACTCTTTCACTTGTCGTCACTGACGCTCACAGCGCAGTCCTCCGGAATCTTCTCCTCTGAGCTGCTGCGGGTGGACAGCTTATCCAGTTCGTCGTTCATCTCCTTGAAGCGCTCAGCCACACACTGCGCCGTGAGCCGAGCCTCAGGGTCCTGGTCCCAGCATTCGTTGATGGTGGCACACACCAAAGCCACACCCTGCAGAAGATTATATTTATGTCATTGCATTTCAGTACAGACACAAAGTCACTTTTCCTGTCAGACCACTTAAACAGGCTACTTCACCCAAATACTAACCAAATACAGTTCCTGAAGTTGATGTGTTCGGAGCAGGAAAAATTGACAAGTGTATGGATCAGAGTTACTTTTGACAAGGCCCAAGTTGTGATGGTTAGATGACTGGGTCAGAGCATCTCTAACACAAAGTGACTTGAGGATTGTTCCTGGTATATGTGAATGAAACCGGTGAATTGGTGACAAGGTTATGGGCACATGAGACTTACTTATGTGCATGGGGGATGGAGACTTGTCTGTGTGGTCCAATCGCACAGAACATTCACAAAAGGACCTGTTTCTGACCTCTTAGTGCCAGATAACACAGGATATTCTCAGAGGTCTTATGAAGTCCATGCCTCAGTGGACCAGAGTTGTTTTGGTAGTAGCTTCAATGTTATAGCTGACTGGAGTTTTCAATTAGTATAAATCTATTATCTGAATTACAGTTTGCACTGCTGTCAGAGCTTGACACCTTCTAAACCAATCAAATTTGAGAATTCAACAGTCCAGACCAGGAATTACTTATGCTCTAAATGCGATCCTAACAGTCATGCAATGTTATGAGAAGACAGTGTACTAAGTTGTTGTATGCTTTGCCAGATAGATATTTCTTTCCTATTTGGGTACTAATAAAAAAACTAAGGTTAAGTCAAACTAAGTCATTATGAGTATACCATTGTGCTTCACTGTGCATACTCTGATTTGATTGCATAGTAGATGAGCATGCCTGGCCACATGTGTTTGCGGACACCTGAGCATCGCAACCATATGGAAAACATTTTTTTTAATTGGAAAAATATCTTACACAGAATTGAAAGCACACAGCATTACAATTTCCCTGTTCCATCATGACAATGCCGTGCACATACAGTGACATCTACCAGACATGATTTGCCAAGGTTGGGGTTGAAGAACTGCACAGAGCCCTGACCTCATCCCCACTGAAGACCTTTGGGATAAACTGGAACATTGACTGCACTCCAGTCCTCCTCACTTAACATCATAGCTGACCTCCCTAACACTTTTGTGGCTGAATCAACACAAATAACCACAGACATGTTCCAAAATGTGGTGAAAAGCCTTTACAGAATTGTGGAGGTTATTATAACAGAAGAGGAACTAAATCTGGAATGAGATATTTAACAAATATGCCATATAGTATATTTGTTTTATCTCAACAGCTCTTAACATGCTCCTATTAGCAAGACAATTCCAAAAATTCACAACCATCCACCTTTTTAAATGTGGTTGCATAATTTGGCAAAAAAGTTAATTAACACCTGATTACTTTTTAGAACAGAGCATCCAGGAGCACTGTGGTATAATTATTTCCTACATCAATAAAAAAGGAAGAATATTGTCTTCAATAAAGCATGTTGAGTTGTTTTATATGGTGTTACCGTCTGCTAAACTAATTCGTAATTGATTATCTGCTGAAAATTAACAACCATAAAGTATTATATTACTGAAGAAAATGCCCGGTTTATAATAGTCTCTTAATGGATCAATGATCGAGTGTCTAATGTGGACTATACAAATAAAGTGGCACTGTTCTTAGCCTACAAACTACTGTTTGTGATCAGCGTCTTTTCAGAAAATCTCCCTCAGTTTCTCCCCATCAGCTGTCAGTGAAACTCAGTGCAGCTGTAACAAGTGACTGTTGTCTTACCGGGTGCTTCGTCCAGCTGCTAGGGATCTCAGGCCGGCCTCTGTCTCTGAGCACGTTGTCCTTCATGCTCTCCACACAGGGGTGCTCTCGCACTTTAGAGCCAAATGGAGGTTCATAATCTTTTACCTCTGAAAACCCACACCCACAGAAACACACAGGAACACAATTAATCATTCACAGTATAACTTTCTACAGGAAAAGTTAATTTTTAGAGATGTACATATTCTCATGGGCTCTAAGTAGTCCACATGAGAAATGCTGAGGTTTGGGAAACGGTAACATCACAACTCTCCTTTGGAAATATTTGTTTGGCACTCGTCTTTACACTGGGAAAGCAAACAAATGCAAAACAACATTGGAGCGATCAGCTTACCCAGCAGAGTGCCAACAATAATGAGAAGTTATGATGCTGTGTTTGTTTTCCGTATGAGAACAAATTGGAGGAAATATGGGATAATGACTGGACTGTGCCAGACAGAACACGACCAACAGTATTCCAGTAATTTTCCAAACCCTGTGAAATAGAGCTCATAGCAGCTGTGCTATAACTCACAACAGCTTTGCTTTATAACTCTCACCCATCCACACACACACACACACACACACTCAGCATGCAAGACAGTAAAAATGTACGACAAAGAAACGACTATAATAGAACAGTGGGAATGTCTGCTATTACAATACTAACCAAAAGTCATTCCCACAAATGTAAGTGATGAATGAGTTTACTTTGGAGAATGCTTTTTTTTAAACACTGAATGTGTTATGTGGTTCTTCCCTGCTATACAGGCCCACAGGAAGAGGCTAGACCAGCATGGAGTCTGGGACAGGAAGTACAGGGCTGTGATTGGGCCCCCGCAGAGTAGCTGACTCCACAAGCGCACACATCCTGTTTTTGGACAAGTGGATTTCCCCTGTTTCAATTCTAAAACAAAGCAGCTATACCGCATTAACTACTATTCCTGCTGTCCCTGTTAGGCTCTTGGCTAAGAACCTCGAGAAGGTAAAATGGCAGAAATCATACAAGCCACACACAATAACCTGCCTCGTATACACTGTGTCGGAGCGATTTGTCAGTCTCGCACGTGAAAGGCATCATAGCAACACGTAAAGCACCAATGAGGAAATGGAACCTTAGCTCTCCCCCTGCCGCCTGTCTGCTCTGGGGGCTGTGGCCTGAGCACCGTAAGTGCGCTCACTATGTGAGGAATGCCGCGGTTTTGGTAACAGATGTCCCGTGCACCCAAGGCCTCTCTCACCAGGCCGAGTCAATCTGCTCTAGCAGAGCTTTCCAGGAAACACTTTTTAACAACATTTTCCTTTTCAGATGATTTGTCTGAAACCTCTACACACCTACCTGTCTATGCATCTGGGATATACACACGGTTTAAGTCTATCCGACAGAGCATGGTATTCAGACAGGACAGGCCAAAGAAGGATTCTTGACCCAGTTAACTTGCAGAGCAATAAAGAGACAGGAACAACTCTGTATGACTAGCAGACATGCTAGGAGACTTGAAGCATTTTGGGTAAGAGCTGTGAATATGTATGCTTGTCAGAGAGAAGAGCAAGCCTGCAGTGAATATGACACCTGTAGTGACAAATGGTCTGGCCATATGGAGTTCTGTCACTTGCCACACAGCTGCTACGCTGCTATGCCCTCCATCTCTCGATCACAGAGGGGTAGGAGTGGAAGTGATATTTAGGCTGGCTGCCTCTCAGCTTGCTGCTCTACTCTGCGCCGTCCCAGCCAGGGCCGCACCCCATGCTAATTTAGGACACGCTAACAACAACACAGTGCGCCAGAGCACAACAAGACAGCTTCATGACTTTTTCAGGACTCCCTTATAGCCTGTGCTTTCTACATCTCCAGTGGATTTCAGTGGTCCAAGGCTAAAAAACAGACTTAGGATAGACCCCTAGATTCTCCCAACACTGGTACAGCAAGCTTGGTAGGAATGTGACATTCCGTCTGTTTGGTCTGTCAGGAAATGTCTCAAGTTCTGCAGATAAGCCTACAGGAGCCTCTCAATCACAGAGGGGGCATGCTGGGGCATGTGGGTAACACAAATCCCATGCTTTGATTGTATGCTTGACACCACACATACGCACATACACACAATATAGTGTGTACAGGGACAGTTAAAATAGCTGACACCAACTGGGTGAACTCGTGTTACGGTATCAGTAAATTGCATAACAGTATTTCACCTCATTTTTTTGTGTTTCTTTTTGAAAGCTTAATGACTTTTACAGAGTAGAAATTAGGGAAACAGATATTAGTCTATAAAAATTGTCATAAAATCTAAGGGATTATATGTGGCTCTATCAATATTCACTGTATATATAATGTTTGTTTATATAGTTTGTCCAGCTACTATACTATAATTTTTGCTAGCTGCAAAAATACAAACAACAACAAAAAAAAACATCATTTGTTAAGATCTAATTACCATGCACATACACACTGACCATACTGCTCCAGAAACCTCCCAGCATTTCTTTCCACCTGCTCCCTGAAGGACCGACATTCTGCACATTCCTCACACTCCAGCAGCTCTGTTAACAGTATTGCTACTATGTTCTACTTTAGAGTTATATTGAGAGACTTAAAAAATAACAGGAAGCAGCAAATCGGTCAAAACCACACTTGGGCCACATTGAGCTTTCTGTGCACGGCTCTGGGACAATAGCCTGGCCACAATGGGCAAAACAGAATGCCACAGACTAATGGGAGAAATAGCTGACTTATTTTTATCCAATCCCACCTTAAGGGGCAACCACCATCTCCATAAAAATACAAACCTGTTCCTTTAAGGGTTTAGAAATACTGACCCTTGGACAAGGACTCTTTTTTTCTCCATAAAGGACCACGAATAGAACAGACAGAAAGAAGACTTATGTGTTTGGTACTGTCTTGCTACCCTGTTATTTGGCTAGTAAGGGGTGTGGTGCTACAAGTGATCTCACCTCCAATGGCATTACACCTGGAAGTGATCTCCCACAGCACTAGAGCCATGGAGTAGACGTCAGTCTGCTTGAAGGACTCAATGTTCTCCAGATTGATTCTGGACTCGAGCACCTCTGGCGCCATGTACCTCGCTGTTCCAACCTGCAACGAGGAGACAATAGAGAGTCACGGCTCATTACGTTGCTTTTTCTATGTAGTCTAAACTCTGCATAAGTGCTGATCTAGGACTTCAAGAGTTATCGCAATCAGGCGCTGGTTTATCTGATTACTGAACGAGTACACTGAATTCAGAATGATATTTAACATAAGGTGAGCTGAGGTTTTAAATAATGTTTCAATTATACGATGCACAATAAAACTATTATAAAATAATTTAAATAATAATAAATAAAACAGGAAAACAGCTTTGTGTCAAAAAAAAATACTAGTGTAAAAAGTGCAGTTCCACGATTAAAAATCTTCACAGGAAGTGACTTATTTACTCATTCACTCAACACCTCTGTTCACTGCATTTTCAGACTGTGAATCATAAATCAAGGCAAACAGAAAGAACAAAGGTCACACACAAATCGAAGTGTGAAGATGCTTGCGGGGGTTTCCCCTGCAAGTTCAAACATATCCCTGCTCAAACTATTGCAGAATTACTATCACACGTTTTCTGCATGAACTTGGAAAGCGGTGCACCAACAGGGGTGGCAGTGTATGAGAGAGGAAATTAATACAGATTTATATGTTTGAGTAACTTACAGATTGATTCCAGTAACATTGTAGCGTTTTTTTTGAGAGTGTATGCAAGTTGATCTATCCAGCACAATTGGTAATATAAAGCTGATAATCTCCCTTGGCAGACATGTAGTCATTTCAATTAACAGGACAGATTCAGATCAGGGAATACATTTATCAGAATACCTCTTATAACAGGGGTAATTTAGAGGAAATTAGTCATTTATAGTTAATGGAGTATTTATTAGAATTTTTAAACATGCATAAACTTCATGATATGAAGTTATGTATGATATAAGATGTTTTCAATTGAACTATTTGCTTTTTCTTGACTTTGCCCAAATGTCCCCTGACTTACCTGTCCACTGTTGGCCAGATCATCCACAGACAAGGAATTATCCAGGCGTAAAGCCAGGCCAAAGTCACACAGGCAACACGTGAGGTCGTTCTTAACCAGGATGTTGGAGCTCTTGATGTCTCTGTGGCTAATGGGCACTTTGGACCTTCCGCAAGGTGTCCGCTCACTATGCAGATGAGCAATGCCCCGCGCCAATGAGCCACCAAGCCTCCGCAGGTCCTCCCAACTTATAAGGTGCCTAGTTAGGTACTCCTGCAGATTCCCGCGAGGATGGTAGGCTGTGATTAACCAGAACTGCCTCTCGACTTTCCTTTCTTCAGCAGTGAGGAAGTGCAGCACGTTCTCATGCTTCAGGTCAATGTCAGAGAAGACATCTTTCTCGTTCTTCCAGGAGGCATACTCTTCGCATGGGAAGATTTTCACAGCAACAGTCTCGAACTGCTGCGATGAGCTCTGCTTTAGCTTGGCCCGGTAGACCTCTGCGAAACGACCCTTGCCCACCTGCATGTCCAACTCAATGGGCAGTGGTTCTGTGTTATGGTTGAGGCTGTTGGCGTGCGTGGAGCTGCTGTCTGAACGGTCGTCATCCATCATGATGGCACATCCGTCGCTGCAGTCTAGTGCACCTTTGCGTTTTGAGGGCTTCTTAGTCTGCCACTCACTGAGTTTGCGACGCTGGTAGATGCGGTACCAGTAGAAAAAAGCCACGACTACCACAGCCAGGACCAGCAGAGGCAGCAGGCTGACCAAGATCACTAACACAACCTCATTGTTTGGGGTGCCTAGAGGGAAACATGGAGAAAAAGCAAGATTGCAAAATTCTGCCAGATAACTTTATCAAAACCAGTAAAACATTTATTTTTCAGTTCCTAAAATTTCAGCCTCTACAGTCATTGCATGTTAAGATGACGGATGTTCACAAAGCTGCTAAATTTCACATTTGGTTTACGTTTCTGAGAGACACATGAGGAGAAGGGTTATACAATGAGACTCTGTCTTCAACCTTCAAGGAAATTTACCATGCCACTCAGACTTCCTGCCAACCTGAGGTTTGGCAAAGTGTCTCGAAACATTGCAGGTTGAGTCTAGAGGCTGGGACAGACGAATGGCAGCTATAAGGGGCACAGAGTGGGGTAAAAAAAACTCGGCCTGTCTACATTTTTCCATCACACACACATTACATACCACCATCACTACAGTACAGACATAAAACACTCATAAATAGATACCCAACTCTGGAACATTTAACATAACAATAAAAGAAATGAGCAGCTTGGAACGGATTCCAGAACAAAGAAAGGTTAAAATAGAAAAGCTACTCATGCAGACTGAAACCTACAGAATTATACATTTATGGAATGAGAGGCATGTTTTTGCACACAGTGGCAGAAACCTTGAAAATAACTCCCAGCTGTGGTGAGCTGTAGTGAGATTATTAACCATTCTCAGACCATTTAATTAAACACGTTACTGATCAATGTGTACATACATAACTGGGACACAAGTGTAATACATCGTAGGTTCCCCAGAGGGTATGGACTCAATATTCTGTAGGCAATGAACACCATACTTTTCTGCACAACGGTCCACAAGTCTGTTGTATTCCCAGGTGTAGGATTTTTGTTGTACTGTGTAAACAAACACCATTATAAAGCCTACACCAGCCTATGTATTTTGCACAGGCTCATCAATAACAGTCTAAGTTGTTTTACATTGGCAGAGAAGATTGGGCAAATTTTTCCACATACTCAGGTCTACTGCTCATGCCACAAATGCATGTTCCTTATAATTGTGGCACCATTTAAAAGGGAAATTAACAGTAAATCATTAAATTTGTGCTATGTATATATGCTATGTATGTGTGTGTGTGTGTGTGTGTGTGTGTGTGTGAGAGCTGACTGTGAAGCTTACATTCTCTAAAGCCTCTGAGTCACAGGTTAGTCAAATGGATCCTAATTACTTCAACATTTCAGTGACTCGCACATCATAGCAACAACTGGCTACAATGCCACAATACAAAACTGTTATTAAATTCTAAATTCTAAATTTTTTGACTTCACACCTTTCTGATAAATACCCCACATGTTTCTGAAGGGCTGTTCTACAAAACACCATGACGATAAATTCAAGTGCATGCACTTAATCCTGCAAAAATTCCAGGTGGGTATAAGGCCTCTGGTGAAACATTTATATACCAAAATATCTCTTTTTTTGGCCAGATGTGGCATTAAATAATTGTACATTCTCCTATTTGGACAGAGAATCTGGTGGTTTTGCTAGGCTGGGTAATATGCATACTAAAGTGTTGGGGTCACTGTTATTTGTTTGTTATGGTTACAACTCCATTTCACAGTGTGACTAGTACCATAAAAGTGTTTATCACTCTTTTTGCCAGAGCGCTCTCTCTCTCTCCCTCTCTCTCTC
>JAOVVF010000044.1:15778127-15791700 GCA_028565595.1 Duopalatinus emarginatus
ACCCCTTCTGCCAGAAAGCTGTTTTTCTTTTAATTAATTAATTAAAAGAAAAACAGCTTTCTGGCAGAAGGGGTGTAAAAAATACTGTAAGATAAAAAATGAAGAAATACTATGTAAAAAATGAAGAAAATGTAAAAAATACTGTAAGATAAAAAAGGAAGATACCCTGTAATTAATTAATTAATTAATTAATTAATGTTTTTCAGTGCAGGGCTATAGCGTATTAAAGAAGATGAAATGTTTTACTCTTATTTTGTGATGTTGGCAACAACCTTTAAATTATTTAATACTTCACACACAATAGATATTCTGAATAAAAAAAAGAAAACTTGCACAAAGGAGTTCAGGATTTTTAGTTCTTAAATATGTCAAAACGAACTAATTTCCTTTTGGCATTATATTTCATGTTCTTTGAGCCATTTTTGTTTATGTTTCAGGCTCATTTACTTATTACTTAATAAGCTTGTTGGTATCTTACATTTTACATTCATGGTATTTGGCAGATGTCCCTATCAAGTGTACTTTTTGTATTAAAACCCAGAGGCTGGTATAATATGTGTGTGTATGTGTGTATGTGTGTGTGTGTGGGGGGGGGGGGGTGTAAATCTTGACAGCTGATCTATACTAGCATTTGGATATCGTTTCCAAGTAAACAACAAAACATTTATGTAAATGAATTTGGGTAAGAGCATCTACCGAGAAAATGGCTTCATGATATGTTCATATACCCTGGAATTCTTATTCACTTAGCATACACAGAAAAATAAGAACGGCAAGCAATTTCCACACTAAGCATGCAATATACTGAAATAACAGATGACAAGGGAAAAAAAAAACAAAACAAAGACATTATAAACAATAAAAGAATCATTTGATTCCCCCACCAGCTTTTCCTCAGTGATGAACAACTCACACTGCTCATCTGTTTTTTGAATTGTAAAAAGTTTTGTTTGCTGCAGTTCTTGGATAAAAGAGGGGTGTAGTTTAAGGGAAGCTGTATTACACATAGTTGATGGCATGGGGGGGGGGGGGGTTAGAGAACCCCATTTCCTGATGGTTTATAGGCTAGTGGAATAGAGCGGGGTGAATGTGCATTGGGCAAACCCCATAGCCTAAGAGGAAACCCTGATAAGGCGGGGAGGATGCGGCTGCCTGGGTTAGGGATCTGGCAGATGCTGGATATCCATAATGAGGAGTAGGTCTGTCATTAGAGGATGAAAGCAGAGGGCTAAAACCAGAGAGAGGATGATTACAGGGCATGCTGACGATGGTTTGCGATACAAGACCCTAGCTGCAAGCAAATTCAGGATTTAGTGTTTATGGTTCAAAATATGAGCTTATAAAATGTGGTTAGAATCACATACATAGTTTACAAAGTCTTCTCCGCTGTTCTGTATAACAACAAAATGAATGCTGAGACAAAAGAGGCATTTAGGTTCAAGATCAAAAAAATCCGGAATTCTGCCAGAGCAACCAGAGACAGCGGGACTGCACAGCCTACATGGGCCACGATGCAATTCAGACTGTCATTCAAATAAACTGGCGTCACCGCCCTCAGATTCTCTGCCTCCTCCTGAATGGGCCTATTCCATCTCTCGACTGTACACCAGACAACAACTGCAGGCTGTAACTAAGACATAGTGTGGGACAGGAAATCCCACCAGGAAAGTCAGGATCCAATAACCTCGGGCCCAAATGTACAGCATTGGCCCTCTTGCTGTCAGCTATTACACAATAATGATTTATTGCTGCTGAGGCTTCGGTCAGTGGCCTTATCTTCTGTACGGGAGGGAGAAGGAACTCTAATCTCTGCCCAGGATGAATAACAGCAGATAAGATTTTATGCTTGTGTGTAGCAGGAACACACACACACACACTGATGACATCTGTACGCCTGAGGGAGCTCTCAGTGACTAGATCAAGTAACATGTATGCCTGGAATACTAGAAAAACCATGTTATGTACTCTGCTTCAAAAAATGGCAAATTTAGTACGTGGTGATATGTATTTTCCCATTGTAGAGTGAAGAACTCATACTGGAAAACTTATGAGCAGACACCTGCATGGTAAAATCACAAAACCACCACATTCCTTAAATAATAGAGATTTTTTAAGCTTTCCCAAACATATAAACTCTCCAAAATATTGTTATAGCTCTGACTTTATTAACATTTTAAGACAGAAAATTGTTTCCAGGTGTGTGATAGCTATGTGGCTTCTCGGTTTCCCAGCTACACCACAATATTCATCGTAACAGAGTGAGTATCATTTTAACTGATCTCAATACCTTATAATGAATCTCGTTACACTGCGAAGCTGGGAACCGCAGCCCTGGGTTGATGCTGTCAACTCAAAGTGACCATATATCCCCCGGGGGGCTGTGAAACACAATACTCTCACTCCGTCAAGCAGTGACTAAGTGAGCAACATACACACACTGTGCAGGGTGGACAGGAAGTGCACCATTATGCCTGCCAGTTTAGGGCAAGGCTATAGAGGCAGTTGCTGATGTCATTATCTCTTGGGAAAGGCATAAATAGGACTTCACAAATAAGCGGAGGATGACTCACAAATGTTTGGGAAAACAGATTCTGTGGTTCATTACCATTAGTTTGTACGGTTGGGATAAAAACTGCTAGGCATAGTAAACTTAACCCATATCTTACTATCAGTGATTTAGAGCCTAAGCCATGGTCACGGAAATGCAGTGTGTTTTATATGTGCATTACAGAGTTTAAAATTTTCCAATGATGACTGATTTAACTTTCTTTCTCTGCAATCATGGATCATGGGCTATAGTCTCTATTTTCCACAGATTTGTATAGAATATCAGTAATTTGCCTTGTACACGATTAAACAAACACTGTGGAGAATCTAGCTGAACATCTATGATCACTGCTCTGAGAAGCATGTAATGCACCCTAAGACACGAACATTTGGACGTGTTTCCATTTATGTTTCCCTCTGTGACCCATATATATCACACGCTTCATCTGTTCTTTGCAGCCTAAACATAAAACCATCATGTCTGGCCTGCTCACTTCCTTTTTCAGTAACATTCAAACAACCATGCAGCAGTTTCAAATGGTCAGAAACTGAAAACCATCACATGCTGGCAGCATGTCTACAGCCGATCGAGTCGAAAAAGCAAATTTGTCTTCCATACAGCTGTCTAAACGTGGTCAAACACTAGGTTTTAACAGCTGCAAACAATGGAATCAAAGCTTTTCCACTTGCTATGTTATACTGGACCATAGGGAGCAGGGTTTAGCTCAACATTGTCAGCATATTGACATTACACTTTTCCAGGGTGACATGCCCAGGCAAGGCACACAGCCAGTGCAAACATTCTCCTCACACTGAATCACTGTTTCCAATCACATCAATCTTTAGTGTTGGTTCCTAAGTACATCTAAAGGCTTAGAATTTAGTGTAATATATTTAGGAAGTCCATATCTAAAATGGGGTGCAGATTGAACAATATTTTGCAAGCACAGTGTTTTTGTTTCATCTGTAGATTCATTGCAGTTTCATTTCATTGAAATGCTACTTGTAATTAATGTAGCCTGAGGATTTCTATTTCTATATATGCCAACCAAGCGGAGCACAGGTGTAGATCTACAAATGAGGTGTCAAGAAATCTGTAAAGAATGTATGGTTTGCTGTCTTTGCTGCAAAATAAACCCACAAAAATGTAAAAGAAAGAAATCCATCATTTCCTGAACGCAGTGATGGAGTACAAATGTGCTTTTTGTTGAATGTTTTCTATAGACAGCCTGGCACGAAATAAATCATATGACTTTTGTAATTATTATTTGGAACATTGGTTCACTATATGATTTTACAGAACTGCAATATGACAGTAAAATACAATGTCACGTGTACAGGACAATACAAAAATGTGCATGGATTGAGGAATGTGTCAGCTGAATAGATAAAAAGGAAATGTTTCACTCCCAAATGACTCAGTGATCAGAGTAGGAAAGGGCTGTAGCAGAGTTGGATGTCAGCATTAGGACGTGAACTGGTCTGTGTCTACATCTGAGAAACATGTACAAACAAGCGAACAAAAAGGCATGCACCTAAAATGTGGCAAATGGCTCTTCAAGGTGTTTCCTGACCAGCACTATAAGCAAAACAATTATATTGCCAATTATATCGGGACTGATGTCAGTGCGAAATTGGACCAACCTTCACCTATTGTCGTCTTTTTTTTAATCCCCCTTTCTTTGGTCAGTTGCCAATTTCCACCTGCTTAGCTAGTGCTACCCATTACAGACACATGACTCCATGTTTTTTTAAATTGCTGCCATGGCAACACAGGGCAGCTGAACACACTTAAGAGGTAAGAACTAACTTTTATATTCTGTATATTCTGGGCAGTACTGATAGGAAGGTTGTGAATTTAAACCTCAGGACCGTCAAACTGCCACTGTTGGGCTCTTAAGTAAGGCCCTTAACCTCTAACTGCTCAGTTGTGTCAATGAGATAAATGTGAGTTGCTCTGGATAAGAGTGTCAAAATGCCAAGGATTTGATTGTGTGATCAGGATTCGATTGTGTGATCTGGATTTGATTGTGTGATCAGGATTTGATTGTGTGATCAGTTGAAGTCAGCTCAAATGCTTTTTTATGACTTTTTTTGTCATTGATCTAAAAATTTACATATATCTTTACTGAATTAACAGCAATACAGCAACTCTAATGATCCACTTATAAGGGTGGAGATCTTCTGCATGTAGCAGAGACCACGTTAGAAATTGGTTCTGTCACCCTGTACTGTTTTAGCTTACCCTCATCCGCAAACCACAGGGAAAATTATTGGGTGGAGAGGTATACATCTTATAGCCGACCATGTTTATTACCATCTGTTTAAAAAATGTAACACTTTTTAACCCCTGTGTGAACACCCTAGCTCTATCACTGGGCAGAAGGGTCAATGATGAGTCTGAACACTATTTCTTCTTAGCAACGGGGCTTTTAAATGCAGCTGTTGAAGTAATAAAAACAAGACATAAAAGACATATGTTGAAACACTCAAAAGGATGAAAAACAAAGGAAAACACGCCTTCGGACGGATATGAGGTCTGTCAGCAGGGGCAAGGGCAGAGAAAAAAGAAGCATAGTATAGAGAAAGGAAGGGAGGACGTGTGGTAATATGGGGAAAAAGAAAATGAGCAACTCGTTACAGTACAGAGACAAGGAATGAATGATCTGAAAGAAGAATGGGATATTTAGAGTGACACCTCAGAGAATCAGCGTCTTAGTCTAGTTATAAAATACGTGTGGGACTGAGAGGACAAAAGGAAGTATATGTATATGTATGTCAGTTTATCTCATACACATAACACTAGGTTTATCGGTTCATTTACTCACGGCAAGAAAATAAATAGCTTGATGCTTTCTTGTAAAAATGAATAAGACTGTGCTGTTTTTTTCATGCTGGACAGGTCAATGTAAATAGCACTAAAAGCTGAAAAACCCATTACGAGCAACCATGTATCTCTAGAAGCATGTGAGAGCATGGGTGGTGGGAGAGCTCAGACTTACTTCAGCATGGAGGAAGTGGCTGAAATGTTGTCTGAGCTATAGGTTATATACTGCAAGACTGTTAGCTTGGCATCTGCAGGCCAAGTGTTTGAACAGCTGGGCCACAGCCTGCGAGCTCCAGACAGAGTTGAACTGAAACTTCAAAAACAGTGTAATAACTCATAGGAAAGTCACAATTTTAAATACAACATTACTGTCCATGCATTATGGATGACTTGATGTTGAACAATTTGTTTTGGCATAATTGAAGACAGAGCTGCATTCCTGACACAATTGAAGCAGGTTTAATCAGTCATAAGATGCTATTTTCCAAAACTTGACTGATTGCTAAATAATACCACATCAGTCTCGGTTCCTGAGTGTGTGTGTAGTCAGCACTGATAGATCTGGACTGTCTGGACCAATATTGTATACATTGACAAGGCTCTTTTCCCTTCTTTTTGTAGTGTGAGAATGAAACGTCCAAGTATACATGGAGTATGTCAGTGGTGCACGGCATGAGTAATCCTAAAGTGTGTTTTATGCAGTGTGTTTCTCAGTGACCCCAGTCCACCCATCCTGGCTGTACCTCAGAACTCTGGTATGCAGCCTGCGTAACCACCTACTTCTCTCTCTCTCTCTCTCTCTCTCTCTCTCTCTCTCTCAGTCACTTTACACGTTCATCTTTCCACCAGACCTGCAGCCTTTTAAATGAGTTTATTCCACTTCCTTATTTTATTACTCTGCAGAGACTATGTCTGGTGCACACAGACTGGTGTGTTCAGTGGGTGAAGGTGACTTGTGGTCAGCTGGTTTCATGTTTTAGTCATGTGCAACAAATTGTTTTGGAAAAGTCTAACAAATAATTTAAGTGAGACTGAGAAGTAAGAGGCAAATGGCAAGGAGACACAAATGTTTCTATTGTAGATAAACTGAGAATCCAATAAGTCACGGATATAAGTTTTGAAATGGGTGTTCATTAGCACATTAAATCAGATCATGTATGTTTATAAGAAAAGTGCTGTATAAATTTAAACAAATAGACACGGTGAGAGAGAAAGAAAAAAAGAGAGAGAGAGAGAGAGAGAGAGAGAGAGAGAGAGAGAGAGAGAGAGAGAGCACTGAACTCTTGAACTTGAGTACACGAGTATGCATTGCAACCTGAAACCCTTGAGTTTTCGATTTTCATCACATGAACTTGATCAAACGCTCTGTTCAATTCAAGTGGACAAATCTGTTTTAATCTGCTTTTGACACTCTTTAATGGTCAGATGACTTGTGAGACTTGCTAAGAGAATTAACCTGCTAATTAATTCCCTCCTTCCCAGCTGCTTCTCAGTACATAATAAAGTGTGATAAACTGGGCCTTAGAGGCTTCACGAGTGTTATCTGTGTCATGACTATGTGTACAATTAGATAGGTAAGTGTGTATTGGGAGGGGACAGAGGTGCAGTGCAGTGTGAGGACTGTCCAGTTCTCCACTGTGCTGAGCTTGGAGGTCAGAGCAGACACACACACACACCTCCAGGTGACACTAAAACCCTAATGGAGAACAGATGTGCTCTGAAGACATGGACTTGACTTACAGTAAGTATGTGCTAATGAAGCCCTACTTCTCTCCTGAAACACTGAGCTGTTTCAAGCAACACCAGTTAGTTGGTCTGGAGTATACATCTGATCATTTAGAACAGTTCACTTTTAAATAAATGTTTCACTTAGCCCACATTAGCGTTTTAAACTCAATTCAGTGCTCTTTAGTTTATGTCAGATGTATCCTGCAATCTACTGTACTTGTAGCTCAGAAACACAATAGCCTTTCAACTTTCATTAAATTTCCCTGTTCGGAACTTGGGCAACGTCCACCTGCCTACATTTTCTGACACACACACACACGGAAAGTGAAAGTGAACTATTTGACTACTGTGCTTGCACACAGAGGAACGTGACCTCCGCATTTAACCAATCCGTGCAGTAAAACACACACACACCAGTGAACACTAGGGGGCAGTGAACATACTGGCTTGGATCAAGAATTGTGGGGGGGCAGTTAAGGGGAATAAGGGCACTTCAGTTGTGTCTTGCCCTATGTGGGAATTGAACCCCGGACCTTCCAGCCACCAGATTATTCACCAACCACAAGGCCACAGCTGCCACCCTCCACTATGGCATGTTAAGTCACAATATGGTAGGGCACACAGGAACACCAAGGGATTTTGGTAGCTGGAGTTTCTTATCGTGACATATCCAATGTGATGTTACTGTACAGTAATTAGCTACATCGCTAACTTTAACATGCTTAACAGGGGTTCATTGGTTTCGGATCTGTTTGTTTTTATTGTCCTTTACTCCTATTTTTTTGTCACAATAGACAGATGAGCTTGCTCTCATCTATTGTGACAATTTTCATGAAGCAGTTTATCTTATAATTTGCAGGTTACTCAAAAATAGTCAGTTAAAATATGTTTCTTACATTTAAAGGCAAGCCATACATATACTATCCTATACTGTGCACCTTTGTGTTGTTTTTTTTTTTTATAAATTAGTTTAACACAGGAAAATTAACCTGAAACGTTCCAATTTCAGAATAATTCGGGCTTATTTATTTATGTAACAAACCAACTTAGACTAGAGATAAACTCTAAAGCAGAGGCTGAATGAACATACCAATAATATGCCCTACTCTACCAATAAAACACAAACTGGCAAAAGTGGTCCAATAAATAGCATGCTGAGCTAAGCTAGGCTAAGTCTAAAGATATGCCAAGCCAAGAGAGAGCGAAAAACTAAGTAGGGTAATGTCCAGCTAACATCTATGCTAGGGCACAACAAAGAAAAAAAAACACACAACAGTATAAAAGTTAGGCTGCCGTTGGCCAAGGTAACAGCATAACAGAAAGACAGACAACATGAATGCTACATGACACAAAACAAACACAGCCATAACAAAGAACAAACACATGGAAATGTGCAAGACTGCACAAAGCGAGAGATGTGGGTAAATATACAGTCCTGAAAATGAGCCGTGAAACAAGTTGCAGGTGTTAGTAATCAGGGGAGGCATTCATATGCAGGAATGGCTTTATCTTGATCAGGGTTGTGGTAGCTCTCAGGAACATTGGGCATAAGGCTGAGATACACCCTGGTGCAGGTCATCACACATACACTCACACACTCATTCATGGCCAGAGGCAATTTAGAATTGCAATTCACCATTAGTATAGCTTAAACCTAGCAACTACATACCACAAAACAGACATCAACAGCATTATCCTCCTGGTTGAGGCAACTTTCCAGCTGGTTCAAATTGAGATGTTGAGAAAAAAACAGCCTTCATTCATTCATGCATTATCTTATCCTACTACTGGGTCATGGGGACTGTGCGAGATTTGAACGTAATAATCTTTGACACAACAAAGCAAGAAAACAAAGCAATGCTTTTCCCATGAGAAAGCTCTGAAGGTATGTTTTCATTTTATGAAAAGGGGTTAAGGCAGGTTCAGTTCTTAGCTAATGTTCTTAATATTTGGTAATGCATGTGAGGTTTAGTAAGATTAGATTTGTGTGATTATAATTGGATTTGTGATTGACTTATTTGGTCTGCTAGGTTATACTTACGGCATAATCCAGTTTGGGGCGCCTGTCAGGTTAGCTTTAGCGTCCAAATCAAACCAATGACAACGTTCTAATCAAGTGACAAGTCATTGAAATTGTGACCTAAGTCAGATAAGACTTGTGTACCACCTGACTGGCAGACTGAGGCCTGTTCTGTATTAAAGCCGCCTGCTGTTGTTTGGCATATCCGTGGGTTTAAGTTAACATTCCATTTAATTAGCTCATTACTGCCTTACCTAAACACTACCCTCCCCCCAACACCACTACAGGGAAAATAGTTAATATGCTGCCAGGTCCAGTGGAATGTTTCAGTACACCCACACACTGACACCTAATCTCACACATACATACACAGCTGCTGTGACCCATTAGGAGTTAAAACCCAATGCAGAGATCAGGTTAGCCTGCATTTGCTCTTAGACAACAAACAGAAGTCTGACAAAACTATAATTCTCTTACACTCTCGTGCTCTCTACAGCACTCAGAGTTCAGCCTGGTCTACTCTGCCTTGACTGAGAAGTCCACATTCCTTCAATCTGTCAAGGGAATAGACACACGGCTCACAAGAGCCAATCTGTTATTGCCAGACTGGACCCCCTCCTCTATTGGAAAGACATGATATTCTCTTTTTTATTCTGAGTGGGAGTCAGTGGAATGCCCCTTTCTACTGCTGTGTCAATATAGAGCCCCACGCCTACTCAAAACCGCACACACACACACACACACACACACAGCCACTATTTATCCCCTGGAACCATAGTAACCGCTTGAGCCATCTGAGCTGCCGTGAAGCTCACCATATCTGGAGAGAGAACATGGAACTACGAATGAGAGAAAAAAAATATGAGCGTGAGTTCCACATTCCAGCTCTAGGGAAATATCAGAAGGGAAGAAAAAGGAAACAGGAGGAAAAGAGAAAGAGAGACAGGGAGAATGAAAAGGATGTCAGTGCCTGGCAAAGGTTAGTGTGTCTGACGAAAGATAAAAATGAACTTAACGCCCCTTAAATTTGAATTTAGGGCCACTTGAGGTAAAGACAAGGCACCAAACCTACCAAAGTGGTGAGTAGAACATAGTCTAGTTATTGTCATGCTGGACATATAATGACGCTCACCTTAACGTTTATTTAATGGGAAGTGCTTTCATGTCACAGTAAGAAGGGCCTGCTAAAAGTGACATTCTCAGCATGATATCTTAAGAAGTAATGGTTGAGGACTTATGTAGAAACACCAATTTAATCATCAGATAAACTGATTGGATTTTGGAAATAATCCGAAACAGGGTCAAGGCCACAGCTAAGGGTCAAGGTTGAAAGTCTGCAAAGACTAGGCTAGATGGTGGTGGAGGCATCTTCGTAGGCAATGTTTCTAAATACAATGTGAACAAAGGATTGAATGTATAAGGAGAATACATCTGTACACTGCATCTGTGAGCATTATAAGCAAAAACTGATGAAAAACCATGTCCAGCCCATACTAACTGACATGGAACAGAGTTCTGCCCACATGTGGGACATATGGAAAATGAACAGAAACATCCTGGCCTCAAGTCTGTTTTCCCCAACATTTACTGCATGCCAGAGCATGTACAAGTGTGAAAACAGCACAACTATCAGCTACACTGAGTTAGTCCACAATTCTGTTGGTTACCATAGAAACCTCTGTGCAGATTCCCAGATTTCTGGGACTTCAGGTAACTGTAGGGAGAACTTTGTCCAGCTGGCGCACTGCTCGGATGGAGCTGCCAGTATCTGCCGATTGCTTGCTGGCACGCCATGCTGAATGATCAGGAGCCTTGAGAAATTATTGCTCTGGTTTCTACAGCCAGCTTTTGAAAGCTCTTCACAGCTCTAGTAGGCTGAGCACTCTCTTAAAACACTTTGGCCACCACCCACTCAGCTTGCTGTGTTTTTTTCACATCAAGGCTGGACAATTTAAAAAATTAGATCAATGGATTACACAGATGTGTTAGACTTTAACATCTTATAAGACTTCTTTTGCCTGCTGCCTTCTTTTGAGATCTTATTATGACTCTAGGTCAGTGTAACATTTTCAGTATGTAAGAGCATTGGCCTTGAGTACATGATGAAATGTAGCTTCTAATCATTATGTATAATGCCAAAATGGTTTCATTTGAATGTGTCCTTTTAAATCTTAGATATCACATGCAAGAACCATTTTAACACCATCTAAAGTACAGCTATACTTTTTTTAGAGTCTTTGATGGTTTAAACTCTGCAGTTTGAAACACTGGCACTGATATGAAAAGATAAACATTAACAAATCAGTCAAACTGCAATAAAAATGATGGCATTAGGATATCAGTTCTCCCTATTAATGATACAGATGAATCCACAGGCAAACAAGTTACTCCCTTTTTGCAAGGAACTTTGCTAAACATGACAAGGCAAGTAATTGCAAGCATCTTTGACAGCTAATTTGTCTTTAAATGCAATCTTGGCCATGTGAGTAGGCTTGTGAAAGAGCTAGTAAGTCTTACACAACACATATACCAAGGGAAACATTGTGTGGACCAGTTTTAAATCCGAATAATGGGAAATTGGAAGTCCTTTTTGTGTGCAGATGTGTGTAGGTATGTCTTGATGTTCATAAGATATTTGAAAAAAATTACACAACACATTTTAATGAGTCAAGTTCAAATGTTTCTCAATCTTTCTCAATCTCCTGATCCTACGCCATTATCGCTTGTTGCGTAAGCACACTGGTCCCGTTCCAGATAGTCTTATGTACCTTCTGTTTGGTGTTTACATTCTTACAGTCCCCTTATAATATCAATGCATCAACATAAAAACAGAAGGCCATTAGAAAGAAAAATTGAGATACAGATAAACATGATGGCAATATTAAAGAACAATCCAGACAGCTCATACATATCTAGGCAGCATTGGCATATGCAAAGTTTCTGTTTCATTAATACTATATGTAGTCAGTTTTACCAATTAGGAAAATAGTGGTACATGATTTCTGTCCATAATATTTTATAGTTTTGTGCTTAAAATATTTATCTGGTTCCTGACTACAGTCAGGCCAATGTTAGCTGGCTAAAAGTCGTGCCAAAGTATGCAATGTCAAATAATTATGGAATAAAAGTTACATTTGGGGAACTAAATATGCTTATCACATGGTGAGTCATAGGCAATTACTTCAAGTCTGGCATCCTACCAATTTCACTAAAATGCAGCAAAGAAATGTTTACCAGTGTGTCAAAATTTGTTCATCACATTTGGTGAAATTAGCAAATCACTACACTGTTCATTCAAGACAAACTGTTTTCAGAGAACTGTGCAGCTTGTGGGAAAGTCTTTTTTGATGCCTAGCAAAGCACCACAGAACTCCATTGATGCATAGGTTGTATGGGCCACTATGACAGATGCATACACTATGGTTTACTGGGAGCTAAAATGAACACGATTTAGACAACAGGCTTTTAATATATCATTTTGGGTTCTACCTGGGTGAACGGCTTCTCCATATGAGGATTGGGAGACATATGGATTGGTCAGTAGACAAATCCATATCAGTTTTACACTTTTACACTAACTTGTAAGTTGCATGTAATGAAGTGCTAACATAAATATGTGCTACCAGGGATGAGTCTTGAACAAGTGGAGACAAGACGATGGAAGTTTTTAGCTAATAGCACTTGTGATAGTCACTTGATACAGGAATGGAGCTGTTGTATAGTTCATGTTGAGCATATGATGCACGTGTCAACAAAAGTCAAAAGTTACAGCATACAAACAAAGCATAGCAATACTTTATGGTTAATTTAGTTAAATCTTTTAAACCTTTTAAACAAGTGTCCTTTACACCAATCTACAGTATGTGTTTCAGTTACAGTATGTTTCATTATGTTTCAGACAATTTATCCTGCCCACTATAGCTATAACCTTAACATCCTTTAAAAATCTTCATTAATATAAAAACCCGTTTAACATCTAATGACTAAAACATCCTTTTCCACGAGTCACCCATTACATGTTAGGAGAAAAAAATCACCCCATGAACAGATTCAACCTTGTGTTCAAAAGGAAGTTGCATCATTTGCATTTCCTGAAGATCATTTGGAAAAGAAAAGTATGCTTTTTAATTCTTTATTCCTTTATATACATTGATGTGGTATTGCGTATACATATAAAATGTCTTTGACGTCCTCATGTCATTAGCATGTGTGCTTGACAACATATACATTTTGAGTCCTGTTACTTTTAACCCTGTTACACAATTAGGAGCAAAATGTAGTCATTGGGCCTCATTCATTAAACTTTTAGCAAAGTTGTGGAGATGTTTGTGTACACTAAATTAGACCATTTTTTATCTTTGCCAAATTTAATTCAATTCAATTCAATTCAATTTTATTTATAAAGCGCTTTTAACAATGGACATTGTCCCAAAGCAGCTTTACAAAAAATA
>JAOVVF010000044.1:15792854-15809126 GCA_028565595.1 Duopalatinus emarginatus
GAGAGGAACCAGACTCATAAGGGAACCCATCCTCATTTGGGTGAGACAGATGTGTAAATATAAACAAAAACAAAAGTGCAGGTAGCCAGAGAATTAAAGTCTGTAATCCAATTCATGGTTTCTACCTTTGTCCATTATGGTGTATTGTAGACTGTCCATGTCGGGTCAGATGAGACTGTGGGAAGATAAGGGCGGTCACAGTGTATGCAGGGTTTGGGGAGCAAGAGGAATTTACAGGTTTTTGGTAAGGCTGGATTTCCTGATACAGGAAAGTGTGTTTCTGATACAACTCAACTGGATGTAGTGATATGCACAAAACTGCATAAACGTTCAAGTGCACAGACATTTAGGAGCACAAAATGAACAATCATTTTTTACTCAGTTTTTTTATTATTATATAAATATAATAATTTATTGATTTGTTTTATTTGTCTTAATTGATGGTTCAGTGTTGGCTTGTTGAAATTAATTTTCATTAATTAATGACAATAATGTGACACCTTTCACATAGTTTTTCTCAGTGTTACTCCGAATGGGCATGTCTGCTAAATGCAAATAACAGCATATTCCATAAATGAAAGTGTGTTTTTGCAAAGTCATACAAATGATATCATCTGACATGTTTAACGTAAGTCTTCATAAGTAAAAACTGCCATATAGTCAGCAGAATGAGTAGCTCTCATATGAATGAATTAAGCAGTAAATACTGACATGCCTGAGATCAATTAACACATTTTTATGGTTAAATTCATGTTTTCTTACATTCTATGTTGACAAAGTAAAGAAGAAGTTCACTTTGTAAGAGTGGCTATATGGCACTCCACACACTGAGGCTTATATTATAGCTGCTATCAACACATTCATTAATTGAGCAGGTACGCTGATCACTTAGTAGAAGTCATACGTGTATCCCAGGCATTAACACTTTGAATCTTGGGAAAAGAAGAACAATTCAGCCACTGTTCACAGAGAAACATCTCTGCTTCTTCTGCCTAGCTAAATGTCAGATATGAACGTTAGTATTGTGTGGATAGGGCAGGGAGGTTGTGCATAGAGGGATAAAAGGTGAAAGGTCAGCGAGAAGTCTGAAGCAGTCACTTGTGAAGAAGAACAATCCCTCTATCGATCAGTATGGAGGAGTGGGAGGAGCCAGGGCATGTAGGGTCACTGACCACAGCAACACAGTGCCCGGACCTTTCATACTTTCCATATCAGTATTTCTATACACTTCATTGAGAGTGCTGGTATGTATGAGATAGTCTTCTTGTACACCAGCCAAATGTTGTGTACATCAGACAGCTCTAGAGGGTATGTCCACTAGTCGACATGTGTGAGCAAAAGCTGTGTAGACCTAGCATATCATTTGTGTATCTTTAGTCCCCCCCACTGGCCTCCTGGTGAAACTGCACACACACTACACGGCTTGGCATGCGAGTACTTACATTGTTGAGTTGAGATCTCTTGTGTGTTATTTGTGAAATCCCAAAAGCATTAACAAACAAAAGTCATTAACAAAAAAAAAAACTCATACACGACACAGTATTTGAGATTTTGACCTTTTTTTATTGAAAGCATCATTGAAATAATAATTCATAATAATAAACAGAAGTTTAAACTCAACATCCACTGATTTACAGAAACTCTCAGGATCACTACTCGAACACACAGGAGGCATGAATGTGCAGCATGAACAAAAAAAAAAATAGCATCCTAGAATTGGTTTACTTCCATAATCTTTTCATCAACACATGTACAGTTTAAAAAAAAGTTTTCCATAAATAGTTTTCCATTTCCTCTCAAATAAGTTAATTTCTCACAGAGGTTTTGATGTTTCAGCTGAATTTGGTAGATTGTAGTAAATAGCTTCTGTGCTGACACAACATGACCTTCCATGTTTTTAAAGCCACAGCTCTTGGTCGGTCAGTAAAGTTTCTTACACTGGTAATATTGAATAACCAATTAGATGTAAAAACACAATGTGAGAGTCTTAAAAGTCAATGTAGCGTTAGGGTTCGTAGTGTTAATGTTCATTGCACTGTAAAAACCCAGCAATGAGTTCATTAAGTGAATGATTCTGAGGACAAAACACTGCAAGAAACAATGTGGCGTTGTCCCTAATACAGTCAAGTATTTATTACCATTTATTATTTATTATGGGATTATTCTTCTTTATGTCCTTTGTCTTTATATCGTGTAAAATTGCTTCTCAGAATGAACTAAACCTTTTTTGCAGTAGGTGAACAGTTTAAATCGGCTAGCTGTTGGATTTTACAGTGTGAAAATCCCATTAGAAATGGAAGAGCACAGTTTACAGTGTAACACAGCAACAGAGCGAGAGTTTAGTTCTACCGTTCAGAGCAGCTCCCTATTTATCTGTAGTGTATATACTCTGCTATACAGGAGGCATTTGGACCTTTTCCATGGTGTCAATGTAGCTACTCTGCTAACACTGTGGTCCTTATCAAAGCAGCAGTCAGTCTTTTAATCGCCTCCCATCTGCCACTGTAGCCCTCCAATACTGAATGCTTTTTAGCAGCAATTACATGAGAAAATGAATGATCCAAAAAACACAGTAGAAAAAAAGTTTCACTGAGAGAAATGGAAATGTGTAGCAAGCTCAGCCTCCGT
The DNA here is from genome assembly GCA_028565595.1 of Duopalatinus emarginatus. Classification (NCBI taxonomy): domain Eukaryota; kingdom Metazoa; phylum Chordata; class Actinopteri; order Siluriformes; family Pimelodidae; genus Duopalatinus; species Duopalatinus emarginatus. Next base: position 15,795,483 of record JAOVVF010000044.1, read on the forward strand.
ACTGTAACAGTGCTCTCCTTGGTTTGATTGGTTACACACTGGAGCCTATTCATCAGGACACGTGGCAGAGAGGGATTCATATTCATCACACCTGTTCCATTATACTCATTATTCCAAAGACAAAAAAAGAAAAAAAAAAAGTCCCTGTCCTGTTCCCCCACCCCACACCCCAGCATCCACATAGTTTAATTACATCACTGTGAGCAAATGTTTCATTCATGGCAGTAGAAATCTAATTCTATGGTATCAGCAGCTACCGGTTTGCTTTAGCAACATAGAAAAGGAAACGCACAAGAATCTTCACTACAAGTCACCAGCTTCACTTATACCCTGACCTGTAGCGGCTCATTTGTACAGGATTTTAGCCAGTACGTGCTGAGGAGGAAACTGGTTAGCACCCAGAGATGCACTATGTGAAGACACAATGATGACAGGTGAGGCTCAACAAACTATTCATGCAGATTAACGACTAGCATAAAGTTGGCGCGGCAAATATATCAAATCCTTGATTCAGAGTAATGGAGTCTTGAAAAGACTGAATTTTCAGCATCATTAAGGAGTAGGGTACATTGGGAAAACACTACAAATAAGTCACCGTGAAGCTATGAAGGAACAAACAATGTGTAGCATACAAAGCACACCACTAGCGGAAATGTCACTATGTGTATTTAAACTTCATGAGCAATGAAATAGATATTAATCATTAATGATTTTTTTTTTCCTAAGGTGACTCCTATGTTGTAGAATTGTATGCAAACTGGTTTGCTAAGAATGAGGTGAGAGATAGCATGTGTGGTCTGAACAGTTAGCATGTCTTGTCTGGTACATCTCCCTCTTATATACATTGCTTTTTGGACAAGGCACTGGAGTAACCACCTGATCCCACATTTTAGAAAATCATTGTGATAAACTTTATCAGCACTGGGTCTAGTCTTTGAACTTAGGGTTGCCGTGTGAGCGTTATGTATCGTGGGATGTTTATTTGAACGCATCCGGGAAACACTATGGCACTGTTGGGCTTTATCATGCAACCTGTCAGGTAGTTCACTCCCAGTAATGCGTTCCATAACCCATTTAGCTTCCTGTTTTCTTATGGTAGAACTGCTTAAGACTGAGGTAGCAAACTGCAAAAGAGTTTAAATACACACATGTGACTATGTGAATTTTGGCAAAGGGTACGACATGTTTGTAACACTGAGAATGTGAAACCCTTCAAAAGCTTGTCATTTCAGAAGAGCTGAATCGGAGGAGCTGTGTTGAATATGTAACACTGAGAGACATCGAGTCAGTGACCCGTGGGTGCTGTAACAGAGACGTACAGAGCTGAGAGTCAGAGAGCTTTCCTTTTTTTTTTTTAAAAACAGCTTCTCTAATGCCACCTGCTGGGGAGACACCACACTCAATACAACGCATGCAATCTAGAAATACTGCCCTCTCTCCGTCTGAGTGATTGGTAGGAAAGCTGCAGCAGAGGAAGGAATTTTAACCCCAGAACCCACCCCAAATGTAAGTACTAGTCTGGCCATCAAGGTCAAACAAATACTTATTAGACACACAGATTCAAACAACAAGGCAAAAAACAAACAAAAAATCAAGTAGAAAGAAAAAAAATATCTACTCCACTGTCTCTACGGGGTTTCTTCATCTTTGGTATAAAATATGCCATCCATGGGCTGCATTTGATCCACAGCTAAGAAAGACTAAAGAAATTGTCAACAATTTCCTATTACTATTGCTTTTTGCACACATTTGCTTTATTTTTAATTCAAAAGCTCCTATCTACGTACTTTTGCACTGCCAGTATTTTTTTTTTCCTGGTTTTAGGTTTTTTTTTTTTTCTTTTTGCAATGAAACAAGCAAAGCAGGCTGAAAACACCTTAAAGCTCATAAAAATATTGCAGATAAAAACAATAATGCCATTAAAAATTATCTCCACTACACAATAAACTGCATTTCCCAGGATGCAGTGATTTAACATTTTCTTCTTCCACTTCTTTTTTTGCTAAAAAAATGCAACTCTCTTTAAACACATCACTATATTTTGACTGTCCTTTCTTTTTAAACACAAAGTCGCCACTGATAATTTAAAATGTCTTCACAAGACCTTTCTCATTCCTCTGTACAGGTAATATGATGAGCCTCCGCTCCATTTGTTCTTTCAGACAGCTTTTTTTTGTATATTTCTTTGATTTTTTTGTTATTTTTTGTATTTTTTTTGTTATGTTTTGTTGTTTTTTTTTTTTGCAACAAGACGTTCAGTTTGGGAAAAGTCTTAGACGTTTCTCAAAATTAAGGCAACAAAGATGATAAACATTGATATTCTCTAGAAAACTAAAATATAACTCATAAAAAAATGAAAAGTAAAAGTAGCTTAGAATCTGAGGAAGACTTCTTTTTTTCTCTCGTTCTTTCTCTCATGCTTCCTCTTATAGAAAACTCACCATAGCTGAAAACCTACCTGCACATTCAGAAAAGAACTGGAAAACTTTGTACTTTGTACTTGAAATTCAACACTTCATGAAGAAAAAATGTCTTTGTAAAGTTGTAGATATCCAATAAACTCCACGACTGCATATCTATCTCCTCTCTGACCATGATGTAGGCTTTCACTGGCTTCTCTTGCTCTGCGCAGATGTCTGATAAATTCTCTCTTTTGTTTGGTGCTTGTGCAAAGGTGGACCCAAACTTCTTCTGCTCAGTCTTTCTCTTTTGTCCTCCGCACAGTCCCCCAATCTCAAGGCAACGCAGTCACCCAAACACCCCCTCCTCCTCCTCTTGTTATCTGATCACGCAGGGAACAGGAAGAGCAGCAGCCATGGATGAAGGAGCCACCGATGGATAAAGAGATAGAAAAAAATGGTCAAGACATATCACTCTTCAAGCCTGATATTTAAATATAAGCAAACTAATGAATAGGATCATAACATTAAAGTAAAAATGATTTATTTTTTAGTAAAATTTCTATGTTCTTAGCAATTCAGGTGTAAATTTTTGGTTGGTGATGTACCAAAGCAGCTTTATAGAAATATACAATTAGGATTTCACTTTAGATATATATATTCCTAATATCATTATCCCTGATAAGCAAACTAGAGGCGACGATGGCAAGGAAAAATGCCTGAGATGACTAGAGGCAGAAACCTTAAAAAGAAAACCAGACTCAAAAAAAGTTCTGTTTATATAGGTATGGTATGATAAATATAATTTATATTCATATAATGTGCTGTGAGATTTTTACATGACTCATTGAAAGAAGAGTGACAACAAACCATTTTAATAGTACATCACTGAAACACAATAGTCTGGCTTTGTATTAGAAAGCCCTGCTATATGTATTATCAATGAAATTAAATCTTATTTGTATAGCTCTTTTTTAACAATGTCTATTGTTGGGGGCTTTACAGAGCAGTAAACGGAAAGGCTTTGCTTTAGTTTGGGGCTCAAGGCTAACCTCTTTTAATGTCTTTTTTTTTACCACTTTTTTATTACGTATCTTTCCTACTTATGACAACACCTAGCCACCTAGTATTAAAGGTAACACCATAACTAGTGCAGTCTAGTGGTCCATGCTGCACTAACTGCTCTCCTCTGTCAAATACAGTTTCAATATAACTTTAGAGCCTCTTGCGCTGAGAATTCGGAGACATCCTTTCATTCACAGTGTTCAAATGGGAGAGCTGAAAAGCCTTGTTAATTTATATGCAGATGATTTATTACTCTGTGTTTCAAATCCTGTCACTTCTGTTCCCTGCCTTCTCAACTATATAAATTAGTAGGCTTTGGTAGACTATCTGTGTGCACAATCAATTGAAATAAAAGCGGATTTATGCCACTTACTGAAAATTTAGAATAATTTTCTTGCCTTTTTGCCTTTTAAGGTAGTTAGGCAGAGCTTTCTTTATCTTGGCCTTCAGATTTCTAGACAATTGTTGTTTAGGTTAAACATTCAGCCAGCACTTGATAAGCTTAAAGCTGACATTAAAAAATGGAAATTACTTCCACTATCTATGGTTGGGCAAATAAATGCAATCAATTTAAGCAGCTTGATGCTATTATTGTACCCTTTGTTTGGGCCTTTTTCTAAAAATCACCTACAGAAGACTGCTTTGGACGGCGGACTTGGTTTGCCCATTTTTAAATACTCTTATTGGACAGCAGCAAATGCCAGGGCTTTTTCTTTTTAGCAAGTGAGGTTTCCCCATTGTGGGTCAAATTTGAGGCTAAGTCAATCCCAAAGTCCTCACTACCAGTTTTACTGTAAAACATAAATTATAAATAGACGATAATTTAGGATATTAAATCTGATCAAATCTTTTACAAGAGCACCAAATACCTCAGTGGATACTCCAATCCTTTATAATCATCAGTTTGTACCTTCTCAATTGGATGGGACATTTTCTGCATTAGAAATATCTGGATTGAGATCCATAGGAGATCTATATATAGACCAAAACGTTTTCATTTAATCAATTTAAAGACAATTTAAATCTTTATTCTGTATATTCTTTTTCTGTTGCAACTTCGGCATTGTGTTACATTACATTACATTGTATTTATCTGAAGCTTTTATCCAAAGTGTGGTAAGGTACTTAAGTAGTAAGGACATAATTATACCAGACAAAAAGCAAAAAAAACCCCACAAAAAAACGTAGAAATCCAAAAGTAGAAACCAATGTTAGAGAAAATATTCCTAATTTTGAATCTAAACCAAATGGCCATCCAATATTTAAGTTTTTTTGTGTGGATCCCCTGTCTAGAAAATGGGCTCGTAATTTATTTCAGTTTTACCTTTGACTCCCGACTTCACTCACTACAGAGAGACTTGGGCCAGGTAGCTTCAAACGGATTTCACCTTGTTCAATTAGCTCCTGGTACAAGTTGATTTAGTTCAAAGTGATAGATAGACTACACTATTCAAGGGCCCAACTGTGTGAGATATTTGGCTCAGTATCCCCACTTTGTGAGAGATGAAAATAGAAGAGGGTTCTCTGGCTCACCGTTTTGTTTTTTTTTTAATTTGCCCTGTTTTGCAATGCTTTTGGTCCAATGTATTTGACTGGTCTTCAAAAGTATGATGGCTGGTACGGTTATGGCCAAAAAGTTGAATTGTTTATATATAAACAATGGACAGTAGCTTTTTTAGAAATATAGTCCAGATATATATTTTACATTTATTGTAAATATTTTGTTTTATTTTGTTACTGACTACTGTTCATTAACATGATTCTATAAGCCTTAATAAATACCTATGTGGCTGAATTTTTAAATGTCCATTATATTTCTGTAGTGCCACATGATTTACACTTCATATGGTGTGAGATGGGGCTAGCTGTATGTTTTCTCTGTGTGTGTGTGTTAAAAATATATTGTGTGGCCTTTTTGGCATCCCATATGGGTAAATCTGCTTCATACCTGCTGTATTTTATATTTATTAAATCCATATATATTTTTGTAGGTACAGATTTCAGATATTTTGATTATCTTTTGAGAGCCTAAGTAAGTAGTCAGAGCTCATGTGAGAGAGAACGTAAAAACTGTCAAAAATGTAGAAGAGGCAATTTTACCATGTGAGGAATATAACACACATTCTTAATGCTAATGGTTTTCTAACAGCATTGATATTGCTGGCTATTGTGTATATAAATAGGTTATTCCAAGATGGTACTATTTGATAGATGGATTTATAGATGATTTCTACTGAGGTTTAATGTACATGCACAATAATGTAGCAGTACAGATGGGTTTGTGGTTTTACCGTGCATTTCACAGCTGGTATAAATTTTAGTGCTGGCTAAAGAAGCAGCTCATGTGGACGAAAGTTGCACCATAAAAGCATTGTAATATTTAGTTAGCACTTGGGTGAAGAAACAGATTTTTTTCTGAAGTGGGACAATAAGCTGTGTTGTAAGAAAAAGGACTAAGACTACATTGCCAAGTTTGAAATTAGGATTATCCTTGCATTATGAGGATGTCATAGGATGGAGTATTTCTCCCACATTTTTGAACATTGGTTTACAAAATCCCACTGCGCCGGCAAATTTTGAATGTCACAACCATTTTGCACTGTTCCACCCCGTGCCTTCATTTATGACCACAAAAAAAGAAGAGTGCAAATGTGATAAAATTGGCTTGTGACCATGTGAAATAGCAACACTCCAGCATTAATCAACAGATGATGCTTGTGCTGGCATAGAAATATCCTGCTGTAGTATGTTATAAAACAGGACGCGTTTTTGTAGCATTATCTGACTTCATAAATAGCTAATTTACAAAGATCAATATGTCTTCTGTATCATCATCACTAAAGAATTATGGTTTAAGAGCTTTCATTACACAAAAAACAACAAAAAAACAGACAGGCAGGATTTTCACGAGTCAAGAGTCTAAAAGGCCTGACTTTTTATTCTGGATCTGTTATCAACATTATAATTGGCTCTTTTTAGTGATGGATGGGACTATCCATAAAACAACCTTCACCAACACAGAGCTTTATTATTATTTATGTATATAGTACTTAGAAACAGTATCAGGAGTCTCACTTAGCAGGCTGGTAGGAGTAGGTGGGTGCGTGATCAGCTGTGCCATCCACACAGAGAGGCTGCTGCTGCCCGCTGGCATCCTGGGAAGGGGGAGGAACACTCTGCGGAGAAGCCTCTGTCACCACACCCTGACAGATAGAGATATCGTAAACATTGGCATATCTCTGAGAATCAGAAAGAAAAGGCAAAAATAGAAAGGAACTGAAAGTGATAGAGTAAAGAACCAGGAGATTACTTCTAATAAATTCAGTTATATTCTGTAAAGCATACATTGATGATCTGCATAAAGATTATGTTTTATGTCAATTGCTAGACGGCTGTATATCTGATCAAGCAACTCTTCTCTGTTTACTATGATAGATATAGTTACTGCTTCTGCCTGAAAGCTTTTAAAACCAGTTTGATATAGTCTGATTACATGGCTAGCATCTTTCATCTTTTGGCCAAATAACCTTGATTTCCTAGTGGAAGACCTTGACATAACCAAATTAGTATTAGACTTTCTCATCCAGTGAAGCAGAAGGACACTTCAAACAGATGTCTGCATTTTCACTTTAGTAAATCATGTAATTACAGACATCTCCTAAGCCTTGATGGTGGAATTCTGCAATGACACACATTCATGTGTAACCCTGATTATGATTAATATTTTCAAGTGGACTCTCTGTCAGATAATTTGTGAGACTACTGCTGATTAAGTAATGTTCTGGATCAGCTCTTATTCAGCTGGTCCTCATTAAGCTCAGTTCCGGTGGGTGGTTGAATACACAAGCTATGATTTTTAAAATCAGAGAGACATAAGGAGTGCTTGTGATATGTTGTCTTGTCTGTTTTACAGTCTGCACATGATGGTCACATATTACACAATCTTTCACCCAGAGTCTTTCCTGACATAGAACTCCTGAACCTAGAAAGAAGCAGCAGAACTGTTTCAACATGATTTGGCCTAAACTGAGCATGAGCATGTTTCTGTAGTCGTTTTATCAGCATGCGTTTGAATTGTGAAGAAACGTGAAATAATGAAACGTTAAAAAAAAAAAAAGATTTTTAGGAAACGGTTTTTGTAGGATTTTGGCTCTTAAAATCAAATAAGTATTCCTGTTCTTGGCAGAGCACTATCAGTCATCCTTCTATTTCCTCAGTGCACAAAGAACATGGAGTGGCCTTCTCCTGATTGCTCTTCTGATTGTTCCTGCCTCAACTTCCGGACTTGGCTGTGGCATGTACCCAACACATTCTGACCAATCAAGTAATTTTCTCAAGCACTGCTGCGATATGGTAGCACAGTGCGTAATGCTATCACCACAAAGCTAGGGATCTGGGTTTGATTCCCTTGGCTGGGTGACTCCTGCTTTCTGTGTGGAGTTTGCATGTTCTCCCTTTGTCTGTGCTCCCATAATCCAAAGATATACAGTCAAAAGATTTGGAGATATTAAATTGCCTCTAGGTGTGTGTGTGTGTGTGTATGTGTGTCTGTCTGTCTCTGATGGACTGTTGACCTGTCCATGGTGTTTCCCTGCCTTCCACCCAATAAGCACTGGGATAAGGGACTTAAATAATGTATAATAATGCTATGTACTGAAAGAGGACTTCTCTTTTGTCATATATAACTTAAATATAGATATAAAAATTAGTGAGGTGATGACTGTTTATAGCTGCTATAACTTAACAAGGAACTAGCTTGTTTGATGGATGTTTCATGACATTTAATATTGCTATAAATGGATATAAGGATTTTTTAAATAAATGAAATGTGTGATTGTTGGCATTCATAGATGTAATGTATTGCACCATCAACTTGTTGTTGATTATTTTCCTATATTGTGTTTTATTACTGTTCTTATGCTGATGCTGGTATATCATTTGATACTTATATACTGTATGTAACTCTGTCTCTGTATAGTACTGTTTCATAAATCAGTCTTAGAATGATGCTTAGAAACCTCTGAATGCGGTCTGTTTTAGTGAGCTAGGTCAGAATGTGGGAGCTTGCATTCCAATCAAGAAATGTAGATCAGCTCACCTCACATATTATTGAATCTAAATTGGCAAAAATGGTTTATCTTTGGAGGTATTAGCTCAGCTGAGACTGTGCTAATGCCACAGATGGCACTATTTCACAAATCTTGAAAAGGAAATTTGTGTCAAACACAAAAATTATATTACAGACAGGAGATGTAAACGTACTGTGCACTTGAGAGACGTATGGGGAATCTTACCTCCACTGAGATGGCTGAGGCAGGCACTGCAGTGTACTGGGGAATGTACGTTCCCTGCATAGGAGCTGCAGCAGCTGCCGCTGTCATGTACTGCAGACAGAGCAAGAACAGCCACTCTGGTTAGACTCTGGTCAGAACAGTTTATTTAACAGTTTACCGATTGAGGAGGCTACTCACAGTGCCAGTGGTGCCAAGGGACAGATGGTTCATCTGCTGGGTGAGGGGCCCCATCATGTTGGCTGGCTGCATGGATATAGTGTGATCCATGGCTGGCGTAATCACAGCACCCTGTGGGTGGGCACAAACACACACACACACACACACACACACACATAAAAAAACATCAGAGGTCAGAATCTTGGACAAGGAAATTACTCCCTATTCAGTTTCATGTCTGGATAACCTTCTTCAAAAAGTTAATGCCCTTATAATACAACGCAAACACAATCTCATTCACATTCACAAATCTCTCTCTCTCTCTCAAAGGAATGATCCGAATCACTCCAGCTGGGCCCTATTATGGGGGCCAGACATGTGTTGTTCCACTTCAACAAATGAAATAATGTGATCCAAATGCGCGTCACGCATACTTCTGCAGAGATGATGCATTGCTCACTTAGCACTGGGGCTCGAACACACTGTGGCCGTGTTTACGTTTCAACCACACTGCTTCATGAGTGTTAACATATGTGAAGTAAAAGGGTGCGAGCTCCTGCCATTCTTGACTGCTTACCTAAGATCTCAAGTGCGTTCCATTGCGTGAGTGAACATCACATGTAGAGGTGCAACACAGACTCAGGTCTTGATTACGATTAATAAGTCCAAAGGGATTCTCGGTCAGGTAGTTTGTCAAAAAGTAGTTTTTCCTGAAGTTTGGCTAGATTCAGATAGTGTCTGGAGTAACCACAGTGCTGAGTAAAGCATGTGTTATTAGGCGATTTTTGAGTGTGTCTGCTCTATATCTGATCAAATAGCTTCATTGTGTTTGGTACCTGGATTCTCCTTCAAAAGTTATTAGGTGCGCTTCAGTTTGTAGATGGGGGGAGGGGGGGTGTTTCATTATTTAGCACTGAATTGTTTATGTAAATAGAACAAAATAAAATTAAGTCAGAAGTTAATGCTTTTTTTGCAGTAGATGTAAAACTAGCAATTAATTATGAAGAATAGAAAATGAGAATATAATACTTCCCAGATTTGCAACCTGAGTGGCTGACATAGATGACAGGAATGAACAGTCACCAGATCAGGGAAAAAGTAAAGAGTATACGGAGCATGGCTGTCATTTGAAACATAAAAGAGAGTCTTGTTTTTTCAATCTCTTGCTCAGATGTTACCTCAGGGCAAAATGAGGTCATATACTACTGAATAATCTGCTATCACCATTTACTGTAAAGCAGGATTGGCCTCCAGCTGACCCCAGGCAACACTTAGACCAATGTCTATGCTACTTTACCCATCCAGTTTTAATGGGCAGATGTTTGGTCAGGAGGCTTGTTACTTATATGCTGTATCATAGTGTCTGTTGTTGCTACCTAGAATTTGTTTATTCTGATATTCTGTAATCCAAGACTAACTTTGTTTAGCATGGGAAGATTGTATGGGTGGAGCAAAGTGTAAGGCAGAAATCTGTTACTCTAAAGGGGGTAATTAAAGTAAGTGAGTTAGTATGGTATTGGCCTGGCACAATCCACCAGAAGAGCTTCAATGTGTCAGCAAAGACTCAACAAGAGTCTGGAAAAAAATAAATGATGAACATTGTTCCTTCAAAATATTTACACTCGGTTTTGTTGACGGTGGTGGAGATGCTGGCTAACACATGGCCTCAAAATTTGTTAAACTGGGATGAGTAATGTGATCTGATTTGATCTGATGAATGTAAAGGCCATAGCATATAATACACAGAAGCTGACTTACATACTATATATATGATGGGTTATATAGCCTACTATTGTGATATTTTGCATAGTGATATTGTATCGAATCACGGTGACCAAGTATATAATTATATAATAAAATTAGTTACTTTTTCAGTCCACTAGATGGTGCAGAGTTTTTTTCTGGTGAGGTCAGCAGAGGAATATGGTCAAAACAAAGATGGAGGCATCGGATAAAGAAACCAGAAATCCGGCATCTGCATCAAATGTCAGGACTTCTTCTGGATTTTTTTTGACAAGGAAGGGACAAAGGACATAGGAAAGGCAGGAATACCCCCTGGACAGGGCACCCCTCCATTGCAGGGTACCACAAAGTCACACCTAGGGCAATTTAGCATATCCAATTTGCCTACTATGTGTGTTTATTGGGAAGTGGGAGGACACCGGAGTACCCGGCAAAAAACGCGGACACAGGAAGAACACACCAAACCCTCACAGGTGGAGACCAGCGCGACGATCAAACCCACAACCCCAGATCTCTGGAGCTTTGTAGCACACATACTGCCTGCATATTAATGGATAGTTGAGTGAAAGGGAAAATGTGGTAGGAAAAGGAACACAATTAACAGGGATAACCACAGCTTTGAGAGGATCGTCAAGATAAGTTGATTCAAGAACTTGAGAGAGCTTGACATGGAATAGATTGATGTAGGATAGTGTCAGTGCATCAAGAGCCACCATGCAGAGACATCTCCAGGAAATTAGATAGTATCAAGCAATTCCCTTAACCAGAGGCAATGTCAGGAAGAAGAAGAAAGAGAACTGGACTGTTGCTCAGTGGTCCAATGTCCTCTTTTCTGAGGAAAGTAAACTTCACATTCCATTTGCAAATGAAGGTCCTAGAGTCTGGAGATAAAGTGGAGATAGACAGAATCCAAGCTGTCTGACGTCCAATGTGAGGTTTTTTCAGTCTGTGATGGATTGGGTTGCCATGTCATCTGTGGGTGTTGGTGTTTCATCATGTCCAAAGTCAATGCAGCCATCCACTAGGAGATTTTAGAGAACTTCATGTTTCCATTTGGAGATGCTGATTTCCTTTTCCAGCAGAACTCAGCACCTGCCCACAGTGCCAAAACTAATACCAAATGGTTTTACTGACCATGATATTGCTGTGCTAGATTGGGCAGCCAACTCTCCAGACCTGAACTCACAGAGAATCTATTGGTGTATTGTCAAGACGAGGATAAGAAAACAACCAACCCAGCAATACAAATGAGTTGCAATATCAGCCTGGGCTTCAATAATGTCTGAGCAGTGACACAAGCTGACTGCCTCCAGCCCATGCTGCACTGATGCAGTAATTTATGGTGAAGGGGCACCAACCAAGTACTGGGTGTATAAATTAACATATTTGTCAGATGTTGGACATTTCTCTGCTGTACATCCTTTTCTGCTTTATTGTTTATATTGTTTATGTTTATATTATTTATAAAATATTCTAATAACTGGAGATACTGGATGTCTGATTTTCATTGAGTATAAGCCATACTGATCAAAAGTAAACCAAAAAAGGCTACAAAAACACTAACAAGATGCACCTGTATGTTACCATATGTTAAATCAGCATATTGCAAAATTGCAGTAATATTGAATTGTGCCTGAAGTATCATTGTAGCACATTGAGTCTTTGATGATTTCCATTCCTAATATATATTTACATTATATTCTTCCACTTCTAATGTGTATACAGGAACACATTACATATAGTACTTATACATACAGTACAATACATACTACAGAGTTAGTAATAGTCGTATGTATCGTCATTAATTCATCTTCAGTAGCTGATTTTTCCGGGTAGTCAGAGTACACTCTGACGTACAAATAATTCTCTGGTGCTGCTTTTTAAGAATTTTATATATGCTTTATTTGTTTTACTTGCTGTTTTTAAAACCCTTTCTATTCTAACCCAACTAAAACCCTGCTGTCTACTGTCCTGTGCAATACATGCATTTGTGTATTTGGCAAATTAGGTGTATAAACAGCATCATACTGACTGATACGCCATAAGCATCTGGAAACTGTAATGTGAAGTTAAATGCCCCATCTTAGTGATTAGGCAGCTACAAACCAATATTTCACACAAATAATCTAATGTGGTTGATGCTGCACTGGGAGCGGCTGACAAAACCTTGTTTATTCAATGTAATTAGCTTCTATAAACGTGCGTGTAGCATTTAGCAGCAGTATTATTTTTGAGCTGCTTTGAGAATAAATTTCATGCGCACAAAGATATACACGCTTTCCATCTCGCAGACACACACATGCATGCTCAAAGTGCTCGCAGACTCTGTGTCTGTCTCTGTGTGAGTGCAGCTCAGCGGTGCTTGTACTGTCAGTAAGTCTGTTTAAAGAATAAACCATACAGACACTCAGCATCAGAGGAGCTCTGTCTTTATCCTATCCGTCAGCGCTAAACTGCTGGAGCTGTCCCTCTCATCTCTGCTACGCCCAAGGCCTCCAGCTACGAGCTCCCCCACCTCCAACACACTCCAATAATGAGAGGAGGAAAAAGGGATTGCAGCTGAATAATTCTCCACTCTCATTTACAGTCGTATCAGTGAGAGACACAGACAGATGATTAAGCTCTGCATGTGTTGTGCCTATCTGTGTGTGTCTCTCTGTGTGTGTGTGTGTGTGTGTGAATTAATACATTTCCCCATAGGGAATGTATGCAGACAGCAAGTGAGCATTTCTGCAGAACAGAGAGACTGTCTCGCTCTTTTCCCAGACAACAGCTGAAATGTTCCTTTATGAACAGAGGCCTAATGACCTGAAACTGACTCCTTGATGTAAAAAAAATATTTATCATCTCGACTTTGAGGGCTTGATATATAAACTTGGATGAGACTTGTCTCCAGTGACATCACAGGAGGCCAAGAGGAAAAGGAAGTGGCCTTGTTTGTCCCTTGGTGGCAGCAGTCCCGAGGAAAACAAACTTCCAGGGAGGAT
>JAOVVF010000044.1:15809226-15826764 GCA_028565595.1 Duopalatinus emarginatus
TTGGGACTATTCACATAGGCATTCTACCTCTCGATAAGATGTAGAAAGAGTGTGTGTGTGTGTGTGTGTGTGTGTGTTAGAGAAAAAGAGATATTTTGTGTTTGCCATAAATAAGATAGACTTTCTATTTTTTTACATAATAAAGTGTGTGTTGCATGTACACTACACTGGTTTACACACATATATACACATACACATTGTGGTATGACACCTTCACTGAAAACTGATGCAACACGCAAAAAATGCAAATCATACAGAGTACACAAACACACACACACACAAGCAGAGTCCAGAGACAGCCTCCATTGTGTGCTGATTTGTTTCAATCCTCATCTCCGGTCGCTATGGTCATGTGTCTCCACGGTAACAAGGTGCCAAATGCAGAGCTACACTCTTGTTACGTTGCCTTCCTTTACTCAAACGCTTTTAATTGTCTGCATTCTGTCAATACGGGAACAGGAAATAAAAGTTTCCCTCTGTCTCATGCTCTTCTCAGGATTTTGCCGTGCTAACTCTAATATCCTTTCAACGGAAGTTTTTATTCTTTTCTTGGTGCCTAAGGTTTCATCTGATGAGCTGTCAAAGAACCAGGCAAGAAGACATGTGCTATTAAACATGTTTACACATTGTCACCCTTCAAGACAACACCCAAATCTGACACGTCTACAGAAATATCATTATCTAGTTAGACAGAATAATAGAGATAGACGTTCAGCCATTAGCCTCTCGGTTTGTCTCTCTTTCAGTCTGTATGATTCTGTATATCCAGGACTCCTGGTTTTTCCCCTGGCTCTCTTTCTGCTGTCAACTCTCATTTTGCCAGCTTGCATGTCAAAGCATGTCTGCTGCAATCCATAATACAATGTTTTTGGTTCACTTCCTGTTATTTGGACAATTTGGGGTTGAATTGTGTTTCATTAGAGTCTGTGTGTCTGCATACTGAGCCTGTCTCTCTCAGGTGCTGTTAGACTTTGTGTTTTGAGTGTGATTGCTGTGTTCACACCTGGTAAAAAACACATTACGCCACCATGGGAAGTGTGCCAGGGTTCTAATGAAACTGGCTAAATACAGTTCTACGTCTGTGAAAGTGTCCTCTGTTGGACTGTCTCTAGTCTCTTTTCTTGCTTGATCCCTCTCTCCCTCCCTCACTTCCTTTCCTAATGCCTTGTGTTTGATTCGTTTAGCAGGTTATGGAACCTGAATGCCCGAGGCAGCTGAGTGAACACTTTTAAGGCATCGCTAATATCCGCTAAAACTCCAAGGGATCTCTAGTGGTTCCGGACTCTCATGAAAAAAAACCCCAGGAGCATAAGAGGTTAAGACAAACAAAATCCTCAGCCCAGGCCAGTAAGATAGAAGGATTGCGGCCTTAGATTAGTGCACAGTAGAGTACACGGCAGGTAAAAGGCAGACAGTGGGCAGAGCTCCAAACATGTGCTTGGAGTTACCTTTCCTTTCAGATCGCTTTCTTGCGTGTGTGCGTGCATGAGGTGAATTTTCCAAGCCTGGAGTGGCAGGTGCCCTTCCTGCGTCCTTATTGTCTATGCAACAACAAGATAAAGAGAGAGACAGTAAGAACGGGTGAAAAGGAGAGTGAATGAGTGCTGAGAAAAGAGGTTGTATAAAAACTCCAAACTAAAGTTCTTGTAGAGGCAGATGACAAAATGTGGAATGGGACCTGCACTCTCTCTCTCTCTCTCTCTCTCTTACACACACACACACACACACACACACACACACACACACACACAGCCACACAGCCACCAGGGGGCAGGACTAAGACTGAGCTTTAGATTCCCACTGGTACTTATAACCAGTAAATCACTTTAACCTGTTCCCATTGTTTTTTATATGACCCTGCACAACCTAACAAAACACACACACACACACACACACACACACATGCACTCACACACACAAACACACATAGAAACAAATAGTTTGGACTTACAGTAGGTTGCATAACATACTGCTGGTGAGGCATCCAGGACGTACTCTGCACCTGTTGGGAGAAAAGCATTTCCTCATTTTCCCGTTCTCTTCCTCCCCCACCTAAGAAACCCCCATACCAGCGAAGGCAGCAGCCAGAAATACAGAGTGATAATTACAGTGGGATCGGAATGCCACAAGGAGCAATATTGTCTCCTAATTACAGCAGCGCAGCAGCAGTTTCATCATCATAGCTCTGTCTGGCCCAAAATCTCAACTTTCATCTCCCCTGCCTCGTCGCTCTGCTCATAAAGTCCTGCCTAAATGTTCCTTATTATTGCATTTGTGCCACAACGAATGCAGCTATTGTTTTTCAGAATGGAGGAATTAGTGAACAGCAGAGATCTCTGTTTCTACACGAGGAACTTGGTGTCGGATGTGTTTTACATGTGTGTTGAAATGCGTTAAAATGTGCATCGCTCACTGCTTACCCTCCGAGACAGATTCTGTAAGGATGCTCTGCGGCTTTGTGCACTAGCGTGATCATCTAGCACGAGCTTCTCTAAGGTGTGTAAGCACACACCTCGTCTCTCAGCTTGCTGCTGAAAGATTCATGTCCTCTGTCTCTCTGTCTTGTGTGTCTCTCTTTCTCTCTTCTATTTAAATCTGCAAGAGATACAGTTACCTCTTTTCCTGTATATTCAAAGTTAGAGGTGCTTTTGCATTGATTTTTCTTGCAGTGTAAGATGGAGTCATCTCCATATTTGCTGTAGTGTGATTCAATATTAATTACTGTAGGTCGGGTGGGGAGTTCACATGTATTACTAATACCACTATACTCAATTAGGAGCTTTCTTCCCCTGTGTGTCACACTACAGCAAATATGTAAGTAGGCATGTCTTTGGAGGCCACTCTGTGTGCGTGCATGTGTGTGTGTGTGTGTGTCTTTGTACAAGCAGGGGGCATGTTATCGTGAGGACAGGAAGAGGTCCAGGATCTAAAGGGCTTTGCCTCTTTCCCAGCTCGGCTCTGTGTGTTGTTTAGTTTAGCTTAAGCCAAATCAATTAGGAATGTTCATTGCTCACAGTCAGTGTTTGCTCTATTTTCCTCTGCTTTTTTTTTCTTGTGCTCTGTCCCTCTGTCCTTGCTGGTCAAGGCTGAATCAGGGTTCATAACACAGCGAACAAGAGAAGGAATTGTGTTCTGATTTTTTTGGATAATCACATGTCTTCATTGCATGTGGTTTTTAAAATCCATACCTCATACACAAAGCGTGCAATGAAAGCATCAAGGCGCAATTCAATTAACAGCCATATACAGGATACAATGACATTTTCAGCTTCAGTGATTTTTTAGGCTACAGTGTAAATGATAAAAATAAATAAACCAGTGTAATAAATGTGCAAATAATGGAAAATCTATCATACTACACTATTTAAGGATGATTAAATACTAATAAAAATGCTCTTGTGTGGACAACATGGTGGCAGTCGTGCATGGCTGAGCTGAATGTATTGATTCTAAAACTGCGACAGAAGCTGTTGTCTATCATCAGAGCCCTCCTTACAGCCCACTGACCAGTTTTCCTTGGTTGTCTACAGCAGCACCTGTGAGGCTTCTCATCCTCACAGGATAATGACCTCAGAGTAGCACCTGATAATAGGTCTGGAATGGCCTTTCAGTCAGTTCGTGCAGGTTTTAAACTAGCTGTGACAGACAGCCACAAAAGTGTCTTTAGTTGGATCGGAACGTGACGTTAAACCCATGCAGTGGAATGCAGCGATTTTAATTACATTTTATTAAACTTTAAAGGACCACAAAAATAACTTTAGGAGTGGGTGGAAATCGTCAGAATCCATTGGGGAAGGAGCAGATTACAATACAGTCCCATGCACGCCTCTATACTTAAATGTAAAAGTGATAATGTTACATTAAAGAAACAGAAAATAAATACACACAATATTGAGTTGACTGTAGAAAGTGGCCTTATCTCGTAGGACTGAAAAAGGAAATATAACTTGCTTTCTGTAGCCTCTGCCTGCATTTCACCATCTCCCAACCTGTTTTTCTCCAATGTGCTAGTGAACTAGTCCACATACATACACACACACACACACACACACACACATGTATAATAAATTGAAAGCATATGACTTTACCTGATATGTGGAAACCGGAGAGGCAGCGATGAATGGTGTGATTGATGTCTGGGCGATCATGCGGTTGGTGGAGATACTGTATGGTGAGGAGTAAAACCTGCGCGCACACACCAACACACACACACACAGAGCCATACATCAGTCAACCATAATGACAGAAGCTCACGTAGCACAGAATGACATCAAAGCTTTTACATGTTTGTAGGGAACACACAAGGTCTCATTTTACAAAGGTGCAGTGTATGTATGTGCACTTGCTTTACAGTGCAGTGTGTATGTGTGTGGCTGATCCAGAGATTCCCTATGGCTGTCTGCCGGTGGAGCGATGGGCCATGACTTTATTTAGCATTGTGTACCTAGAGCGGACATGTTTCATTTGGTAGGCTTGTTGCTATGCTATATCGATTGGTCCGCCTGGCGGCTGAGTAATGGAGCGTTGGGAGTGAAATGCTGTCTGCTCCTAGCTTCTGCTCCTTATACTCAGCACGTGACAACCTGAGTGAACGCATCTAATGTGTCACATGTAACCCCAATCAGGCCATATGGCCAATTAGAGCAATAAAAACATCAGGGGAGGTATGGGAGACCCGTCCACGTTTCAGCAGTCGCATTAGGTTTTCTCATGTGATTCTGGTTTAAGACCACGGCAGCTCGGCTCTTATTTATGTTAGCCATTAGTGGCTATGGCCTCCTGTCAGTAATATGATATGCCCCATTAAACAATTGGAAAGGTCTAATTGAGAACAGAACATTACTAATACTGCAGGATCGGCTCATAGCTAGCTACGAAAGGTCGTGGCGATCAGCTATATATGATCTGGACATGCCAGAAAAGCACAGATGTGGTAAATGTTGCCACAGAGAAATAGAAAGCACTTTCTCTTCCTGGCTTCATTGAAGTTATGGACAACTTGAAACATAATGTGAAAAAACATAATGTGTTTTTCCCCTGTACTCTACTGTACTGTACCTCAGAGTGAAACTGGATGTTCAGGGAAAATAATGCTAGCACCTATTGTGCTGTAATTTTACCCCCACGTTTGCCCTTGGATTATAAATTGAAAATCAAAATACAATTATAGGTGAGAAAAGTCAATGAAGATTACTAAATATGCTGATATTAGTGTATGATCATGAACTAACAGAATAAAAAGGGCAAACATTTTGAATTCAGGTTGTCTTTAAAGCCCCATTAATCCACCATTTACCACATATTCTCCTCTTTCTCCACACTGAGTTACTAGCCTCTCTTGTTTTATCTCTGTGTGTCTATGTGTGCATGTGTGAGATGGTAAATGCTGTGTCAGTCTGCAGAGGAAGATGGGCTGGATCTGCTCTCTGGAGGGCAGGATCACGGGCACTGGGGCCGGAAGAACTGGCAGAAAGACAAAGCTCATATTTCCCTTACACAAGCAGTCACATCCAGCCCTGAAGCCCGTACCTGACGAAACACTTAGACCCAGCAGTGCAACAGCGGCACAAACGCAGATGGGGCAGGACAGCTTCGCTGTGTGTGTGTGTGCTTGCGTGTGCGTGTTTGGGAACGAGTTACGCTTGAGAATTAGTCATCATGCCTCAGACTTTTGCACCCCTTCTATAATGGCAGCTGAGGAGGAAGCTAATAAACCAAGTGTGTCTGAGAGAAATACATAAAACTAAAAATAGTCTTACCCATTCTGCATTGCAGCAGGGTCGTAGGGTAATGCCATGCCACTCTGTAATGCAAAAGAAACATGAAAAATAGCATTTCAAAAAGCAGTCAAATAGCATTTCACTGCAGGTTGTACCGTGTATGACTATGTATGTAACAAATAAAACTTTGAACTTTGAAAAACAGTAAAAGAGAGATTATGTCCATACAGAAGTGAGACAAAAATTGTAAACTGTATTGTACTGAGTCATGTCAGCCAAGAAGCTGAGCCGTCTAGCCGAATGCTCTTTATGTCTTTAAAAGCTTGGGCCAGGCCTTGTAACGGTGAATCTATTACCTTGCAGACTCAGGCAGCAAGAGCCAGCCTTGCTCCACTTTGATATGGCACAAAGCTATTTGGTATTTACAAGTCCGCAAGAGACATTGCTCATGTTGACGTCGCCATACCGGCTAAGTGAATGAGAACAGAGGGCGGCACTGCTCGCCCCGTATTAGGGGGGGGACACGTATAAATAGGTCTCATATACTGCGACGTGCAGGGTGCCAGGCTCTCAGCAGGGAAGAAAACACAGGGAGTAGTTGGAGATTTGCTGGAACAACCCATGTGTGTACTGTACTGTAAGTCCTCTTTGCTCCCCCAGGACCCCTGGGGTGTTCGAATATAGAGCTCCTGTACAAACACAGACACCTGCCTGAGTCATTCTAGGCAAACTCCTGGCCGATGCCAGGTTTGGGTAATGGAGCTCATAGTGGTTGTGGGCTAGACTGGCATCTGGCATGTTTCCCTCAGCCATCATACCAGTGGCCGCACTGCCCAGAAAATGCCAACGCTTCCCGCTCCGCTGCCGCGTCGCCTCTCCTCACAGTTCAGAAAAGAGCTGAGGAAAGATTAAAAGACTGAGAGGGAGGTAGGGAGCTTAAACAGGGCCAGATGTGCCTGTCAGTCAAAGCAGTGCCCCCTCTCCTGCTCTCTTCTCATCCCTCTCTCCTCGCCTCTACTCTCCTCTACCCCCAAGCAGAATCAGAGGGCATGCTTAGCAGCAGGTGCCTCTCATCTCACTGATTCTGCTGCTGCTCTCCACACAGGCTCTTTTGTCTCACAGCTCTTCTTGCCTTGTCAAACCAGTGCCTTTTGGTGTTTGTGTTCAGGGGTTAACTCTTCCTCTTTTCACTACTTATCCAAGAATATTTAACTGACTATGCCCATATTTTATTTTATAGTCATGCAGTTGAACAGTCTCTTTCCAAATATTCAATATGTCTGTGCATTACTAATTAGAAGTGAATACAGAGGTGATTGGTGCTTGGTGATCCTCCCATGTCTGGTGTGTGCACAGGGTTCAACATAGAGGTCATCTCATATGTGCATGACTCAAAATAAATGTATATCTACTGTACATTTGATCATGTGTTATATCTTATAGTTACAGGCTAAGGGCTCTGCTAATGACCTCTGATCTCTACTCCCAGAATTTAATCATGGAGATTTAGGATTAGGGTTAGGGTTAGGTTTAGGTTTAGGATCAGGTTTAGATTTACAGTTAAATTTAGGGTTAGGTTTAGGATGGGTTTAGGGGGGTTTGGTTAAGGTTTAGGGTTTGGTTCAGGATTAGGATTAGGATTAGGGTTAGGATGAGGTTTATGTCGAGGGTATGTATGAGTTTTACCCATATAATTACTTCTTAAAACTTATGAGATATGAGATATTATTATAAGACATTTCTAATATGACCAAGTTTTGATGAAAGTATTTTATTATTTTTTTTCTATTCTTAGGTCAAAGTGAGATGAGTGCTTTAAATGTAAATGTAATGTGCAGACAGAAACAGAGACAGCCAGGTTTTATGTTAAAAATGCAAAACTGCTGAAAATGTAAAGGTGATCATATTAACCTGAACAGACCAGTGACAGGTGGTTTAGTTTACCTCATGGACAGTCGTAAAAAAGCATTTCACTCCATGTCTTACTGTGTATGGTTGTGTGTGTGGCCAATAAAATTTGAATTTGAATAGTAAAAATAATCAGAATAGCGAAACTCACTTCTCCTTCCCGAGGCCACGGTCTGCCATTCTGGGGATACTTGCTCTGGCTCTGTCGCTTCTTCTGACCTCCATCTGCAAACTTACACAGCAGTGGCTCTGTGGGGGCTAGAGAAAGAAAAAGAGAGAGAGAAAGAGTGGGAAGTGGGCAAAAAAACCCCATCAGTCAGCTGGTGTGTGGAGTGAGAGCGAGTAAGCAGGGTTGCTAAAGGTCATCATCAGTAGGCTGATGGAGAGGTGATGACCTCAGCAGTGATGACCGTCAGGGGTTTGAACAAAAAGGAAATGTTACACCTTGGGTATCCACACAACCCCAAAGAGCCCGCAGTGCAGGGATGGAAAAGCAAGACCCCTTTTGAAGTTAGATTCCCATCGTGTTTCTTTTCTCTTTTCCTGTATTCATTCCAGCCCCTGCTGCCCCCCCCCCCCCTTTCTCTCTGCTGAGATGCTCAGACTCCACTCTTGGCATGTGTTCCCTCCAAACCCCCAACATCAAAACAAGCTTGCTGGCACACCTTCAAAGCCTAGTGCTTGATAGTGTTGAAAAAATAAGCACCGTAATCATGATTGTAAATAACTTAAACATTATAATAGTCCTGTGTTCTGACAGCCAACAGTGATATCTTCAAAATGAAAATGTTGTTTGATTTCTATGCTTGTGTGAGTGCATATCTATAGGGGCAAGACCGTTTAACTTTAGTACGACCAGTTCACATCTCTACGTTTGCCAAGCATTCGAGAAAACTGTATTCCAGAAAAGGTCAACTGTAAGCTCAACACACATGTATTTTCTTTCTCTCCGTTTCTGTGTCCTCATTTCACACACATTTAACCAACAGTGTAGGCTGTAAAAGACACTAATATGTGTTCCTGGAACACGTTACTGCTTTAGTACTCATCTTGTTTTCTGAACAAAGTCCTATGAGCCTTTGTTAAACTGATTTTGTTTCCCCAGCAACCAGAAAAACTCATTTTGAACAAGCAAAACTTTAGTAAGATATGATCAGGCAAAGAGCGCTGATAGATGCAGGAGAGCTTTTATGTGGTCTTTGTGCAGTCGACTTCAGTGACTAATCCAGCCTTGAGGCTAAACGACGCTACGCTCACCTCTGCGAGCACCTCAGCCTGGCACTGAAAACACTCGCCATATTCAACGCCTTAGAGAGAAACTGAAACAATCCAGAGCTAGGCTGTTCAACAAAACTATTATCTTACCACTGGGACATTCATCCTATTTTATTTTTTGATGATATGCAAATATGCAATAATGGAGCATGCCTAAACACGTATCAAGCAACTGTAACACAGCACAGAGAAACACCTAGAGGTTCTATGCACAACATTAAGAACGGCTCATGCATTTTTCATGAGATTTTTCAAAATTGGTTTACTAATGAGAAGATGTAATGAGAGTGACAAGGTCATCTGTATAGCTTAGTGATATAGCTTTAAAAAACAGGGGGATAGCGCAGAAGAGAAGAGAAGAGAAGAGAAGAGAAGAGAAGAGAAGAGAATTGAGGCTGTGGGTGAATTTGCTCAGGACTATCAGATAAGAGTCTTCTAATCACATGCTACTCTGTGTGTGATGAGAGTGAGACAGCCTCTCTCGATCACCTGCCTGGAGTGCGTGGATCTACACCTGCGGCCCTGTCATCACGTTCGTATTATCCAGACACACATTCACACATGGACTCGCACGGCCCTGTGCTGATAAGACTTGCGCATAGGCACTTCTGTTGTTGGAAGCGAGGCAGCCAGAGAGGCAGAGCAGATCACAGCATTTACAGCATGCACAAAATGTTAGCACAAGCAACTCTCCCCCCTTCTCTCTCCTTGCCAAGTGCAAACAATGGCATAATGAGAGAGAGAGAGAGAGAGAGAGAGAGAGAGAGAGAGAGAGAGAGAGAGAGAGAGAGATTCAGCTGATGGAGTGAAAAAGCCAAAGATTTGCTTTAAGGTCCTTTCCCAGCACTGTGGGAAAAGGGCTAACTCTGAAATAACAACCAACAGTGTCATAAAGTCGAGAGGCCAAATAACTCAAGGGATTTCGCTGTGTTTTCGAAGCCCAGAGAAATAACCGAGGCTATTTTACGAGCACTCTCTGCTTGGCTTTCCCCGCATTTATTTTGTTAGTCAAGATGCCCTGAACCTTAACTGCTGATTTTCAGTCATGCGTTTTAAATCTGCACTTTTGATCTTTGATATTGGACTCACTAACAGACTCTGGATATCACCCAGGGAAACTTTACACACACACACACACACACACACACACACACACACACACACACACACACACACACACACACACACACACACACAGACAGACACAAACACAGAGGGATGTTGGCGAGTCGGAATGCACCCAGTTGGTGGGTGAGGAGGTGTAATGATGGTGGGGGGAAGGTGGCTGTGTTTCACTGGTGTAGACTTTAATAAAACTGTGTTTTTCCAGTCTGCCTCCACTATCATACTTAACAAACTAAACCATGACACAATCCCTGCCACCTAGGAAAACCAAGCACACACACATACATACGCATGGGTTAAATATGTAGTCTGCACTCTTTTAGCAGAAGATCATACAAATTTCCATCCAGTTCCGAAATAAAATAAAGCCTCTGTGTCAGTTTCTGAAATAGTTCTCTTCCCAACTTCAATGCATCAATCTCTCTGGCTGGTGCATCATCAGACTGACAAGGTGCAAGGTGGCTTTTGGGGAAATTGATGGTATGAAACCCTGTGAAACTTCTGAAACTACATTATATATACTTTACAGCTACACATCAGTCATCGCAAATAAACTAGGGTTATTAAAACTAATCCCTGTGTACATATGCTCTTTACACACATATCATAAACTCACTAAACCGTGTAGCAATATCAAATAATTGTAAGAGGTCAGGCTATACCACCACCTGCCAGTAGACGGCTGAGGCAGCACAGACAAACTACAGCCCCAAACTACAGGACCCAGGTGCAATAGGGGCGATCAGGGCTGACAGGGAGCACCTGCTGCCTCTGGTATTCAAACACTTTCAGCAGCAAGATTCTCATTTCACCTTTTGGTATTTGTAGTGCTTCATGTGTGAGGCAGTTAGGGATAGCTTTGGTAACGTCACGCCTTAAAAGGGTCGACGGTAGGGGTCTCCCAAGAGGTAATAATTTTTGGGATAGATACAGAGCTCATTTACAGTGTGACCCCAGTTCATTTATTTGCTTTCCTAAGTTCTCTCAGACCTGTCACCTGAGAGACTCTTCATATAAAAGACATCCGGTTAGCTTCAAGAAGAAGCCAGCGTAAACTATTTCTCTGAGCTCTGTCGAGTGGCCTGGGAGGTTCGTATTTAAAACATTACGCTGTTGGGGGTGATGTTTAGTTCAGTGTTGCCTCACATGCATAAAGAGGGTGAGCAGAAGTCCTTTCTCCCTGGGTTCTGCTCCTTGTTTTTGCTTGGTGTTATTTGTACTATTTATGTTTGAAACCAACTGGAATGTTTTGGGAGGTTGGAGGTGAACCTGGATGAAACCCACAGAGGGAAAACTCTACACAGACAGAGCTCAGAAACGAACCAGAGACCCTGGAGCCATGAGACTAACAGTACACACTGTAGCCTTCAGAACATTTTAGTTACTGTTCCATTTTTCCACATGGCCTTTATTCTATACATTTCCACATATGTGTGTATGTGCATGCATTCACTTACTTGGGTTCGCCTTCTGGTTTATTTGTGCGTGCAAACACTTTTTTAGTGCATTTGTGAATATCATTTTACTAGTACAAGATCTTTTCCACCCCTTTTGACTCCGCTGATGGGAGTTCAAAGAAATTCTAGTTGTAAACCTATTTGTTCCCCACAACTACAGAAACACACAAAGGCATGCATGGTGAATTGGTGTGACAATACGGAATTGCATTTGCCTAAACAGCTTGAGAGATTTTTTTCTTGTTGTGAGGGCTGACCTACAGGCGAGAGGGCAACGCGAAGAAAACTTGATATTCAGGAACTCTGTGGTTTTTCTTTGAGTAGGCTGGCGTACATGTGCTTTAGTTTGTGTGGGTATGTGTCTGTTGCTTAGTGTTCTGAAAACATTTACCCAAACTGACAGCTCTAACCAAGCTGTTTATTAACTCTGGGTCATGGAACAACAGATATTCTAATGGTAAGAGTGGAAGACACAGGCAGAGGAGTGAGTGAGAGGAGATGGAGAGCAAGTCAAATGAGAAGATGGACATGTGTTTCTAATCGAAAGGCCGGCGTCCAACTTGCCAGCTCCTGCTGTGCTCCCACAGACCTGCAGGTCTCTCTGTGGGCGGCGCACATTCCAGCAAGAGAGAAACAGGGCGAGTCCATCATCGTTTATTCATCCTCTCACTCGTTCTTTCCAGTCCAAAAGGGACTGAGGCCAGGATGGTGGTGAGGGGATCAGTCTGCTAACCACTAGAACATCCAGATGGGATCTCCTACTGAGAGCTGCCCAATTTTATGCCCAAATACGATTAGCCTTAAATACTGAATGTTTCCAGCTTTAATATAAGAAGGGTCATGTCGGTTAATTATTTGGTGCTGATAAGAGACTAATATTAGAAAGTAAAAACAAACAGTTGCTGTAATGCTATAAAAAATAACATTTCAAAAATAACAATGTTCTAAAAATTTTTTTGCAGTATTAATAATTCACTTACATTGTGTTTCCAGTGAGGCAAAAAATCTAAAATTATAGAAATCTTCATGTTAATACTTCTATAGCTACTATAACAATGTTACAGTAGTGCTGTATGAATCTTTACAGGCATTACATAATTAAAGGACATGGACTGCCATTACAGCAAAGGTGTATTATTCCTACTATGCCCCCTGGAATAAACTTCAGATTCACAGTTACCCTGACATTTAACCATGTGAAAAGTGGCATATCCGGGAGTATCCAGACAAAGTAAACGTCCGCCAAATGTCCGAATACAGCTGTTAGACAGAGGTTGGGTCAGGGTGGGGCTGAATACTGAAGCCTGCCTTCCATCCCCTCTCCCTCCCTAATAATAGCTGGGAAGTAGGTGTTCATGTTCACTATGTGCTTTATTTGATAGATATCTGATGGACAATATCTGGAATCAGTACAATTATTTAAATATAGTCTCAAATTAAGTGCTTTTACACATACAGTATGTTGATGAAATAGAGACCGGTTAAGCAGAGTCTGTATATGCCAGCAAAGAATCTGTAAAAGCAGAGACATCTGGGTGTTGTCTGGCGTTGTTTAATATAACAAATTCAATTTAGTATCTCCAGTTCACCTTAGTAAATGTCTTTGGACTGTGGGTGGAAACCGGAGCATCTGGGGAAACCCACACTGACACAGCAAGAACATACTAATTCTAGGCAGAAAGGACCCTGGTCACCTGGCTAGGAAATCAAACCCAGGCCCCCCTGCTGTAAGGTGAGTGCGCTACTAACTGCAACTCCATGCCACCATAATATAAAACAGTTTATTATAAAATGTATTCAAACAATATAAAATATACGAAAACGAACCTGTAAAACAAATATAGACAATGAAAACTATAGCGATAATATTAGTAGTCGACTTAAATTAGACTTAAATTGCTACCCCTGTGCACAATTCAATTAATACAGATATGCTCTCCTTAGTATGATTTAACTGCACAGATGCACTAATGATGAAGGCATGAATAACAGTTTGATCATTTTCTGAGCCAACCATTTCCAAGAACAGCAGCATTTAGAAAACATTCTGCTAACCTTCTCAGCTGGGCTGAGGTTAGCTGCAGTCATGCTGGAGCAGGGTGTGTGGCATCACACACTGAATGTGGAAAAAAAATGGTTGTGTTTACCAACAGGCAGTGTGGTGTTTGTCCTGGCACAGTGTGTTCTGTGTGTTCATTTTCGGCATGTGTGTGCCGAGGTGTGGGTGGGAGGAGTGTGTGACCCTGACGACGCGGGTGTCTCCACACCGCCCACGCTCTAATAGCAGCCGCTGCATGCCTCTGTTCAAGTGCCAACGCTGCAGAAGACTGCACAAGCTGGGGGCGGGTGGTGAGCGAGAGAAAGCGAGAGAAAGCACACAGATTCCTCTCTGATTGGAGTGCAAAGTGCCTCTACTGTGGCAGGACCAAAACTAGATATATCTAAACGTTCCAGAACAGGACAGTCATGAGTACAGATGAAAGGAGGCGTCTGGGATGAATGTGTCTCCATGCATGCGAGTGTGTGGTTTGTTTTAGTGCAGTTACATGCCTTAGCCTGATTGAATGTTGCAAACATCTTAAATTATAAACCGCAGTGATGTTCTGGCAACAGCAACTGCTTTTTAATGATTTTTTTATCCATCCCCTTACAAACAACAACAATAAGAGCAACAAATCCCCATCGTTCTCACTGTTCAGGAATGCGGGACATATGCGAGACATATGCAAATATTCTTTGAAATATATTGCCACACGCTTGCTTTACGAGGAATATGGAGCTCATTTCTATATTTCCACAATACAAGAGCGCATACCTTCAAAAGCTCGAGCAAACACAAACACAATTAATCCCAAATAAGGATGGTTTTATATGCTAGCACTAATCCAACCTCAACTCATGTCCAATAACACACAAAGAAAAACACACAGTAACCTGTACAGTGTAAATCAGATCAGAGGAATTGTGTTGAAGGGCAAAAAGCTTGCAAGTGAAGTACAGAGGGGTTGAATGCTGAATAAAAAAGAGCCGAGAGCCCTGAGTCAGAATTAAGGGAGAAAGCGATTCATCCAGAACATGGATTTGTTTATTTTGGGCCAAAGCAGGTAAATACCAGTGGACTGTTTGATATCTGCTGACAGTGTGTGTGTGTGTGTGTGTGTGAGAGAGAGAGAGAGAGAGATATTGGAGATGGCAGACAAGCTAGAGATACAGAGAGTAAGAGAGATAGTGGGCAGAATACAAAGTCTGCATAATCATCTTAGCCTGCCTACTTCCTGCCTTTTAATGGCCTTGCCACTGTTTATGTGCCTGTTGTTTTGAGCTCTGGGCTGCAGGGAGATTGGCCCTGTAGGTCGCTTATAGAGCAGGCCATTGACATGCACAGAGCTGCACTGTGATCCCGTTAACCATACCAGCCTCGCATCGAGCACTTCTCTTTCACTCAGTGAGAAACACAGAGACAGACGGCAGGGAGGGGGGCGGAGTGCATTGTTTGTGTCCTCTGTTAAAACGCACTTTTCTAGCCGAATCAGACATGCACTCCATTAAGGCTTTGGGTTTACATTGCCCTAAGAGGAAATACATTACTGTCTGCCAGCTTCAGAAAAAAAACCCACAGGTCATTAAAGAATGAGCTGTCCTGTTCAATTCTCCTACATGGAAAAAGAGGACAGTAAAAAGCCAAGCTCTGTTAATTTGGCAGGTCAGTGCAGATGAAGATGCGTGTGCCCCTGCATGCTTGTATTTGTGCGTGTGGAATCAAATCAGTCTGATTTAGACATGCATGAGTCATCTAGCAGCTTCAATTAAAGCTTCATAAAGAAAAGCACATTAGGAAGTCTTAATGGGCTTCCTCTCAAACCCTAAATCCCTCTGTTGTTGGCTGCTATCTCCTCCCAGGTCAGACGCACACACTGCTATTAGAGCACTCGAGATCCGATCGTTTTCACTGAAGGATCGTTTTACTCCCACTCTCTCCGCCGTATTAGAATTCTATCTGCTATAAACGTGATAATCTCGACTCGCCCATGTATGTCACAGCGCAGCTAAATCAATCACTTAACCACCAAGGGGAAACACAACAGAAATAAAATCAAACAGCCAAGCAGTTTATAAATGATTTTACAGTGGTGCACATGTACCACATGTGGCTTATAGTCTCTGAGTTTAAATTTTAGAAGATTTATTAAATTTTATTTAAAATATGCTATAGTTTGTAAGGTAATTTTAGCAGGTCTGAACTCATATTAAATCCAGCATGGTGTTCACAGCAGCAGCCTACATTTATCAGTCAGGTATATAGAAATAAAGCATGCACTTCATCATGCACCCCCCCAAAAAAAAGGTTCTGTGCGGAAACAAAATTAATTTAAATCATTAATTCTCATTATCACTAGTTATCAGATGTAAAAGTAGTACCACAGCACAATCATGTGAGCCACAATTTCATCTTCACTTTGGAAAGAAGAAATAAAATCTCAGCAAATATTCTGGACGACTATCAGTTCAGTTCTGACAGAAATCACAAGCCCATTGTAGTTATGGTAATTTTGCTCCTTGTACAAACATATATTTGGTTCAGATTACTTGTAATGAATGTGCATCTAAAATGAACACAGCGTTTAGAGGCTATGCAAAATGTGCAGAATTTTGAGTTTGCAGAAATAAAAGAGGACACGGCTCCTGAGTAGTGCAATGGAAAAACATTTGCCAAATTGGCATTTAGGAGCCAAGGGAGCAAAACTGGCCGTGCTATCTGAGTGGGTGGGATGGCATACTCTCCCTTCCATGTCAATTACAGCCACTTTAACCAATCATGGAATGTGTTATGCTGCCCTGTAATAATTTAGTTCAATTTGATTCAATCCAATATTATTTATATAACACGTTTATCAATAGACATTGTCCCAAAGCAGCTTTACAAAACTATGCAATCCAGACTTTCATTTATATTTACCTTATACCTGATCAGCAAGAAGAGAAAGAAACCTTTAGAGTAACCAGACTTTAAAGGGAACCCATCTTGATCTGGGTGACAGTGAATAGTGCATCTATGAACAACAATTGACTGAGGAACCCTCTCAGTCTGAGCATTCACTCAAAGCTTTTATAGTTAGAGGTCATATTCAGTGTTTTCCTCCACCATTCTGGGAGTGATACAGTATGGAGAGCTGAAATAATGTGGAGGTTGGCTTCACAAGTCTCACATGGTAGCAGTTATATGATATAGGAGAGAAGGCAGGTGGGTGGAAATTGGCAAATAACAAATTGGGGATGGGAATAACAAGTGTGTCCTGTAATCCAGGTTATTGGTACGATACTATATGTGTGCATCTATATGGGATTTTTAACAGCCATCTTAAAGCAGATGGAGGACAGGAACCCTCTCAGTTTGAGCATCCTCTCAAATCCTTTATAGTTAGAAGTGATATTACACATTTCTTCCACCATCCTGGGAGTGATAAATGAACTTACACCAACTCAGCCACCATAAAGCTTGGTGGGATCGTGCTTAAACAAGGCCATTCACACCACATGTTATGATCCCTCCTACTCATGCACAGCTTGGATTAGTTTAAAGTGTGAAAGAACATTTTTGGAAATTTTTAAAATGAGAGCAGAAGGAAATGGCATGCAAACATGCACATGCAGCCAGATACTGCTCTATTGAGTGCAGGTGTTTTCTCAGTTTCTCAGAAGGGGAAGAAAAAGTTGGATGGGGAGAGCGAGGAGGGAGAGCACCATGGCCCATTACACTCGGCAATAAGGCCAGAGAAAGTAAACTGCTTCATTAGCACATCTCTGTAACAACCCCCTCCTTCATCCCTCTGCTCTGTGAAGTGTGTGTCTTAAACACACTGTCTAAACATCAGATGTCAGTCAGAGTCCAATGCTCATTAGTGCCTTTGATTACTCAAGGAACCGGCATGCTCTGTTTTGGGCCAGCTGAACCCAGTGAAGACACACTCCAAATAGTAGGTCTGACTGAATAAAACCTCTCCTATACATTATGAAAGGCGATTATAACCTAAGGGCATTGGATTTTTTTCATT
>JAOVVF010000044.1:15834373-15849510 GCA_028565595.1 Duopalatinus emarginatus
AGCATTTTATTCCTGGTCTTGTTATCCACAGATTTAAAATTCTGCGTTTGAAAGCAGAATAGAAAAATAGAAACATTTTTCTCCAATACCATTATATTAACAGCACTTTTCCTTTTTCTTATGCTTGTTTTGAAGGTTTAATAAGGGTTCAGATTAAACTAATCATTTCAATCATAATAATAATGATAATACTTGATAATGATAATTATATCTGCATAGTGACAGCAGATTGTAATGGGGGGGGTCACAGGCACAAACATATCATGAAAGACAGAGAGCTAGGTTCTAGAGAGAGAGAGAGAGAGAGAGAGAGAGAGAGAGAGAGAGAGAGAGACAGAGAGAGAGAGATTCATGCAAGGGTTATTTAATGTTTGTCTCTTGTATTTATCCCTGCTGGGATCTCTTACACAGCCAGTGACCCTGAACACCAGCCAACACACCCCACACGCGCCACAGGAAGGAGAGTGAGGGAGAGAAGAAATGATAGATAGAATGAAAGTAAGTAAGTAAGAAAGTAAGAAAGAAAGAAAGAAAGAAAGAAAGAAAGACCCATTCAGTAGTTAGTCTAATGACACAAACATGAGCTAGTGTGTGTCTGTGTCCATGGATACCTGGCAAAGCCGACTCCCCGGCTGACTCCACTGGCATCCCGTAGTATCCGTGTGGAGATGACATGGCCGAAGGGCTTGAGCATGTTCTCCAGCTCCTGCTCATCCATGGACACAGGCAGGTTGGAAATGTACAGGTTAGTGGGATCCTGCTCTTGTTGCTGTGAACACACACATACACAAACAATGTGCTTGAAATCATCAAACAGAAAAGTAGTCTCATTAGTCCTGCCAATATGCCATCCATTGTACTGGTGACAACAATATCCATGTGTCTCTGTACACACCAGCTCCACTGACCTTTGGGTTGCATTCCATTTTACATTTTAATTTCAGTTTAAAAACAGAAATCATTAGTGCAGTATAAACACATGGCTCTTTTCAACACCCACCCCTAAAAACACATTCCTTTTTAGCTTTGTTGTCCTTGTACTCATAGTTAGTTTAATGTGCAGACTTCCAGAAATTTTAGGCCAGTCTCTTTTCACAGTAATTGTCCCCCTGCTCTCTGGCTGAGCTCTGGGGTGATTATTGTATGGAGTGAGAAAAGGGCAGCATGGGGAGGGGTAGAGTGAGTTTTTTAAAGTGAAAGCCGTGTGGAAATAAGGAAAAGGGGGAGATGGAGGGATTGTGTGCGATTTTACACACACTAACCTTCAACTGCTGGAATTTAACTGTTCCAGTGAGAACCTCTCCCAATGAGAATGTGAGCCTTAGTTAATAGACGACTGGCAAGAGAAAAGACTGGCTGTGAGTGTCAAGAGTTTAAGGAGCTGGTGTGCATGTCTGTGTGTTAAAGTGTGTGTGTGTGTGTGTGTGTGTGTGTGTGTCTGAGAGAGAGAGAGAGAGAGAGAGACCCTTATTTCACCTACATTGGATCCTGTCCTTAATGTTCTGGATCTTTCTACCACATAAGATCAGGTTCTCACCCCGAAAAAAATACCAGCACCAAAACAAAAAAAAAAAATGCTGTTGATTTGAAACTAAGCATCTGTGGATTTTGGGAAACTAAAGCCCAGGGAGTATCATTAGCACATTTGGCAAGTTTTTATTCATGTAGCATTCACATGCATGCACCAACACTTAAGAAATGTTTACAAATCTTATACATAAAAACCTATAATCATGGAAACCCTGCAAGCCACTCTGAACTGTACTTCCCAGAACACATTGCATCAAACAACCATGAAGACATTCACATCTATTCACAATCACCACCATTCTATACTGCTCAGCCATAACATTAAACCACAAAACCAGTGTCAAGTGGAAAGTGAATAACGTTGATTATCTCATTACAATAGCAGCTATCAAGTTGTGGCATATATTAGACAGCAAACAGTTTTCAAATCTCATGTGTTGGAAGCAGGAAAAATGGGCAAGGGTAAGGATTTTGCAAAGACTAAACTGTGATTTTTAGATGTCAGATCATCCCCAAAACAGCAGGTCTTTGTTGTGTTCCCAGTATGCAGTCATTAGGATGTACCTAAAATGGTCCTAGAAAAACAACTGGTGAACCGGCAACATGGTCAAGGGCAACCAAGGCTCACTGACATGCAGGAGGGGTGAAGGTGTCTGGTCTGATCCTACGGAAGATCCACTGAAAGATCTGTTCAAACAACTAATGTCTTGGTGCCAGATAACACCATCAGAACACCTACACCTCTAGATGGCTCAGAGCAGTTTTGGCAGCTATTTAGGCAGGCAATTTTGATGTTGTGGCTGATAAGTATATATCCTGGATTCACGTACACTATATCTTTGTGAAGTAACACTCAGTGTTCGATTACCCGATTTACCCAATCTTGCTGTCATATGTCATATGTTAGATTATCTGGTTTCTTGACTTTGCTTCCCTATGAACACTTTGTAAATCGCCTGACTCTAACTAGCCCCTAACCCAATATTTAGCATCTGTTGACTGTTTTGAACTGTGCATTAAACAAAAAGTGCAACTCCATCCTAACAGGCTTCACAAGCAGACATAGACCTTGTAAAATCCTCCACAGTCAATAGTATGTCTGGTTACATCATGTCTGAGTTGTTAAACTGGTGGAAATACAGGCTATTTCTTGGTTTTCTGACCAAGCTAACACTGGCACCAATGCCATGTCTGTGGAAAAGGTGTGTGAGAAAGAGAGAGAGAGAGAGAGAGAGAGAGAGAGACGTATAAGTATATGACACAAACAGACAGTTCTGTCCATCCCTTTGAAGCCCAGACTCGAACATGTGTGACAGTGGGCCTTGACACAAAAGGAAAGGTGACAAATCATGAAATGGGCTTGCAAGATGAGGTGTGCAGGCGTAAAAAAAAAAACCTCAGCGCGAGAGCAGTGTATATGGGAAGGGAGAGAAACCTGGCAGGAGTAAGAGAAAAATATAGAGGCCAAGCAAGAGAAATGGATTGCTGAAGCGAAGAGAGTGAGTGAGAAAAAGAGAGAGCGAGAGAAAGAAATGATAGCTTCTTGCTGTGAGTTAAGCGTACTATTTGACTGTTCATGCCTGTGCTGTGAACTGGTAAAAGTTCAAATGCAGACTAGCCCTGTAGGCGACAATTACTTCTTTTTTTAAGTGACTGTGATTAAAAGGGCAATGGAGCTGCTTTTTTATGCCATGTAAAATGGCATAGTATTCTTCAGGCCAACTGCTCTCTCCACCCACTCTCTCCATCTCTCATACATGGACATAAAGCACCTCCTTAATAACCATATTAGAGTCAGAGCTTTCGAGAAAAAATATGGTTTCATATAATTTTCAGTCTATTCAAATCTGAAGCTTAAAGAAGAGTGACAGGTTGGAGAATCGTGGCTGTTATGAGGAATGAAAACACTTTCTGAATGTCAATATCAAGAAGAGTGAAGAATTTCCTAAAGAACTGACAATGCCAAAAGTATGAATGATTCATAAATTTGAAATGAAAAACACTGCCTTCTCCCGGAGGACCTGTGAACAAGATTCAGAAACGGTTTGGGTTATACCAACCTCTGAAAAATATTATATATTCAAGCATGATCATGCTTTGGTTTATGGCTTATGTTATGTTACATTCCTATTTTGAAAGTGCAAGTGTAGTAAATGTGTGTAGGTTCAGATCGTAGCCTGAAGACAGACCATTTCTTTTTCTCTTGCACTCTTAGCTTTGGCTCTTATGTGCTTCACATAAACATATAAACTGCAACTGCAATCTCAGGATGAAAGAGAATGGGATTTTAAACCTTTTTATTTTTTTTAATTAACCAATTTTCAAATGCTGCCCCTAGCATGATTAGGCTTAACCCTTTCTGCCATGGGCAAGACTCAAAATTAATCATGTTTATTCAAATCAATTCAGTTTACATTTATTTGTATAGCACTTTTATCTGTTGTACCAAACACTGCCCCAAAGCAGCTTTACAGAAATCTAGGACCTGGATTTTACATTTGCACAATTGTTTTCCCCTGACAAGCAAGTCTGCAGTAACAGCGGCAAAGGAAAAACTCCCTGTGATGACAAGAGGAAGAAACCATAAGAGAAAGATAGTACATATAGTATAAATAATCCCTTAAGCTTTGCCTATGTGTGTACTTTGTGTATTTTGTATACTGTGTGCCAGGTAATCTGAAAATAAAGATGTTTATCCTATGGCGTGTGTGTTTTACATACATGTACCATGTATGTAAGTATGGTCTTTTGTGTGTATGTGTGTATGTATGTGTGTAATCCTGCCATCTGTCAAGCCATGAGTACGTATATGCAAGTTGACGCACAGACACCTCCTCCACCCACACTCCACACTCACACTACTAAAAGCAACAGATCAAACATGTTGTCCAGTGGATGTGACATGCAGTGCACATGGGACTGATCTGAACTATCCATCAAACATACGTGCACGTACACACATGCACACGCTTCAATTCTGCTGAAATTACAGCGTCAACATGTGTAAATCATAGCTAAAACCCTTTGATTATATGTATATTTTGATATACATATAATAAATTCACTGTTCATATAATATCTGTGTAGGTAAAAAGCTGTAAAAAAAAAAAAAACTCCTTATATACTAAAGTGGCCATGATTACACATTCTGCCAACATAAACAGTGGCAAATGTTATGTTTAGGCTTATGTTTAAAAATGATATCACCAGTTGTAAGAGTTGAAATGCCCTTGCCTTTGTCACTGTCTGTGTGTGTTTGAGGAGATTTCAGTAACCATCTGTGAATGTCATAAGAGCGTTCACGTCAGCTGGACCTCTCTCTGGCCTGACCAGCCTGCCTGCTCTCATTTTAATCTTCATTAATCACTCACTACACTCGGTATCACTGCTTCCTCTAGTAAACAGCTCTACTTACAATGACAGAACATGTCCTTGAAGCAAATTCTAACGCTACAAATAAATGGACTCGCTAGCAAGTAATCTCAGGGTATAATTTATGAATCTGCAATGACAGCGTTATAAATACTTAATAATCCATAAACCATTGCCTTATCAGAGAATCCGCAGCAGATGCGAGATCAAGGTCAGACTGTTGGCTGCTGGATGACATTCTGGATCAAATGTGGTCTTAGTATAATGAAAAATTACAAATGATTACAAACTTCTCATATCAATCTTAACGAAATGCTTAAGATTAGGAGTTAGGGTCTGGGATAACAGTTATA
Organism: Duopalatinus emarginatus; assembly: GCA_028565595.1. Taxonomy (NCBI): domain Eukaryota; kingdom Metazoa; phylum Chordata; class Actinopteri; order Siluriformes; family Pimelodidae; genus Duopalatinus; species Duopalatinus emarginatus. The sequence continues at coordinate 15,839,629 of JAOVVF010000044.1, forward strand.
CTCTTTCTTAATAAAGTACAAAATTAGAGAAATTGCTCCCACTAGCTAGGAATGAATTTTGGATGAGATTGGGTTGGCAGTTTAGAGTGTTAAAAAAATTAGAGCAGGTGTGTCAGGGTTAGATTTGTCCAGTGTGTCCAGGCACGTGTGTCGACTCCAGAGCCATTCCTAGATATAGCAGCACTGTCCAAGTACATGTTTCACAGTGCCTAGTTCCCCTGAGGATGGAGAAAACCTTACCACGCCCTGCTATCTCCCACACTGCTCCATTCATCCCGCCTGGGTTACAACCGTCACTAACAACACACACAAGAAGCCCATGCTGAGCCCATTAGCCTGGGAGGGACTGCACGCTCTAGTTGGAGCGCTGCCTGGGGAGGCCAATGCAGAGGATTTGGAACGAAACCTGGAGAGCCATACAAACATTACTGACACAATCGAGGGAGAAAAAGAGCTGATACAACCTATTAACTCCCATTATGGAAGAGTGTGAACATTTCCTGCCCTGACTGGGTGGTGTGTGGAGGCATTTCATTAAATGAGGCAGGCCCTTGTACCACTCAGATTCAGATTTTCGAGGTTTAAAAGCACAATCGCTTTAACGAGTTTGAATATTGGTGTAATTAATGAGGTGTAATGGAATGGAAAATGTAAGGCTGCTCTTGGAGTCTATGTGGGTGTAGCAATTGCTGTTTATATACCAGGGTTACATTTCTGTATGAAAACTGGACTCTAATAATCAAATTTAACACAATTTGATGCTAATATAACACAACAAATTAATAAAAAAAAACATTTTCATTAATGTAGGGTAATATTGAACATTTAACAGTATTAAATATTTTCATGATCCTAATCCTGCTGAATCAGTATTCAAATTGTGCTGAGTGGCTATCAGGAGTCCCTGGACAGAAGCTTGAGGCTCAAAATCCTTCCGTCCTTTATCATATTCTCAACATGCAGTGAATGCTGTGATGATAGATCTGTCTCCTGATTGCTTGCTTTTGAATGATGACTCTGTGTTGCAGCACTCAGTCTCACATTACCGCATCCTCTGTCCTGCTTTTACAGCCACTGGCATAACAGGCAATGACGACTCGGCCAAGTCCCACATGAGAGACTGATGCATGATCTCATCAGATTTGTACATACACTTGTAACTTAACCTTTATACTAGTGAAGATCTTTGGCATGATGAAGCAGTCGGGGTGGGGTTTTTCCTGACAGCTTTTGACATAGAGACGATAAACATGTTAATTATAGTTAAATCCTTTACAGCGGATAAAAGATTATGTTGTGACATGGATTTTCTTTTATGTTCACGATTGTGTTTCCGCTCATTATGATGCTCATCATGTTTGGGTTGAATTGACATGGCAGAAATTTCTGATGGTTTCTACCCTCCAGGAGCTTGTTTTCATTTGTTCATTATGGAGCTCTAGTCTGCAGTGTGAGCATGTTTGAGTTGCCTCATTTTAATAATAAGTCTAACAACGTGTTATGAATTTGTTAGCACTTTAACTTTTGTTTGGTGCTGAAAAGCAACTGAATTTAGATTTTCATCTTCAACTCTTTACTGAAAAATTACTCATGGGTGACAAATTAAAACCCAGTGTTTTATTATTTAGCTGGTCGTGGTTTGTCCCCTTAGAAATAAGTGGTCACTTTTATCCTATAATAAAACACTTCTATCCTGATAGGAATGGCTTGACCTAGAATGACCACACCCATCCATAGGGCATAAGGGCTCACTGAATAGTTTGATCAATGAAAGTGATGTGAGTCATATGTTATGACCTTCACAGTCACTACATCTCAACCCATTTGAATGCCTGTGAGAGATTTTGGACTGACATGTTAGATAGTGCTCTTTACCACCAGTAAAAACATCAGTAAAACTCAATATGAGGTAATATTATTTGGATGATTGATAGTCCATTCCTCCAGGAGAGTACCAGAGATGCGTAGAATCAGTGCTACGGCACAAGCTGTTCTGGTGACACATGGTGGCCCAACACCTCACTAAGAAACTTTATGTGGGTTTGTCCTTTAATTTGTTACCCACCTGTATAGATCTGCTTATCATCATATCCATATGATGCCTCAATTGCCTCAAATGTTCTTTATATCAAGTATACATATTGAGTTCTTTATATCAAACCAACAATTTAGACAAGTGTAAGTTGATCGATTAGAATAATCAATCATGATTAATTAGATATCTTACTAATTGTTCTGTGTAGGTATTTCTTGCTGTGTTACACCTTCCACTCTGCCATCATTATTTAAGCATTGCCTAATTTGTTTCAATTCAACTATTGTTTTTATTCATTTACAGTGACAGACTGGATGTGATTGTCTAGTCAGTAAAGATACAGATTCATACGTCTTATCCAGTGGCTACAAAAGTTATGTATGATACCCATGCTGGGAGATGTAAGAAGGGACTTGGTGTCTTGTGATAAATAGTGGTGTTGCAATACACCACTGTCTCAGTGTGTGCTGGAACACTATTGATCTACAGTTAGGACTTTTTCCACTGCACAAGCTGTTTAAACATTTGGCACCAGAAAATGTAAAACAGTGCATTTCAATGGACCAGCAATCCAGTATAAGAGTTGTAAGATTATAGATTTTGGAAAATGCTCAAATACCAATAGGAGTGGACATATCAGCACTGTTCACTTCTGACTGGTTACTCATAATTACACACAGATCAGTCTGTTTCATTGGTGCTATGGTTATGCTGTCAGATTTCTCAAATAGAGCAAATGTTTCATTTTCATATGACTAAATCACAAAGTGGCAGAAATACTTCTGTGTTTTGGTAATGTGGTCTGTGACTACATAGACATATTTGGTGTCTTGATTTAATCTGGAGATTGCAAAGCTGCAGAAATTTAAAATATGTCAACAAGCTATTTCACCAATAACATAATTTCTAAAAAAAAAAAAAAAGTCATTATATAAGCACTTCCATGTTAAACATCACAATGTTAACACTGCATGCTGAAATGATAAAGCGGCTATTTTATGCCACTGCTGCGTCTGTTTCTGTTGTCTCTCTTGCTGTAAAAGGAATTATAATTAAAGACAAGTTATCTTAGATCCTGTTTGGACCAGTTCTTGTTTTTGAACCCATGCTTTTCTTGTATGAATTGATTGTCACTATTGAGGACAGACCATCTGCGAAGTTCCAAGGAACAGATTTAAAATAAATAAATAAATAAAATCAGACCACAGACAGGAAGTCCTTCTTACATAGTTTTTTTGTTGCAAAACTCTTCTTCTAGTTTTTAGACCTTGAGCTATTTGCACAAGCATGGGGATATATTTTTACCTGGCAGGAACCGCACCAGATGGTGTAAATATAAATGTATGCAGAATAAAGTAGTCTATTTGTTTTTCGGCTTTAAAACTCGAGTATGACCTCCATCCTCTTACCAGTCAAAGTGACCCAATGTGGTTGAGTAACATTCTCTGTCTCTGTTCACTGGTTAAGGGGGCAGTAAAAGATAGAGCTTTACTGAAGCTATAGACTCCTTGTAAAATGACAACTGCAACTTTAATTAGTGCTGCCATCAACAGCTGTTGTTCTATCCAGACTTAATCACTAAACCAGTGTTGTGTGTCTGTTTTAAAAGCAGAAAAAAGGTAGAATTAATGTTGCTTGTGAACTGACAGGTGTGTCATATACAGTAAAAGATGAAGACATGGATTCGTAGTGCCTCTGTCCATTGACCTACAGAATGCACTTTCTGTGTGTGTTGCAGGCGAGCTGTCACTGTAAGTCGGGATGTAAAGCTAATGACGTGTCAGAGTCTTCTTTGCCAGCTCAGCTAAATCCAAAAATGGAAAGCACATTTTTTTTAACATGATTGTTATAGAGACTATATATGTCAGGGCCCTCTTCTGTTTTTATCTACCTCTTGAGCTCTCCCCATAGCATTATGAAATGGTCACCATAAAGATTAGCAACCCATGAACCACAGAACATGTGCTTGACTGCACGCTTAATCACGCATCTTGTTCTCTCTCTCTAAGGTCTCTCCCTTTCTTTCTTCTCTAATACACAAACCCTGACCGTGTGGCGCTACTCTGTATGGCACCCATCCATCAATCTCATTTTCAGCCATGTTTGTTGAGAGCCAAATGAATTTATGATGCATTACCTAGAGGTACAACTGGGCTCTCTCTCTCTCTCTCTCTCTCTCTCTCTCTCTCTCTGTGTGTGTGTGTGTGTGTGTGTGTGTGTGTGTGTGTGCGTGTGTGCATGTTTTTAAGTCTTGGTAGGGACCCAATGTTAGCAGTAAGTTTGCAATATATATGCAGCAACATATTTCTTATACAATGAATTCAATCAGTAGAGATCTCTTTAAAAATAATATTCAAAGAAACGTGGATGTTACATGCATCAGCTCTTTTGTATCTTACTAAATAAAAAATAAGGCAGCTCATTTTAACCTTTGTTCTATATTTTTATAGCAGTGTTTGCACACTACTGAACTCCTCAATAAACTCATAACTATCGACTACACCACAATACATCAGGACAACTACTGCCCACATTATACACACTGGACTAAAGTAACACAATACACTCACTGTTCACTGGACATTGTAAACATCATGTCATATTTAACCACAGTACATATTTATTCTGTATTTATTTAAATTGTATTATATTTATTTTTCCACATATCCTTATTTATCACATTTATATATCACACTCTGTCATAATTGCACCATGCTACCACTTGCTCTCTATCCGTAATTGCACAAATCAATCAATCAATCAATGAGTCTATCTATCTATCTATCTATCTATCTATCTATCTATCTATCTATCTATCTACTGCATGTTAATGGAAAGTAAAAGTAAAATTTTCTTTAATAAGAAGACTTACTCTTAGAACCAAAGCTGACTTTTTAAATAAATAAGCAAATTAAATAGATATTAATTACAGATTCTTTATGTAACATATTTAGACAAACAAGCAGTTTGTTGGTTAATTTTTTTTTTGTTGGTGAATTTTGTATATAAAATGTTAATTTCATATATAACTTTATAAAATAAAGTTTTGTCACACAAAAGTCAGATTGATGTCCTCTCTAAATAGAACAGGGACATTTTCTATAGCGACAGAAACAGCAGCAGCAAAAGAATTAAATCTTGCAGCACATAATAATGCCACATGGTAAAAAAACTGAATAATGGCATATTATATGGCACATATAACGGCGGAATAAGAAGCCATAAAAATGCAATTTGTCTAAAGGCATGTTGTTAAGAGCAGATAATTTTTATCAACTAATTCTAAAACTTATAAAAGCTTTTGAATGAAGCATTTCACTTCAGTTATTTAAAAAAAAAATAGTTCTCTAAATTTCATTGTACAGTGGTCTGACCTTCAGATATTATAGCTTTCAGCATGACTTCAAGGATTTTCAGAAGGGTAAAAGTTAATAGCTTAACCAATATAAAAGTGAGAAGAACTAATCTCATCTGCAGCCACAGAACAGTTCAAGGTACCAATCATTTCCAACAACTGCTTGTTCAGTATGCTGATCGAGTTAGGATTAAACAGATCGAAAGAGAAATCTAAAGACCCCACAGCAATGTAATTCATTTTATAATAAATTATAGAGCAAATATTTTTAAGGAATAATTGAAATCATTAAAATTTCCCAGAGGCTCTGAATGAAAAAAAAGAAATCGTAATAATAATACTATCCCTACAATGTAAAGAAAAAGCAGTTGGTGTTCCTCAGATTCACATCTTAAATATTTTAATGTGGCTAATGAAATGCTTATATTGATTATTTCATATGCATTAACATGTTTCATATGTCACTGTAATAAAAAGCATGTGTGGAAGAGAGCAGAAACGTATGATGCTCGGCAATAACAGCTCAGTGGTTAAGATGTTGGACTACAGTTTGGAAGGTTGTGAGTTCTACCTCCCCCAAGTTACCACTGTTTGGCCATTGAGAAAGGCTCTTAACCTTCAAATGCTCGGCTGTATAAGTGAGATAAATGTAAGTCGCTCTGGATAAGGGCATTTGCCAAATTATTGTTTTTGTTAATCTTTTAAGACTTTTGTCTTTAATAGATAAATATATTTTGTCTTAAATAGCTAATATATATATATAAAATACTACAGGAAATGCTTCATAAATCTGATTTTAGTAAAGGCTTCTTAGAACACATTAATGAACTGAATTAACTTTCATTTCTTATTACACACTCTGTGTTTGAAATTGCTTGTCATCCTTTCTTGTTTATGTAGCAGGTGTTTAAAAAAAAAAGACAGAGATTATATCAGAGATATCAGGACACAACAAACTAGTCGAAACATAAAAGCTAAGAGACTGTAGTTAGATGTGAGATCAATGAGATGTAGCCATGTAGATGCTTTGAGAACCAGCAGGAAGATATAATTATAATAAAGGGTATAAAATGTCAGTGGGCAAATCAATACTGACACAGTGTTTGCCTTTATGATTAACTGTGTTCAGAGGCAAAGTCAGGGTTATACGTTGTTATATTATATAATTTTTTTTTCTCTTTATTAACCACAAAATTATACCTTTGTGAAAGGTCAGAGTCTGCACTTATAACAATCCCTACCTCTGACTCTTTCCAGTGTGGAGTAATGTAGAGTATTGTGTCCAACCACATGACACACTGAGGGTGCAGCAATGTGAGAAAATCAGTACTTTAGTATAGAGTGCAGTGGATGATCATATTTTCTTTGGACACTTAAATTGAGAGCTCATTGCTCGTAGCTTAATGTAATTAAGTATAATTTACAAACTTGAAGTATACTTAATTACTAAAAGAAGACCAACAGTAATCAGTAGTCAATAGATGAAAAGATGTTTTCTAGCTTTAGTCAAATTTAAAGGTATTTACCACAAATTAGACATTCTGTGTTGGGAGGACAGGTATAAAGTAATTAATTTGATTTTGGAGGTGAATATTGTGGCAGGTAATATGTTAGACTTTGGCTCATGGGAGGATTTTGTCCTTGTCTTGCTAAAATTTAAGACCCTGGCCCTTAATCTCTCAGTCTGATGATGTACCACTGAGGTCAATAATACCTGGAAGAAAGCATCTCCAGTGTTTGTGCTTTAGTATCTTTGGTTTGGTCTGGTCTCTCTTTCTCTCTCTCTCTCTCTCTCTCTCTCTCTCTCTCTCTCTCTCTCTCTGTGTGTGTGTGTGTGTGTGTACGTGTCTGTGTGTGTATCGTTCTCTTTTACATGAGCATCTTATGTAACCCTCACAGTATTCTATGTGCATGGGTATGTCCTGTCATGCTGTACAAATGATAAGTAAACTTGATTTAATGAGTAAATAATCAATAGCACTTTACATTTCCAGATTTAAAGAGATTGTCAAGGTGTCTACATTTGACAAGGCCACAATTTTAAGATCATGCTCATCCTCTTGATATACGTTCAGCAAGCCTTTTCATTGTCTGTTACCTCATCTACCATAGCAATACAAACACACTGCTCATCTGAGGTAACAGCAGTTTTTTTCGGGTACTATTGTAGCAGCTTGTACCCCTGCACTACAACCAATACAGCACATGAATGATGCAGCAACCTCACAAACTATGTTTAGACCATAACCTTGCAAACTTTTTACTCAATATAGGAGTAATAAGAAACAAAACGAATGTGAATTGGTCAACATATTTACTCATAAAATAAATAAAACCCTTTACATATGTTTGTTGGTGGGTTAAATGCCACTAGTGCTAAAAAATATTAGTGTACAGTTTAGGTTCTGATGCAGTTCTAGATGATGTAAAGGTAAATGACATACATGATAAGAAGATTTTTTTAAAGAGTGTCCTTAATTTTCTCAACAATTAGATCATTTGTAAATAAAAAAATATTTTAGTTAAATATTGTTTTCTTCTTTTTTTAAACTATTGTAAAATCCTTGTTTTGGTTATCATTACTGATTAAAAAACCTTTTGTCCCCGAGTTCTCATCACTAATTCCAGTAAGGAGATTAATACTCTTTTAATACTGTTAATATAAGACCCACATACTGTTCAATGACACATTCTAAATCCCAGCATATAAATTCTGCAGATATGTGTACACAGCCTAATAAATGCATGTGTATTCTACATTCATGTGTACTCACACGAGCATGGGTAAAGAGAGCATGGTTAGTGTGCATGGCTTTTTAAGAGCGAAAGAGACAGAGAGAATGATGCAGTTAGTCCAGGGTAATACATCAGAGAGCAGTGGTGGCAGCCCATCCCGAGCAGTGCTGTCTGTCAGGAATATGGCAGTGAATTAGGGCTACAAAGAGACACAGGCTGCTGCAAGAGCTGGAATCAATCACACAATGACAAAACACGAATGCCCTAAACAACAGCCATGGGAAAGATAGCATGAGAAAGACAAGGAAACATGCATGTACTGCATTCTCAGAGACATTTGCTTTCATTGCTCATGTTCTTATTCCCAGCTTTATCCACAGTGTGCTTTATATAAAGCGGTAATTTCACAATGACAGTATGACAGCATAACAAAATGAGGTAGAGTTGTTTTATGCTTAATTACTGCCAACATGCGCTTCCAGGGAGTGTGTGTACAGCTGTATGTGACCCAATACTGAACCATATTCACAGATGGATTAAACTACTTCTCAGCAAAAGAGAGTGTGAGGGGGTGGGGGGGCAGGAGAAGAAATCACTGTGACAGTTCTGGGTGAGGGAATGCAGCAGGGAGAGACTTAAGCGAACGGAGCAGCCAGCATTTTAAAAATGACACCCAAGGAGGCCTTTTATTTGACACATCGCAAAGAAACTGCAACTAAAAAGCAAAGCGTGTTTCAAAGATAAAAAAAAGTGAAATACATTTCTGAGGCACAGCAAAAACATCTAAAAGGATTACATTTGGAATCATGCAGCCTGCTGTACAAACGCATAGGAACCAATAGACAGCTACATGTATTATCACAAATCATACTTTGCCTGCGGGTGTTTGCAAGTGATCCCACTATGAGCATACCAGACGTAAATGCTTTGGTACCTCACATATCTCTGCTTGTCATGTTATAAAATGATTGCTGCATTAAAACTGTAATAAAGCTGGGAGTTTCTTAGAGCAATTGCTTTGTATGAATGTACACTCAAGAGGTACTTCTGTAGGTGTTCTATGTTGACAATAAAATGAACAAGAGAATATTCAGGCAGTAGAGTCATATTTATGGCAATGTTGAGCAGCCTAGGAGAGTTTCCAGTGATCTCATGGCTTGTGCAGTACTTCCTTTTGATGTCACACAGTTTTAAGTACCTTTCATATAAGCAGCATTTAGTCTGTTGGAATTTAACCCTGGTGCTTTTTTTCTCTTTGGTGCAGGTCTTTAGTTGTTTAGACAGGTGAGTATACTGCAGTTGCACTCAAGTGCAGACAGAAATAACAGATCTAAGAACCAACATGCAATGTGGTCTTGCTCCGGTTCCAAATTCGGTTCACACTCTAGTTTGATCTCAGTGAGAAACAGGTTTGACTGAAGTGAACTAAACTAGTTACTTATATAAATAATTAGTCATTTATTGAGTAGCACCAGCTTCGTAATTTTTACCCACATTTTTTCCTTCACAATGAATAAAAGTATCGTAGGAGTAGGTTCACACTCCACACAACTCTATTATCATATAACCCCAAATTATCCATTTTACTTTGATTTCAACTCTGCAAACATAATAACGGAAGTGAACACACCCCTAATCTAGATACTTTAACATGTACAGCAAGATTCAAGATTCAAAGCTTGTCATATGCACAGTAAGGAAACTAATTTCCCTGTACAATGAAATTCCTACTTTGCTGCCCACATTGGATGTCAGA
>JAOVVF010000044.1:15860596-15876310 GCA_028565595.1 Duopalatinus emarginatus
TATCTATCTATCTATCTATCTATCTATCTATCTATCTATCTATCTATCCATCCATCCATCCATCCATCCATCCATCAGCATTCTATACTGCCAAACCATACCATGACTTGGAAACCAATAAAACAACTTTAATGTCTATTCATATGAATAAAAGACTTATGTAATAAAGTAGCAGTGGAACTGTACAACTAAAGTACTAATTGTATGTTCATGCTGATTATATAATTACGTCACAATAAAATTTATCACACATGAACATTTTTTTTCTATGTAATCAGTGCATTTCCTTTTCCTGTGATAAATTCAAGACTTTATTAGCATATCCTCCACCCATTCTTCAAACAGCTATATTTTGGCACACTCAGAAGACAGTCTGTCATGGCTGTATATCCTGCACCCTTCATACAAAAGTGTGGGTCAGACAATGGAGCTGTAACCTGCTGAGGATGGGTAGGGAGCTATTTCCTGCACACTTCACCCCAAACACCATCCATCAGCCTGTCCATCAGTCATGACCTTGTATCTCCAGGCATCAGCAAGCTGTCTGTGTTTGGATCAAACAGGACTGCCGCCCTTGTGTTGTTTCTGGGCGCGCAGAGGAGGATGGAGCCGGGAGATCAAATGCTAGCTGAGGCATTAATCACAAGCTGCTGGCTTTCCTGTTGTTGACTTTTTGATCCGAAGGGGAAACACCCATTTCTAAATTGTATAAGAAAAAACACTGAATGTTTTGTCTTCCACATTTTCATGTTTTGTCAGTAAAATATGGAGTTAGACGTCAGTGTTGTCAATACAGTATGTATTGTGAACTCTGTATGTTTTTAGAGCTAAGATCTTTCATTTGTCTGTGGTTAGTGCCAGACGGTCTATGCAGCCAATCGATGTGCCTCGTAGCCGGGAATCAGTTGTAGAGCTGCAGCATGCGCAGTAAAGACTAGGGAGTAAAAGAGGAGCGTGAGAATTGCCTAGCATACACACACACCCGCCTCACACAGTTAGCTCATCAAAGCTGCCCTTTGCAGTTCTCCCAGCAGCTTGACCCAGCCCTCGTTCAGGAGACAGGAAGTCAGGAAGTGGGGAGAGTTTAACTGTGTGATGGGCTGGACTTTTCCAGACTGTTCCATAACTCTCCACTTTCCCTCTTTTTCGTTCAGCCTCAGAGAACATGCTGTTCCGCCAGCAGCAGCTGTTTCCACAATGCAATCCCATGTGGAGTGATAACCACTCACCATCTCTCTCTCTCTCTCTCTCTCTCTCTGCCTGTGTGTCTGTCATGAGCTCACATTCATTTATCCTTCTGTCATTTCAGACAAACTCTGACTTAAAAGGATGTGAAATGGTTTCCAAATAAATCTACCCATTTAATACCTATATGTCAATTTTTTTTAAGGATGGCAATTACTGATATGTACTGTACATATACTGCTGTTCTTATTTGTTTAAGCATACACATTTTACATTATATTAACATTAATGTCATTTAGCAGACACTCGTATATAGAGTTGTTTACTTGAAATGAAAGATACTACAGATAGAGCAGGATTCAAACACTTGAAGCCAGGATACTGCCAGAAATGAGCCTTATAATATCAATTATAAAACTTACTTAAAGTTCAAAAACCTAAAATGAATCCTAAACTATGCACAACCTGTAAAGGAAAATACAGTAAATACAATACTCATAAACACAATACTCAATACAATACAAAAGTCACTGCTTGATTAAGTGCTGTTGAAATGGATGTGTCTTCAGATGGCATTTAAAGACAGCTAGTGACTCCGCTGTATGGACACCCAGGGGGAGTTCATTCCACCACCTTGGTGCCAGGACAGAGAAGAGTCTGGATGTTTGCATCCCATGTGTTTTGGATGATGGGTCAAGTCGAGTCATACTTAAAGCACAGAGAGCTCTGTGTACGCATCTAGCTTTGACCATGTTCATATACACATATCTATGTCTATATGTCAACTTACACATGTTCATATACACAGGGACTATTATATCTAACACATAGCAGTATTTCTATATAGTATGTTTAAAAAAATACTCATATCAAAGGATTAGCACAGATATCTGATTCACTAATAAGCGACAAATAACACTTTGTTTAATCAGTGCTGCTTGTTTAAAGGTTTTTATTTTTTCTAATGCACTAGAAAAAGAAGCATGTGCTGCAGTACTTGTAGACCATCATTGCCTTTTCAGTAAAAAACGAGGAAGCCTACCTTAAAGCTAACATGGACATTCATTTAGCTGAGTATACTGTTTATGCTAGCTAAGATTAAGCTTTCCTATAGTAAATTAAAATCAAGGTCACTGCTGACTAGTTAGTGAAAAATTCAGCCTATGGTAGCCAAATGGTAGTCTAAACTTCCTTCGACTAGAACCTGAATTAGTACGTAAGTTTGGCTTAATATTTACCGTGGATATACTAGTAATAGCTTAGCGAGATACGTAATAATAGTCAATTAGAGTTATTAGCCAATTAGCAATTCTTTAACGTACCCAGGCTAACTAATGCTAGAATTAACAATTGTTACTTCCTGAGTCTATTTTGCTTGAGAAAACTGATTGTATTGTTTAGCATGCAATGCCTTGTGGTAGTGATTCCAAATGAAACATCAGAACATAGTGACAAAATACAAATGTGAGTGATGTTAAAAAATGTAGTGATGTTAAAGATGTAAAGTTGCCATGTTGAGAAAAGAAAAACATAAACCACCAATAATATATATCTTTAAGTCCACTTTGTTATTCATTTAATTTTTAACATCACTGTAAGTATTTATACAAATGGAAAGAGGCTGTGCTTATACCAGGAACAAAATGATTAAGCGATGTGAACAAATGTGGGCATGTCTATGACTCTCTTATCATGTGTATTGACAAATGGCTTGATTTCCTACTACATGATTTGCTGATGAACCTCATACCCATTGGCTTGTTTGAACAGCTCATCTCTCTGAACATACAGCAGGTGGTGATTGTCATCAAATTGTCAATATAAACAAAAATCTACTGGAAGAAACGGAGTCGTACATAATGCTACAAAATCCACTTGATGGATGTTCCTGATCTGTGTCTTTTTTTCTTGACATGCTGAGATTAAATGCATCTGTTGGGGGGGATTCTATACTAATGACCACTGGATGGTCATATTTCAGGAATACAATAACAGTACAGTATTACTTATTATGAAAGGCCTTCTGTCTTGAAGTAGGGAAAAAAGCATAGCTGGAATAACAAGCAGCAATAAATTGCCATGTCTAGGTGAATTTAATACCTTTAATTCCAACATATTTGAAACTGGTTTGTTGTTTAGTGAAGAACTGTAGTATGACATGTGCTATAACATCTTAGCAGAGTCAATGTGCCTTGAATTCCTTTACTATTTCTATTTTATAAACCATACATTATGTAATGGGCATTCCCACTGATGTGTTTCTTCAGCACTCATTAAAGTGAATTCACACCACCGTCTCTGTCACTGCCCTATATACTATAGAGCTCTATATAGGGGTCTGTATAGCTAACAGTAAATGAATGAGTGAGGGAGCATTTTCAAGCAGAGCAACAGTTTTCTCTACTAATAATACACCAGCATATGGATGGCTTGATAATTACCTCATGAGTTGGATCAGGTGTGTTGCCAGTTTTGAAACATAAATCTCTACAGTGCAGTGGAGTAGAGTTGACCCACTCATAGTTGGGTGATAGAAACTTGGCTAGCCCAAAAGAGTTGGAAATGCAGGCTTCGCTGCTAACTATATGTAAGCAATGCCTATAGATGTGTTTTCATGCCATACAGACTTTCTGGCAAATTTGTTTGGTACTTTGGTCAGTTAACGCCTAATACCCAACTAATGGTGTAAAAAAAAAACCCACCCTGGGAATCTTGCATATTCATTTCTATCAAAGTAACGTGCAACGTGGCATAAATGCTTTTGTATCATGAATCAAATTATTTCAGATTTTAATTATTGCATCATGTTGATCTATTTTCACTTCGGTTAATGGTTTCCCACAAAGCTATTAAACTATCATGCAACTACCATTCATGCAGCAGTGCTTTAGTGTTTCAATCTGTCTGGCTATACTATAACCTTATCTGTACACTCTTCCCTATCAAGTCCTGTTCCAAAGCTTCATCTTTCATTCTAATAACTCTGTCGAAGCCATCATTTTGTAGAAGCCATTATTTTTGTCACAGATACAATAAAGCACAGAATTTATTTTTTTTTGCATATCCCAGGTTGTTAGGAAGTTAAGGTCAGCGCACAGGGTCAGCCATGATACAGCGACCCTGGAGCAGGGAGGGGGTCAAGGGCCTTGCTCAAGGGGCCAACAATGGCAGCTTGGTGCTGCTGGGGCTTGAACCCCTGACCTTCTCATCAGTAACCCAGACCCCTAACCACTGAGCCACCACTGCCCTGTTTTTAGTTATCTTGTCACTTTCTAACCAACCAAGCAACTTTATGTACAACATTTGCTAACTTCTCACCAGAATAATGAAAATACAGCACCAACCAGCATATTAGAACATTCAGAAACATATCAGAAACATATATTTCAGGGTGGAGCTTTTCCTTAACCTTTTCTTAACTGTGGGTTAACATGCAAAAATCTTTCCACTTTTCTGCTAAAAACATGTAGTATGGTTCACAAATATGGTTAGATTTTACATAAAGAGCTACTCTGTCTCCCACATGTGCACAACCTTCATATGAGTGCCAACTACCCACACTAGCTGGCCATGTGTATTATGCTGGGAAAGTGTGCCAAGACCTAGTGGGCATGCCGGGGTGTGTGTGTGAAACGTAGTACAGGGTTAGTATAGACACGTTGAAGTGTCTGAGCCAGGGGAGAGATCATGAATGACAGGACTGCTATGAGCTGAGACTTAAATATGAGTGTGAGGGTGAAATGACATAGTGAAGATGACGAGATGAGTCACAGTGACTCTCACTATCTCTCCCTCCCCCAGATTTGAAATGTGATATTCGTGATATTGGATTCTCCTGCTAACAGTTGGATGGAAATATATGGCAGTCTGCTCAGTGGTGCAGCGCTCTTGATTGAGTTCTCGGAAAAGGCTCAGATGATGACTCCCACACCTTTTCCTGCCTTACTGCCCCTGTCTATTCAGCCTATCTCTGTAGGCAACCTCCACCCCAACATACATACATGCACGCACACACACACACACACACACACACACACACACACACACACACACACACACACACACACATTTATCAACATCCACAGCATTCTCTTTTACCCATCAACTCTTAGGCACCCAGCTCCCCCACACTTCCTGAGTGCATCCACTAAAAGCCCTTCCTTCCCCACACAGCTGCTAATGGACAGCTAATGAGATTGGCGAGAGGCTGACAGAGGCTCGGAGATACTCCCATTCACCCATAATTCAATTGCAGCTCTTCCTATTGTTTGGGAAGCATTGGTTTTAAGAGCATACATCTCTTACATATTGCACCTTTTCTCTTAACTATATTCAGAGACCCTCAAGGTCCACCTTCAAATCTGATGATAAAAAACCAACACCCCTGACCACCTATAGTTCTACAAAGATGACATGTTGATGTTTCATGTGAGTTTAGTTTGTGAGACCACAACAACGAGCCAAAGAAAATGAAGAAAAATGCCACTCAACAACAAAAACAAAGGAGTCTAAAGTTCCCTCCCAACTAGCAATAAACAACAGTAGATTTGAATTACAAAACCACAAGAGAAACATGATGGCAATAGGTTTGCTGGGTTCCATTTCATATTGAATTCTTTCGCGCCGTGATTGGGGTTTCGCCATGGCATCATGGACCAAGGAAGCTGCATTATGTTATACAAACCATCAGAGAGAGGAGAGGAAAAAGAGGCCACCATTTTGCACAACCAGAATGCGCCTGGTGCTTATTGCTTCCCGGACTCATTTCACTGTGTCGCAATAGATCTCCTTTATGTTTTCCTTGTCCTGTTTTCTGTTTTCTCCATTACTTCTCAATGCTAGACGACTACAAAAGACAAGGCATCTGTTTTCAATCACCGAAACCCCCCTCCAAACCAAACAGCAACAACACACACCAACACAATATACTGAGCAGGCCCAGGAAAGAGGGAAATACCCATCACTGGATATTTAGGGGACAGGAATTTGATGTCAATGTGTTGAGAAGGTAATTACACTGTTACCGTTTGTTCTTCTTCTTCTTCTTTTTTTTTTTTAAAGCTATCTACCTCCTTCCAGCCTCTTTGTGGGAAGAATAATTTAGCTGCAGTACTGGTTGGATTGCAAAACACTGCATGGGTTTCGATTTCACAGCTTTGTAGCTTTTACATGAAGCACACCCAGTTTGGGAAGACATAGTAGTTTGTTGTCTCATGAACCTTGTGAATATTCTTGATGAGTGGTAATAAGAGCAGTCTCTGGTTCTGTGTGTATTCTGGGTAATGGCCTTTTAACCAAAGATCAAAGGTAATTCTGTCTCCACTGAGTGTTATGATGCTGCCGTTTGTCTTTGGCTGAATGTTCCAGGCCTTCTGGCAGTTTTCGAGACTGAAAAACTTGCTTTTCCCAAATGTATCAAGAGTCTTTGAGCGAGAGAGAGAGCGCTGATCTTGGCTTAGCTGCTTCCTGTCCCTGTTACAGGGCTAAGCAATTATTAGGAGTGTTTGCAGAATTGCAAAAGGCAGCAATTAATTTGTTCCATTTAGTGGCATGTGTGTTGTGTTACACATAATTTGTAGCTAAATACGCCGCTTTCACAGGAGATGACTGGTGCTTTGCATGCTCTGTGACAGCTATGCCTGAGCTCATCTGTTCCTGAGGAATGCACTACAAACTTTGACAGATCACTGAAGCCTGAGAAGTCATAGTTATAACCATGCAGCTACTTGTAATTACCAGGAATCACAATTCAAAATAATCTTACATAAAATATGTTAAATCTCTGTGGCACCCACATAACTGTATTATTTAGAAATATTATGTTATAACCAAATTTATATATATATAAAGTGGGGCAAAATGAAAATGCAGCACAGTAGCACTGCAGGCAGCTTTGCTGACTTAGAGTTTCTCCAAGGTTGGCTCTGGTTAATATCTGTAAAGAAATGCGCTGCATAGTCTCCCTTTCTGCATGTGGGTTTCCTCTAGGATCTCTGGTGTCCTCCAACCTCCCAAAAGCATGTCAGTAAAAGTGAAACGTGAGTCAGTGAGGAGGTAATTAGTAAGTTCATTTGTGTGTGTGTGTTTCCTGAAATAGACCATTCCCTTTCACGTGTAGACTATTCCAAAATGACCCTGACCATGATAAAGATTAATGAAGAACAGAGATGAAAAGGACTAAAAACAGGTAGAAAATGAAGTTGATGAAAATATTGGATATCCAGGCAGGATTAGTCAATAGAAGTTACTCGAGTCAGCCATTTGAGACTCTCTCTACTTGTCACTTGTCTTCAGGTCACCATGCCATGCATTGCTGTTGTTAAAAATGAATTGTTGCCAGTTGTTAGTATGAGCTCAGGGTAACTAACATCAGACATTTCGTTCAGAATCTTGTTAGAATTTACTGTTTCACTGTCGAAATGGCATGTGCTGTATGTGCATATATCCCTGTCTAATTACTTCACTATTCCTGATTTGTGTCAACACACACGCTTTAGTTTGTGTGTGTGTGTTTATGTGATTGTATGCACGTTTTAGTAGACTTGCCAATCACCCAGCAGCAGAAGTCTCTGCGACAGGTGCAGCTCTGTCTCCCACAGCGTAATTCACTTCTGGGCTTGTGGTATTAGAAGACACACACACACACACACACACACACACACACACACACACACACACACACACACCTTGACAGACTTTTACTCTCTACCTCCTTACTGGCACTGACCTTGGATTTGCTATTATAAATGCCTTTAACTGCAGTGACCTGCTTTCCCTTAATTTTCCTTCAGGTCATCTAAACCCTCTGCAACTGAATCAATTCACACACACACACACACACACACACACACACACACACACACACACACACACACACACATTTAAAAAACCCTACATTGCTGAGATTTACTTATACAGTAACATATATAATAAGGCACATACACAGCACACCTGAAGAATTACTCCAGCATTTTTTAACCTTATCTCAGTCTACTGTATCTGAGCCCATTCAGTGAGAAATTAAAACTGTTACACTGTAGTAACTCTTCTGATGGCTGTATTTATTAAGTTTCATCCATCTTTAAAAGAATGAATTATGCATATTTACAGTAAGGACCTTTCACTGAAAAAAAATTACAAAAATATTTGTTTGCATAAACGTCTACTGACTGAACAACCTGCACCTATACTTTATTTATAAGTGTTTCGAGTAAGTGGCTTTACCGTTCTTTACTCTGCATTCCTTCAGGAATGGAGACTATTTCAAAGAAATGCTTAATTGCACAAAACTGTAGCATTTCAAAATCACAGAAAAGACAGAACACAATTTTAGTACCCCATTATATTTCAGTACACCACAGACTCACAGTAAACAGCAGTGCATGATACGCAATTCATGTATCCTAACAGACTTGAACACCTGAGAGTACCTGCTGAGGGTAGATAAGATGGGTGCTCCAAAACATGCACTTAACAAAGAGTCTTAAAAAAAACTAGCACACTGGGTATCTAGATGAATGGTAGTTAAAGGTAATTGTGGTTGGACATTGGTGGTAATAAATAATTCTCAGTGTGAGTGGGATCAATGTAACACCGGAGGGCAACTCCTGCTCTAGCGGTGATGAGGCATGTGACTGGAGAGCCAGTGAAACTTCCACATGAAAGGCTACCTATAAAAACCGATGCAACTGGAGCTTCAAATTGCAGAGCCGCTTTATCCGCGGGCTTAGGAGATCGGCGTTGGAATGGATTCCTCTTTTAAAGAGTAATTCTTCACCCTCAATTGCCTCTTCTATAAGACTGTGACATGTGGAGAATGAACAAGCGTACTTTCCACACTCCTGTATCCTGTTTAAGGGAATGGTTTTGTGCAGTGAGAAATAAAAGGCAGTATGGTCGCATGCCGAAGTCAGCTGTGCTAATTAACAGGCGCAATATGTGTTTCGCAGGAAACATGCACTCTTGCTTGGATGATTACACTAACAGACATATAAACACATGCATGCACACACGTCATGCAGACTTTCTCTGAATTCAATCAGCTATATCTGCGCCTGTGGAAAGAACTCATAATGAAAGGCAAAGATACAGTTCTACCTGTCAAATTATCTTTCTGTTGCTCAGAGTGGGGAAGACAGACAGACACACACACACACACACACACACACACACAGAGAGAGTATAATCCTTCCATACCAAGTTAACTGGTATGACTGATGAGGACAAATTGAAGCAGGATAAGGAAACAGCAGCAAAACCGTACAATAAAATAATGACTGCAGTGCAGAAAAAAACCCAAAGGACATTTCAATTTCAAATGTGTGCTTTGGTTTATGAAAATAAAATAAAAAATAAACCGTTTTAAACACTTTGACTATATACTGGAACACCCTCATTTATAGTGTAATATTAAATAACATTCTTTGTGCATGGCTAAAAGCTATGCTATCAAGAAAATCGTGCAGGACTTGACTGTAGTGACCTTGGTGCTGAGTAAGCATAACCTTCCTCGCCTCTGTTGTCCTTCTCTCACAGCTCTGACAGGCATCTTTACTCTCCTCTGAGCTCTCCCACTTTATACAGGAGCATCTGTACTGTGGATGACTGTTTGGTGCATCTGATGCAGTAGTCTGACGGTATACACTGACCTATACACAAGGACTCACACACACTTGCACGGAGGACAGCTGGATATCAAAGTGTGGAGACCAGGTGCTGCCCACCAAAATGACTTTTTTTTTTTAGTAAAGACAAAAGAAAGTCAAAACAGCGACTTCAAATGTCTCCCATTTATTCTCTGTCTCATTCTTTCTCTCTCCCTCTATGTCTATTCCTTTCTTGTTCACCTCCCTCTCTTTCTCTCTCTCTCTCTCTCTCACTGACTTGCTCGCTCACTTCTAAAGAACTGAATGGTACAGAGATTCTATAAAAGATAGGGAGCACACTAGTTTAACAATCTGAGAACAAACTCCGCTAGTGATAAAAAATTATATCTCACTCAATTTTCACTGACAAAGTGTCGATGGTAGAGCCAACACTGTAGCTGCTGCAGGAAACAAGCAAAGCTGTTTAACAACAGGCCCAGCATCCCTATTACATATTTACAACATTTCTATTACCATTTATGCGTACTTTATCTTACAATGTTCTAGTATATGCTGTAACAGTATTTGTTATATATAGTCAGCCATTTCAACTCAAATCTCTCAGCATGTAAACAAAGCACAAATTTACTATATATATATATATATATATATATATATATATATATAATTACAGCATCAGAAATGTTATATATAAAACTCCTATTTTATAGCAATGAAGTGGTAATTAGACCCATAATTCACAGTTGTGGTATTTAGTTTCTTCACAAAAGTCACAATAACTTTAGGTTATTTATTAATTTTAATAGCAGTGATGAAGAAAACTTAATTTGCTCATGTGACAAAGTGATGCCACACACGTAAAAAATGGCTGTAAATTTGATAATAAAAAGTAGTAAAATATATTTACACTAAACTCAACTGTAATCTCTTACATGGAATATAATGATACTTAATTCTGTACATCTGCTGAAGGCAGCATTCAACTAGGCTTAAGATTAAGGGGCTTAGTCCAACAGGATCCAACAATGCCAGTTTGGATTTGAACCTACAATCGTCTGATCTGTAGCTCGACATCTTAACCACTGCAATGCATTTTTTAGTGTTTGTTAATTCAGTGATGCAAGCTAGTGGCTCAAATCCAGGCATCATTAGACTGCTATAGTTAGGTTCTTAAATACAATACCTAACCTTCAGCTCAGTTATACCCTGCATCAATGGTGAGTCTCTGTTTTTTAGCCAAATGAGCAAATGTACTGGATTGTGTGTTACTTTACACTATGTAATACTTTACTGTAAATGTTTCACAAAAAAGTTTGCAGAATTGGTGTAAATTTTACAGCATATTTTTAAAATGCATAAATACCCTGAGAGTTCTTTAGACAAGCTTTTTTAATGCTGGATCTGAATAGATTTTGTCTTTACAATTATAGAACTTTGACATCAGCACTGACATGCTGTTAGTAAGAATGGGTTCATATGGGCACATGTCAGTACTCACCATCAGACACACACACACACAGAGAGAGAGAGAGAGAGAGAGAGAGAGAGAGAGAGAGATACTCATACATACACAGACAGTGTTCAATAAATTCCAAGGCGCCTCCCAGGGTTTGATGACTGTCTTTTTTTTCTCTCTCTGGAATATGAGGTTTAAGTTAGTTAAGACTTTATTACACATTTTATGGCACTGCAATACTGTAATGTCAAGACCTCCATGGCAAATGTAATTCCTTCTCTTCCACAACCCGGACCAGTAAAGCAACCCAGTCCCAAACTCCAGGGAGCGACAATGTTATCTGTTAGCTCAGTACAAAGGGATGTGTGCTAACTCACTTTGTGAGAGCACTAAAACAGTACAATACTGACAGAAAGAGAAATGACTACAAAGAGAGTCGGTGAGGTCTTAGCAGCTGGTAGTTCGTGTTCCTACCACTCTGTTAATGCATTTAAAATGAACTACAAGAAGAAACCTGGGCTGGGGTTGAAATAAAAACCATCCCCGTGGTTATAAATGCATGTACAATAATAAGAAAATCCTTGTAAAATTGAAGGCTGCATTTCCTAATGGCCCAGTCTTCCTCGCTTCAAACTGATTTTCACCCTATTCTATAGCAGCATCACACACACCCACACAGTCTCACAGATTTCCATTAATTGCTTCAATAGACTATGTAATCAGTCTGAACCATGTCAAATGCTGGGGATCTACATGGCTTTGTACATTTGTGATTGCACAGAACAGATTATTACATTTACGTATCACCACATTACTTAACTGATAGCAGATTAATCATATATTCGTATATACAGCAGTGTGATAGTATGATTTTTATAGTTAAATTAGAAGTAAAATATATAATAGCATCTGTGTCACCAGCTCAGCCTCAATTTGATGTTAAGACCAATAAAATCACTGATATTTTTTGGTAGGATAAAATGTATTAATAAATGCAATTACATTTTACCAGCCATTAAACAAACTTAAAGGCAGGAATGACTATCAGACTCCTTTCACCTTTCTTCAATAAGCATTGCACATCAGATTCACTTCACTCAGAATTTAGACAAAATTAAGACTCAAGCTCTAATCAGGGCAATCTGCCTTCATTAATGATCTAGCTCATATGGCCACTGGGCAGGTGGGAGATGACGTAAAACTAATTTTAAACTCAAGGTCTTTGGAACACGATCAATGAC
The DNA here is from genome assembly GCA_028565595.1 of Duopalatinus emarginatus. NCBI lineage: Eukaryota > Metazoa > Chordata > Actinopteri > Siluriformes > Pimelodidae > Duopalatinus > Duopalatinus emarginatus. The sequence continues at coordinate 15,873,085 of JAOVVF010000044.1, forward strand.
CAAACATCATATCATAGAGCAAAGTGCCTGAATATAAATATGATTAAAAAACAGATTGATAATGACCAATTCTAATAAATAATTATACTGTTTTGTTTCATTACACTATGTTTTGGTTTTTTTTTGGCTATGGTCAGGCCAGCTTTGGTGAAACCATTAGAAGAAAACATGTAGAAGTAATCACATCGTTGGTCTTCTTCAGAAAAATCCACAACAAGATCTTTGTTCACTGTCCAGAAACTGTTACATTTGCATCTTAAATGTGTTGAATTCAGAAAGATTCATTTTGGTGATTCATTTTTCCATGTCAGTAGTAGTGGGTGTAATTCAAATCTATGATTTATATTAATGCACTCATTCTAATAAGTGATTGTTTCTATAGCAACAATTTATATTGGTGCTTGTATGACAAAAGCTTTGCATTAACAGATTTCCTTTTACTTTTGTTCACTTCGCAAATGTGTAATCACTGACATGATATAGTTTTTTGTGATCAGAAACGGCATCAGACTTGAATTATCTAACACATTATACTGGTATTGTGTCTTGTACTGTGTATTGTGTACTGTGCATTGTACTGTATATTCGATGTGTTGTATTTACTAGTGTATTGCACATTGCTTTATATTTATTGCATATTTGTATTTATTTGGATTTAAAGGATTTTATTTTCATTTTTAAAATTTTTTTGTCTTTAGGGCAACCGCTTTACATTTCACTGTATGTTTGCACCAGCTACAAACACCGGTGACAAATAAATCTTGAAACTTTACACTTTCTGACATGAAACATGCTTCAGATCTCAGGATATGATTTCTAGATTCTAGGTGATACATTTTTTTGCCTTATTAATTTAAAGTAGAGAGAAAAACAGGTGGGTTTATTTTATTTGGAAAATATCACACAAGGCATTATGTTTTATATTAACATACCCTGTTATGCTGTATTCTTTAGTTGACAGCCTGACTAAGTCACACAGTTTCCCACAAGCAGTTTTGGGGTGGGGTACACTCTTTGTATTATTGCTGCATTGAAGCTTTTTATTATTATTATTATTATTATTATTATTATTATTATTATTATTATTATTATTATTGATGACTTATGGAAAACATGTCTTATGACTATTCTAGGATTTAACCCTCATTTTCAGAGAGAACAGCTGCATACAGCTGTATGACCTACATCTTGCACTGCTTTTTTGAACATCTTAAAAAGAAGCTGAACTATTTTTTTAAATATCATTGTAATTAAGTTAGCATGAAATCCTATCATAGCTTATAGACCTCTTTTGTCCTTTGGGATGCTTGTTGATCTCTGCTGCCATGCGATCAATTTTCCTTGCTATTTGTGTGTCCTATAGTATAGTATGGTTAGATATTTCTTCACTTGGACTTCAGGGGATTTGGGTCAGCAAAAACAGGCTGCATTTCTCTCCATAGTTCACAATAGCACACCAGTGCAGCAGTCAGCACTTCTTCACCCCTCCCCATAGTCAAAAAAAAAAAATCCAGTAATTTACTGTAAATGCCCAGTCTGACCACCTTTACTTAATGTGTATTCTGTTCAATGAGGCATGCAGCTGTCTAGGAAGCAACAAGGCCTCTTGTTACCTCTGGGAAGCAGACACAGCAATCAAAAGAGAGCACCTTGTAATTCAGTGTAATAAGCTATAGGGGGGATAGTACTGTGATTACCAATCAGAAAAGAAAAAGAGGGATAGAGAAAAGAGAGAGGGGATAGTATTGTCTACTTCTCCTAGCCTTAGGCATCAACAGTTCTGTCACAGTGATAGGACATGAACTGATTGTGTAAATTATCCAATCTCACAGTGTCCTCACATCGGAGTGTTAGTTAGATCTGCTATAATTAATTTTATCTGTTGAATTCGAGGATGTCTGTGATGTGTTTGGTTGACTTTCCTCTGTATAATAAGTCCTTTGACAAATTAATGGAAAACAAGGTGCTTTTCTTTAATGCTCATCGTTCTGCTATTACACTTTAATTCCTTCCTGTATTTACTTGCTAATATAAATAATGGTAAATGATTGTTTGCATTTTAATGAAGTCTATATTGATAATTCATTTGAACTCTTGCTTATAATTCTTTGTACTCGGGCAGAAATGCCATGTAAGCATTTTCATACACTCTAATATCTCCCCATTAATCTCCTACTATAATTATAACCTTCATGACACGCTGTAACATTAGTGTCACTTTTCTCTATAATGCGGTGTTGTACAGCATTACATATACGACTGATAATGACATTGCACAGTGTTTTATTAAGAATGATATGAAATGAAAGTTTTAATTGCAATCACAGAGAGCTTCTAGAGATTGACCTGAGTTGTTCATAATAGGATGCAAAGTTAATATTTTTGTTCTTGCTGCTGCTTTTTTTAATTAAAAATTGAAACTTTCAGTCCAAACTAATTACATAATAAATAAACACAGACACATTAGGGCAGATTTAACACCCAAGCTCTAATATGCCAATGAAGTGGAATAAGAACTCTAGAACTCGAGTTGTAGTTTGTCAATAAATATCAGAAAAAATGTGAAACTTAATTACAATAAGCTGATGATAAACACACACAAACACACATACATTTGACATATCATGAAATATGAGATACATGGAAAGTGTTACACAAAAGATCCAGTGAACAGTTGTGCTTTAATTGAATGGATGGAGCATTGAAACGAGAGATCTTTCTTAATGAAAAGAGCTTCAGCAGGACTTAGCAAGAGACTGTTTCATTGTGCTTGCATTTAATTTAATGAGCCTTAAGCCAGACCATTTAGCTGATTTAATTGCTGTTCTATCATTGTTCTAAAGATACATTTGGAAATCTACAAATGTAATTATACAATATGTTCAGAATTTACAGGAACTCACAGTGACACAAAGACTACTATCTTCTATTTTTTACTAGTACTACAAACATTACAAATATTGCTACTACTATTATTACTGCCACTATTACTACCTCTACTTCTATGACTGCTATTACTACTACTACTGCTGTTACTGCTATTACTACTACTGCTTCAATTACTGTTATTACTGCTGCTACTACTGCCTCTACTACTATGACTGCTATTACTTTTACTATAGTTAGTACTGTTATTACTGCTACTATTACTACTACTGCCTCTACTACTATGACTGCTATTACTTTTACTATAGTTAGTACTGTTATTACTGCTACTATTACTACT
>JAOVVF010000044.1:15878286-15895485 GCA_028565595.1 Duopalatinus emarginatus
TACCTACCTACCTACCTACCTACCTACCTACCTACCTACCTACCTATCTATCTATCTATCTATCTATCTATCTATCTCATTCCCTTTCTCTCCTCTAGACAAAGGTTCATGAAACATCTGAAATATTCACATCATTGTATTTGCATGCGCATTTGTGTGACTCTGGAATATTTTAGGGAAGGAACTGAAATGTAGACAGAGGAGTAAAACAACTGCTAACATTTGCAGAGCTCCTTTGTGTGTGCATCTGAGTGTGTCTACGTTTTGAGAATATTTGCGGGGTCAGAGATGGGGTGCTTTCTTTTTAAAATTGTAAGCTGATACACTGAAGACATTTTGAAAGTCAATCTTTCTCTTCTCCTTTTCTGTTTGTCTATCACAGACACACATACAGAATTTTCACATTCAAACCTATTCTAAAAGAACAAAAAAAAACAAAAACCACCAAACACTCAGTGTAGGAGTGTGTCTGCTGCTGTCTTACTCTCTCTGTCTGCCTTCAACAAAGTCAGCACGCTGAGCATAGACCATATGGTTTAGACGTTCATGAGTATGACACGTATACATAGAGAGACAGAGAGAAGGGAAAGGAGCAATATGCAGATGTTTTATGTCTCTGTTGAGAAAAATATTCAAGAGACTTGCAGTTGCTATGTAAGTCTAATAGTGGGAGAGGGGGGAAAAAATAGTGTGTCCAGAATGCCGCAAGCCGGAAGGCCTGCTTCTGGTTAGGGAGAGCAGAGCACATTTCTGAGGTTGTTGACCTCCCAGGCGTAACATTGGTCACCAGGATGTTGGCAGGGACAAAAGGTCCAAGTTTAAGACTGCAGAGATGTGAATTCTACACACAATGATACACCCAGTTTAAACCACACAGAAATGAGCCAGAGCAAAACCAAAGCCTCAATGTGTGTGTGTGTGTGTGTGTGTGTGTGTGTGTGTGAGAAAGAGAGAGAAAGAGAGAGAGAGACCTGATATTTTAAAAGTTCCCTTTGGATAGATAGATTTCCTAATAAAAATTTTACGTTAAAAATATAATACCTGGAGTGGCTTCCAGTATTCTGTTTCTTATCTCAGTTCCAAAATCCCTTTCAATCAAATTGTAGAATAACACAAAAGAGTGACAAAGAAGGTGCTGCTGCAATGTCGCCATACTCTATACATGCTGAGAGTATATGTTTATACTCAAGCAGCTGTATAATTGATTTAGTACAATATTACGTACACTTTTGTGCTTCAAATATCTTTTTTCCAACAAAGCGCTGCTTTCAAAATGATCAACACTCCCTTATTATATGCTATGAAGTCTTCCCTTTATAACAGCAGAATAGAGCTTCGTGTAATGTGCGGGAATGGAAGTGTATATAATGTAGATAATCACTATTATTCAAGCATCCACAAATATTCAGGCAAAAATGGAAAAAAGCAAGTTTAAAGTTGCTACTTTTAAATGTACTTAACTGTTAATTTATGTAGATTGTTAATTTATATACATTCTATTTGCTGAAACTATTATATGTAACTACACAGTTTCATCAAAATCAACATCGTCTAATTCGCTTGTCACATGCATGATATTGGGTCTGTCTCAAAACCTAGTGAGCTGTCTTGCTGGCTAACAAGGCAGCTGCCTAGGTAGAAAGGACTGTAACTGACACCAAACTTTATAAGGCCGATTATTAAGATGCTCCAGTTAAACAGACTCGCTTACTAAGCTAGCTAACAGAGTTAGCCGAAGGTCATTCAAACCAGTTGGCTGAGGTGATACAACTCGATAGCATGCCAGCTAACATCTGCTCCATGTACCAAAAACTATTAAACTGTTACTGACAAACCTAACTTGCAGAAGAATGACACTTAAAAAAAAATAAATATAAAAAAAATAATAAATATAATGAGAATTATTTACATTTGAAAATAACTGTCCGCAATATTAAACATTTTTGCTCCCTCAATGTTTGGTCAGAATAAACAGTCAGAATAAGATATCTCAGTAATCAGCATTTTGATTTTGAATTGAGACGGACTTCTACTCAGGACTTGCACACAGGTTGACATAAAATTCTGTCTATGTAGACAGCTCACTAGACAGACTTATTGTTTGAAGAAATCAGGGATAAAAAGTGTACCTATAAACAACCAATATTTACCATTATCTAGAATCTGACTTGCTGTATTTTAATGTAGCTACTGGAATCAGTGCTAACTTGGTTACATATAGCCACTTTAGCCAGCTAATTTTGGTAAAATTTACATTAGATGGATCTCACATCTTCTAAACAGGCAATGAAGATACCTTATTCGGTGATTGAGACCTGACCACCTATATAAAGTCTGTGTCAAGACCAAGACTTAAAGTGTTAAGACAGAGTCAAGACTTTGAATTTTGGGGTGGTCAAGACCGTGTCAAGACAGAATCTTTAGAGATGTCAAGACCGAGAGTCAGACCCTAGATTTCATTTCTGTAGGGGAGACTAGTGATTGTTGGCTATATGCTAATTAATAGAATTTTAATTAAGCAAGCAATGTATACATATCAAGAGAATACTGAGACACTTCCGTACTCACTGCAGAACCTTTAAGCTCATTTACAGTCTTAGATTAGTTCTTGTGTACTGGTGAATTAAGACCACAGACTTTCGGTAGGGTTTAAATCTAAACACTGATTAATTCTCGGTTGAACAGTTTCTGTGTTGGTTTGGTTTCTGTTTATGCTCAGTGTTGAAAATCCATCTGTGGCAAAGTCTGAACCTCCTGGAACAGGCAACCAGGCTTTGCCTCATATCCCATGGTACTATTCATGATGCCTTCAATCGGCAGTTGCTGGGCTTCAAAACAGCCACAAAGCATCATATATTTACCTCCATATTTAACAGTAGGGTATCAGAAGCTTTTCCTTGCATACTCTCCCATTTGCCACATAATATTGAAAAAGTATGTATAAATAAAAAGCTACATTTTGATCTTATATAACCACAATACATGGTTACATGATGATTTGAAGAGTTCAGCCTCTGCAGTTTGTGTAACCCTTACAAACAGCTTCTTGTTATGGAAGTAGCTCTTGATTTGAATAACAAACCTTTACCTTACCTAAAATCTGTTTCATTTTAATTCAGTGGTATTGGGTGAAAACAGAGTACTGAATAAGAATGTATATATACTTCTGGAGTTGTCTGTCACATGCTAATTGCAAATCATAACGCTCAGCATGTAAATATATATACAGTAGCTACCTTTAATTGGGATTGATGGGACAGCTTATGCTGTGACTCAGTGACTCAAACATGGCAGCTGTCCTCTTACACAAAGCAGGGATTCAGACAGTGATAAGTTGGCTACAGTAAAAATCCCTAAGACACCAGTTATAAAATTCAGAGTTTGTTCTTAACTAGCCCCTATATGGACATAATTCTTACCTAGAGCAGGTAAGGCAGCTTTGAGATGGCAATAAAAAGGCTATAAAAAACATCTGCACACCGGCACAAGTCAGCGAAGCATCGCTGAACTGTAACGTGAATGAAATGATTTGTTTGTGTTTTCTCCTCTCATCCCCTTTTTCTTTCTCTTAATGGGCCCAGCTCCCATCAGTGCTGGCACTGGGCCCATCAGGGTGGAGGATTTGCTGGGTGGGGGGTATCTCTGGGAAGAGGAAGCCCTCTAAAGCCTGTAGCGATTTCCTCTATTTCCTTGCCTCTCTAGGCTGAGATTCAGTGCTCTCTCTCTCTCTCTCTCTCTCTCTCTCTCTCCCCATCCCTCCCTCCCTCACTCTCTCTCTGTGTCTCTCTTTCTCTCTCCGTCTGTTCTGCTCGCTGTCTTCCTCTTCACTGGTTGTGATCTGGCATCAGCTGGTTAGATTGAACTTGACTGGAACTAATAAGGATGTGGATTTAATTAACTCTCATTGCTCATATTTTGGGAATAGCTTTGTATATTTTTAATAGCATTATTTACTTCATTTTAGCCACACAACCACATGCATGCACAAACACACACATGAACACATAATACAGTTGGAGAAGCTCCACTCCAGAGCAGATTGTGCTGCAAGCTGGGTTGTTAGACCCCATCCATGGTGGAGTGTCTCCTGAAAAAAGGGCTGTCTGCTAAATCATCGATTTCAGTTGGACGCCTCCCTCACCCTGTGGCTATTTTTAAACACTCCCCCTCGGCCTGTGCCCGTACATCAACACAGGAGAACATCCTGGTCTGTTTCATGCCATCGCCAACCCTTTTAGTCACGCTAACTCTTATCCGGCTGGAAGGGCTACTCAGACAGGCACGCTAACGCTCATCCTGTTGTAAAGATTATCCTTACAATCACGCAAACACTGCTGCTGCCTGAGAGGCTGCTTTTGAAATCATGTAAACATTTATCAGTTCAGTAAGACAGGTGTTGCTCTCACAGCCCAGTTCTGAGAGCTGAAAATCAGATGAGCAGTATATTAATGAACTAATATTTTGCCCAACCAGATTCCATGTTCATACTTAATGTAACGTAATCATTACAAATTCACCTTTAATTTCAAATGAATAGTGACCACTATAGTACAATAGCTCTACTCACCCTTGCACTGGTTGGTGTTTTTATCGAGGATTGCCTTCGTTGACACTATTTTCCCATACCTGGTAAAGAGAAAAAGCACAATGTTAGCAAAAAATAAATAAATAATGTGTGTTCTATCACACTATACTATACTATACTATACTAAAGATCAAGTTAAATTATTTACTCTAGGATTAGGAGTGTGTTTCTCAAAAGCAAATTCTAGTGTGTATAGTTAACATTTAAAAACACATCAGATCATACACTCTGTACACTTACTTTGTTAAGGTTTATTAATTATCAAATTCTTATTTTATTAATAAAGATGTTGTATGTTTATATTAACTAATTTAATAAATAATTCCTTAATGTAAAGTCTATAAACTTGCGTTATATGTATTATATAGTGCTTGTTGATAATGACTAAAGTAATCCTAAATGTGGCCAATATTTAAATTGTTTATTTAATTTCAATTATTTTACAATAATTTTTATAATATTTTACAACAGTTTTGTTGTACATTAATAAGTTGTTCACTATAAGCCTGCATTCTGTGTTCATTTTATATGTCTTTAAATCTATCAGTATTTCGACTGTGAAAAACCTTTTTTTACTGTTACTCCATTAAATGGTAAAAATAAACATAGTCATTATACAACAGAACACTTTCATTCATTATCTAATCCACTTATGCCACCACTGAGCTGTGAGGGGTGCTGGAGTCTACCCCAGCACTCACTGGGTAGAAGGCAGGGAAACACCCTGGACAAATGACCAGTCCATCACACGTCTTTGGACTGTGTGAGGAAACCCATGCAGACACAGGGAAAACATGCAAACTCCACACAAAAAGCCAACAATTGAACACAGGCCTTTCCTGTTGTGAGGCATAAGTAATAACTTTCACACCAGTGTACCACCCTGCAACTAAACATTTCAATAGAGAGCTTGTAATTTAACAAACCATCAATAAACACCAAAATCGTGTGTTAATATTTTAGCTATCATCAATATCACAGCTGATAAAACCAAGATTGTGACCATAAATTAAATTCGATCCATAATGCAGCCCTACACTACTATACAAAACAGAACTATGCATGGTTTATTCATTCAAGTGTTATTTAGATGTGATTGTAAATGTGTGTGTGTGTGTGTGTGTGTGTGTGTGTGTGTGTGTGTGTGTGTGTGTGTGTGTGTGTTCTCACTTTCACAGATTAATTCCAAAGACAGTATTGATGTGTCCTGTGAACATTGCTCATTAAAGGTTGGATCCTATCTCTGAAGAGGACAAGTTTTGAGATGGACCTAGATTTTCCTATTCATTAAGCCGTTTACCAAGGATGGTTTATAGATAGATCTTAGAACAATAACTTTGATGATAACTTTGATGTATTTAGGTGGACTGAACCATTCCCCTTAAAAACAATGCACTGTTCAGTATATGAACTTATGAACCATATGAAATCCTAAATTTGAACTATATCTATAAGTGCTTCATTTTCATTTCTCCACATATTGATGTCACAGAAGTATAAGACATTAATGCGCAAAGAATCTACAGTCTACTAAATCATTCTCAATTCATTAGCAATGATAAACTTGTGCACGCATTGGGCAATGTGTGAATGATCGCCACCCTCCCTTTCCATCCCTTGCTTTTCCCTTTCTTTCCTCCCTTTTCCATCAGAGAAGGTAATAAAGTTCCTTATCTGCTCTATATCCGCCAGCAGAAAAGGATGACTGATATAAGAAAGGCCCTCCCAATGTGACTTTTAATTAATGTTTAATGTGTCTCCTTCCTCTAGGTAAGACGAGAGAGTATATTACTCCACTTTTATAGGGATGGAGGCGTTTAATAAAGGAGGGATCATTTCGCTGTCACCGTGAACAGTGCTGGCCCATCAGGCTTTCATGCCACCAACGTCGGTGAAATGGCAGCTAATTCATCTCAACCACTCAAATCTCTAGCGACTCGACTTAGGGTGAGCTCTTCAGATTAAAAAAGAAAGTCTAGAGGCATTTTACATGTCTGAATCATATGAGAGTACATATTGTTTGCACTGAAAGCACAATAAAAAGAAGAAATGTTTACAATATTGAGTTATGCATATATACATACATACATACATGCTGTCTATATGTACGAACAGGTTTGTGCACTTTGCACTGAAAGCACAATTAAAAAAATAGAAGAAATGTCTACAATGCTGTTATACATACATACATACATATATACATACATACATACATACATGCCATCTATATATACACACAGTTTTGTGCACCACTTTACCATTTGCTTATAGATATTCCCAATTTAAAAATGTCTACACTGTCTGCTCATGTTTGTTGTACAACATGTCAGTCAGCAGTGCCACATGAGAGGAACACAAGCATAACACATGACCGCACTATCTGAGCTGCTGTCATTTTCTTCTTACAAAGCTAGAGCTAGCCGAAACCCTGTCATCTCAGTTGAATAAATGATGAGAGTCACTGGGAGCATTATAAGATTGACAATGGCCCTAAGAGGAGCAGAGCTAATGTGATTGAACAACTATGTAAAAGCAAGTACTTCAGAAATGGTCCTGAATCAAGCCGGTAATCACCAACATACACACAATGTCTCATGCATTGTCAGTGCATTGAGACAAACTGAGTAAAAAGTAAATGACCTCTGGATTCTTGAGTTAGTATTTCCATTACTGCTGCTCTGGGAGGCTTTGTTGGAATATTGCATGGCCTTAAAAATGTAATCAGAATCTACAATGATACACTACAAAGCTTCTTCCCTGTACAGTTGCCACAAAGTTGAAAGCACACCATTTTCTAGAATGTCTAGAATGTCCTTTCACTGAAATGAAGGGGTCCAAACCTCTCCCAGAATGACACTGCTCCTGTGTATATGCAAAAGACATGGTTTACTGTAGCTGGAGTGGAGATGACCTCCATCCCACCGAACAGCAGTGACAAACTGGAACACCGAATATGCACCAGGCCTCATTGCCAGACATTAATGCGTGACCTCACCTTACACTCTTGTAGCTGAATGGGAACATCCCCACAGCCACACTCCAGAAACGTATAAGCAAAGGGGACTACATCTGAAATGGGATGTTCAACAAACACAGGTGTGTCCACAAATGCTGATATAGATAGATAGATAGATAGATAGATAGATAGATAGATAGATAGATAGATAGATAGATAGATAGATAGATAGATAGATCAGAATACAACTGGGGACTTTAGAGCAGTGAGGCAGCAATGCTACCCACTGTGCAATACATTAACATTGCTGATGAAAATATAATGTTAATGACTGTAATAAAGTAAGGTGATGCTACAGTGACACTTGTGCTGTTAAATGGTCCAGTGAAGTTCTCCTGCTGTTTGTAATGCCTAATCCACAGCAATCATTAGTAATTCATTAATATCATCAATACAGAACCCAAATCCATTCATTCATCCCATCATATAAGTCAAACAAACTCTTGGAGGAATTCTGACACATTTGTGCCATCACAAGATTTATTACACATATTTATTGCATTAGATTTATGTTAATGTCTGTCTGTGTTGTGTGTTTTCTTTTTTATTTTGTTATACATTTATTTATTCACCACATTATCCTGGTCAGGCTCCGCTTTTTGCTTAAATAAAACAATAAAGAAACTGCTAACTGTTTAGATAGTCTAAAGAAGAGGTATTTTTATAACATTTTACCAACAAATTAGTTGAGCCCAACTAGCTTGGTAGCTAACACCTGTGACACGTAATCCCAGGATTGTTGATTGGAGCCCTACACTGGGCACCAAGCCACTGCGGCAAGATAGCACACTCCCAGTGCCATTCCCAAGCCTGGAAAAGTGGGTTGCATCAGGAAGGGCATCTGACATAAAACCTGTGCCAAACATTTGGATGGATGATCTTCCATGGTGATGATGATCAGCCCAGAATGACATCAACAACAGTTTTGGTATTAGTTAAACTGTTCTGCTTTGTCTGTAGATTTTTAACAGATTATCTCTACAGCATATGTTATGATTCCTGAATACACCTACAGAGTATTTGTAACATTTCAACAGTCTATGAGGGCTGTAGATAGGGTTTGAACTCTCAACAAAGAATAATAAATGGTTTGCTAATTGTTAAATGTATAGCACAGGTTGCTATTAAAAGGTTACAGATATTCCTAACCCTCTGTAGGTGTAACATGAAATTTTACAGAACCATTATACAAAACAATACAGAAGCAGTGAGGTGAGAAAGTAAAGCAGTATTATATTGAATACTGTTGTTTTTATAACTAAACACCTCTTAATCGAGTCGTAACAGAGCAGATATCATTTACAGATGCCTGGAGCACAGACATATGTCTACAGAGCATCCTGACTGCCTCTGTTTCTCAGCACAAACACACACACACACTCGTTCACATGCCTCTATCCTTGGGGAACCAGAATTCAGTTTAAGAAGGATCACTTTGTTCTTGTGATCTAGTTCCACCTGGGCCCAGAGGTGCTTCTTTTCTATAATGAGGTGCTTGTAGAGGTGCTTCTTTTCTATAACCATGCCTCATGCTGCTCATTCTTGGTCCAAATGGCACATGCGTTTAACTGGCATTAGCAACCGTTTGTTCATTTATTTTACTCCTTGTTTTTAACAACTGGTTTGTATTTACCAAAGATGCTGAATATGATACCATCAAAAAGAAAAAGCTTACAATCTGAGAAGTGTAGGGCACTGGGGTTTGACTTTACCTCTATCACTAGTGTGAATCTTCCAATTTTAACCCAACAAGCTGTTTGAGTGCTATACAGAGTTAAGATATTCAAATAAAAATGTGTCCAGTTACACAAGATACTTTGCTTCCAATGCTTCTCTGAGCTTGCCTAATGAATAAGACATGTAAAAAAAAATGAAAACCGCCTTTAGATAAATAAAACATAAATCCTTGTGTTTAGATACAACAGAAGACCTGCAGAAGAGGCCACAGAAGAATTATCTATATTTACAAAATTACACTTGGTGAACTACAGGCAGTTTTTCATACACTAATTGCCTTAAATACTTCTGAGTACTTGGTTAAATGCACTGAAATACTTTGCTGGGTATTCCACATCCAAACTGCAATTTACCAGCTAATCGCTCCTATTCTAGATGTTTGCTCTAGGGCATAATGGTTCCTGCTTGGTGTTTGAAGACCACCAGGCACTCAGTGTCACCTTGCTGTATCCTTGCATTGCAAGCATTATTTTCTTCCATGCTTCCAGCAAGGTAAAATGAGTAAATAAGTTGCAACTGGAAATATTTACTTAAGATTGCTTTACATTATATTATTGACACTGATTGGGTATATGTGTGAAATATGGCAAGTGTGTTGGTATTTTCATACCTTGGTAAAATAGAAAGTTACACTCCTAAGTCCAACATGTTATGACAGACAAGACTGGAAACAATTCTCCCCTGATTTTGTGTATCACCAGGACCAAATGCATTTTGTGTACACTGCTCTCAACTGTCGTGTGAAGTGCTAATGATAGCTCTCAAAGGGCCCTCACACTCTGATCTGCGTGTTTATGTCTCCCCAGAACGCGGGCAGCCACCGATGCTGGGCTGTTTGATGTCTCGTGCCGTGAGATGTGAACTGACGTCTTTCCATGTCTTTCAACTCTCATCCAGGTGTGTGTGAGGAATCTCTTAATTGGATACCAGTGCAGCTGTCTTGTCCGACACAGCGTTCATCATTTGAGTGCACAGTCGAGCATATGTCTCAAATTTGTGGATTCGTTCACTCTGGATTTCTGACTGTGCTATGCTTGCAAAGATGGGCAACTATGCAGCAATTAGAGACAATATTAGTTGAATTACTAGAATAAGAGAGGAAACAGGATGTAGTGAGAGTAGCATTATGAGGGAAAGAAAATACATGGTTCTTTAAAATGTGCAGTGCTCTAAAAGGCAGGACACAGCACTTGTATGAAACTAGGAGAGCAAAGGAGATGGTACAAGGAGATTTAGCCAAGCAGACAATCATCTGTTTCAGGACATGTCAGAATGCCAGTGAGGAGCTGGTGCACTTGAGTTTAAAATAACATCACAGTAACCTCTTTGAATCAATTCCTGTGATCCCTTGAGGTGCCTTCGAAGGAAAATGCACTGAGTTGAAGGGTAGAAAGTCACATCTAGCAGATGATTGAAACTTCTTTATTGCTATATGTGTATCATTTTACAGGTATTATTTGAAGGACATGATCTTTGGGATCATAGTGAAAAACGATTCTTGTACTGGAACAGTTCTGCATCACTGTTATGTTCGTAAAAAACAACAACTAATAATCCTGCTGTAAAAGCATAACAACAACTATATCATCTAAAAATTGAGATGTGTCAACAACTGATTCATGAACATAGTACACTGAATTGATTGTTGGGTCTCTAGAGATTCCAACCATTACTGGAGACAGAGAGACAGGGAGGGGTTTGTAATTTGGTAATATCAAGGTATAACAATTGTCAATAATATTGCTATACGTATATAGCAATTTTGCATATTTTATTATTATTATTATTATTATTATTATTATTATTATTATTATTATTATTATTAAAAGAAATTAACAATATCAGCATTTCAACAAAATAACAATGCAGGCAAGATTTCTTTATTATTACAAATATTACTGCTGTTTATAAATAAACCTTTTTATAAATACATGTTTAATTATGTATAAAATTTGCATGTGGATTTTACTGTGACAATAATTTTACACAACAACAATTACAGTAAACATTTGCTCCTAAAAGATTATTGTTATTATTTGTACCCAAATAATATTCATTGAGCAACCAGAATCCATGTGAAAACTTATTTATACTTAAGTTATACTTTAGTTATACTTAACAGTATATATACGTACATGAACACCTGGCCATCATACCTATATGTGCTTGTTGAGCATCTTATTCCAGAGTTGGTCCCCCATGTGCTGTTATAATATCCTATATAATAACCTCCACTCTTCTGGGAAGGATTTCCACTAGATTGTGGAGTGTGACTGTGGGGGTTGATGCTCATTCAGCAACAAAACATTACTGAAGACAGGTAATTATGACTGGTTAGGAATAGTCAGTATACCAGTTCATTCTAGACAATTGTGTGCTTCAAACATTGCGGCAAACATCTGGGTGTCTACACACCTTTGGCCATATAGTGTACTGTATATATTTACTACATGAGGTGTAGAAGATACATAATGCATATAATAATGTTAATAGTTAATTGTAATATAAAAACAATATCTAGGATCATTTAGCTTAGCTTTAGGGTCATTTAGCGTTTTAGAGAGTGTTTCAACTACAAGCGTACTGAAATATATCATCTTAAACTTTCAAAATATTTTTGCACACAGATTAACCCTAGAGTTTTTGTGTACAAAATGATAATATTAATATTTAAAAAAAAAAACATGTAAAAGGTCATAATGTAAAAGGCATAACATATATAATCTAAAATTTGAGATGCAGCAAGATACATAAAGAACTGATTTACAATCCTAGCACACTGAATTGAAGTTAAATTGAATTAAGGGGCCTCTAGAGATTCCCACCATCTCTGTAAATTATAGAGATTATTCTGTACTGTAGTAGTGAAATCTATTCTAATCAACAGTACAAATGTTGATAAACATCATCACAGCAAGAGGTAATGAGATAAAGCACACACCAAATTATAACAGGTTGTATAACCTCCAAAAACTATTTAGTCATACACCGAAGCTATAAACCAATTTCAGGGCGATTATAAATTATGATGCAGTGAAGTGCGTATAAATCTACTGAAGCTCGGAAAGCACGGCTTTATCTACCAACACTGGCTATATCTTATGTGTCAACGCCATGGAAGGAAACAGTGACAAGGCTAATGCTATAAATAAGAGGCTCGTAGCCAGGTGAGAACCTTGACCTGTCACTGGTCTTGTCACTAGCAGGGAAAACAATATGCATGCTAAAGAAGGCTGAGTGAATCAGACTCTGTTTCTGAAGCATGTGTGTCAGATCCCCCCAAAGGCCTCAGAGCTCTGTTCACAACATGGCAGTGAGGCACAGGAGGGACGTTCCTTCAGTCACTCAGTTAGTCAATCAGGCACGCACACACCCAGAACGAGAGAGAGAGAGAGAGAGAGAGAGAGAGAGAGAGAGAGAGAGAGAGAGAGAGAGAGAGATATGTAGATGTAAATCACTATGTGCAGGTTTGCTTGTCCCTTTCTAGCCTTAGGGAAAATGCCTGAGTTTTGAAACAATGTTAAAGCAAAGCAGAAAAAACAATAAATTTCTATTGTATGTGCAGATATTTTTAAATAAGGTTGTGAAATTCCTACTGCAAAAAAAAATTAAAGCATCCACAAAACAATCAAAACCATATTTCCCTTGTGCACACCCACACACACACACACACACACACACACACACACACACACACACAGAGAGAGAGAGAGAGAGAGAGAGAGAGAGAGAGAGAGAGAGAGAGAGAGACACATTTACAGAATGATTATTTAAGACAAAGGCATAACTACAGGACTGCCAAGACAGGTAATTATCTGGAGTCTAGTCCGCTTGAATTGACATAAAAATTTGGGACCCCCTTTAAAAACTGTAACACTCATGAGAAGCACATTATAAGCTTGTGATTTTGTATTTATTCATTCATTCTTTATCAGGGTTGTGAAGGATCCAGAGATTATACTAGCAGGAGAAGTCACTTAAGGTGGGACACCAGTTAGAGGACCATCTCCATAAGGTACAGCTAGAAGAATTGACTTAATTGGTAGTATATTGGTAATTTATTTTCCCCAATGATATTCTCTGCTTATAAACCCTCTCCTATAAAATGGGACACCATACAACCACATGACAAAACACAAACATTAATTTAATTTATTTTGTGAATGTGTATGTCAAAATGAACAGGACTTTAATATCAAAAGGGTAAAAGATAAAGGTAACAAAAGAAGAAAATAATGAAGGTATTTGGTTAGTAGAGGAAATAGTGACAACCAAATAAAAATATAAAAATGTACAGTAGGGCAGAAAGACTCATTTTTTACAAGCAAGCCGCTAAAAGAATTGACTTGGTTTGTAGCGTAATAGATTTAACTTTTTCCAGCTAAATTCTCTTGCATAGCATATATAAAAACCAAAGACAATAAAAATACATTAGCAGAAGATGCTGTATTTAAGCCTATGCAATATAACTGTGGTTTAGGAGTAGGAAATGTCTGACTGCTGCAGTATCTATCCAATAAGATGACAGAATGTAACAACTTTATTGCAAGCAGCCATACTAAGAAGCTGTTTTGGAACCCAAAACTAATGAACACTGCTCAGAAAGGGAAAAATTGTTCAGAAGGGCACTATACATTTCTTTGCCCGAAGCCCTCACAGTACCTAGATTCACATTTCCATATGTGAGGCTCAAATTAATGACATCAAGTCACAGCAAGGAAAGGTAACAGTTTATTCTCTGGGTTTCTTTCTTTAAGTGTAAATGAATAATGAGGGAACGCAAATGTAATGAGAAGCACATGTTCACCTAAGGCTCATATTAAAAATTCATAATTTATAATCAGAGCTTTGATGAGGTAGCTGTGGCATGTTTTCAATGTTGTTTGCCAGTTAACATTATCAGAATCTGACCTGTATGTCTGTAACAAGGTTGCAGCATAACATTAAACTCTGGAGCTTGTTCATATACACATTTTCTCCCCCAAAAAATACATTGCTATGAATGTGTAGTGCTTATTAGGATAATTAGCAACACACTGCAGCTGTTTCTGAAAATGAGGGGCGGTGCATTTCCTAATGTTGACAGATAATGTCAAATTAGGGCTTTATTATGAAATCTACATGCTATCATTAATTATAATGTACACAAAATCCACTTTTTCTGTCATAATCTCCAATGAAGCAAATAATCTGTTCCGTTTATCACCTGAACTTAGCACATTAAACTTTCCAAACTAAAGGGGTTTTCTTTAATTTATCATGTTTTGTTAATTTATTAAACAATAGATTTAAGTACGGAAATGGAAAGTGAGATTTCTAAACCTATTCATTCTGCCTATAACAGTTTACTTATGACAATTACCTACAGCACTAAAATATCAGGCCAAAACAAAAACTCCACCCCAGGCTTTTTGATACCCCCCTCTATGTTGGGGTGTTGAGGGGCCTGTTGTACTATTCCCCCAGTGACACAAGCCTGTATTAGGCAGCTGCACCATTTTCTTACTACATAATAAGGAATGCTCTTAAAGTGAAGTAGGTTCAGTGTCAATTCAGGTTCAGAGCCGGCAGGCTTTAAGAGTCTACTATTGTGCCAATATCCTACAAAATACAATGCATATAAAATTCATAACAGCTCTGTGTTGATGTCTTGTTTTAAAGAAAAAGAGGTGAGGTCACTGAGATTTCTCCTTCAGATTCAGGCTCTTTTGTGACGCCGGATCTAGAGTAACGGCCAGGGTTCCACAGAGAATCGCAAAAGAAGATCTCCAAAATGTCAGCCTGACAACAGCACTTCACACAGCCAGCACTGCCACCAAGATTCAGGCAGAAGAGGACACAGAGGCTCACTAGAATGTGTGTGGGTCTGTGTGCGTGTGTGTTTTTGTGTACTAGGGGGAACAGTTTAAAGCTCTACAATAGCACATAGCGAGCCTGTTCAGTGTGCAAAGATCATTGTAGGGTTATGGGAAAAAGGAAAGTGTCATTTTGGATCCTTTTTTTTTGCTGAGCCATAGAGGATGAGAACCCCGAGGCGAATCCCTTTGACCTTTCCAAAATGTTACTGCCCGTTTGGCATGCCTGGCTCACCTAATGAAACTTTTATTGCCATGAATTTTTTATTCCAATCCCGCTCCAGGCCTGGGGCAAACCTTGACCGAAGCAGATTAGGACCTCGGAGAGAGACAGAGGAAAGGACCATGCAAGGCAGCATGCAAGAGGAAAAGAAATGAGCCAGGCTCAGCTTAATATGGGCTAATATGCATAAATTCACACTTCACTATTGCTCTCCTGTTTCAGTGAATTAATATTGTAGGGATTACTTACATTTGAACAAAGACAAAGCTTGAACAAACAATCCAGATTCAGACTGCATTATGGATCCCTCACAATATACACGTTGCGCCAGCCCATAAGAGACAGAAGGTTAAAAAATGAATTCCTTAAATAATGGCCCTATTTGTCAATCATGAATGTTCTCGAGTTCACCAGCGCTGAAGGCTGAGATCAAGTCCCTTGCGCTTGGCCCTCCCATAGTGCAGTGTGGAAATTTGCAGCGCTGTTGAGAAATCTATTGGAGAAAGTGTCTTGGCTCTACAGGCCAGTCCTCCCCCATTCCTAAACAGATAGAACTATATCTGGATGATTCTTTATAAGAACTGATTATGCAAGCTGCCCTCTGGTCTTCATGCAGAGTTTCACAATGACTTATCTCTCAAGACTAATGAGGCTGACCCTTCACTGCCTTATATGGTCCAAGATATTCTGGGAATTTCTGAACATCTATGCCATGTGCTTTTCTTTTCTTTCTTTTGCTTGCATTGGGACAGGATGTGTGTGTGTGAGTGTGTGTATGTGTGTGTGTGTGTGTGTGAGAGAGAGAGAAAGAGAGAGATTGTATTTAAACTATAAATGGGCATAGGGCAATCAGAGAGAGAGGGAGTGTGTGAGAGAGAGAGAGAGAGAGAGAGAGAGAGAGAGAGAGAGAAAGAGTGAGAGAGACTCACGGTTGGCAGAGCTTGATGAGGTCCTGGTCGGTGGTGCCAGGAGGGAGGCCGCGGATGTACAAGTTGGTTTTACTGAGCTGCTCCACTGCACTCTGGCTGCTGCTATTGGTGCTTGGACTGGGCGGAGCCATTGGAGGAGGGGGAGGGGCATAGGACTGCTGTTCCATCAGCGAATTTGAATAAAGAGAGAAAGAAACACAGCAGATGTCAGTTAACAAATGTCATAAAAATGCAATACAACAGAAACACACTCGATAAACTTCTCTATATGCTCACTTATTAATTAGGACTTCAGTAGCTGAGCTTGCACATCCAATTAACCATCATTATAACTGAATCAACCAATCATATATGAACTGCCAATGAGTCTCTACTGGAAACACTTTCTGATTGTAGTTTAACCACTAGATTACCTGGATTTACCCAGTATTCAGGCAACTGTCACATTTGAGGACTGACAGATATTTAAAGCAGGTTAATAAACTAGCTAGCCACATTAGTATGTGTGTGTGTGTGTGTGTGTTCAGCATTGCTGAGGTGAGTAAGGAAAACAGCCTGGTTTACCTGTGGACCTGATTGAACAAAAGGAGCAATGGAACAATGACTGATCGGCACCATTTTAATCATTGACTAATACATTTTTTACTGAGTGCCTGAGAATCTGCTACAGTTTTTCTGGAGGGATTAAATGTTTTTTTAATCTCCTTTAATAGGTTGTTTTCATTACTGACATGCTGTAATATTAGTAGTATTTCTGTAATAGTAGTAGTAGTATTACTATTACTATTATTACTATTTTTTTATAGTCTTGTTAGGATGTTTTTGTGCTAACTCACTAATGCAAACTTCATAAA
>JAOVVF010000044.1:15906169-15917634 GCA_028565595.1 Duopalatinus emarginatus
AATAGGCATTGTGATAGACTTCCATCTCAGGTGTATTTCTGCCTTACACCTAGACTTCCTGGGAGGTTTTCCAGTTCCACCATGACCCTGACCAGAATAAAATGGTTACTGAAGACGAATGAATTTAAACACAAATGGTTGTTTTAAAGTTGTAATGTGGATTCATTACCTTCCTTTAAAGATTGAAAAAATTAAATCCTGGGAAAAGGACAAGGCAAGTGAAGAGTACATATTTTTGCCTGCTGCATTAGCCTCACTAAATCCGTAGTCCCTTTAGGGCAGACACCTCATATTCAAATGAAAGGAAACAATCAATGCCTTTCTCATTTCCATATGAACAGGCAGCAGGAAGCTTGCAAATCCACCACCGTCCATTTTTAATCCGAGAATGACTTTGTCCTGTATTGTTATGAGAAACAGTGCCCGGTGGTCTGTACTCGGAGCTTCAGTCTGGAATTAACATCAGAATGAGGAGCTTCCTTGACCGGCGCACTGATCGAGCTCTCTTGGGCACAAGCACTGTTACCATGGCAACAAAGTGGAGGACAAGTCAGGGCCTTATCAATCAATTAGAAATGTCTCTGAGCTGCAGGGTTAAGGTCCCGCCTCAGTTTATCAAATTCATTACGGCCTTGGCCAGGGTACTAACAGTTTTACTTTGCAGACAAAGTGCTTTTCCTGAAACTATAACTCTATAACTCTTTGAAGAGGAATGTACTTGACTGCATTATCTATTGCTATGATTTAAAAGCTGACTGTATAACAGGATTTTGATCAATTTCACTACGGATTCAGTAAAGTCATTTAATTTGCATAGCTGAAGGTGAGTTTGCTTTATTAAAATTCCTCCTCTAACCTTTTCAATCAGCATTCCAAATGTACTAGACAGACACAATCCTCAGAATTCCTTCACCCATTGCTCCATTTTTGTCAAAGATACTCAGTATCAACTTAATTGCCATCACATGGCATTATGGCAGATGTGGGGTCATATTACAGTAATTTGAAGGAGAGAAGCAAAAGTAAAAGCAGGACTTTGGTCAGGTCTAACAGTAAAGCCAATGCCAGCACAAATAAAACTTGGGAAACTCAAATGAGACGAAATTCATTCAAGCAGCTTAATTTTAAAACTGCTGCAAAAACCATAACACTTCAATCCTCAGTCCCGTTACAGATGTATAGATTCTGGCATTTAGCATATATTAAATAACACCACAGTGAACCTGCAGGAATTTACTGGTGAATATATGTGGTGGATATTACTCAAGGGAATTTCAACAGTTCGCACTAATATGAATAATAGTAATGCACAAGCAACTATAATGGCTTCACATGTCAACCTTGGATTTAATATACTCCAATCAGAACACACACACACGCACACCACATGATGAAGTGTTGCTCGCATGCTGCCTGTGTCTGTCCTTCTCACTGCATTGAGTCATCAGTTTTCCAGTCCATTAGTCACGCACCATCAAATACTGTCATATTATATCGGGGCAGTGTGTGTGTGTGTGTGTTTGTGTGTGTGATCAAAAATTTTGATCAATGTGCCACAGCACAGCCAAAAGCCTGCTTCAACATAAATATGTCTACTTCTTTAAGTGTTACCAAGGCAGTAGCTGCCTAAATTGATTTGGACACTGAAATGAGGAAAGATAATGAACAGAGATGTAGTGATGCCGTTCAGTGTAAATATGACACTGAAGCACCAAAATCAATCTTATTTCCTACCAAACCTTACAGCACTTTTGTTAATTACATGGTTTTCTTTTCTATAAAAGCATTAAACAGTAGATATTAAACACAGTCTAATAATGACTGGAATTTTTTAAGAGTTTTGACTGATTTGACGGCTATATTGAATTACCCTGAAAGGTTAGAACAATTCATTTCCTAACATCTTGCTTTTTTATTGTAGGATGTGTGTGTGGTGAAAACTAAAGACAGAGGAGAACCTATGCAATATACTCACTCCTGAAACCTGACGCGGTAAAACAGCAGAGACTGGAAAACAGGAGTGTTAAAAACACTGAGGTCAGTACCGCATGCTGTATTAGAGTGAGATACAGTATGTAAGGAAGACTGCTGTCACACTCAGCAATCATCCAGACACTCCCCAAGGGAACTGTAGAGACCCACAGAGACTGAGTCAAGTACATAAATGTATTCAGAAATGGTTCAGGAGAGAAGCGGGCTCAACTTCAACAGTCCTGTATGTCTGGTGTGCGGCATAGCTGGACCCGACTATTAAACCTGGTCATTAACTGAACAGCTGAATCAGCTACATTACAGCAGAGAAAATCATTATGATGATTATACAGCCCTGTCACAAACATATTAGAGTTAATTGTAAACTAATTGCAGAGATGGAAATTAACAAACTACACAAACTTGTACTTGAGTACATGGTTAAGTAAGAGTAAGAGTACCTTTAAGTGTTAATAAAGTTTTATTTTCCTCTTTATTAACAAAGGATTAAAAATTTTAATCACGATTAATCACATTCTTTAAATCTAATCTATGTAAATGAATGAGGCTTTAAGGTGAAATATTACAATTAAAATGGCGAACACACGTTATGCTAAAACTACATGAAATGCTAAAAGTACTTGAAATCATACTGAAATCTCACTTTACAAAAGTATTTTAGAACTGTAAAATGCATAACAAAACCAACTCAATCATACTTATCTTAACAGAAATGAAACTATTGACATGAAACTTCCCATTTAACAGATCTTTCGCCATCACTCAAACCCGAAACAGAACGTCATCCGGGAACTTTTTGCGTACTGCTTGATGCATACTGCACATTCGGACACACTAGTCACGCTCGCGTATTGTTTTGCGTACTGTTCACTCCAGATGACGGCCACTGCCGTGATGCATGTGCCACGCCTGCAACGTACATCTTGAAAATTGTCAAGCACATGAGGCAACTGGTGTTCCTAGCCTAAGTGTACACAATGCACAATCAGCAGCAGTACTGTCTGAGACAGTGAAGACAGATGATCATCCCTGACCCGGATTTATCAAGTATCTTCAGTTTCAAATGCGTCAAAGAAATTAGTGGGACAATTATATGCAAATTATGCAAACCAAAATTACATGAATTTGCCAATAATTCACTTATTAGCTCAACATTAAACCTGCAAAAACTGTCCGGTAGGGTGAGCTAGCTGGGTGAGCTAACTAACTTGTCAGATCAATTGGTAATTTACAGTATCAAAGCTCTGCGGTAAACTTAAGATGTGACTTGTTGTTTACTGGTGATATTCTGTTGTGTTCAATCTTGACTGTATAACCACAGCTACAACCCATAGG
This sequence comes from Duopalatinus emarginatus, assembly GCA_028565595.1. NCBI lineage: Eukaryota > Metazoa > Chordata > Actinopteri > Siluriformes > Pimelodidae > Duopalatinus > Duopalatinus emarginatus. Next base: position 15,909,497 of record JAOVVF010000044.1, read on the forward strand.
TTCAGAATACTGTTTAATTATTATTAGACAGCTATGTAGAATTAACATTGAACTAGTTCCGAAGAACCTCACCTTAGCCTTTCTTTCTATGCTATTGATAATTGAGGTGATGATCAGCATAGCTCACTGTGTTTTTTTAACATAAGAAAAGACGAAAGAACGTTTTTGGATGATCAATTATAGACATTACAAAATTACAAGGAAAACGTAAATGATAAAATAATTAGTAGTTTATCACTGAATGATTTATTTGCTTCTACTTGATGAATTTTACTACAGCACTACTTTTAATTCGACTTTTACCAGTAACAGTACTTTTATTCAATAGTCAATTGCAAGAAGCAATCATTATCCATATTAAAGCAGATATTATGGAACAAAACATAATTAAAGGAGCACCCAGCATTTAAATTAAAGCCTCTAAGCTGTCTTCATGCTAATCTGTGATATGAAAATTGATTGATGTCAAAGACATCAGAAGTGATTTGGGAAAGCTTTTGCAAAATGCATTACATGTTCAAAACACTCATTATATTATTCATACTTCATACATTTTTATTTGTATGAGTAGACTGCATTCTGGATATATCTCAGTATGGCTAATGTGCTGGATATAATGACGGTGACTTTCACAATAAATTCCTTGCTGGTAGCATTATTAAATTTGCCTGTGCAAGCAATTGAGCATGTGACTTTCTGAGTAAGCTTGCTTTCGAAGGGTTAAAGGAAAACAGTGTGTTGCCTGGACAATAGTCATGCTCAACTCACACTGTTTGTCCACCCACTCTATGTAATTATCTGCCGAAATATTTGTGTTTCTGAGCACAATGTGTTCACTCAGATAAACAATCAGGGCTGACTCTTCACTTAATTCTGTTTTAGATGCATGATGGATATCAGGTGATCAGGGAGAAAGGAAAAAAAAACAATTATTTTTGCATAACAAAACCCAGAAACCATGTTCTGTAGACACAGGCTGTTCCAAGCAACAGCCTCTTCCCACTCGGTTTGTGCTTTACTGTCAGAGTGCCAATTACTGTACAGGCAGGTAACATCCGTTTGAGCCAGGCTTCATTCCACCAAACCCATTACAATTCAGACACAGCGTGATAGCCCTATTTAGTGCAGCACTACACTACAACAATGCCTCACTTCAGTGCACAGATACATATATATGCCACATTATCTAGTTCAATGTCACAGTGCAATAATATATGGATGAAAAATGTGCATTTCTATAGAATCTGTGCAGAGGTTAGGTGAATAGAAGAAAAGATCACTATGCTTACTATTGGTGTCTATTCAGTAATATGTATATTATCAAACTAGATAAATAAAAAAGACAAAAAAAAAAGGTTTAATTACATGGAAAACATGTAAACGCTACATTTGATAGGCAAGAAAATGGAAAGAGAAGTGAAGAAAAAGACAATGAACAAGGGAGATCAAGTTGATACCCTTAAGCAATTACCTTTCAAAAGCACTTCCTGTTGTTAATAATTGATCCACTAAATCAATGATTTTAATTGATGGTAAGGGGTAATCCTGGCAGACACACTTTTGGGAGTCTTTCCTCAGGCAGATTTCAAGATGTGAGGCTGTAGTGTGGTAAAAGTGCAGTGCTCTGGCTTCTCCCAAAGGTAACAGAGGCAGAAAGCATCTGAAATCAAAACCTACCTGGAACCATTCAGGCTGCACTATGCAGAAAACACAGCCAGACTTTATTCAGCCAACATACCCCTCCATCTTACCAGATGTTTCAAAACCTTCTTAGATATTTAGGAATTCATTTCATGGATACAATGATTATATTTAACCCAACAGACTGAATGCAGGACATGAACAGGTGTAACTTATTGGAGGCACATATTGTGTTCACCTATCAGATACATCAGACATACAAGGGTTTCTATGGAATGGCAGCATTACAAAGCTACCACCAGCCTATATGTTTTGCATAGGCTCTCCTGTACCAGTTATTTTGACACTTCAGCATGTATATACAATGCATTCGGAAAGTTCTCAGGCCCTTTTACTTTTTTCACATTTTGTTATATTGAGGCCTTGTGCTTCAATAATAATAATACAAAAATTCTGCTACACGAAAAGTTCCCAAGAGCACAGTGGCCTCCTTAATTCTTGAACTTCTCCTAGAACTGGGTGCCCCACCAAACTAAGTAATTGGGAGAGAAGGGTCTTAAGAGAGGTTAACCAGTGCCCAATGGTCACTCTGGCTAAGCTCCAAAGATCCTGTCTGCAGATGGGAGAAACTCCAGGTCAACCATAACTGTAGCACTCCACCAATCTGGGCATGTATGGCAGATCGACCAGACGGAAGCCTCTCCTCAGTAAAAGAGACATGAAAACCAACGTGAAGTTTGCAATAAAGCACCCAAAAGACTCTCAGTCTATTAGTAACAAGATTCTCTGGTCTAATGAAACCAAGATAAAACTTTTTCGCCTCAATTTTAAACATCATTTCTGGAAGAGACCAGGCAATGCTCATCACCTGCCCAACACCATTCTTACAGTCAAGCATGGTTATGGTAAAATCATGCAGAAGTACAGAGATATTCTTATAAAAAACCTGGTCCAGAGCACTCTGGACCTCAGACTGGAATGAAGGTTCACCGTCTAACAAGGCAATGACCTGAGCACACAGCCAATACAAGACAGAAGTCGCTTAGGGACAACTCTATGAATGTCCTTGAGTGGGCCAGCCAGAGCCCTGAGTTGAACCCAATCGAACATCTCTGGAGAGACCTGAAAATTACCAACTTAGGTCATTTATAATTTTTATAAAATTTGTAATTTTGTGCAGTGTTTTTGTTGCATAAACAGAGTCTGCTGTTTATCCACAAACATAGATAATATTACGTACGTTTGACATTAAAATCACTCCAGTTCTATCTGATTAATCTCATAAGCGAGCACCACATGTCCAAAACAAAGGAACAATTACCCTAAAGATAAAGAGCAGGACTGATACATCCCAGATAACATCTGTGAAGACCAACAGAGGCTTTTCCTTTTGAGCGGAAAAAAAACAGAACCAGAGATTCTTTAATCTCTTTCCTAATAGGCTAAACCCACTCTGAGGAGCAGCAGTGCTGCCTCAGGTCCATCTGATCCTATGATCCCTTCAACAGCAGTCCTGTATGCGCCATCAAAAAAAAAGGAAAAGAAAAAAAAAAAGAAAAAAAGACAGCTTAAAACAAACTGAGTTTAAAAACCTGGAAGGCATGCTAATGAAAGTGAGTCGATGTATTCCACTTAGAACTACAACAAATGCTATACCAGTACACCACATAAAAGACAGATACAACCGATCATATAAGAACCATACGACGTCATTCACTGCTTTTTTTTGCATATGTTTTAGGTATGTGCTTTTGGTTTTTGTGTGCTTGTCCAGTTATGTGCATGGGGTTGTATTAAAATAGATGCAATACAGATAAAGCCTGCACAATGTGAGCATATTTCCTTGCTTCTTTGTTTCTTTTCATTTCTCTCCTCTGTGTATTTCCTTCCATTAGCCATGATAATCTGCAGATGTGGGCTTGCCCACCTTGCTGAATTATGCAAACCCTTCTCAGCCTGGGCACAGGAGTTTAGCTGAGGCTGATGGAGGGAGACAGACAGCTTGTGGTCTCTTTTTTGAAGAAGACAGCCTAACTCTAATCCCCCTAGCTCTCTCTTTCTTTTCACCTTGTTGTCCAGGCTTCACCTTTCATACTGCTCTTTTGGTCTTGTCTTTAGAAAGGACACAGACTTTTCAACTTTTTCTTTTCTGTCTAGTTTCTCATATGTTAATGTGAATTAGTTTACCCCATGTAAACTATCTTAGAAAGGGCCTTCCTAAGGCTGCTCAGGTGCTACAATCTGTGAGTAAACATCTTGGGTTATGTGACTGAGATTGACATGCTTGTAGAATGTCTCAGGTGTAGCTTGAGAAAACCAAAATTGCAAAAGAATTTTGGTTGTCATCAGATGAAGTACTTGCAGTCCAGGGGAGGTTTGTTTATGGCTTTACTGCTCGACTTTTGTAAAGCGAAAGTCTCTTTCAGTGAGTGATTTGGACACTGCCAGGCAGTGGTAGTGTGAAAAGACTTGTTTGCTGTCCTAATAAAAAACAGTTTTTAGAAAGGTTGTTTGAAAATGTTTACATGCAGAGGAAGAAAATCACTGTCTCTTCCCTTGTAGTAACTGATCATGCTTTATTTATTGATCTTTTTCTTTAACATTATCAGTCTCAGTGAATAAAATCTATTTATTTGCATATTAAGTGCATTTTCATTTATTTGTTCAATAAAAGTGCAAAGCAGTGACCTAATTTACTGTGTAATTTTATTGCTCTCTTTCAATAAACCAACGGTTTTATTCGAAGAGCACAGCCTACATTTATTACCATTACACTGTTAAGTTACACCCACAGCTACAAACTGAATATGGCTTTATTTGTTGGAAGGACGCTTGGCTTAATTGACTACTAATTTAGCCAAGAGTATTTTTATAGTATGGTCTTCTTTTTTTCAAACAACTAAAAAAGTAATGTATATAATGTAACTACAAATTTCTTTGTAAAATAGCATGTTTCAGTATGAATTATGTGAACAAGATCATATCACATGAAAAACAGTTAGTAATCTGGGCAACTGTTTTGTTAAAGTTAGTGAATTTATTGCAGTAATGTCTTGTACATTCAATCTTAGTCTTTCCGGGTACTGGTGTTTTCAGCTTGACTCACTGGAGAGAGCCAATACCAATTTTTCACATGCGATATCACTTCCAAGGGCAAATCTCAAATCGCAGAGCTCCTACACAGCACTAATATTGCTACCCACCATTCTGCTGGAAATGGATAGCAGTACACAGATCCTGCATATGGATGTAATATGCAATGCATATTTTCACCCATCTATTTGGAATATGCTCAGTCTGGGAAATATAATGTAGATATGCACTATTACAAAACAAGATTACGGTTTATAGATCTGTGTATTACTTAAGGTCTATGTACTTAAGTTTATGTACTTGTATTATCATCATTAGGGTTCACATAGCGGCAGTACAGGGACTGAAATGCAATGCATGTTGTTATGGGGCATCTGTGCACATAAAGCAGGTTATTTTAAAGCTCCATCAAGGAGAGTCTAAAGGAGAGAAATAAATTGCAGTGACTAAGTAGGTCCATGACACCAAGTTTGTGTGCATGTGTGTTTTTGTGCCCCTCAGATAGTGGCAGACTCATTAGTAGAGTTGGGCAGTGCTGACTTGGTGCATGGTGTTTGTATTCTAATTAGGGTTAGGAAGTTAAGCCCTAGACTTCTGCTGACCTCTAATTCTGCTCTGCCAGTCAAGTCAAACTTAACACATTGTTAACCGTCAGGAGACATCTCACTCTGGATTTCAATATGCTCTCAATATGGGCTTCATGTCCTCCTTCAAGTGAGGCAATTAGTATGTAGCTTACATGAGCATCAGTAACACACACACACACACACACACACACACACACACACACACACAATCACACAGTGGGGGGTTGTCTTAATATTCTTTAAGGACCTTCCTTTAACATAATCATTAATGTAGCTTACAGATTCAAAGTGATCAAAATGATCTGATATTCCTATTCTTATAGAGATTTTTGCCCGAAGACATATATAAACACATTCCCCCCTCTCTTGACCAACAAACCCCTCTCACCACCACCACACACACACACACACACACACACACACACACATTCACAGACACACATGCATTGGTCATACTTCCCTTGTCCTCACATTGACAAAAATTCTTATGCTATGAATGCAATGCTATATCCACACCTAAATGTAACCGTCAACCCTTCCCCATGGAAACATTTCACCACTTTCACAACAACAATTTTCTAAAAAGCAGCTTTTCCCAAACCGTTGGCTATTCCTGTCCCGGTGGTCCTCACCAAGATAGAAAACCATGCTCACATAGAAACACACATTGAAATACTCATGCACTCTTTGCATAAGCTCTCTTCCACTTTCTGCACTCACACCCCACCCCACTCTCTCCCTTTCAGCAAATTGGCCATCGAAGTGGTCCTAAAAACACCACCACACCTCCATTAACCAGCCTACCACCATTGTGTTTGTGTGTGTGTGTGTCTGTGTATGCGTTCCAACTCTGTTTGAAGTGTGTGATGGGTTTGATGGATCATCAGATAGAGTGGAGTGGAACACTGCCACAGAGCTGCATGAAGGGCTTGGAGGTTTAAAAGAAATATGCATAAAAAAAAGTTTAACATCCTCTTCAAACCTCCTTCCTCTTTCCTGCTGCCACACCAGGAGATGAAAGGACTGTGCATGTGCAAAGGCCGTAAAAAAAAGGAGGACTTATTTTTTGCGCATGCCACCACTTTGGGCAGCCAAATGCATTTCATCCCCACAGCAGCACAAGGGAATGACAAGCTGTGTGTGGAGAACAGAATCTCGCCAGAACTTCAAACACACACAAGAAGGAAGATGGGTATCTAAACAGACCATACTTCAGGCAGGGACCAGATCTAGGATTTATGTGTCAGTAAGAGAACTATAATCTGAAATAATATGTTACATTCACATTGCAAACTGCATTACACAATTCCAGATCATATGGTTTATACATATAACTGCAAATGATCCATATCTGCCTTGAACGTGTCTGATCTGCACACACACTGATTTCTTGTGCTATTGTCTGGAACAGTTCTCACTTTTGGTAGATTCCTTCCAGTTTTTCTAGAATGGATTGCCCAAATAGTGAAGTAAATCACCAATTTCCTTTTCCTTTCATTGAATATTGCTGGTTTCTTTTCTTTTCTTTTTTTTTTTTTGCTGCACTGCCAACATTGGCTGTTCACAACAGGGATATCCACACTCAAATTACAGTATATCAGGTAAAAGACACATAACTGTTCTCATTAATGTTGCATCAAATAAGCATTCGATCCCAGATAAGATATAAAAGCGGCTCATGACTGATTTAAAAAAAAAAATGTTTTTTTGTGTGTGTGTGCACATTAAGCCAGAAAAATCATAACCTGTGTCTCGTCAATGTGGTTATGTGAACACAGCCTTAGACACACACATAAGAGTGTACTGTACTAACTGGAGTACAGTGGCACACACAAAGCAGCTTAATCATTCATAAAAGTAGTGAGGTTAATTAAATATGTAGGGCCACTCACTAGCATGCTGGCAAAATTCTACTGCAATGCCGCTGCTTTTAAAAGTCACCCAGCAAATCAAATTAACATACCTATTATAAAATTTATACAGTGTGACTTATATTGTATGTAAGAGTGTGTTTGAGTGAGTGAGGGAGCAAATGAGACAGCCGGAAAGAAAGGAGTAGAGGACTTGACTCTCGCACCGAGCGCCACGCTGCGCATGTGGCAGCTTAGAGGACAAGGTCACACAGCCTGTAGTGTCTGTAAGACTAATCCTGTCAGGCTTTTATCCACCCCTTCCTCTGCCACTTAAACACACTCGCCTCTCTCTCTGTCCCTCTCTCACTTTATCGTTACTGGGGACTGGTGAAGGAGCTCTGTGTATGTGCGTGTGTGTGTGTGTGTGTGCATATGTGCACGTGTGTGTGTGTGTGTGTGTGTGTGTGTGTGCGTGCAGTGGAGAAAGCTTGCAATCAAGGGCAGAATTGTGTGACAGATAGAATGGCTAATAAGTGTAGCCTGGAACTCTCTATTTCCTCCCACCTCCAGACTCCAGGGAATTTAACCAAGTGGAAAGACCACTGCTGTCATGGATTTAATGAGAAAATAAATAGAATAGTTTACTGACTAGACACTGATCAACATTTTTATAAGGATTCACTGCAAAATGCATCAGGTTTAAATCTATTTAGTGAGAGTATCTCGGATATAGCCAAAATTTATTTCTGAGATTATTATAAAACAAACACCTATACAAGATTCAGCCTATTATAAATACTTTCATCCATTTCAAGCTTGGAATTGTCTGTTATTATTATTATTATTATTAACTATTTATTTATTATTCAATACTATTATTTCTAAAAAAAACATACAATTATCTTCCAGTATAGGGACCACAAGTAGAAATGCCTAAATATCACAATATTTACACCCCATTGTA
>JAOVVF010000044.1:15917734-15928063 GCA_028565595.1 Duopalatinus emarginatus
CATCCATATACAGTGTGCACAGTACAAAGTGAAACACAGCTATGTTCCGTTGAGAGCAAGGAAAAAATATTAAATTTTTGTGTTTTTATTAAAAAAAAATTTACATACTAAGTAACAAATTAAAACTGTTCTGCAAATCAAATCTATTAGCATTGCAGGGCAGACTTTCAAATTCTGGGTGTCATTAGCCACTTTTTTTGAGTTCTTGTGCCTAGTGATGTGTTCAGCAGGTCTTTGAGTGTTTGCCATGCAAATGATCCTGAATAGAAAAACGTGAGCTGTGAAATGAGTTCAACCAGCACACAAAATGCACTGTTTACATAACCTAATCCCAAGCAGACCGCTTGTTATTGAGCTTTTGGGTATAGTTGTAACAGCCGGGTCAAAGCTATCTGCTGTTATAAATCAGCCCCCCGTAATACACTCGAAGCACAGTCTTTATCTTTGAGAATATTACAGAGCAACCAGTTCTTTTAGATAGCTCATCGTATTTATAGAGTGAACAATAAGGTCAAAACAAATTGTCTTCACTAAAGCATTGTGAGTGTGGCGTATACTCCTTTCTTTACCCATGCGTGGAGAATTGGACATGGTTATGGCAGGTTAAGAGCACTGGGCCCATATCCGATTAGAGCAGCCTCTGCTGTGGTCGTAACTGCCAATAAGGTGTGCATAAATTGGACTAGTGACAGAGAGGCAAGGCTTGGAGGCAAGAGGCTGGCCAGTGAAAACCCCCAGAATTGTATATTCAGGAATTTATGACACCTCTCCTATCCTACCCTGTCCTTGGTTTTGACTGCACTGTTTCTGAAGGAGCTGATTTCCAGCATGTCTCCTGATTAAAACGCAGGAGAAGGATGAAGCAAGTGACAGGAGAGAATGAAAAAGCCCCATGTATGAGCACCATGCTTCCTCATGTCCATCCCCTCTGCTTTCTCTGTGTGTCTGGCACATTCAGCTTTAATTTACGCAAAGATGACAAGACTTGTCTAATCAGCTGCTAGCTTATGGGTTTATCAGAGATAAATGCTAAATACATCTAGTCAACTTCACATGATGGCAGTTTTAGTGTTTAGTCAGTCTGAACCTGTATGAGTCGCCTCTATCCACACTCAAGACTCAGACCTAGTCGGCCATGATTTATTATTACATATTACCAGTTACACATGGTTAGCCCCCACCATCACCACACACACACACACCACACACATACCATATGGCCTGGCTATTCTTTATGTCCACAGCTATTAGCCCATGACTAAATATGTTCACAAAGGATGCCTTCCTTAAGTCCTGTATACAAATGTATATTAGAAATATGCACCCCTGTCACTACTTTATAACTGTATTATTTTATTAGAGTATTTATATAAGTGCTTGTTGTAATAATAAAAGGTTTGAGATCAGGCAAATGTCTAGAAATAAGCTTTACATTACATTAACTTTGATAACCTTCATAAGCTCTTCATAAACTGTGACATATTAACTTTACCTTCATAATTCATTACCACATCTTTAGTGGTAATTCATTACTACATCCCTACATGTTCAAGGTCATGATGGACGTTCTTGAGACTGGGTGCCTGGCAGGAATACACCCTGGTCAGTCAATCAAAGGGCATCTTAGACACATTCATATGCTCTTTAGAGAAACCAATTCACCTTCCAGCAAAGATTTGGGAGAATAGAGGAAGCTGAAGGTAATCCATGCGGACATAGGAAGAATATGTGATACGCTGCCCAGAGAGTAACCTGAGCTCAGGAATGAATCCTAGAACCCTGGAGCTATGCAGGTCTGTTCTATAGCTGTAATCTTCGCTTTTTTTCATTATGTGATTAGTTATAGTGGCATTTTTGGCAAGACCTTCAGGTCTACAGAGATTGCACAGATGGCAGATGATTATTTCAAAGTTGGAGACTGGACCTCCTTACTGTAGGCCAATGCTGTTCTACTAGTGAGCTAACTGTGGCTTGCTGAAACTGACACAAATTGGCAGATTGTAAGTTATGCATTACAACCTTAGCAAATAACTGTACTATTATTAGTACAGCGCATCCTCCCCATGTATTCAAACATCTCTACTATATCCACAGTAGAATATGCTCACCAACCATATGTTGTGTGTATGGACAGTATTAGTAGCTTTGGGCATGGAACATAGGAACAATGCCATACAATTATACAATCGTGATCAATCCCTATATGACTTTAGGTTGTTCCCTTTGTTTGTGCCATTTGTTTTTCGCTGCCCAGGCTTTATTAAGCACTCAGAGAACCTAAAAGCAAGCTGTGTGTAAAAACCAGAAGGCAGGCTCTTTAAAGGTAGAAAATCCATCAAGCATTGGTTACAAAGTGGTCATTTATTAAAAATGCAGTAGGTCTATTACTCTAGGACCAGGGCTTCCCTTTCCCCTTAGCTCACACCAACCCACAGTTTACTAAGCCTCCTTTGTTTAGAGCCACTCACAGGCTATCATTAAAGACAAATCTATCTGTCCAGTTGGTATCAGATCCCATTTGCCAAAGTATCAAAGGAATGCCCTTTGTGGACCCCTACACCCGCTTACCATGAGCTACTCAATTACTTTCATTGATAAATACCAAATAATGGTGAATCTAATCTAATGGTGAATGTATGAACAGTACATTCTCAGCACATTTTTCTCCATATTACATACCTATTGTTTCTAAATGACTGATAGACTTAACCACCATTTTTGCTCTATTAAAGCATATGTTAGGCTAGTATGTTACTGCTTTCTGAGTCAGCCCCACCCTTCGGAACAGATGGCTGGAGAAAATGCCCAGGACACAGTAGGAGATGGAGAGAGAGAGAGAGAGAGAGAGAGAGAGAGAGAGAGAGAGAGAGAGAGAGAGAGAGAGAGAACACCAAAGAGACTACAATGTCAGAAGTGAATTTAACAATAAAAATAGAAAATAAATCTGCACTCTATCTGGAATAAAATACAACGTGAACATAATGAACATACTGGCTGTATAGATTCACTACTCGAACGTCGTGTCACACGTACCAACCCCCTGCTTAGGAAATAAAGATTTGCATAATTTATGATTATTTATTTTTCTCCGCCATTGTTGATGTCCAACATGAAAAGGCATTTTCAAAGCAGACCAAACATTTTCTGTCTGAACGTTTATAAAGTAAGTATCCCAGAAATGACAGCATGTGCATGTAAAAAACAAACAAACAAATAAAATGAAAACAATAAAGATGAATGAATTTTTTATATATCATTATTATTTCAGCAGCTATTATTAGTGATCATCTCAGTATGGTCAGAACATATGTTTAGTATAGTGAATATAGTGAATACTACTACTAATAGAACTGTTTATCTGGTACTATTGCTCCAATATAATATCTAATTACTGCTATACAATGATTCATAAGTTCACATATTCAAAGTGCTTCTATAGTAACAATTTACACAGTGGCCATGTATTAAACACAGTAAAACACATCGTCTTTGTGCTGATAAGCTGAAGTTTGTCAGAGGCAGATGTTTGTCTAATATTTATGGAAGGAGTCTCCAGTGTCAGTGTTTCGTAACCAGTCAGAATTGGATATTTATTTTTTCTAATATAATTTCTGCATTTTTCTGTCGTGTTTAATCCTTTAAATAATGCTATATTGCCTATATTATCAAGGAGTCAAATAAAGTAAGATTCAAATTCAACAATATTTCTAAACCCTGATAATTTATCCCCTAGACTCAAAGAATGCAATTTTCTTTTCAAGCCAAGGCTACTCTGTATTTGCCGAGTGTGCAGCAGATGTCACTAGGATCATGCAAAATTTCAATAATGAATCCACGTCTAAAGAAATGACACGCATGCCTTCTTTATTCTGTAAGAAATATCAAAAACCTGTATATACTGTTTATTCAGAGGCGTTTCTAAGCGAGTCATTTTATCTCTCATGTCTGACTATTAAAAGCCAGGAAGCATGGGCATATGAATGCCACATTTTAAAAAATATATTAGGATATGCACCAAAAAAAAATATTTAAAGGAAGGAGCATTAGCAGTATAATAATTTGCCACAGGAAGACCACAGGAATGATTTAAACCTGTTCATAATCTACCACAGAGTAACATGGATCTAATCTGTGTGTGTAGCACAGATTTACCACACACACACACACACACACACACACACACACACACACACACACACACACACACAGCCCTCTCCACAGACCTCAAAACCGAGGCCAGTACACACAGGAAGCATTTTAGTGCATAAACGTCAGAGAACTGTCCCACTGGAAGAGTTTACATGTATAATTCACATGCATCACACACACGCACACACAAACACACACACACAACTCGTTAAATTTGTGTGTCTGTGTTGTTGTCCCTCTAGCAAAGAAGAGGTAGAAGGCCAAGTTTGTTTTGTTTTCTTTCACAAAGGAAACTGTTGGATAGCAAACATCCGCACACAGGGTTTATTCTATTCATATAGAAGAAACAAATGGAGGACTGAAGCCTTAACATGTGTATCTCTGTAAATCACTTATCACAGATCTTTCATATGTTACATTTGAAGCTTGAACCTGAAACACACTTATCAAGGAGGTCTTAAAGCATTTATTGTTTTAACCAGTAACTGTTTGGTTTAAAATAAACAGTTTTTTTCTTGCACAGTGTCTTGCTTGGATACATTGCTTATTAATTACACACAAACTTTACAGTTTGTAAATGAAATTGATGTTAACAATAAATTATTATAATTCATCCTTTCAAGCAGGACTATATTTTTTCCAAGGAATGAATTTGTTATGTGTTGGTGGTTATTTAACGCTGGGTCTGATCAAACGTGAAAAAAAATAAACTTTCAGGAAATGATAAATAACCCACATTGCTTTCTTCCTGTACTTGTACTGTTTTGTATTAGTGTTGGACAAAACTACAGAAGAGCCACTTTATTTATAACGTATCTCCTATATCTGTCACATAAAAAGTCAATCACTAAAAAAAATCCATTAACTTAGCAAGAATAATAGAATATTTCTTATACTGAAGGTAAATATTTCTAATTATGAAATTATGTTGCAAATGTGACACAAGAGTTTTTCTAGATATGTTTACTGATTAAATGCTTCTTTAAAATGGCAGATAATTTGACACTTTCTATAAATAAACAGATATTCAATATGCAATATGCAAAATTGCATGGTTAAAAAAATAGTAACAAATATCTAGAAATAGGCTTAACAATTCTATTAATTTTATATTTATTTAAAAGCAATAGACATAAGAGTAAGAGAATTACTAGTACAATAATTACAATTATGCTGTTTTTTATCATGTAGTTGGTATTCTGTAAGCCCCAAACATTTTTATTCTAGAAATTAGTTTTTCTGTTTGTTTTGGTTTTTTTTTAGTTTTTCCTGTTTTGTAGTTTTTTTCTGATTAATGTTAATATATATGAAAGTATGCACATTTCCTTATTTACTGACTATGATGATTTTTATTTCCAGATACTCAGCATCAGTATATGAGTTCACATTAAAGTATCTACATTAAAGAATCTAATTACTGAACTGATAACAATTCACAAAAAGAAGGATATGAAAGCTGTTTTTTTCTTCACAGCAAAGCTAAAGTTCTCTGACAGAAGCATTATGAATCAATCTCCCAATTATCCATGTTGCCATGCTATAATCCTAAGTAACATTGGGAGCAGCAGAAGCCTAATGAGCCCCATAGAGAAGGTTTCTGAGACGCTGCTGACACTCTGCATGTCATCGCACTGCAGGCCAGTTAGCGTACCCTCACACTGAGAGCAAAGCTTTAAACAGACCACTGCATGTTAGTTTTGCTGCACAAAAATCTGACCCCTCTGAGTGTAAATGAACCTCACACACACACACACACTGTACAGCCTTGACTTCACACTGCTGATTGAATGGCTGAAGAGGCCTCACAGCCTTCTGTTGGCATAATACAGGAGGGAATTACTTCTCTTTAAATCTATCCTATCCCTCTGGTGTATGACTGCTGTCATGGACACCGCCCTGTGCATGCCCTGTGCATGAGCGCATGAGCACTCTCATCCACACCTATGGCTTTGTGTCTATACACACTCTGACAGGCATCTCAATAGTGTACTAGCGGAAATTAAAGGCCCTTGATGTTCGAAACCTGAACAAACACTGGATGGAATGTGATTAACCTGAAACTCAAATATGGTCATTACAGTATGTAGGTAGTAGCCGGATTATAACACTTCTTAATATGGACTAATACCAGGGTTTCATATTGTTTCTGGACAGGCTGATATGATATCATACCCTCCATGAGTATATTGAGCATTCTGGCTAAGTGCACAAGGTGAGTGTGTGAGTGGGAGCCATTTACCAGAGAGAGAGAGAGAGAGAGAGAGAGAGAGAGAGAGAGAGAGAGAGAGAGAGAGAGGGAGAGAGAGAGGGAGATCAGTGATTGTGTGTCAGCTGCTTCTCTTCCCCCACATGATTGATTTCCCCTGGAGGAATGCCTCCACTTTGAGAGCATGCCGGAATCAAGATTAATAAGAGACCATTTACATCTCTGTATGCCTGCCTGTGTATGTGTGCGCATTTGAGAAGGAGACTAGTCATGCACACTAACATGGGGCCCTCATCATCATCATCCAAAGGCAGAAATCTGAAATCCGAAACATTGCACTGTGTAAAATGCAGTCTCTTCTTTCTTCCGATAATTTGCAAATCGATAATCATTCCCAGAATAATGCTATTCCTCCTCCTGTAACACCAACACCTGGCTCTGGTAACATCAGTGGCAACTAATTTCCTTATAATAAGACCTTATTACATTATACATAGATCATAGATTCTACCTCTAAGACGTTCCGTGGTGACATCTGAATAAAAACTGGAGGAGAAACAGATGACTCCAGGGATTCAGTCTCCCATGGAGATGTTCTGGGAAATTCATTACAAAAGCGAAAGAGGGTGCAATCTAATTTGACTTGACCTTGAAGGCTGTGCGAGACAATAAATAACAGGTCAAGAAAAGAAATATGTCGAGTGATTAGTGGGAAGGTGAGTGAATTAGTTTGTAAGCAATAATTTTCTTACACTTTGTCATTAACATTTATGATATCTCCTAAGAATGCAATGTACTACCTTGCCCTACTCCTTTTGAGTTTAAATACAGAAGCTATGCAGCTATCTAATCAAAGCCTTTGCTTAATGCGTTTCTTCCTGCCTAAAGTTTCTCCACCCTGATGTCAGAGAAAAGCGTCTCATCACTTGCGTGTTCACGCCCTTGGCCTAACAGCCCATCACAGCAACATGCTCTCTCCTTCTCTCACCTAATGAGTCGCCCTATACAGATGCCAACTTTCTGTTCCAGGGGGATAAAGATGTGCATGAAGAGCACAGAGGCAGGTAGAGATCACCAGCACTGTAACAGCATCTCGATCAATGAACAGGAATCAATTTTCCACTTCAGAGTGGCGTAGGAGTCAAGAGATGGATGTTATTATTCAGGTCCCTCATCAAAGGCTGCTGTGCTGAAGCGACAAAATGTCACATTTGTGTGTGTGTTTGTGTGTGTGTGTGTGTGTGTGTGTGTGTGTGTGTGTGTGTGTGTGTGTGTGTGAAACACATAATTAACATGTTATTTCTTATTTTCACTTAGTGAAGAATTAAAGCTAAACCAAGCTCCAAATAGCAGATATTACATTTAAGAAAGATGCTACCAGGGTGGGGACAGGGAGTGAGAATAGAGAGAACCCACGAACTGGAGAGCAGAGCACTGTACCTTAGTCTGGAGATAGTGAGGGTAGTAGTAGGTGTACTGGGGGTACATTGGTTGCTGTTCCAAGCGTTTGCCCATGTAGCTGGAATCCGTCTGGCCGTGGCAGGATACTGAGACTCGTATGCTCACTCCAAAACTCTGAAAGCCTCTGCTTGTTGGGCCAGAGGCTAGATCCGTGCAGAAAAGGCAGTGAAAAGAGGATGGAGAGAGTGTGAGAGAGTGATGGGGAGTGCCACGGGACCTCTGACTGTCCTTATGTCTGTCACTGTGTGGGAGTTGCGCTCTCAGTGTGCGAGCCGCACTCTCCTCCTGCTCTTCCTATGAGTGATCGGACAAGAGGATGAACGGAGAGCCGAGAGCCAGGGAAGGAGAGGTCTGCACAGAAAGAGAAGGAGCAGTGGTAATAAAGAGACGGGATAGAGGCGCTGAAAGAAGGAGAAAGGAGGGGGTGGCAGATATCACTTCTTATGGAAAGCGTGCTCCTTGTCTCCTGCTCATGCTTTGACTTTGTCTCCGTGTCCGTAGTTTGCCGTTCTCTTGTGTCTGCACACTGTCAGATCTTTCCCAAAGCTGTCAGATATTCCAAGACTGTCTGTTCCGGCGTGTCCTGCTCTGGCTGATACACAAAGAAGCGATGCAGATGGATGATGTAGCTGCACTGAGAGAGCTGAATCTGATCCTAGTCACTGAGACCAAAATTGTCCGTGGGAAAAAGGAGCTCACACGGAATCCAGCTTCAAGCACCAGAGGAAGCAGCACAAACTCCTCCACAATTTAAATCCAGTACTACCCTGAACCCAGACCCAAGTCCACACACCACACAGTGCTCTTTCTCTCCGGCGTCTGTCTGATGCCTTCTTTTCCTGCTACCTCCTTGTCTTTCCACTTGCCTGTACGAGTGTGAATGCGCGAGTGGAAGTAATTGTGCCTGTGTGTGAATGCAAGTGCATGTGTGTGTGTGTGTGTGTGTATGCGTGAGTGTGCGGCTGGGTGCTCCACACTGTGGTGAGGAGTGAGGGCTCAGCTCAGGCAGCACTACAATCCTCCGCCTCTTGGTAGGAGGGACTAGAGGCAGGATTCAGCACTCCCTGAACTGGGGGAGTGTCACGACCAGCCTCTCTTTTCTCTTTCTCCCTCCTCAAAAGCACAAACGCCCTCTGCTAAGCTTTCACTCTGCAGGCAGGAGGAGCTAGGAAGAGGGGAGGAGAGATGAAAGGACCCCATGAGAACCACAGGCCCCCTACTGGTGATGTGTAGATTCCACATTCATACATACTCTTTAGTTCTTTCGATTTGCCCTTTTTTCACTTTGCTTTTTTTATTCTTGTTTTTAAAAATTGACAGGTACACACAATTAAACTGCATATATTTTCACATTCTCTTAGCTCACAGCATGTTTAAATGGAAAAAAAAACAACAACAACTAAGAACATTAAATTCCTGTTTTTTTAGATTTTAGATTTTAGAAACAGATAAAATGTTTGTGGTCACTGAGGACTAGAAACATTGTTCAACCCCATCTAGCACCTTCACATCATTGTCTTTGAGTAGCAGAAGTGCATGCACAGCAGATTTCCTTTTCACTGTGTGCCACCCAGTTATCTCTGTATCAGAGGCTGAAAGTGTAACACACTGACACACTGACATTCATGCATAGTAGAGCGGAGAAATGTGGCCTTAAGTAGCGCTTACATAAGACTGTCTGCACTAATTCTCACCTCTGCTCAGAAAGCAGCACTTTCACTGGACAAACAAAGTTGTGTGTAATGTATCTGCTGACTACTGCATTATACAGTGCATTCAGTAACACCGAATTATACAGTGAAGAGTGGACAAGTCTTCAGCAGTACATACTAAGAATGAGAAATGGTGCATCTATGCCATCATACAGTCTATAGACTGTCAATATGATTGCATAGAGTATAACAGTATCATGTATAAATTTGTTTATAATTGACAGATGTGCATCAAACCTGTATAGCTGACCACATCAAAAATCAATCCAGTCAAAATATTTTTTTCTTAAACAAGTTAATTAATTAATTGTATGTGGAAAACAAAGATTTAGCTTTGGAGATTTTTTTTCAAGATTTAACATAGAATTAAATTTCTATAATGTGTCTAGCAGAAAAAAAAAAAGTAAAATATCTACAGTGTCAGATATTACTATCCTTTATTTAGAGATATTAATATATTATAATATACATAATAAAGATACATAAAAAAATCTTGTTAGGCACTAAACAAGAGGCAGAGGGTTAAATGTGTGGTGGTCCAAGCATACACAATGAATACAGAAATATCTCCTTTATCTTTGTGCCTTTACTTCTATCATTATTTGGTTGTATAATAACCTAGAATAACTTCATTAATTAATACTGAAATGTCAGGTGCCCAGCCACCCAGAGCTGCCTCCTCTGTACTTGCCTGCTATTATGATCAAAGGATAAAAAGGTTAAACAATATCAATTTTGCATTATGAATTAAGCAGCTGGCAGACATTTGCATGAGATTTAATGTTGGGATTGTAGCACATA
>JAOVVF010000044.1:15931534-15968526 GCA_028565595.1 Duopalatinus emarginatus
ATGGGGTAGAAATTATATAATTATTATATGGGCCAGTCAATGCTCAAGGTTAGGGAACTGGTGTCATGACCAGAATGTTGTCAGCCAGTTCGATTACCTGTACTGACATTACATGACTAAAGTACCTTAACCCCCAACTGTTTTCCAAGTGCTAGAGATAGGGATTACCCCATGCTTTGGGCGAGTGTTTCCACTGCCCCCTACTGTGTCTGTTCGCAAGAGTGTGTGTTTCACTGCAAGGATGGCTTAAAGGTGGAGGTCCTCTGTGTGCAAGAACAGTAGGTCAAGCACTTTACTTGCACTTTCACTATTGTATAAATAAATTATGTATGAACAAAGAAGATGATGGTTAGCTGCTTACCAACATATTAGAAAGGTATACAAATACATTAATCGTTTTTTGCCTGTGTTTGCAAACAAGCCACAGATATGAAATGAGTTCATTTGGAACAGACCATGGAATGATGTAGCAGGATGAGTTTTTGTTTTGCAAAGAGCTTGTGAAGTACTGTTAGACGAGCGAAACCTCTCTCTCCTGTCTCCCTCTCTCTGCATTGTGGGTAGTGGGAGGAACGTTGGTGGTGAGAGCACATTGAGAGAAGACGCAAGGCACGTTTCAAAGTTAAACTAACATAATATTCGTGCAAACATTGTTGTGTGTTGGTGGACATCTTCACTTTTCACACACTGACCTCGGTCAGTAGAGACTGTGTCATGGCCGCTCCGGCCGGGGAGGATTTTGCCCGTTTGAGCGTGCACCATAGCATTAGATGTGTACCTGAGCCTGGCGTGTCAGTGGAAGACTGCATGATGCCAGTCGGCAGGCAGGTCGGTGCCTCCCAGTATAATGTCCGCGTCCAGAATGAACAAGGCCATTGTCATGTTCCTAAAAAACAGTGAACTAGTGGATAAGCTGGTCATGAGCGGCCTGGAGATTAACGACAGCCACGTTAATGTCATGCCGATATCAAGTCTGGCAAAAAAGGTATATCTAACATGCCTCCATTGATTCAAAATGAGATTCTGGAAACAATACTGGGAAGGTATGGAAAAGTAGTAAACCCGATTAGAATGATTCCCCTCGGCTGCAAAATCCTGGAATTCAGACACATAATGTCTTTCAGATGGCAGACATTTAAACTATAATACCAGACTCACAACATGACCCTCCGAACCTGTCAGTGACAATAACACTGGAAGGTAAAAACTCCATGATCTTTATCAACACGGAGTCAATGAAATGTTTCAAATGTGGTGAACACTGACATATTATACAGGCTTGCCCTGTTAGAGGCACACAGCGCAGAGCAGAACGAGGCCCATTGCAGTAAAGCGTCTGGTACAACCTCCAGACCCTTGGTTCCTGATACTGCGGCCGGTGTGGAACCGTGCTCACCGGAGGAACCTCGCGACAATGATTCAAACCATGATGTTGACCGATACCCCAACTGACCGGACTGCAGCAACCGAGGGGACGAAACTACAAGCTGGAGACAGCGGAAAAAACAAGGAAAAATGTAACAGAAGTGAGTTTAAGAGCACAGAGGCAGAACTGAAACCCAGACCTGAACAAAGAGATGTGGTAAAGTCTACAGTAGAGCAGGAGGCTGTGATGACCCAGGAGGAATCAGACCAAGACTATGATGAGATGGAGAATTTATCAGACCTCAGTGAGTCTCAGGGCTCAGAAGCGAGATCTACTAGATGTGGGACAAAACTCTACTCACTCAAAGAACTGAATGACTTTCTAGACCACACGAAACGATAAAGGAAACCTAACATAGAGGACTACTTTCCCAACCTGAAGATGTTTTTAATCTCGTGCTCAATGGTTATGAGGAAGGTGACTTTCCAGAAACTTAGTAAACAAAAACGATACAGACTGAAAAAAATAATAACTGCGGTAAGGCACATGATGACTCAAAAGCCCAATAAACCAGGCTGATGGAGTCAGGTGGAGAGTCTCACTGTAACCTCCTGGGGTTAGTGTGAGGTTCTGGACACACAGAGACACTGTTTTTGACTCTGAAACTGATGACTCTGATATTGTAAATTGACTAGATGATTAACTGCAATCATGGCTTTGAGTTGGTTTATTTATTTACTTCGTTTTATGTTTTTTAAAAAAGAAAATGCTGTTTTTTGATCTAATCAGAAAATAAAGAGCTTTGAAAAGTCAAGAGTCTCTCTCTCTCTCTCTCATTCTCTCTCTCTCTCTCTCTCTCTCTCTGCTCATGGAAAGCTTTAATCAAGAAGCCTTTATTTCAGGATAGTCTGAATCGTTCTTTATCACACCCGACTGTCACCATTACTGCATGCACACTACTGAAGAATGTTTGTTAGAGCTCTTTAGACAACAGCCTTCTTGGAGTTCTGCATAGTGAAATACTCAAGTGGCAGCACAGTTTGCAGTTGACAGTTGATAAACAGTTTCCATCCAAAGCCAAATATGTTCATGTGAACAATATACACTGGACTATGCTATTCTTAAAGGAGCTTTATAATAGAAAGTAGCCATAAATCTTTACATTTGGGTGTGTTTCCTGTATCTATCTTGATCAATATCAGCTCTTCCTACAGAAAAGTCACTGCATTTTATCACTTATCATGGATTGTTAGCTCTGAGGTTAGTCAAGGTTCATTTCTTTAAGCTTTGTTCCCTATGTGGAGACCCAAAGCCATAAAGTTTAATAGAGTTCCCCTAATACTGTAAGAAGCGACCCATAGTACCACCACACTTCATGCACATTCACAAGCATAAATTCATTCTACAGGCACAAGCAACTTGAGACTTTGTTCCTCATCATGCTAGACTGTATTTTATTTTTTCTGCAGTATGTCTGTATTTAAATAGAACTCTAACATAAAGTGGATTGGACAAGTTTGTATAGTCTATTTGCAATTATGGCATGTGTATTGCATGCATACCAACCACTGGTATGCACGTGTGTTTCCTGATATCACCTCCAACTACTAGCCACCCCACTGGCACCCTTACAGGTTCACTTTTTTTCCACTGTAATTGTTTTGACATTGGATATTAAACTAAATGGGTTTCATTTATCATCCTGGATACGAGAAAAAGTATTATGAAATTGTTTCTAAGACCGTTTACACAAGAAATGTGGCATTCATAAAAATGCTGTTAGTTCAGAAAAATATTCCTATGCTGTAAAATCTTACTGTATTTATGCATAGAGATTATACTCTCAGGTTTAAATCAATCAGGCATTTATCTTCCCATGAACTGATTGAAGACGTTTTATATAAATGACCTAAAAACAATTTTGAAACAAAATATTTAAAAAAATAATATAAATGAAGACAAATATGAATAGGTTTTCAATTAGGACACAAAAAGGCAGCCTATGAAAGGTGAATGGTAAGTGTGTGCCTCTGGTAGCCGTTGCACTGCAGTGGTTGATCTGCATTACTGGAAGCTATAGCCAGCGCTAACGAGTTTTGGAGGTGCCACCAATGGCACGTCATATGTGCCTTGACCATGCTTGGTAATTGGTACAGATGAGTGACATTTTTCAACATTTTTCAGCAATGTTACCAACATGCTTGTAAATCTGCCGAAATGTTCAAATTGGTTTAGATTATGAGAACAATTACACACTTTTACTAAAATCCGTAAATTCATTCACATTGAATTTTAAACAAGAACCAGCATTTTTCTTCCTTCATCCCCACACTTTTGCATAAGCACCAGCACAACATTGTGTATAGTACTAACAGTTGGCCAGTTTATTTCATCTATGCCATGTCCTCATTAGTCAAAATATGACATGAAAATATAAACAGTCATATTGGTATTCATTTAATTATTAATTAAACCAATAATTCATACAGGGCACATCACATAACACATAATGAATTTTACTACTTACTCAAAAATTTTATTTATGATTAGAGGATCTGATCTAAATAAATAAATAAATAAGTTTAAATGTTGTGGTTTCTTTTTATTTTTATTTTTTACTTCTCCATCTTCATCCTATAATTTACTGCTTTCTAGCGATTTCTTAATTAAAATAACTTTTGAGGCTGAGTTGAAGAATTTATGGTAATTGTTATATGTTTTATTTATTTATGCATAGCAAAAAATCTTTTTTAATGGTTACCAATCATAACTTCAAAAAATCACTGTAGCTTTAACTGAAGCAGGTTAGCAACTTTTAATTTGACTCTGATGCTACCAAAAGATTTCCTATAGAGATAGCCAGGGTGATGTTAATGAGGGTGTATATGATCAGCCTAACAACAAATTGCACCATGCATCTATTTGTAATAATACAGCAACTCAGTGTCATGTAGAGAAATTACTGTCAAAATATTACATTTTAATTATGCTATTAATGACACAGTGGACAAAATATCTATTAGCTGAAACATGACATTTTCTGATGTGCTGTATTCATTAAGCTATCCAAGCTAAACCTATCTTCGGGGACTAAAGATGCAATACAACAGATTTCTTTCATTAATTAAAAGCAGATTAATGAACATCAGTCGTCCTGGGAAAGCATTCAGCAAGAACAGCTTACACGTTTGGTTTTACATAAGCATTTACCTTTCAGTGTGATGGAGGGGAATGTAAATAACGCTGAGTACTCCAGTACTGAATTGCAACCAGGATTCCTCTGTCTCACACACACACACACACCACACACTCCCTGCAGGTAGAGGTGTCTCTGGTGGAAGAAAGCACGCCTGGTCTAGCATGACTGACAGGAGGGGCTCCAGACATTGGAAGGTAATTAATTTCTGTAAACGACCGCCATAGCTGTCAGCTTTTATAAACGAGCGTTTATGTGTTATGGGCGATTTAACCACCACACTGAGGGAAACTGACAGAGACGAGTAGAACAGAAAGAGAGCGAGGTTCATGTGCACAAACAACCCTGATGATGTGAAAAGTTGACTGTGATGTTAACTTTACCTTCAACCTTAAGAAAAGAGAAGATGTTAGTAGTACTGGAGCCATCTTGAGGTGTTGGCACTTTAACTTACAGTATAGCCTTTTTGCTGTAATTCGTTCACAGCAACATTATATTCATATTATAGGGGGTGGGCATCAAGTCTGGACACAAGATCACCTGATCACCAAAATGCTATATTCTTACAAACTCAAGACCAGGGCCTTTATTACACAGCATGCAAAATACACTACACAAACATGGCTTTCCTGGCTTTTATTATTTATACATAACATTAATAGCGCTACTATTTTTACAGATACACATAGTGTACATAGAAGGTAGAAGATAAGCTTAAGCAAAGAAGAATGCATTGAGATGTTATTGATGAGTACATGCAAGATGTAGTCATATTAATGGGTAGCAGATTATGGTAATAACTGACATACTGCATTACTGCACCATCTTGATGTTAAATTCTCAAAGCACATAAAAAATGCATTGATGGAAACCATACTGAAAAAGGCATTTAATAAGGAATTATCATATTTACAGATTATGCCCAATTTGTTTATTCCCACATTCAACACATCAGCTAATAAAATATAAAATTTATATACTGTAAATATGTGCACAGCATGTATACAGTATATAGAGTATATATGTGTACACTATAGCATAGTATGCAAATACAAATATAAACCAAAAGGTACTAAACATACATATAAAACAAATCTGCATAATCTATATACAATCTCACAAAAACTCTGCAATATTTCCTTGTTCTCAGTGTTCCAAGAGTAGGCTCCAGATCTGGTGTAAAATATACTGGCAAAAAAATTAAAAGCTGAACTTTTCCACTTCTATTACTTACTAATACATAATTATAAGTATAAAATGTTCTAATACAGGATGTACCATAAGTAATTACAAATCTCACACGTATCCTAAAATGATAAGTACCAGACAGTCTCAGTGCACTATCTTTAAACTGAGTTTTCTTACGAAACTGAGAAAACAGGCAAACACTAAGACTCTTTATTCTTACAAACCCAAGACAAGGGCCTTTAATACATGCAAAATACACTACACAAACATTGCATAATGCGAAAAAGGAATGATTTGATTAGGAAACATTGTTCTGGCTCTCATGGCTTTTATTATTTATGTCATGCATTTGCACTTTCTTTTAAACTGTGATATGTAGCATTCAATGTTATTCAGCCAGCAAATTAAATCATATTTGTTACAGTATACTGTTCTGTTCTTTCTGAGCTCTGTGGCCATCCTAACAGAAATACCTCCTGCAATGATATCATTCATACAGTGTCCAGTACATTCGCAGAAGTACAATTTACAAACTCATTTAAAAAAAAAAGACAAGGAGCTCTTGAGTGAGTTTGCTCACACTGAGAATGACCTATAGCCATTATAGTAATCTCAAATGGCACGTTATTCTAGACTTCAATGATATAGGAAATAGGAAAATACTGAAAGCCATCATTCCTAAATGTAGCACATAATACGCACATCCACCATAATGCCACGTATTCTGTGGTTTTACAAACTTGCGTCCTATAGGCTGTTTGATGAGGTGTTCAGAGACCAGTGTTTCTTAAACACAAGTGGGGAAAGATAGCCTAGACCTATTCATTCCCTCTGTGCAATGAGGCTAGTGAAATATGTTTTCTTCTGCAGATTACTGAACAGCAGGGGAAAGAGAGCAGAACAGAGGCCATGATCCTAGTTCTTCATTCTTGAATAAGATAGAGAGGAAGCAGTGGAGGGAGCAGGGAGAAAAATACAACATGCTCAAAATTTTTAAAGAACAGACATTGAGAAAATACACACACAAGCCTGGATGTAGGAGGAGGAGCAATTAATACTGTGGTACTTTGGTTTATTATGATCTGGTTTAGGTCTGGAGCCTGCCCTAGAAACATTATGTTAACGCTTCAGCCTACACTGTTTGTGGTGCAAATCTGTGTTGTTTTGACTCAAATGCTGATTAATATAAGAATTTTTTTGTTGTTGTTATGTGTTTGTCTATGGTGTTTACATTTGGGAATCCAACCTAAATTAAGTTAACCTTAGTCTAAAAATATAATGCAAAAATTCCCCCTGACTGGACTGGGGGTTCATCTCAGGATGCCATGTATACATGCAATGCATTTATCAGCAGAAAGAAAATACGATTAGATACATACCACAATTAGAGTAACAAAATCATACTTCTACACACTCAGAGTCACTAAGCATGTATTACTACTAGTAATATTAATATCTGCATTCATTTTAGGAAATTTAGTCTTTAATACAGATGCATGTAAAGTCATCCTTCCAAACCAAACAGAACAGACCTCTTTTTAATCACGGGCTGTTTTTTTCCACTTGATGGGTTTTACAACAGGGTAGAGACTCCTGTGGAAGTCTCCAGTACAGGATGTTGTTAATGTCAATATCCTATCCCTGGTATATCATTAAAATTTCCTTTATACAGTATATAATTCACAGATTTCCCACTGAACATTTTTTTTTCTTATGTGTAGCTCAGTACTAACTAAAGGTAAACTTCCTACTGATGATGCTCTGACAGAAACAGACATACACTGTGTGTGTCAGTAATGGTACAGAACACACAGTGACTAAAATCCCCATCCAGTTTATAAGAGGACATTTTACCTTCTTTTATATATGTACACCCTCCAAGGGCTAGGATATAATAAAGGATTTATATTCAACAGGAATATGTTTTCCTCCAGTAAGCAAGAATTGAAATTTAGCTGATTCCCCATGCTGATTTGTTATGTGGATATTTGACAGCTGCCCCAGGGACCTTCGTGCCATATTAATGACAAGAAATATGACCAAGACCACTGTAATTATAAAAGCACTCCAGGCAGACACACAGCATCATAATTTACACAGCTCCCATCATGTTCAGTACTGTTTTCAAAGCAAAGCAAGAAAAACCATTATCCGTTTCATCAATGTCATTATACTTATCTTCTTCATTAAACATACCTGACTTCATCTTCTCTAACTGAACTAAAGTGATGAAACTAAATGGGAAATGAGTTGCTCTAGGAAATGTCAGGTGAACCTAAACATTGCTGGAGATGTCTTCTTCTGATTTTTGTCAGAGCCTGAAAAAAAACAACAGTTAAAGATAGCCTCCAGGTTTTGTGGAGAAAGCAGCATTGTGAGATGTTGAGCAGTGTTTCATCTGGACCAGGAATACACAAGACGAAAGAAAAGAGCCAAGCAGAAATCATGCACACAGAGCACAGAGCTTCACTTTGCCTTAAAGACATTTACATGTCTTTCCCCAAATTACCTCTTTATTGTCTGTTTGTATCTATAAGTAAGAATGGTTACTCTATCCATCACTGGCATTTCCTTAAAGAATCTCATATCCATATAATAACAAACTCCCCCAAGCTGTTGTTCCATTTGGAAAGAGATAAATGTCAATCAAAGAATCAAAGAAAGAATCCAATCAAAGAAAGAAAGATGAAAAATTGTGACAAAACAGACAGCTTAAAATTGCCACCACCAACACCATCTTTAGGGAGATGGAATATGAATCAAAGTTGAGAACTGAAGAAACTCTGGCGATAGGGCAGTATAAAATTCCAGGAATTAGAAACATGGCAGAATGGAAGGTCAACTTGATAGAGACCTGCCAAGTACTTTCTACATTCTTCGTATAGTTAGCACACTGGGTAAAGAGTAACACCTAAAAATATATAGGATATGAATGAGAAGAAAAAAAAGCTGCAACCATTAAAGTGAACCATCGGTAGATTCTTGTTTCAAAACTGGAAGATAATATTTGTCACCTTTAACTGTATGATTGTGCTGCAAAATATATATAATTATAAAATTGCATGGTTAAAAATGAATTATTAATCAGATGTTTTCAAAATTCAAAATTCAGCTCCTATGATATCAGCATTTCTAGAGTTGCTACTAACCCAAAACATTAATTAAATGGACAAAGTGCACTGTAAAGATTTTGTTCATTTCTAGAAAAAAAAGGTACAAGCTCAGGATACATTATCAGGATCAGCACTGTTATCAAAGAAAAGAGAATTGTAGAAAATAAAGATTTCAATCTACTACTACTTTCAATCTTTTGTCTTTTACAAAAGAGTTTGGGGTTATCAACATGTGAGATCCATGTTTCACCACTCAAAAAAAAGAATTACATAAAAACCTACTTATGTCAGTTGAGCAGTGCTTTTATCAGGGCTATTCAGCATATTCTACATAATGTCCACATTATAACAATGTCTGCAAATATTCCATTTATGACCCACAAAACATATAAAAAGAAAACAACCCAGAGAACTTGAATTGGAGGAATTGAAAATGCTTTATAATTGAAAACCAGGATAAAATAAAGTGAACAAGGACATGGACTTGAGCACCTGATTCATAAATTAAGTGAAATCTGAAAATGAGATATTTTTGTATGCTTTCAGGTAGATATGAAAAGCATAAATACTGATTCATGTAATAGAGAAAAATAATAGTGTTTGCATTTTAAAAATGAAACCTTTGATGCCCCAATGGTGTGGTTAATGTTCTTAAAA
This sequence comes from Duopalatinus emarginatus, assembly GCA_028565595.1. NCBI lineage: Eukaryota > Metazoa > Chordata > Actinopteri > Siluriformes > Pimelodidae > Duopalatinus > Duopalatinus emarginatus. Next base: position 15,941,055 of record JAOVVF010000044.1, read on the forward strand.
GTTAACAAAACCTTAGGGCAGTTTTCTGTTCTATTTGGTCTGGTATATGATTAACCTTTCTAATGTACTGTATTTTGGAAGAATGCAATCTGTGTACATGTTTTGTTTCTACAATACAGGAAACTGCTATATTTTACATCATGAAATATATATTAAAGATAATCAAGATGTTTCCTACTAGTTACTAATAATGCTAACAGTTTACTAATGTTTTAGCATAAAAAATAAACAACTGCTTTAATAATCCCTAATAAAAATATGATTTGAGCAGATAAAATCAGTATGTTGTACTGCATGGTGTCTTCCAACACAAAAATTAAGAATGGCAGGATTTACATAGGTTTTATATCAGGACTATATTGGGAATAGATCAATCATATACATGCACATACCTGTTTTTTTAGACACTGTAGCCTCAAGCTTTGTGCTGTTATGTTGTTGAAAGTTGTGCCATCCTCTCATTTTCAGTTCTGTTCAGACTGTTGCAAGTTTCTTTGAACAATATTCTAATTTACCTCATAGCTCATCTTTCCTTCGCTTCTGACAAATGTGCCAGTCTCAGGGATGAGTGATGAGCTGCTAGCACTCTGCTTTACTGCAAGAATAGTGTACAGAGTTTCATTTTTTCATTTCACCTAAAATGTTTTACTGTGGTCTCACATTATGCTTTTCAAGCACATCTATTCATATACCTCCTGAACGGTTTCATTCCACAAATTACACAGAATGATGTACAGTGTTACAATCAGGAATTAGAATGAATTTATTCTGAACTAAGCTAAATCACAGTAGCCATTTAAGTTCTGGTGTAATCTTAAGTCAATGCCAAAGCAGTTTTACAAAGGGACAGAAAGGTCACATCAAAACAGGGTGTTTACTGTACTTAAAGGTAATAATACTTTAAGGTGATTACTGTTTTATTCATTTTTTAATGGTTTCTGTTTACATCACTGTGTAGACCTTTGCTAGTTCTGTTCTCTTTAGCACCATAATTTCTACATTTATAGACTAGGTTTCTGCTCACCTAAGCCTATAGAAGCATTGTGTACAAAAAAATGACACTTCTATCACTTCAACTCAAACATCAGAACATCTAATTTAATAAGAAATATTAGGTGCAAACCTTGCCTTAGTAGGAATCATATAAAACAGGACACACTGTTAGCCTGAAGGCACAAGTGTGGATATGTGAAAAGTGAGGATGAGCAATTGAGAGGTAGTACAGCAGAGCTGAGACAGAGTGACAGGAGAAAGATGAAGAGTTAAAGGGAGGGAGGAAAAGATTTAGGGCTCATGTCAGGAATGCCAAGCACAATAAATATCTGAGAAGCCACTGTTGGGACGGCGCTAAAATGGCTCTATCAAGGCACAAAGACACAGCAGGCACCATTACTATGCTAGTTCAGCCCTGGTAATTTAATAACACAATGATTAGCAAAAAATTTAACCATGTCAGAAAGGATTAGGTAGGACGTGATTTAAAAGCATATTATGTTTAGTGACACCCTGACTGTGGGTTGGGAGTGTTACATTAAGTGTGTGATTACACTCCTCTAGTAGTGCACACAGAAACAAGGGGAACAAATGCATAAATCAGACTTCAAACTGGGGGGATGGGGGACAATGCTGGCAGCTAGTCGGAGGAGAGCATGAGAAAGCCCTGAAACGTTCTATCGTAAAGCAGCTCATTTATCAAGCGCTGAGAGGCTGGCTTCACCCTAAGGCCTTGGCTGCAACCGACAAGACTGCCACTCCCTTCTTCATGTTTCTAGGATTTTCAGGGTTGGGCTCACTTTAGTGTGGGTGATTTCTGAAGGTGTTTAATTAAAACACCCCGGAACAAGCAGAAAGTGACTGAACTGTGAGTAGCCATCATGAATCATGCTGAGCTGCACTCATTGCTCCTGCTATGTGCAGAGGTTTGGGTTAGCCTCAGCCAAGCTCATAACCTGGCCTCCTTTTCAGATGTCCCACACCTGCCAGCTCACCCACGCTGTGCTTGGCGAGCAGTAAATCTAGCCATGCGGGGTACTGTTCATCACAACTGATCAGGTTATCACTACACATCTGACTCTTTCAAGCAGGAGTATGTCAGAGAAAAACCTGCCGTAGTGTGTCGAAAAACATGCAGGTAACCTCTTCTCTAACGGAGGTTTGGGAATCAATATTTCATCATTACTCAGGTTCTTGTACATTTTCAGAAAGAGGGAGTTTCTTTGAGTAGTTTATCAAAGGTTTTCTATTTGAAACATTTTGCTATAGGGCAAGACTTCAAACTCAACCTTTTAATAAGAGTTTCTAAGCAAGAATCTATGTTCAGTTTCAAACTGGAAGTTCCACATCATTTATCAGTGTTCACTTTACCCAAGCTGGATTTTAAACATTAGAGGCTATTTTTTGCCTGCGAATGTTGGTCAAATTTCCTGTTACTATTACTGATACTTAGATAGCATTAATAAAGTAAAAATGAACAGAATTAATAATTAATTAGTAAAGTACCATATAAAAGAAGATAGGAATGCAAGAAATAGCCAGCATTACTTAAAATTAATAACCAGAGACAAATAGAACTGGAAATTTAAGGTGATGTTTCTTAGATGTGTTGTCTTTTCGTCCATGAACCAGTGAACATGTATTAGGATGTAATTATTGATAAAGACACCAATAAAGCATAATAATGCCACTAAATGTTTGCCTGCCCAAAATATTTGTTTGATATGACTTAAATACCCTGACGTTATTGATTGGTAATAGATATAGAGGCAATTTTACAGACAAAGCATCCACAAACACTTAAAATACCTTTATCCTAATAAAAGCTATGTTAATGAAGAAATGTTATAGGTTATGTGCAATTTCACCAAATGAGGGTTTCATTGAGATAATAACTAATATCATTTAAGAACTAAATAAAGTACATCCCACACATCTCATAACTTTATGCAATGGGGACTTAATGCAATTGTATTACGTGCTGGCGAAGCGTCTGACATTAACATTTAATTTACTAAGGCTGTAGCTAATCATGCAAACTGCATCTGGGACCATCTACTAAATGCGCTCTGAGTGAGGTGCATGGTTTAAAAGCCACTGAGAAATTATACAAATAATCAAAAACCTTAGGACTAACAAGGAAATTCAAGATCTATGACAAAGGAAAAACTTAATGAATTAAACGATTTTTAAATGAAGCTGAAATTTTAAATAAGCATTAAATAAAACAATCTATGTACAGCCTAAGGCTGTATAATGTTGTAATTAAAGTTTTTTTTTTTATTTTATAGTCAACTGTGGCTCTTATAGTACTTTGGAAATGTCATGTCCTGTTTAGGATTTTGAATTTATTTCTGTGGGAAGTGTATGTATGTGTTCATGTGTCATAGCAGTATCCTAAGCTAGAGATAACAGTTGACAACATGCAGGCTGTGATATTACTACTGCAGTACACCATGTTCCACCTTTCCTTCTTGATGGAGTGCCACACTACAGCCTTTGCACTTTTACATGAACATAGTTTTCCTTTAAAAAAGATTTAAGTTACATAAATGGACGATTGTTCATTTAAGGTAATTAAGCTTTAACATTATTGTTATGTTCATTTTCCTAGGTTAAAGGTATTTAGGGTTAAAAAGTATATCCAAGTGACAAGGAAAGGTACAAAACAATGTCCTTTTTATAGCTATTATTGTATGAAATTATCCAGATATTGCAAATACCAAATACTGCAGGTAACACAAGCGGACCAATGGATATGCAAAACCTGAAACGTTTCTCTGAATAACTCTTATATCAAGTCTGTAATCTGGCCTTGTAATATTACCAATATTGTCATAAATGGCATTGATCAATATGAATAAGCTGAATAATTTACTTACCCAAATACATACAAGCTGATGTACAATAGTTATGCTGAAGACAAGGCATGTATAAAAGAATACCTGATAATAAACCATGTTTTAATATACCGATATCCTTTCCAATTGTAGAAAATGGCTTTTCCATCTTCCAACTTCCCTTGATAAGTATTTTAATAAAATCAATTAATCTGCTTTATGGGCTAATGGGAAAATACAAACTAAAGCCAAATGGGAGCCAAAAGACCAGACCTGCGATGAGATGGGCTAAAGTGCACTCATTTTTTACTGGTTAAGCTGTTCAATTGCTCCACTTCCCCCTGCAGGTGCAACAGATTTAAGTTCTGTGCTGGGAAATAACACATATGATGAATTAGGAGAGTGCTTGCTTTGTGTGACGAATGAAGCAGAAGGAAGGCCAGCATGTGTGAGTGTCTGTCCTCTAGCGTGTCAGTATTTCTCTGTGTGCTCTGCCAGGGCATGAGCACCAGCATAGGGCTGACTGATCACCTGTCTCCAAGTTTGCTGCAGGGGTCTCCTTCTGCTTCACATAAGGTCATTCATTGACTCCAGAAGTTTGGAGGTGCCCTATGTGACTAAGCACTTTTCCCCCATTCGGCACTTACTCTGACTAATTCACCCTAATAAATGGAACGTCCTCAGAGCTTGTCAAGACACAGGCATCATTACTATGAATTATGAACACTCAGCAATGCTGAATCCATGCACTGCCTTTCTTGTCATTCTCTACAGGATTATCCTTATGGGATACAACCATCATATCCCATGCAAGGTCCAATAACTCTTTTCTGTGACTGACTTGCATCCATTCAGGTCTGTTTCCTGTAGTGGCACCTAGAATCTCTGGTCCTGCAGGCCAAGATCTGTCTACATGTTTGGCATAGAAGTAAACAACATTAGATACAGCACAAAGCCACAGAGGAAAGCTAATTAGAGACCAATCACGATACATGTTGGAGAAGTTAGAAACAGAAGTTTCTGCACACAAGGGCTGCACACTTTTTTTCTTAAAAGGAAAGATAAATTCAGACTTCTATATCTTTCACACTAAAAATGAAAATGTCTATACAATATACAGTTGTTGATAGCTATTTTCTGATTAATTATTTGTAAGTAAGAATATTAAAAGTGATATTAATGAAATGAAAAGTAATCGGGAATATAAAAATTAGTATAAGGAATGAGAAAAGCTTTTATTTATCACATATGAGTATAAGGTTGTTTACCAGATAAAAATAATCAGCAACAAAGATAGATGCCAAACATGGTGGATCTGTCCAAAAAGAAAAAAGGAACAGACTAAAATCAGCAGTAAACTATAACAGTGCACAGAGCTCACAGCCTTATCATGATGGCATGGCGATGCTTAATAGTAGTGATCTGTATAATGTATAACAAACCACAGATGTAAAGATGCAGAATCTAATGGTAATGTTCCAGAAGCTCAAATCCTATCTGAAGTAAATTGTATGCTTAATATTCTCCAGTAACATTTGCTATATTTTTATGCAGTATTTTTATTTATTTATTTGCTTTTTTTTTATTTTACCAACCTCTTACTTTGGCACATCATAAATCATATATAATATAAAACTCAGATATAAAATGTGGGTGGCTAGCAACCTGTGGCTGGCAACCTCCTCCCAATTATTTAAAACTTTTTAGAAACCTTTAGCTATTCTTTTATTTAATTATTATTTTCAATGACAGGGTTAACACTGTAGTCTCAGAATTATGTTCTTAGCTGATAGCAGCAGAATATTATGAGATGCTTAGCCCATCAAAGTCTGGGCATTCTGAGATACTTTTCTGCTCATCACAGTTGTAAAGTCTGATTTTTAAATTTAATGTAGACTTCCTGTCAGCTCAAACCAGCCCATTCTCCCCTGATATCTCCGAGCAACAAGGCATTTCTGCTAGCAAAACTGCTGCTCACTGGATTTTTTTTTTTGCCACTCTCTGTACACTGAGACTGTTGTGCAGGAAAATCCCAGGAGATCAGCAGTTTCAGAAATATTCAAACCAGCCCATCTGGCACCAACAACCATGTCACAATCAGAGTTACTGAGATCACATTTTCCTCTCCTTCTGATGTTTAATGTGAGAAACAAAGTGCTCTTGACCTGTATCTACATGATTTTATGCATTCCAGTGCTAAACAGATACCTGACAACATCTATAAAAAATATTGTAAGAGAGATGAATCCAACTTGAACACATATTATGGGATTTTCCTGTTCGTCACTCATCCTTTTGCCTCAATCTCAAACACTCCATGTAATTCAGCCAATATTGTGGTTACTCTGAATTTCTGTGGGTGAGTCATATTGTACTCCAATGCCTATGGGACATTGTCTTCCCAAAAAATTTCCCTGCCACATGGAGCCTATTTGGCTGCCCATGAAAGAGAACATGTGTGAAGCCTCATTCACATCCACCCTGATTGCCTTCCAGAGAACCCATGCAACAGCGTGAAATGACCTAAATGTCTCTAGGCCCAACCCAAGTGCATTCCCTCCCAATATAACAGCAATAAAACACACACACACAATCAAGAACGATGCTTTTGCTAGCTCAACTGTGAGACATTACCAGAAGAATTCCAAACCACACAGTTTCTAAGAGTTTAAATGTCCACAATGGGGGAAAAAACAGAGGACCTAAACTTTTGTGTTACAATATTATTAGATTCTATTCATAACACATCACAAGCACCTGTTAATAAATTACTACGGTTATTACTAAAAAGGGCAGCCGTTGCTCAAGGTTAGGGAACTGGTTTTGTAACCAGAAGGTCACTTGTTCAATCCACCCTACCAACAAGACAGGACTGAAGTGCCCTTGAGCACCCCCCACCCCCCACCCCCAGCAGCTTCCTGGGCACTGTAGATGGGGCCTGCCACCACTCGGGGCAAGTGTGCCTACTACCCTCCTATGTGTGTGTTCAATAGTTTGTGATTCACTGCCCGGATGGGATAAATGCAGAGGAAAGTGCAAGCAAAGTGGCGGACCACTTCACCACTACTACTACCACCACACTACTACACTACTAGAGTGTAAAAACCTGTAAAACTATATACATGCACACACATTTAATGTCTGCCAATGACAGTGTGATGTTTGTGTGAGTAATGATGCTGTGCTATCATCTGCTATAAAGAAGCAAGTGAGCATGTTGTTGATCAGGTGGTTGGGGTTTTACACTAGGTTTGTAATACACTACCACTGTTCAAAAATATGAATCTAAATCTACATCTGTAATCCGATTTAAACCATAAGATATAGTGATTGTAACCTAATACAAATATATAATACAGATAATGTGTTTAAAATAAACATAACTACAGATACAAAATTAGCCTCACTATTCATTTTTATTTTCATGCGATGGGAGTTCAAGCACCATTATGAAGCCTGCAGGACACAGATCATTTATAAGTTTATTTTATATGTTGATATTTTGCGAAATAAAACCAAATACATTCCAAAGAAAATACTGTGGGTAAGCATACAAACAAAAATAATAACTGCTAGCACAGCACAGCATGCTGACACTGCTGCCATTTCAAACACACACACACACACACACACACACACACACACTGTAGACTGGCTGTGATTCATCAACTCAAACTCAATTCTCAAAACTTATTATTAACAGTTGAACATTTTCTATTTATTAACATATATAATTACATTATTTATTTTCTGTAAACTTTATTCTGGTCAGTCTGGTCAGAGGTGTGGTGGATCCAGAGAGGAAAATACACTCTGGATGGGATGTTATAGCAGAGAACCATCTATACACATTCATACACTCATTTACACTTGGAGGTAATTAAGTGTCACCCCCAAGTGTAGGTTTAGACTTCTCCAATTTTTTTTTATTAAGAGAGCTGGAACCTGAAACAAAGAGTCTTATTTCTCCTGAGAAAAATCTAAATTAAAATTTTAAAAAGTATGATTTTCTGCTATTATTGTACAGTCACATATGCGAAATAATAACAAGTGTTAGGTAGACATATTAGATAATAGTGCATAATATAGTTAAAACAATTTGAGAACATTTTATTAGTTTGATTTGTTTATCTAAAGAGATAAACCTTTACATGTTTAATGCTAGCAGTTAGTTAGATGTGGTTTTATGGCCTTCTGTCTAATTGGTTTCAGTTATATATATAAAAAATAGCACAGTTAAACAGAGAGATGCTGACTGGCACGGCCAGTTCACACAGTCTGTTATCTCTGCAATGAGACACTCTATTCACCCCAATGAAAGTCAAGTATTTCAGCTATGCAGTACAAGGAGGAAAATAACACTCTGACTGACTTGGTGTAATAAAGCAACCAGTAGAACGTAGGCTGCAGGGCAGTGTAAAGTGCAGTCTATTAAACAGGAGTGTGAGAGAATAGAAAGGAGAAAGGAGGCCACAGAGCTAAAGGTCACAGTCATCCTGTTCTGGATCCCCTGTCACTCTCTTTAAGAAAGCTGTACAGCCTCTCGTTCAGTCGAGTTCATTTACTACCTAAGCGCAACATTATATGGAGCCTCTATTGCTATCTTAAACACTGGCTTCCAAGAATACAGAGTGAGGGAGAAGGGGGGGCGGGGGGTGAGGAAAAAAAATCAATAATGAACAGCTTCATAAGACAAGCAGCATCTGAATAGCAGGCCAATATATTACTCATGACTAATACATGCATTGGAGGATTCGATTCAATTTACAGAAGAAAAGCAGAGAAAATAAATAAAACATAGAAAATAAATTGGGCCACTCATTCAAATTCATTAGAACCTACCCTAGAGTGCCTTCAGAATATTCCCTTTAAAAAACAAATGCACAACAACTTCATATTTTCCTCTAGCAGGGCAGAGGGTTGGGCACTAACTTAAAACAGATGAAGCTCATACATTGCTGCCTCCTAACAGTATGAGTCAGCCTGAACAAAACAGATTAATCAGTCTAATGATAGCAATAAAAGAAATTCACATCACTAAGAGTCAGCTTTGCGTGAAACTGCGAGCGTTGACGTGTGCACTTGGCCATGCCACTGGGCGGGCTTCTCTCTGTAGTGTTGTTGTAATAGTGGGGGAAATCCCTCTCCTTTCCCTCCTTTTTCCAACTCTGTGCATAGATTACTTTATAATCCACATTGCATTATGGTGAGCGTGTTAATTGAATGACAAATTAGTTTATTTAGGGTTAATCCATCAATGTGACATATAGGGGTGGGGGAATAAGACGAGTGCAGAGAAAGGGTGGGAATGTTAGACTTCTAATGTTAGGCTCTTGGTCTACACCCAGTAAAAAAAAAAAAAAAAAATGCAGGGAGGCCAAAAAGGTCACAATTCTTTAATACATGTATAAATAAATTACCATCAATTTGGTTCCACATGAACATTTAGATAGATTCTGGACTATTCCAAGGGTATTTTGCTTCTTTTTTTTTTTTTCCAATGTGTATGAATGTGGGGTTTATAATTATAATATCCCACTAATACACTTATACAAAGACATTCATCACCACAATCACTAACACTGAACAATGGTCATTTTGTTGTATTTTATATTAATACAGTCAGTCAGTCACTAAGTCATTATCTTATCTGTTTAGTCCATGTTTAGGGTCATGGTTTGTCTGGAGTCCCTCCGGGATCATTGGGCTCAAAGCGGGACAGGATTCCCTGGACAGGAGAGCAATCCATCGCAAGGTATCGCATACACACACACACACACACACACACACCCATTCACACCTAGGGGCAATTTTTTAAATATATATTCGTCTCAGCCTAAACGGAACTACATTCATGTTTTTTTTTTTCTTTTTTGTGTACATTTGCTTCAAGAACTGTACACGGATGTGTCCATGGATGGATCCTAATTTATTTTATTGTTATTTAGTCTGTATGCATGGGATTTTAAGATTTTAGGATGTCAGTGAGTCTGTCTTCAGGGTCATCACTACAAATCATCTGAATCAAATCAGAATCAAGCACAGTGCCAAATTAGCACGACTGTTCATAACCACATAAGAATTACAGCGCTGTTATTTATTTTAAATTAATGCATAGGCATGCATGCTCTCTCTCTCTCTCTCTCTCTCTCTCTCTCTTTCTCTCTCTCTCTCTCTCACACACACACACACTCTCTCTCTCGTAACCATGTGTGTGTGTAATGAAACTGAACAGCATTCTCTTGTGGCTTGTCTTCTCAGCTCGGCTGAACTCATTCCCACCCTGCCATCATAGACGGCATGGAGAATCAGCACTCTCCAGTGTCTCATTTAGAGCTTTTATCTTTTCACTCTCCATAAAACATAATAAAATATGTCAAGCAACCTCAAATTCAACTCCATTTGGTAATGCCTATTTGCATTGCTATTCAATTGTGAGGGTATGTACTACAGTTCATTATTTTCTTGTAAATAATGGAGTTACCAGTGAACATTTATAAAACAATACAATATTTGCATTTGAATGAACAGAAAGATGTATAAATATAAGTGTGTAGAAATAAATCAACTAAATAAACACATTAATGTGCCTGTATGGCCTAGCGACCAAGAGTCCAGGGTCCTGTGCTGGGCAGACACACTTCACATTTTCCACTTCACACACACACACACACACACACACACACACTCAAATTAAGTACTCTCCATCACAGAGTTTGCCTTATATTGCTCCTACCTTCCAATGTTTGTGTAAGTGCATGTTTATGTGTGCTTTTGTGTGTACGGATGGGTTTGGGTAGGGGGCCGGGTGTATTCGGGTGTGGCTGAAGAGACTGAGACAGAAAAAGATTAATGCGGAAATGCTTGCTAATCTGAGGAGTTTAGAAAGGGAATATTTGTTTAGAATGTGAATATTTGTTGCATGGCTTTAAAAAAAACCTTTTATAGTAAGAAGATAATTAAAATTAAATATTTACATTTTAATTTCAATACAGAGACACTGAGAATCAGCAGATGCTTACTGAAATGCAGCATTTCTTCTGAATAAACTACTTTCATACCTAATAAATTATATTAACACATTATAGTATCCTGTGACTGTGCCATACATTTATTAATAAAGAAATTTCATCAGAATTAATTGTACTGTAGAAGTCATGTACGTCTATATAACAGTGCTACGTTATATGCATTTATTTATTTTTGACTTCTACATTTCTGAAAATGCACCAAAACAAATTACAGAAGACAACATTTAATAAGAAGATGATTAAACCTATTAAATGATATTATTGTAAGACTATACAAAGTAAGACAAGCCACTAAGCGTTGACTTTTCTGAGATTAAAAATTATTGCACAATATAACACTTTATCGAAGTATTTCAACAGACATACTCAATAAGTTCCCACATGTATGGTTCTAATTGTGTTGGTTTGATATGTGGCAATCTGAACTGGGTCAAATCAACACAATGTGTAAATCTCTAAAAAGTCAGTGATAGTGATATATGACATAATGATAATAATCTGAAGGGGATAGAACAATGGATGGCAGTTTTCTTTTGTTCCAAGGGGCAATTTTTGTTATTTGCTGTAGCTGTCTGGATTGTATCTCACTGCACATGCCAACTCCCCCATCCCTGTAGATAGATAGGCATACTTGAGTCTGGGAAATGAGAATTTCTTATAATATATTGCTTTAATTAACCTAATAGGCTACAGAAAAAAATGCAGACGATTGTACTGGCTGCTAGATGAAGATAATAGCAAAGATACTCCTATTACCTAAATTTGCAAGGCGTGTTCCTTTGTGTGCTGCAATGATTTCCCCTGTCTGTGTGTAATGGGCCTAAACTGAGTTAAATGTGGTTATTAAATGCCAGAAAGGCCACTTTATGTTCCTTTGTTTTCTGTTCCCCATTTCCTGTTTTTTTTCCAGCATTGCAGGTGATCTGGGAGAGTTGGAGTACCTGCTAATCTTCATGAAGAATCCCTCATAGTGAGAGGAACATTGCCTTTATAATGCGTGCCTCCTTAAGCCCCTCTAATTAGACTTACTAACTTTTACAACATGTGGTATGTGCAGATGTTTTTGTTATATACTGTTCCATGTCTCATTTCAGAATCAGAAAACAACATTTATTGCTATAACAGAAAGAACTAGAAAATTGAGGTTGACAAAGGTTTATAGTACATGTCACACTGCGTGTTTGATATATGCTTTAGCTTTGTTCATTAAGAAAGAACATTTGAAAAATGAGGCAAGGAAAAATAACATTAAAACAGTAATATCTAATATTACCTTGCTGTCTGTATTCTGCCTGCCTTGTTCCAATTTATTTATTTTGATCTGTAAACAAATATATAAATAAATCAGATAAGGAAAATAACATGTTAGAGCACACATTTATACTGGACTGTTGGATCACTGCTTCAGAGGCAGATGCTACATATATCAGGTTGGGCAAGTCCAAGATTATAGAAACAAACAAACAAATAAATAAATTTTGTTCTTAAGATCAAAACTGAGTTTGGCTGGTTTTAATAGGTGTCAGGGCAACGTAACTCTGTAATTGTTACAGGATCATATTACTATCCCTGCCTATAGCGATCATTCAGAGATATAACCTGCATGTAGGTTGACTGGTGTGATTTTGTGTGTGTGTGTGTGTGTGTGTGTGTGTTACACTGTGTCCTTGTATGCAGTATGACTCTTACCATGATAAAATAGTTACTAAAGGAATTAGGTGTGTTTATACCTTTTATGAACCCCAGCTGCATCTCTAACAGACTGTGTACATGAAGAAAAAAAGGCTAACACATTTAATGCAAATACAAGATAGGTTCAATATTGCTGGTGCAGTATAACAGTTTTTTTATTGATATTGACATTTGACATCGATATCGATATTAACATTCATGCAGTCATTTGTGCCTTACAATAAATCTAGCCACTTACAATATGCTGGGCCTAATTCATGTGTAAACATAGTCAATATCTGTTATTGTACAAGTTATGTGACCCACCCAATATTCATCCTAGACATGTAGTATGTGCATTTTCCAGGTTTTGGAGATGATCCTATAATATTATGGCATGAATGTCCCCAAAGGAAACACAAATAAAACAAAACAAAACAAAAATCGAACATTATATTCCCTATAGCTAGGTAAAGAAAATCTCTGAGCTAACTGAGCTAGCTTATAACTAGCAAAAACAAGAAGCACCCTGTGTGGATGTGATACATCTATTTGTTAGATAGGGTCAGCTGAGCAAACTGGACAGCTGATGTGGTACATATAAGCTATATGTTTATTTCTAAATCTAATGACAATAATATTATATTTAGGCAAGATTTATTTATATATAACAATATATATTTCAGTAGTAGCCCAATGTGTTTAAAACCACCTTTCTTTATAGGTGTGACATTAATTCTGGGAGCAAGTCAGAAATAAAATTAATTTCAGAACTGTAATAAAGTCAGTCAGTTATCTCTCTAATTACTTACAACTGAACCGAATCATTCAAATACTTATTTTTATATAACCGATTATATTTGATTGCATGATAATTATCATTTTTAAATTCTGTCAGGCTTTAAAAGACTATGGCTTCTCTGATAATGTCACACTAATCAGAAATATATGTCTCAGTACAAGTTGAAACACAGCTCTGGGAATTCACAGAGCACATATTTGTACAAATAGACTGTCTTATTGTACATGTTGTCCCCTGCTTTTTGACTTCCCCCTTTACACTGAACAATATAAGTAAACAATAAATTACACCACACACATATGCGAACACATACTTGCAAGACTAAGCAAAGCAGATGTGATGACAGGCGAGGTTTGCATGAGGAAAGCAGAACAAACTGCACATTGAAGACTATTTGAGCTACAGGATAAATAGACCACTCTAATGGTTTATTTTTATTTCTATATATTGACTCTGCCTCTGGGAGGCCTAGAGGGCTTTTTACGTATAGATTTTTCCTGTGTTTGTAATAAAATATTTTCATTCTGTATTTGAGAAAGTGTGGGAGTTGTCTATTTTTCTTGGGGCTGTCATTACAGCTCTCATATCATGGCAGAATTTATTGCTGCTTTGTGTTGTTTCTTCTGGAAAATGGTAGTATGAATGCATGCCGCAAGTTAGCAGTGTAAGTTGTCCCTGGCTCTATTTGCAACCAAAAGAAACAGCAGTAATGCAATCCTTAATGCTTTGTTATTCCTGAATTGGTTCAGAGCTGAAATGAGCCACTAGCAATTACCTATTAGATGAATGTAAAAAATGGCATTATCAGGAATAGTTCTGGAGACAGTTAAAGCTAAATCTGGCCAATTAATGCAACAGACTGAAAGCATAATATTTTTTTTATTATTTAGTTATAGGTGGCAAGATCAAATGGAATTACTTCGGGGTTCACTTCTATCCCTATAATCTGAAAAGGACATTCAGCTAACAGGCTTTATATGCTGAGAAATTGGAGCAGGCCTTATTTTCCATGACTGCCAGTGCAAGTCACAGATATTGTGTCGTTTGTGCTTTACCTTGGTGGATCATATGTACCAGAGCAATATGATATCAGCCTGGCTCGCTTGTTTATTAAAACGGAGAGACACAAGATAAGTCTTACATCTCTCACAAACTAAATCAAAACTTCATGTTAAAATAAAAAGCACCCCAAAACCGGTTTTTCACTTTTCATACATTTGAAGTGATATAAATTGTTAGGAATTTGTGTTTCTCAAAGCATTTCACCAGGATATGTTTTCTGCTGTTGTGGCAACTCATCTAGCCATAATCCATAATGGTGGTATGCACACAAACCCAAACCCACTGAAAATGCTTCAAATTATTCATTAAAATGCAAGTCCTTTCCTAAAAGCCTTATACTGAATGTTATACATTAACTACAGCACTGCTTAATGAGCCAACCTCCCCAGACATTAGTCATAGTGTACTTCAGGAATCAATAGATTATATTTTTAAGAATTATTTCTAACCTGTATTTTTTTTTACTATATCATGTACTGTATAGTATACGTGTTTGATTTCTTTATCAAGATTGTAATCAGCTAGTTAAATGTTAAAAAAGGACACCAAATTCATCAGATTAAAAAGCTCCACAACAGCAGTGTCTACTTTGCGTGTTGTATACAATGTATATTAGCCACATATACTACACATGTGATGTAAACACAGAGTCATTTTAGACTTGATGTGCCATTAACACACTCACTTTCATTAACAACTTTATCCTTTATACTGCAGGTATTGCAGGCACTGGGGTACAAATACACCCTAGTGCACATATACATTCACACACTCATTGACACCAAGGGGCAATTAATCTTATCCAGTCAATCAACAGTTTAAGTTTTTCGGAGGTGGAAATAAATGAAACATTGCACAGACACTCCACACTGATAGTAACACAAGTTTAGAACTGAGGGACTCAGTTATATTTTAGTTTATAAAGGAAGTAACTTCTTTAGTTCTTGCATCACAGTATTATTGTATAATTTGTACTTTAATAAACTGATATATGAAATATCCAATCATATACAGTTATGACCTGATAGGTCACAGCTTTACCAAAAGTTCTATAAAATACAAAATATAAAGAGAAGAAATTATAATACTAATGAACAGCTCTGGTGATTTTTTAAATAGTTTAGGTACTAAAATATATAGACATTAATTAAAATGAAAATAGCAGCGTTATTTGCTTTAAAATTGACAATTATGATTAAATTGAGGGAAAACCTCGCTATGGAAAATCCTCAGCTGTGAGTGACATCACTAGGGGACAACAGTGAACAGCGCCACCGTAAAACAACCATTATGGCCTTTAAGACCATTATGGACTTCTACTATTTCGACTGCGAATTTTGCAGTGACTGGATATCAAAACCAAGAAAATTAAATTGTTTAGATTTGAGCCAGAGGAAGAAGAAACTACTGCACCTCAGAACAATGAACAACCAAACCCAGACGTCAGAACTGGGAATTCCGACTGGTAAGAACGTTGTTGTTCTTTATTCTGAAAACTGGCCCTAAAAGTGAAATAAAATCATATAAAAACAATTAACATATCTATGTACTACTACTACTACTACTACTGCTAATAATAATAATAATAATAATAATAATAATATATATTATTAATATTATTATTATTATTGTTATTGTTGTTGTTAATTGCATGAGTGTTTGATTAGCAAACTGGTTAGCATTAGATTTCTTATTTTATTAGTTTGTTATTTTACTGGGGCACGTTTCCCATTGAATTTAATGACGTGATTCATAGGAAGGTTTTCATACATTAAATTGGGAAGTGATGTCTAGTAAGTTTTCACACTTACAGTAGATCCACCAAACTTAGCAAGTCGAGCTAATGTTAGCACTTACCCTGTTTACCTCCATGTACACGGAGGCTCTTGAACACCCCTTGTTGGTTTCTTTACACGCCCATATTGTTGAAAAAGCACCAGGCTTAAGATCCAGTTGTCGTGTAAGTCCGGCTTTCCACATCCCATAGTTGTGGTGATCTTCGGCCGTAAAAAAAAAACGAGCACTGTGGACGATGGAGTGTGGGGATAGTCCTTTCCAATGTGCCTGTTTAAATGTAACTAATTTAGTCCAATTTTTCGGATATATTTGGATCTTTTGGCCAGTTGTGCAAAAATTACTGCAGCCAAAAACAACACACCTTTTTAGTGTTGTTGTCCCCTATCTACATCACACGCACAACACTCTGAAAGTTTCCGAACAGCGTGGGTACTCAAGTCTCTCTGTATGTATGCGTTTGACACATCAATATTAGGTGGTGCTTAGCCTTTAATTCTGTTGCACAGTTCCTGATTCTGAAATATGCTGGGGTCATTACATGTCTATAAACTGTACTTTAAATGAAACTGTGTAGATAACTAAAACTTACCACTATAGTTATAGTCCTACTTAGATGATGATAATGATGACTGAGAGATTACTGGGAGGTACATTATCCACGGGATTTGGGTTAATTAACTATCGCTTTTACTTACTATAGTTTCTTTTAAACATCAAATCACATTTTTTTTATTAGTGTTTCTCTGGACTCTGGATTCTGTGAGAACATGCAGGTGTTAAAGTTGTAGGTTCACTAATCCCCCTGAGTAAGATTAGTGGGGCTCTATTCTGCTGTTTTTTATGCATTTTTTTTTACTTAATTGCAATCAGGCTGTCAAAGAAAGTCCCAGCATGGCATTCAGTGCAGAGGGAAGCACACAGACACTCAAAAAGAACAAAACTTTCCAATTATATCCACAGTCTTACTGATCCTGAAATGTTCACTGGTCTGTAATTACTCTGAATGAGACGACACCCTGAGTAACGTCTAGTGAGAGCAGAAATCTGTGAGCTGACAATCAGAGAACATTTGCTCACATTTTCACATGGTCCATGTCTTGCATCAATAGACATTTTCCCCAATGAGTAGAGCTTTGTTATCTAAAGCAGCAGCCCTGTCAGAGCTGTAAAGGAGGTGTACAAAAATGTTTAGGCTAGCATGTGCTGAGCTCAGGCATTTACACATTACACCAATATCCTACTTTTGAAATGCTGCAGAAAACAAACAAGACAAATGATTATCCATCCAATAAAGCCTTTTCAGTGCAGTGTATAGTGGGCCTGTCAGAGCCGATGTAGGACTAACGGAAGATTTGTAGATGTTCGATTATTTTTATTCTGTACATACTGAAAGACTCAAAGCCTCATCATGCATCAATATTCTTCTCCTCACCAGAGCAAAATGTAAGCAAGATATCTCCAACTCATAAACAGAACAGCCTTGTTGAGCACTTCCTGTCCCAAAAGCGGTTGTGTAGTATTATTTAACCTTCACATGGTCATTTTATATATTCTTCTATACCATACATACACCAATCTGCCTTGACATTAAAACCATAAAAACAGCCCTGACTCATCAACATATGGACCTCTGAAGATGTCCTCTGAAGGTGTGCTGGAGGTAGAATATATTAGGCAGTGAGTAAATAGTCTTTGACAAGGGCCAAATTGTGACTGCTTGACAACTAGATGCGATCATATCCAAAACAGCAGGTCTTGTGGGATTTGCCCAGTATGTTGTTGTTTAGTACCTAACCTTAACCCTAACCCAACCTGTAAACCAGCAACAGGGACATAGGCCCCATGGCTGACTGAGGTGCTAGGAGAAACAAGGATAGCCAGTCTGGTCTGATCTCACATAAGATCCACAGAAGGATCTGTTTCTATGCCAGAAACCAAAGCCTACCTTCAGAGGTCTTGTGGAGTCCTTGTCTCAACATATCAGGTGTCTTGGCAGGTGGTTTTAATATTATGACAGATCAGTGTATTTCTATTAAAATTCTTTTTCTTTTTTTTCTTAAATATTTCAAATTGTATTGGTTGCTGTACAACATTAAAAGTGGAATACATATCAGACAGCTTATATTGGTTTTATTTTTACATCTCACAGATCAGAAATTTAACAGAGCTATCTATACTTTCATATCCACTGTATCTCAACCACCAAAAGTAAAAAGGTCAATTCCACTGAAAGATGCCCTACCAAACTCTACATTTATACCTATACTTACACATGGAAAAACATTTTACAATGGAGAATGAGTTATTAATGGATTATTAGCACACATTAGTCTTTCTGTCTCATCATCTTAAAATCAAGTCAAGTGGTTTTATTTGTCATTTCAATCATATACAGTGGTGCACAATACACAGTGAAACGAAATAACGTTTCCAAGTAGTAAGTAACGGACCAAGGTGCTACATATAACAATAGACTACACAATACAATACAACACACAGTGCACATGTGCAATGACGCAAGACAATTTACATTAAGTATGCAAGACACTATATAATATATATACACAAGACCATTACAGACAATAAACCATAAATACAGGGAGGGGAACAGTGCAGTTAGTCCCCTAAGAAGGGGGAGCTGTAAGGTGCAAATCTGAAGTTAATGACACTAAACACCAGCCTCATTATCATCTTTTCACACAACTTGTTACTGTTTGTGAGAAGCGATAGATGTAGACTTTCTTCTTTTCCTCCTTCTCCTCCTCCTCCTTATTATTATTATTATTATTATTATTATTAGTAGTAGTAGTAGTAGTAGTAGAAGTATGAGGAAGATGTCCTTTTTATTAGGTAATTTAAATACTTAAATAAACATTAAAAATGCTATCCATACAGTGTTTGTAAGCACTTTTCTCTAATTTGTTTATGTGAGGAACATGCTGCTTGACTGCATTTACTGCTGTATTTGTTAAACTAACTAATCATTGGAGGCAGATGGCAAGCAAAGCTAAAAAAAAGTCTTAATAAAAGCAGAGTAAAATTTATAATTATTTTTATTTAGAAAAACATTTTTTCTTAGTTTTGTCTTTCCAAAATTTATCCACACTGATGAAGAGTTTTGAATGAGTTATGAGTTATTTCATGTCATATAATATTTGTTAAGTTTTTAAGTAACTTGATTTTATTATTATTATTGTTGTTGTTGTTGTTGTTGTTGTTATTATTACATTTATGCATTAGCTGCTCCAAGAAGTTGTAATAACTGGTTTAGTTAAACACAAAGGTATACCCATGAAATATAATTTGAACTGGCATTTTACTATAATTAAATAGCCACTAGAATTTGAGTTTTATTCTAATTAATGGTTAAGGATATTTGATTGTTTGAAACATTGAGGGCAGTTGGATTTCCCAGAATGTGTGCCAAGAGGACTACATTATCCTGGCTCTTTTGGCTGGACCTCCACTCCACTCTTCTGAAACCCTGCAGTGTCCTTGTTTAGGCTTTTCATTTGGCCCACATCCTTCTCACACTCAAGCCAGATGAGCTAGAAAGTTTAATGACATTATTAACATCAAAAAGAAAACTGGATCCATAAGCAGCAGTAATTAATATCACTAGGGGTTTGAGCACTTCACCACTCTTAGATCCAACATGTTATTTACAGGAAGAGTTATCAGTAGGAGGTTAACTCAGTGGACTCTCATCTAATGCATTTCTTTGTTCCTATTCCTCTATTTCTTATTGCTTTTTGGACTAACACTTACTTCATGGGAAAGAAAAAAAATGAAGAGATTAGCAGCTTGGTGTGCTCAGGCTGGATTTAATGGAACTTTGAAAGCAAGTGTGGGCTGCTTCCAGGGAGACGCTGAGGCGAAGAATCTGTGCTAAAGTCACTATGGCTGCAGATGTTACAATTATCAAAAGGAGAATAATACACAACTGCTGCCACATTTTCCTGCCTAAAAGAGAGACTTCCTGCTCCTATTGCCAGGCCAAATGCTACATCCCTTAGCAATTTTCTGTGTTTGCATGTGCGAATGTGTGTGAACATGTGTGTGCATACAGTATGTGCATTTTAGGATATTGTGTGTGTATGAGAGCAAGAAACAAAGACAAATTAGAAAGACGTAGTGTGCTTTCCAGATGGTCTTTAGAAACAAAACTAATTTCCCCTAATCACAGTCTTGGCCTCAGGACTCTCCGCACATGTTACCCTCTGCTCCTTCGTGGCTGTGTTTTTTGTTGTCTGTTTGTTCCACAATCCAGATGCCTGTATCACTCAACTGCTTTAACTTCCTCTCTTTGCTATATACTGGTACCACCTACATCACTGTTCAGGTGATATAAAGATACTATATAGATGGAAAGTCTTGCCAGCTTGCTCATTCTAACTTTGTTATATATACATGTATATAAGGGATATATTGTATCTTGATATATATATATATCTTCTGTCTTGTTAACAAGAATAGTGTTCACCCTATCATTAAGAGATCATGATAATGCCACAGCCATACAGGGCAGGGAGCCCAAGACAGTTAAACTGGCCATGCCGTCTGGGTGGGAGGGCTGTTTTATTCTCTCCCTGTCAAGTAATCAGACACTAGCCAATTGCGGCCATCTGTGAGCTCATGAATGCAGAAGATGGCTGTTAATGCTTTCTTCCAAGTGTGTTCAGCTGCACTGTAATGTGGCAGTGTGAAAAGATGTACTGGCTGGCATCATGTACCTTGGAGAAAGCACATGATAGCCTTCCCAGTTGGTAGCTGTCATGTGATAGGGCAGAGTTGGTTAGTGGGTGGAAATTGCCAAATTACCACATTGGGAGAAAATGAAGTAAAAACCATTAATCGGAAATATGTTGAAAACGGTAAATACAGTCTCTATTAATGTTTACTCATTCGATTTAATTTATTCTGCTATATTCTTCTTTATTCTGGACAGTTCACACTGGATCTCAGTGGACTTACTGAGCCTATCCTGGGAGCACACATTGTATAATACACCAATGGTTTTTGTCATGATTCAACCTGTTAATCCTCTCTCTCTCTCTCACACACACACACACACGGCAGTCATGCTGAGAACTGTGTACTGGCCAATAACAATTTAACCTGAACCATTCCAGAAACAATGTTGTTCGATGGTCCTTTCAGCTTTCTGAAAGTAGTCATGAATATTGCACAGAATTCCCACTTGTTAAAACAACTGATAAACTGATAAACAGATAGTGGACATTTCCTCTCACATGCTCAATGCAAAGCTATCCAAAAATATACATTTATTCAGTTATTATTCAAGTTTAAAGTCATTTTATAAAATACATTTTAACATGTTTCCAATAATGTACAGCTTACCAAGGCAGTTCAGTTCTGAAGGCTCTAATACATGATATTTGCTTTAAATGTTCTTGTGGAGAGGTGTAAATCCCAGCAGTAATTTAAAATAACATGACCAACTCCCTAGTTTATTTTCATTTTCCCTGGGGAGTGCCTGAGAAACATTATGGCATACTGCAAGCATAAGAAACCAAAAACTGTCCAAATTAAGTAGCAGCATCTAGTAATACAACACTTTATCACCACACACCTTACTTATAGCTGCTAGACATTTTGGAGGTAACTGCAAGGATTCAGTAAATAAAAAAAGGTTCATTTGAATTCAGCTGGAACAAAATAGTCACACAATAACATGTGGGTATGTGGAGAAACTCACATAAATGCAGAGAACGTACTGATGTTAAGGTTAGAAATAGGTTTTGGGTGGACATAGCATTTCTAATAACTTATTAAGCATCAAATTTTACTGCAATAAAATGTTATTCGGATTTCATTGCATGCAGACTTTCAGCCCCTTTCTGAATTAGATCATCTATAATTGAATTGAATGAATTTAAATCAAATTAACCCCAGTTCTGCTAGCTACAAATAGTGCATTTATTACATGACTCAGAAAAGTTAAGTGAGTTTTATTGTTTCTTGGATTCGGTTGAAAAACCTGTTCCAATTTTAGATGGTATTTCAAAAGTACACTGAATGTCATTTAGGTCTGTTGCAACATAGAAATTCAGAAGATTAATTTTATTTTTCCAAAGTCATTGTGTATTCTAGAATGCTTCAGTAATCCCCCTGCTCTCTTTCTCAAGTTGCCATATTAGCTTCCAAATTCTTTTTATGCTTATTTTGGTTAAAACTGCTGTTACTGTCTATAGTTAGTTATTGTCGCATAAGGCTACACACAGACACATGGTCGGTTTACACACACTTTCAAACTCATTAAATGCCACTTGTCATTTGGCTTAAAGATCACTCTTGTTAATGTCCCAGAGACAATAAAAATTGGGCTGTAATTTGCCAGAAGGAAGAGAAAGTTCACACATAAAAATGCAAATGCCTCAAATTTATTTCTATATTATCCTACTGCTCTTTACCAGGGTATCATAGACAGGGCTGATAAGTAGTATGATTAAAATGAAGCCATACTCATCAGTGGCCATATGCAGGCACTGTAATGTTGTATATCCATAGCAGGACTTGAGGTACATTAGTAGCCAAAAGCCCTAAACATAGTCTAGCTTCAACTGTAGATTTTGTTCCTAACGACCACTCCATTACATCACTATGAGCTATCTCTTCCCTCGTAAGTCTTCATTAAGGGGCCTCTTGCTGGATCATAGAATCACAGCAACTGCCAAGACCAAGTCCCAGGGACAATTAGCTCATGTTGTACAATAACATCATGTTCAGTGTAGCTCAGAGGCAAAAGCACATGTAATGCTGAGTCTAAAGATGATGCCAGAGCACAGCAAATAAAAACGCATCTATTGCTCTGGTGAGTCGAAAGTGAAACCACTTTTACTTGGCAGAATGACCCAAGACCCAGCCATTATACATGTGATTTTATCAAGTATGCTTTAATTAAACAATTATTTAATTATTGTTGCATAAATATGCCTCCTAATTGTTTTGAGCACATTCTTTATTTGGTACTGAAATACCAAGTAGATGTAATTTTAAGGCTCATATAAACAGTGGAAATGCCAGGAAACAATCTTATCCCTCAGGAAGCGGAACAGACTTCAGCGGATTGGTTTACTCTAATTCAGCACAAGAGGTGGTTTCAATAGAAATCATTTTAAGTCTAATCAAAGCTGATCTCCATAAGATCAGCAAAACAACACTCACACTTTTATGTGTAGATACATATTATTAGTAACATTAGTTCTTCAGTAACATACAGTATGTCATGCCACATTTATGTCCAGGGTGCAGTCCTGCCTTCTGCCTAGTGTTCCTAGAATAGGCTTTGGGTCCAGCTTGACCAGGTAACAACAGTTAACAGCATCTGTGATTAAGATAAACATTTGCCTTAGCCATTAGTTTTTTGGGTTGTTCGTTTGTTTTATTAATTTTTGTAGTTGTCTGTTATAATTTTTATAACCAGTGGTTGTTTATTTTAAGGACATGTTCTCATAATTGCAAGTTCATAGCAATTTGTATATATATAAAAACCTATGATGGTTAAGGTTTTGTTATTGAGTTTTACTCACTATTTTATTAGCATCAAACCACATAAACTCCAACCACTTCGCCTTTATTCAAATTTGTACAAATTCTTTATGAGCTCAAGTTGGGGTTTTCTCACATCAAGCAATAATACACAAAGGGAACAATTGCTCTGTAATATCTGCATGTGAGGCCATCCTTCTTACAGTTAATTCCAGCATTCCAAGTTAAACTCATCTACTTTTAGCATATTCTGCCAGCATTTATTTAAAAGGAAGAAATAATGCTTTTAAAATGTGTTTAAAGTGTTTTTAAAATGTGTTCTACTAATCGTACTGTATAGGACACATAGAGAAACTGATATGAGAGGGTATGGGTTTCTAATAAGTAATAGTATTGAGCATAGTTTGTCATTAGGGATCATTAAAAAAATTATCCTTTACATAATTTATAGCATGGCCCTTTTTTATGCAAATACTCATTTAAGAGCATGGAAAAAGAAAAGAAATAGAGAACCAAAGGTCATTCTGTAAATCTGTCATACACAGTGGCATATGAGGAGGAAAATCCCTCTACATGACTATACAAAGCCAATAGTCATCCAAGATGGATGGATGCTAAGAAGGAAACAATGCAAATGAAATCTGCAATCTGCTGGCAAGCTGGGGCAACCCTCTGATTCTGTCACCTTTTACCACATGGCAAGTCACTTACTCTGCCAAGTACTGTATACACTTGCAGAGGCTTGGGTAGGACAGGTCACATGAGAGTCATGCAGAGATAAACAGCATGGTCTAGAAACCCAGACAAGACTAAACATGTAGTGTGCTGACATATGATCTACTCCGGAGATTAGTGGTGTATTTAGATGACTAGTGCATTTCAGTCCTGAGCCATATCATTGTTAAAACATCTACAGATAAATTTCCTAGATGGGTCCTTTAAGGACACACTTGGATAATGAGGTGTTTCTTTTTCTTTTTTTTTTTGTAACAGGTGTACAGAAGCATTTGTTTTGCACTAAATCTGATTATTGTGTTTGCTGATCAGGCAGCTGTGTGAACATGTGAGGCTGTTTGCGCAGTAGAATCACTGCCTCTGCATTGCTGTGTGACAGGCTGGTTATGATGCAGATTCCAGGTGAGAAGAAAGAAGTTGTCAGGTGTGGGCAACTGCATCCAGCAGAGCCCCAGCACCTAATGACGGCTACTTTAATGAGAGCTGATACATGATGAATGTAGCCATATGGTCAGACAGCCTGCACGAGCCAGGAGCACACTTATCTTTTAGCATTCGCCGAGGAAAGGGAATGTTATAGCTCTAAAGTAACTGGAACAGCAGGGAGAGGATGTGACCTTCAGCCACCCAGTGGAGACTTACTGTTCTGCCTGTAGTTCACAAAGGTCTGACTGATCTGAATGAACTCTTAATGTTCATCTGCTTGTTGTGCATAAGATATTAAGTGCTGACTCCAGCGTAATCTGTAACTCGGTGGTTAATGGTTAATGCCATTTCACTCTTTTCCAAAACTGTAGGTTTGATGCATTTCACATTTCAAGATGTCACAATAATTAAGAGTACTTTATAAAAATGATATCATCTTCTATTCATCACACTATTTGCACTTTATGCAATCATTTGTACAGAGGCCATCTGTGTGTATATAAGGATTGGATTACATTAAAAATTAACCAGACATATTTACTCCCACTTTCTTGGGACATTGACAATTGGGGCATATCACAAATGTTATGACTAACTTCAAAATGACACATTATAGCAAAGTCCCCTCTTGGGAACATACAGTAAAATTTCAAAAGCTTGAAGTTAAATGGCTTGAAAATTGCATATTATAATAATTCAGAATTATCTAATGTCCCATGCTTCAGAACTGAATCTGAACATATTAATCCACAGTATTTTCATTGGGCAGGTTTTACTTCTGCACTTTACCAGTCTGAAATGAGTGCTCTTCATTAAAAGAGCAATTTGTTCACTCAGCCACGGGTGACCAGAGGAGCATGGTGACGGTTAGTCTGGTCAAGCTTTTACATTTGTCTTTCATGCATTTTGTGATTGATTTGCAAATTACTGACCCGATGTAGTTACGCACGTAGCTGAGCACATTTCATGCTTCTGTGCTCTGACAGAAGCATTGCGTAAAAATGATAGAGAGATCATTCTATATTCCTGCAAGCAAACATTATATGCTCATGGGTAAATTTGTGGTCAAGTCATACATTTATAATATAGTTTGTACTGTGTATTACATAGAGAATGGAAGATTTTTTTTTACAAAGTGAGATACTGTGCAATCACATATAGTTGCAATAAAAGCCTTCATACCTAATCTGCATGCACAAGAATAGGTGGGATTTCAATCAAATAATTTCTCTTTTTTCTTCATAGATCTCCCCATAATCCTGTTTAGCCAGGCTCTGCATATCTCTGTATGAGTGTGAGACAGAGAATACAGAATGAGAGAAAAAGAAGTGAGAGTGTGAGAGGGTTATTCAGCTATATCAGAGTTGCTGAAGCCATATGTTGTCTCTGCTCGAATTTCCCCTGCTTGCCTATTCTGGCACTCTGGTGCTTGAGACACACACTAAGGGTATGTGAGCGGTGCCACATTGTCTTCTCACACCAGATGTTATCATGCTGTCTAATTGGCCTAGCAAAAACAAAGGAAGGGCCTGGAATGCCCTGCCCGCAATAACAGTGCAAAGTTCTCCTCAGCCTAGCGACTCAGAAACAACTCGAACAGAAAATCAAATTAAAGTTTTCCATACTTCCCGCAATCAAGCGGCTCCATGAACTTTCCACATAAGAGGTCTATGCTGCCACTAAGTAGACTGCCAGTGTTTTGAGCATGTTTGGTGTTATCACATGGAGCACAGTCAAAAGCTGTATCAAAAACTTCCTGTGACCCCAGAGAGCATCAGTCTTTTAATTGTCAGAGACTTTTTTTTCCCCATTTCAGTATAATAACTTTTCGATCAGTTTCCCATGGAATGGATTTCCTCACTTTGGGTTTCTTGTTATTTTAAGAATTAGGGCATTTACACAGCCATCATGTGCAGACTTCACTGCTAGAGCCATTAACAGAAATTTTGTGAAGCAAGAAAGTAGAAGGCATTGAAGGAAATGGGCCACTATATCCATTTAATCTTTACTTCAAAAGAAAACATTTGGACTGAATTTTTCTAAGGTCATGATATATTGTGCTTTCAAGACAACATTTTTATGCTGGCAATTGTTAAAACACACAAACCAGACTCTAATGAGGTGTTTTGCTTCAGGTTTGCCTGAGTAAAATCAAAGACTAGAATTCATACCATTCAACACCCTGTGCTGCCACATGTTGTAAGTGTGAATGATATTTTAGATCAATGTATGATCTATGGCAACGGGCCCTTTTATTGTTGCTGGACCTTAATAACTTCCAGTGGAAGCTTAAAGCAGTGTTGTTTTATACAAGTTATGCATCATACTTGTCACATAATTCAGTTAGGGGAGTCTATTGCATATCTCAGTGCAACAGTCATTGTGTGCTTATATTCTATGCAGTTTACAGTCAGAGACATAAAGAAGCCCCCAAAGTTAGTAAAAACTTCTTGTCAACATTTCTTTGTATGTGCCTAGAACTATAGTACTGTGTAAAAGTCTTAGGCACATGTAAAGAAATGTTGTGAAGAGATTTTTACTATTTGAAAGAAAACCCCCACAATGAGCAGTAAACAGTAATAAAGTAAAGAAAGTCAGGATTC